>JANBXA010000180.1:7097500-7697500 GCA_030556225.1 Cricetiscus sungorus
CACATGCAGCTTGATCCTTGACATCAAAAATGGCAGACAGCATAGTCATCAGGGATTGGGAAAAGCCAGGGTAGAGTGAAGTGTGGGAGAGGAGCACTAGGTGACCAGGGATGGATCTTTCTCTTTTCTGGGATCACACTTGTTGAATCATTTTGAGGAGAGTTGGGGGGAGGCATGTACTCTCAGACAACTTCCATATGTGACCCCAGTCACTGTGGGGAACAAGCTGTTCTAACATTCTACATCTGACTTCCTGGAGCTCAATTAGTTGAGCCTGGACAATACCACTCTAGCTGCCATAACCACTCAGAAGCTATGCTTCCCAGATTGTCTTGATTTCCCCAAATATTTTGGAACTTGGCCTAACTGCCATTCAGCCACAGGCTTTAGAATTGAGCCTGGCATGTCATACCCTTTACTAGTTTTCAAAGCAAACCTTTCCTCTGCAGACTAATACTGGCCTCCTGTAAATACAAGTGGCTTCCCCACATGTTTGACACAGGGACCGGGATGATGGACACAGACACCATGCTTCACAGTCCTTTTCCAGGCGCTTGCCACAGCATGCTTTTCTTCAGCTCAGTAGACATTGTCCAGGACAGGCCACAGAAATCAGCCCTTGAAAGCTGTCTGGGACTGGGTGAGCTGACATGTCCTGCTCACTCTGGGCCTCACTAAAGCTAGATTTGCCACTCATAGTTTCATCACCTTTCCCAGTTGAAATCTTTTCTCAAGCTATTAGGAGTTAATTGAAGTCTTGACATAGCCCTCCTTATCTCGGTAATTGTTTACCAACCTGAAAGTGAATAGTCTTAGAGTAAATGATCAATACAACAATCTAGGTATTTACTAGTCTGTCCAATCCACTCACACAGACTCTACTACACTGTAGTAACACCCTTCCTGGGCAAAGACCAAACTCAAAAGACCTTATCAAAGAGCCATTCTCTAGAAACCTCCACTCTGGACCAGAGAGTCCAGAAGCAGACAAATTGGTTCCCAGCAGAAGGATTTGAAGTCCTAGGAACATCTCAAATGAGGATAATTATGACTGAGTATAATCGAAGGAGAGAAAGGCTTCAGCTGGGCTTGGAAGGACAGCAAGGACCTTGAGAGAGCCAGGACAACCCAGGGATCCTGTTGACTAATTATGGGGCTGATTGAAAGGCCCAAGAAGCGCTTAATTTAAGATAGTCATCCTTGTTGTCACTGTCATTGACTGAAAATTGTAAAGTGCAAAGTTCTTGATATATTTACAATGTGGTGTATTTTTGGAGGTTCACTTAGCTTTCTAATGATCCTTGCATGGCAAAGGAAGATTACTATCACAGTTTCACAGTTTCTTCCCACACTTGGTATTGTTATTTGAAGGTTTTTGAGATGAGTTCATCATTTCTGCATCTGCAAGAAAATGAATGGAACTGGAAATCATGTTTAGTGAAATAAGCCAGATGCAGAAAGGCAACAGTTAGTGTTTTCTCTGGTGTGCAGAACCTAGATTAAAAGTGTGTGTGTGTGTGTGTGTGTGTGTGTGTGTGTGTGTGTGTGAGAGAGAGAGAGAGAGAGAGAGAGAGAGAGAGAGAGAGAGAGAGAGAGAGAATAGGTTATTGTGATAGAGTTAGTTTTAAACACAACCTAGAATCACCTAGGAGATGGGCTTCCAAATATACCTATGGAGGATTATCTTTTACATTAATAGATACTTAATAGATATAGGAGGACCTGCTCACTATGGGTGGTACCCATTCCCTAGGCAGGGGATTATAGACTGGATAGGAGTGGAAAGGGTGAGCTGAGCAGTGGTACGCATGTGTTCATCATTCTGCTTCTGACATTATGACTCACTACTGCAAACTCCCAAAGTCTTAACTTCTCCTCCATGGTGCATTAGAACCTGTAACTGTGAGCTAAAAGAATCCCCTTTTCCCTTAAGTTGCTTTTATCGGAGTATTTTATCATAGCAACAGAAAAGCAAGCAAGACAGCCAGGAAAGTAGAAAGAGGATGGAGGGAGAACAAATTCTAAGAAGGTGGGAGGGTGGGTGGAATATGTGTGACATAAAAACATTTAGAGGGAGAAGGGGAACCAGCTAGAAAGATCAGGGGACAGAAGGGAGGGAAGGGTGGGAACAAAGTATAATGACATATGTATGAAGATGCCATACTTACAACAGAATTTCCTTTGTTGTGAAACTACTCACAAATGAAAATTTGGTTTTATTTTTTTTGCTTGCTTATTTGTTTCTTGTCTTTGCTACAGTACTAGGGATTCAACTAGATCTTACCTTTACCACCGAGCTAGCGGAGAAATACTGAGCAATACTCTCGAGCCCCCTTTTGTCATTATTCTTTCTATTTTGAAGACAGGGTCTTCCTCTCTGTGGCCTAGTGAAGCAGTGTTAATTGCAATCCTCCTGCCTCCATGTACTAGTCCCTCCCCATCACCACCACCATATAGCTGAATTACAAGCCTACTCTACAAGGATGAACCAAAGACTTGATCCTGTAACTCTCCTTTGTTGCATGAACTGTGGTTACACCCCATTCCTCCAGAACCCCATTTTCATGCCCAGCAACACTGTGCTTGGTTTTAGTTCAAGGCCCCCTTTCAGAGAAAGCTACCCACCCAGTCATCCCAGAAATTGTTGTTTATGGCATTCTCCCCTTTTCTTTAGAATGTGTAAGCCATTTGTAATAACACATTTGTACCCCTATGACACACATGCTGATGTGAATTTTGGCTCCCTCTCTTGGCTGTATCGGGGAGCCAGGGACTCCCAGTGGCTCTTCAGGGGAGTTAGTATGTTACACAGTTCATTGCCTGAGTAGGCACTAAACAAACATTTGTGGGGTTTGATAAGCCAGGATTCAGGACTAGCTGCTTAATGGCTGAGGATGCAAGAGCAGACATGAGTTTAGTGGAAACTACCCTGAATTATTTCCTGTGTTGTCCCTGACTGTTCCATGCCAGGGACATTTGGCAGTACTAGATGTGTCTACTGAGTGCCCTTCAGTGGTCTCAGACTCTTTCCAGTCTCTCTGCTCTGTGGCTTAGCACCTGCTAAAGGAAGTGGCCGCAATGTGGCTGCCTGAGAATTCCAGAAGAGCATGAGTGAAGGCTGAATGGCTCGGGGCTCTGCTGCTCTGTGTGAGAGTGTGACCTCAGCCCCTGAGAGAAAGAAACAACACCCACACATTTTTTTTTCCCAGAGGATCTGGCCAGCTCTGAGGGAAAGAGAGGAGATAGGGCATAAGTCAAGAACCCTGCTTCCTGTCCTAAGGAATTTGACTGACTGGGAGGATAGTGGGCCTTGACCTTATCGGTGACTCATTTTCCTCTTTCTGTTTAGTCCTCTGGAAACATGAACACCTTCAGATTTCCGCTGTTTGAGGGAGGGTGGTCAGACAAAGGACAGATGTTGGAAGCTAGCTTGTACTTTAAAACACATGGAGCAGAAGTGACGTAAAGAATCACCGAGCACCTGGATCACTCTGGATTTGTAAACAAATCGAACCTGCGCCTGTCTTTTCACTGACAGCTCTCCAGACAACCATGAGAAGAAAAGAAATCTCAACTGGTTTCTCATTTCTGTGAGAACCTTAGCAAAAGGCGGTGCTGTCATGGCAGCAACATTTCCGCAACAAAGCCAGATCTTTCATGGTTATGGGATGGTGGCTGTGGGAATCTTGGCACGAGGGGTAGGTTCTATTTTATAGGCTTCCAGCCAGCACCGGCTTGTCCCAACTTCACTGTTTTCCAGAAAACAGACTCCCCTGCCATTAGAGTGAGACCCAATGAGATGGCTCGCAGGAATGAGACTTTGTCGACTGCAGATCTGAAGGGCGACCCAGCTCTGTTGGGCAGCAGTACACACTTCGGACAACTGTACAGATTACAGGGCAAAATAAGACACTTTTTTCCCCCCTCTGACTCAGAGAGAAATTTGTGAATGAAAATCTGTGTGATAAATAGTTCTGGCCCTGAGAGAAAACAAGGATGTAGAATGTACTTTTTCAGTAGATTGTGGTCAGGACAGTGGAATAGATAGTCTGCAAAAGAAAGGCAATGGAGGTATAAAGACGCTTGTTTCCAGGACTTGGGGGTACAAGAGTTGCTTGATTTTTAGGACTTTTCAGAAAACAACTCCTCAGAGCTAAAGTAGAATCAGTACTTGAAATTTTTACATATGATATCCAGAAAATAAAAAGGTATACATTCAAAACTAGGAGTAAAGTGATCACAGTATGCTCACTGTGAGCTAAGGTACAGACACGCATGGCGGCGGTACCCCAGTTTCTCTCAGGACATAATGCTGACTCTGCAGAGACATGCATGCTCATATGTGATAGACGCCACAAACAGTATGAGTAAAACGTACTGCCCTGAGATCTACCCACATTCCATTTTCTGTTTCCACATCTCACTTCCACAATCTCACCCACAATCCAAAATGAGGATGGTTAACAGGAACAATTAGTTCAAGATGTTCTTTAGTTGTTATTACTGACCAATGCTCATTTTCCCTTGGTGTATTTATTATCTGATAAAGAGATTAAATAGTTTTAAGTACATACCATAGAAACATTGGGAAAGGAGTCATTCAAAAGGCACGACTCAGCCATTATGACCGAGAACTAGTGTGCAGTTCCATCGTTGTTAAGTCAACAGAGTGGGTCAACACACTCCTTCCTGGAACTCACTCTGTAGACCAGGTTGGCCTTGAACTCCTGCCTTGATCCTCCTGCCTCTGCCTCTGGAGTGCTGGGATCAAAGGTGTGTGCCACCATGCTCGGCTCCTGTTTACCTATCTTTAATACCTCAAATCTCCCTCTTGAAGTCTTTCTTTGTTCCCCCCATCTTCCATCCATCCTTTCCTTTCTCCCTCCCCTGTCTTTCTTTTATTTCCCAGACAGGATCTTATGCATCTGAGGCACGCATGGAGCTTCCTATGTGGTCAAGGGTGACCTCAAACTTCTGATCTCCCCCTGCTTCTGCCTCTGTGTGCTGGGATTATTGGCGGGTGCTACAATGGACAGTTTATGTGGTGCTGGGGATGGAACCCAGGGCTTGCATGATAGGGCAAGCGGTCTACAAGCTGAGCTACACCCTCAGCCTAATTATATATTTTAAAAACTGTTCATGTAGTTGTCCATGGTGTGGATTCCTTTTCTTTTTATGGTCTTTTCTTTGTTCTTAAGCCCACATCATGAAATACCTGGGCATCCTTGCTAACTGGCTGACTCTTAGTTTTTAATGACTTAAAATTAATGTGTGTGATGTATACAAAAGCAATGTGTAATATGATGTACATAACCATATAACAGGAGATACTAATTTCCAGTTTCATTCACGGATACGTGACTCAGCTCCTCTGAGTGAGTGTGGGGAGATGGGTGGGACCCTAAGCTAGGGACAGGCAGAGACGTTTCCAGGCTGTCCCAGGCTTCCTAGAGTGGATTACTGGTGTCTTGTTGTGCCATGCCCTACATCCTCCTTTCACTGTTTCGTTTGGAGGCCATGTCTCTTAACCACAGCCTCTGCATCTCTTTGGTGCTGGGACTGTGGTTCTTTATAAGGCAGTGCAGTGCATCTCAGAAGCAAATCTCACCTGAGGCAGGAATTTCCTAGTCACATCAACCAGTTGGCTCATGAGAACTAAGGGGAAGTTGCTAATGGTTTCTAGATAGGAGCAGATTTTCAGTGTCCCTAAAGAAACTTCACTACAAGAACTTCTTGGTTATATGGGTTTCTTTTGAGACCCTGCCTTCACACTTACCTGCCTTTTCTTACAGAGAGGCCCTCCCCCCATGCATTCCACAGTCTTCATAGCCTCACATACCTGCCTCTGCCGCTAGTCTTGAAATGTATACCCCTACCCCAGCAGTAGGTGATGTGCAGGGAAAAGTCACACCGTTTCTTTCCTGCTTTGGGGTGTTTTGAGGGGATGCGAAGCTTGGAGCTGCAGCAACTATTTTGTGATCTTGAGGAAGAAAGCAGAATTTCATTGAGCTCCATCAGGGACTGGATTTAATCAGTTTCTGCATGAAGTAACCACGGAGCCGGTCATTTCCAAACTTCCAGTTAAATGAGATGGAAAATCATTTTTGGAGCCATGGTTCAAGTGGTCTGTGACCCTGACTCTGTCATGGCGGCACACGCCATAATCAAAACACCCAGGAGGTTGAGGCATGAGGGTAGTGAACTTGAGTCCAGCCTGAGCTATATTATAGACATCTATAATGTCTATATATATAGACATCTCTGGCTTCAGCCACTTGACTTTGCAGTCTGATCCGAGCTCACCCTTGAATGCATGTCAGAAGGAATGCTCTCTTCTGTATGGACTGTATTCTCAGTGTGATCATAGATTCACCTGGAAGTTGGGACATTCATAATGATCATATGTGAATTCTCCTGAGCCCAGAGCCCAGAAGGACAAGGAGGAGGAAGTCAGACAGGCCTGAGGCAAATTAGGGCTCAGGCCAAAAGTGAAAGATAATCTCAGCTGTAAAAATAGTCAGCTGGTAATTTGGGGGGCCTGGGTTCATGCAGTTCTGTTTTCTAAACATTTCTCTCCTGGTGAAAGCAACTCTGGGCTCTCCTGACTTCCCACTGCCCAAGGGCAATGGCTTTGGATCACAGTAATTGCTCTACCTTAAGCTAAACAGGTTATGTGGAAGCTGGAGTAATCGAGTTAAGGTCCATTTATTACAACACAGAATGTCTGGAGCCACGAAGTCTAAATCTGGACTCTGGGTTCATGCCTAGATGTCTGGTCCAGCCTTTTGATTTGCTAAACAAGGAATCAGCTCAACAAAAGACTCCCAGAGAAAAGATCTCAATATTTGTTACTTACCCGTGGGCCATGGATAGAGTTCGAATGTCATAGATTTTATAATTACCTCTGTTATAAACCACCCTTCATCGGCCACCAAAGTCAAAGGAGAGACAAATTTCCCTTTCTTGTAGTAGAACCTGCTGGGTATCACTTCTTTCTCATACACAGTCATGTGTTCCACTGTGCTGAGTTTGTCATATATCTGCAAAGAAGGCCAAAAATGAGCTCTTTAAACACTCATGTTAGATCTGTGAGATAGGAACACACACACACACACACACACACACACACACACACACACACACGTGAGGGAGGTGGGGAAGGAGAGAGTTTAGTTACCTGAAAATAAGAAATTTTTTTTTCTTGATAAGCTCTGACTGGCCTGGAACTCACTATGTAGACCACGCTGGGCTTGAACTCACAGAGCTCAGCCTATCTCTGCCTCCCCAGTGCTGGGATTAAACATGTGTGCAATGAGAGGCTTTTGTATAGCTTCATATCAAACTGGCTTTATCTAGAAGGCTAAAGATCTATATGCTCTCTGACATGAGAGATGGACACCTAGGGAATATAATGAAAAACACTGTGTGTGTGCCTGTAGACGTATGTAGACAGAATAGCCCAGACATGGAACAGAAAAGGCAGAGCAAAGAAATCATGGGGAGAGATGGAGGAGTACTGGAGCAGTTCTGGGGCAGGGCACAATAAAGACAGACGTATCACATCTGCAGAAACATGTGAAAGACTCAAGGATTTCAGTTGGAGCAAAACTAATGCAAATTGTAGAAAACACCACAGAGATTCTTATCATATAAAACTCAAGTAACCACACAACCCTACAATAAATGGTTACTTCTTAGTGGTTTTTCTGAGACAGCAGAAAGCTCATGGGGTCTGGGAAGGACTTTTAGAAAATGTTATAGGTCATGCCAACATTCTGCTTCCATCAAATATGAGGTGATCACTGCAACATTATCCTATACGGCTTAGACAGTAAAATATAATGTATTTTATTATATATGTATATATACATACACATATATACATTAATACATATTTTTGTAAGTAATCAGTGACTGATGAACACATTACAAAACACTTGCTTGTCAAAATTCTATGCATTAAAATTAAGTGGCAATTGTGAAAGTGGCCTGGCTGACATTAAATATCACCAAAATCAGAGAAAAGGTATATGCTCTTTAACTTGACACCCATCCATGAATCTTAAAAGCACTAGGGAGTGTTTATTAACCACACTGCCAATTCCATAATAAAGATGTAGAGTCTATACACACTTCCAATATCTAGCAGAAACTCAAATATTTGTGGCTAAAATTGAAACTAACCTGCAGACACCGGTTTGCTGGCCACTAGCCAAATCAGATATGTATTCCTTAATCATAAAATTGTGTTTATTCACTCATGTCTTAAAAATAGCCTTTGGGCTGCTGAGTAGAAAAGTGTTCATAGCTCCATGAATTAATCTTCCCTATTTGATTAAAAGTGATGTATGCAGAATGCAGAATTATTTTGAATAAGTGAAAAATCTTCTGACATACAACAGGTTTCGCAGATTGTTGTGTCCATCACGTGACACACTGTCACCAAACATAGCCCCCACTTTTGAACCATTACCAACTGCTATTGGCTGCTGGCAGGGCTTGGGATGCACATCCTGCTGGAAGATGCTCGTCCCAGCTCCTGAGTGTTGATGCCCAAGCATTCTGGAGGTGTTACATGCCTAAGTGCCAAATTGGAGACAAAGATGATCTCCCTTGCCAGGAAGACAGAGTTGCTTCCCAAGATCCTGCCAACATCTAAAATATTCTTTCCATTTTCGTGTTTAGGGAGTTGCTGGGACACTGTGTAAACTTCATTTCCTGGCTATGGAGCTCAATGAAACAAAAAGGACACATTCCCTGGTGAATGGGGAAAGGCTGAGAGAAATGGTATTGTTGGGAAGAGACCTCAAATGAGGGCAAGCAAGGTGGTGATGCTGCCTATGGGCCAAAGGACCAGACTCTGGCTTCCACTAGGACCCTTTGGCTAATGACAACTATACATAGGCAACTGTTCTGTTGCCATGAGGATGAAAGACGGCAGCAGCTCCCAGGCTCTTCCTGGCTCCCCTGTGGCTGGAATTGGCCCCTCCCCTGAGAAAGATAGGTACTTCCTGGCCCATGTCAGCTCCCCTGGCAGAGGATAGAGGCTGCATTCATGCACTGGGAGGTGATGAAGCAAGATGAGTTGTGAGCCAATAGTGCCACCTATTTCTCCTTATTCTTACCACCCACTGCCATCCCTAAACTGTTTTTTGAGAGGGTGAACATAGGGTACTTAGTTCCTGAAAGGGAATTTTGTCCCTCATCTGCACACTGTGAAAACTTGACCACACCCTCCGAGGACCCTTCTCATTTGATGGTGGTCTTCCTAAGTGCCACATGCATAGTCTTTACTGTGACCTCAGCCTGCTTCTGTGTACTCCTATGGATTTTAGGACAGAGCTCACTGCCATGTTCATGTGCAGAAGGCAGAGGGGCCAGCCTTGTCATTGCCTTGTACACAGTTGATAACAGAGCTGGAATCAGAACCTAAGAGGTGTAGCCGAAAAGCCAGGGGCTGACCCAGTTCACACACATGGGCTGTGCTGTCTTCTTTAGTCAGCTTTGTATCTCCAGCCCCTGGTGAAAAGGAATTGGATGCAGATCAGAGCAGCAGCTTCATTCTCAAGAGTCTGATGCTGGCAGCACCCTCAGTAGTTTGTCCACTAATAAAATAGCCCTAATAAGGGCACGTTGACATGTACCAGGCCGTTGCAACATATGGAGCATCCTTTATCTCGTTTAATTTTCATTAAATTCAGCGGAGGTAGATACCACTATAGAGTACAACACACACAGGGAGTGAGTGACCTTTATAAAGTCACTTGGTAAGTGAATGGCAGGCTCAGCCACCTGATCCCAAAGTCTGTGTTCCTAACCCCGTTACACCCTTCGTTAAGAAAACTCTAGGAAGAAGACAAAGCACAAACTAGGGGCTAATGGGCACCTGTCACCTCCCCTGCATCATGGTGTGCCTTGCCTCAGAGTGTTTTCCAGGGGCTGGCCACAGGCTCACAACGGGCCCTTGGTCCTTCACTTGCTGCAGGTCATCCAGGCTGATGTACTTGCTCAACTCAATCACTTTGTCCATCCAGAAGATGTCTGTCATCCCATGATCTGAGAAAATGATGACATTTAGGTCTTCCTGCAGGCCTCGTTCCTGTGGGTGGACACAAGAAGTCATCACAGTGACTGGGTGAATGTCCTTTCACACAGACATTCTTGTAAAGAGGTGTGTTTAAGCCATTGATTAGAGCAGAATGGAGAGCGTTAAAGTGGTAACCTGCATTTAACCTTCATGTCTAGGGTAAGCTGGTCAACAGACTAACTAATAGTTCTAAGAAGCAACCCACTCTCTAGTCAAGCCAGGCAGTAATACATATTAGATGAGTTAAATCCTGCTGGCCATCTGTGGAATGAGAAGTCTCCTGACGCCCTAAAAAGTGCTATATAAAGAAAAGAGAGCCTCACACTGGCCTAGTAGAGAGATTGTTGAAGGGAGTGTGAAGGAGATGACAGGAAATGACAGGAGAAGATGCCAGGTCAGTTGTCCTTGCTTTGGGTCACCTGGATCCACTGCATCATATGCTTCAGTACAATGTCCACGGCTTTGAGGGCATCTTTTCTCTGAGGAGACGAGGGGCCAAAGTGGTGGCCTTCCACATCAATGCGCTCATGGTAGATGGCTGCTAGATCAGCTCGGCCACTCCTGGAGGGAACAGAGTGAGATAGCCACAGTTGAAGGAGTCCTCTGACGGCTTGCCCCCTTATGACCCACTGAACCTTTGTGATGGTGTGAGAAACCCAAGCAGACCTTCCCAGTAGACCAGTCAAAACCCGTATGTTCACATAAACAAGGTGGGTGGATACCGGACTCAACGGGTCTAGACCCAAGTAGCTCCGTGGCAAAAATCAAAGAGTATTTATATTGGTCACCACTTCTGGCCATATTGTATTACTTTTCGTGTCCACAAAAAATGAAAGATTTAGTATGAAGGAGAGCATAGTTAGTCCTTGTAACTCCCTTCTCATAACTTGCTGGAACTGGGAAGCCTAGAAACTAGACGCAATGCTTTAAATAACTACTACAGAATTATTAGTGGACTTTAAGGGAGTCCCAATAAATTGCTAGGCTGTGGCTCTGACTGACAAGAATATAAACAGTAATCACCACAGCCACTTTGGTAGCTGTGAGTAGATTAATCCTTAGGATCTGCCATTTGCAGACACACCCCAGCCATGTGTCCTATGGGAACCTGTGATAGGCTAGCTCTTGTGTAGACCCAGAGTAAATCCTAAAATTATCTGTACATTTATGAGCTCCCAAAGTCCCCCAGGGTCAGCATTGATGGTGAAAATCCAAACCGTTTAACGCCAGTGCTGGCCTAAGTATGACCAGAAGCTAGTGATATCAAGAGGAGTGGTTGGCTAATGGGGAGAAGGAAACATTCCAGGAAATGTCCTCTCCTTCCTTCACACAGCACTTTCCACTGTGACTTCCCCTCCCCGAGCTCTGGCTTTGCCCATCTTCCCATCAAACACCCAACATAGATTAGAGTGACGCTGATGGCGGTAAAGATGGTTTGCTGACATTCAGAACCGACAGATGAGCCAATCAAAAAGAAATGAAAGATGCTGTTTCTGCTTGGACCTGAACAGGAGATAGTATTAATACACTTGTCAAACTGCCTCATTTCTCTTGAAAAACTCTGTATACAGAGTTTAGCCACATCTGTATACAGCACAATGACACATAGACACATATTCACACATCATGTGACCTTGACATGGACTTCCCAGCATGAGCAATCAAAGAGTGTGATCTCAGGGCTGCCAGGGCCTTGTGTCTTGCTATCCTCTGGGAGAGAAACATCCTCAGAATGCTTGGAGAGCTTGGTTTGCCTAGTGAGAGACACTCAGTAGACACTCTTCCTCTAGATCTGGGGCAGTCGTTACCTCCTCCAGGAAGCTTCCTCTGGTGTCCTGAGGCTAGGTCAGGTGGCCCTGGTACATGACACTGCCATGATTATATGCTCACTTCTGCTCCCATTTAGGTGTACTTTTCTCTCTCTCTAAACGACAAGATTCTTTCACATCAGGAATGGGGATTCGTTCTCTATTGTATCTCAGCCCAAGCCTGGCATTTGGCACACAGTAAGCAACTATGTGTGTAGTAACAAGTACCCACTAAAGAGGCGTTTGACTATGGCCAGGTTCTACATTGCAGCATTTGTCAGCAGCCCATGCAAAGTGGAACAATTCTACCTAGCCCAAGTAAACTCTGGAAATTCCTGCTCTGCTGTGTGACACCTATCAATTCCCAGAAACTGGCTGTGAGAAAGGGCAGAAGTAATACTAGGAGGAGACAGCATCATTGTCACCTAGGTGCTCTGTGTCTATGGGTTGACTTTGTTTCCTGGCCTGGAGCTATAGGCACAGGTGTCACCACAAAAAGGCATTTACAGATGTGCACATGAAGAAGCAGAGTTCAGAGAGTTCTAGAAGCTTCCCACTCCCTGGAAGATTTCTGAGACACAGCTGGAACTTGGAAATGTAAACTGGGCCTTTGAAAGTCCATCCACGTCTACTCAATCTTGCAAACTAGGGGAGAGATTCTGGAGCATTCTCTGCTTGGCACCCCTTCTTTCTGGTCCTATACCCTTTAGTGATGCTGTCACATTCTTCTGAGACCTCTGGGGTGCACATCATTAACAACTCCGAGGAAACTTTGGTTTCAAGTGAAGTGAAATTGTTCCTCAGATGTTCTTTTCTCTTTTTAGAACAAAACAAGTTGACCCTTTGTTAGTAAACCTCTTCACCACCCTCCTCCACAGTATGGATTGGATTATGTTAGTATTTAGATTTTTTTTCTCACAAATGGTATGATCATTATTCAGATTCCCTGGTGTGAAAATGACTCATTCAAACCTCCTGTGCATCTATACACGGTCAGGCACAAAAGGTCCCTCTGGGGCTCGGTGAGTGTGTAGGTGGTGGGGAGAAGTCAGTACTAGGCAGTAAGATTTTCATCCATATGCCAAGACTCACTCACAATCCATGACTGGGAGGGCTCTGGGCTCTTCCTGTATCATTGCATCTGAACACAATGGCAACTCCTATAAAATCTGTCCTGGAGATAAGCCCCCACATTTATCTGCTTTATGTACTGGCCTCTTAGGCATTCCAGATGTGCTGGTTCCTGCACTATATCATCTGTTTAGGTGTTCACACTTCCAGCACGGGCCCTAGATGTGGTGGGAAATCCCACTTGAAGCATTGGTGACTTAACAATGTGAGGTTTGCTGTGGCATTTGAGTTTAATGAAATACACCCAGTTCTCCCGATTTTAATACCCACCGTACAGCCGCGCATTTGTGGTGCACTGTCGTGTAGGCTGATTTCTCTAAGGCTGTTTATCACATCTGAAAGTCTCCATGTGGTCAGAAAGCTGGAGAGTGTCACAATTTACCCGATGGCACTGTTTCAGGAAGCTGTCAAGCTTAGATGCCAGGAGCACTTGATTTGGGATGCTTGTGTTACAGAGAATACACACGTGAGAGATTTCTGTGTTAAGGTTTCATTGATTCATTAGGGACTGGAGTCTCCCAGGACTGACAATTCTTGCCTGTTTGGAGTTCAGCAGATAAATTCTTGGTAGCCAGCTGTTTCCGATGTGGGTCTGGTCTTTATCACAGGTCAGCTCATTTGTTATGGGGTTGGGTGAGGCAAGTTGGATGGAAATGCCTGCATGTCTGTTATTGACCAATTGCAGCTTTGAGGTTCAGGAACCTTGCCAGAAGGACATGTGGCCATCAAACCCAGTTCCCAGAAAGCTGCAGGGGGCCTCCAATCCTAGGGTTTCAGGGACACCCGAGTCTCCTATCACCTTATAATTCTGTCTAGATTGCTTTGCAATATAAAAAGTTCACAATGTCACATGCATTTTTCTTACTGAAGTAGTTTGGGAAGAAAGAAGAATTGGGCATAGGGAAATGCAAGCAATTTAAAGATATGGTTAGTTATTGACTGTTAAGAAAGATGATTTAATATGTAGGAAGGAGGGTCCTGAAATGACAGTGTGTGCCTTCAGGATCATCTGGGAGCACTGTCTAATATACTTGCTTAAAAGCCACCAGACTTCATTCATGGCTATCATTCAGAGTCCGCAAACATAGCTATTAGCTAGCAGAAAACCGATCAAGTAAAATTTGAATTTTCTGATGGGGAAAACAACCCTGAAATTGTAGTTTGATTATTCTCAGTGTTACTGGTATTTGTACATATGTCAATAGCCCACATCTCATCTTTAATCAGCTTCCTTTGTCCTTAGTTATGTGCCTCTCATATTCTCCTTCTACCATCTTGTTTTTCCCACCCCTTCAGTAGTAAATCAATTTGAATCTTGGCATAAATGATGGAGTACATACATAGCAGATGTAATTGTGAAAATTACCTTTTGACAGGAGCACAAATATGGTTTCAGACCCTGGTTTCTCTTCTCAAAAGAAGATGTCTTGAATGCATGGCAAAAATATCTCTATAGCCCAGTTTCCCTGTCTAGGAAACCCGCCTGCAGTGATTTGAATGAGAAATGTCACCTGAAGTCTCATGCATTTGAACCCATGGCCCCCAGCTGATGGTGCTGCCTAGGGAGGTTTAGGTGGTGTGTGTGGAGAAAGTGTGCCACCCATTTTCAGTCTACTCTCTTTCTGCTTCATGGCAATGGTTGAAATATGCACTCTCAGCTCTCAACTCCAGCTACCATCCCTGCTGCTTGCTGCCTGCTGCCTGCTGTCATGCTGGGTCTGACATTATGGACTCCAACTGTATGGAATCATAAGCCCAAATAAATGCTTTCTCCTGTAAGTTGCCTTGGTCATGGCGTTTTATAACAGAAAATTAACGAATGCACTGCCATTTGGATATTAAATGAGCTGCTGGTGTAGTACTTGACACATAGAAAAAAGAAAGGAAGTGGGGGAGGGAAGGAGGGAGGAAGGGAGGGGGAGAGAGGGAGGGGAAGGGGGAAGGAGAAGGGAGAGAGGAAGGAAGGGAAGAAGAGAAGGAGGGGGAAGGGAGGGAGGAAGGGAGGGAAGAAGGGGGAGGGCAGGAGGGAGGGAAAATAGATGCTCCTTCTGGTTGTGCCTTCATCACTTTGCCCTTGAGTGTGCAGGTTTAGCAGGGAGGAGAATTTAATCCCTACTGAACAGCAGCAAGCTTCTCCATTCTTAGTTTGCCCAGAGAGAGCAGTGACCCAGCCAAGACACTTGAGCTGGCTTCCTTTCCCAGGTGTCAGGAATTGCCTTGTCGTCCATCTATTCCTTTATTAACACAAGGCGTGGCTGGGGTTCTGAGATTCAGGTTTGCCAGTGGTTCTAAATTCCGCAGAAGTTGTTAGCTTGTGTCCAATGCTGTGCCATCCAGTGGCTTCTTCCTTTGCTCTTCTATGCTATTTGTTCGTGTGTTGTTCTTTCCAGTTCTGAGCATTAGACTTGGACCCCATTGAGGATGGTTGGCAGGCACTTTATCACTCAGCTACCTCCCAGGCCTTCCTCTATTTTGGAACAGGGACTCACTAGGTTTTCCAGATGGGCTTTGAGCTCACAGACAGGACTTGGATGTGTGAGCCTTCTATGGCAGCATAGCTGGGATTATGGGCTTGCACTGCCAGACTTGGATTCTACAGCTTCCATGGCCAGGTCGCATGAACAATCTACTTGGTACCGTGTTGGAAGCAGTTACTCCCCCTCCATGCAGCCAGGACTCACTGGCTACCTCCCCTTCCCAACCCTCTTCTTTCCCCCCACAAACTGTTAAATCTATCTAGTCTTTAGCACCAGATACGTTTTTTCCCTCACTGTACCATGAACCTCCTGTAAACAGAATTTTCAAAAAGACAAATCAAGTGATACAGACCATGAACTGTTTTTGTGGTTTGGAAGTGGGGGTGGTGGCATTGGGTGCAGGAGCACTGTCTGCTGTGTCCTTACGTGTGATCACAGGGCTCAGAAAGCACCAGTGAGCAGGGCCCGATGCTGCTGAATACATAAAGCTACATTCCCCCTTGTCTTAGTTATGGTTATACTGCTATGAAAAGACACCATGGCCAAGGCAGATCATAATGGTATTTCCCTTGGGGCTTGCTTACAGTTTCAGAGGGTGAGTCTATGACCATCCTGGCAGGAAACATGGCAGCAGGCAGGCAGTCATGGCACTTGAACAATAGCTGAAAGCTTTTTATCTTATCTACAGGCAGCAGGCAGAGGGAAGGAGGGAAGGAGGGGAGAAGGGAGGGAGGGGAGGAGGGAGGGTATATACAGGCAGCAGTGAGGAAGGGTATGTACAGGCAGCAGGCAGAGGGAAGAAGGGATGGAGGGAGGAGAGGAGGGAGGGAGGGCATATACAGGCAGCAGGCAGAGGGAGGGAGGGAGAGAGGGAGGGAGAGGTGGGAGTGGCACCTTTTGAAACCTCAAAGTGCACCCCTAGTGACACATTTCTACCAATAATGCCACACCTCCTAATCCCTCCCTGAAGCAGTTCAGCCTGTCGAGGACCAACCATTCAAATATATGAGCCTATGCGGCTTTCTCATTCAAAGAACTACGCTCCTCCAACCTGCAAGGGCCATATCTCCAGGATGACCTCAGAGAGCATGCTTCAACCTCCTCTACCTCTGTGGTTCTTTGGTCAAGGCTCCTTGGGGAAGTGAATATGGACAGGGTTATAGGATTAAGGAGCTTTTTTTTCCCCAGTCACTTCACATATAACAGGGGCTCTGGAAGCCTGTCCTACCTAAGCCTCCATGGAAAGAGGTAGGTGCTGCCTCTCTACCCTAAGTGTTTGTGAGGTCAAGAGATGGCAGTTAACCTTCAAGAGTCAGTGATGTTTTTGTGAGATGGTGTCATAATTAAAATTTGTCAACTTCACACAGACCTAGATGTATCTGTAAGGAAGGAACCTGAGTTGAAGGGATCAGATTAGCCTACGGGAATGTCTATACTCCATTTTCTTGATTGCTGATTGGTATATGAAACTCCAGGCCACTATGAGTAGTACCATGCCTGGCATGTGAGCTTGGTATGCAAAAAAGGTAGCTGAGCAAGCCAGAAAACAATGTTCCTCTGTGGTCCCTGCTTCAGTTCCTGCATCCAGGATGCTATTTGGGTTCCTGCCTAGACTTCTCATGATGATGAACGATAACTGTAGACTAAAATAAACCCTCTCCTCCTCAAGTTGCTTTTCGTCCTAGGGTTTATTACAGCAACAGAAAACCAAACAAGGATTGCTGGGGAGAGCACGTATGTATAGATAAAAATAGGTTCATGTAAACAAAGCCCTTGGTCCCAATAAATTGATATTAAAAATGACATCTTTCCTTTGATCTCCTGTTTCTATGCAAAAATGTCATCTAAATTCTAAGGTAGCATCTAACAAGGATATGGCAATGCAAGGCAATGCCAAGATAAACACAAGTGCTGGCTTATCCCTTCCTGTCCAAACATGTGAAAGCTCTTGATCTGCTTGAATTCCTGGGTAAGAGTGCACGGTCAAGGTCTTAATGATCTCTCTTAAGGTCTGTCATATCTGAACCCATGTCCATTCTCTCTGAAAGGTAGTCAAACTCTGTGAACAATACAGATTCAAAACTCTCTCTCTCTCTCTCTGTCTCTCTCTCTCTCTCTCTCTCTCTCTCTCTCTCTCTCTCTCTCTCTCGCTCTGTGTGTGTGTGTGTGTGTGTGTGTGTGTGTGCGCGTGTGTGTGAACACTTCAATGTGGAAATTTCCAAATGCTCCTCAAATTAGAATGAGGAATTCGAGATAGCAAAAACCAAAAGAACCTCAGTGTCTGGACTTGCTGCGCCAGGCAGGGCTATCTGATGGGAAGTTAAATCACTCCACAACTTTGCCTAAACACACCTACCACAAGAGTCAGATCCTGTGCCATATGCACAAGCTCCTACATGCAGAGTGATCTCGAGCATGCTAGATTTTTCTAATCTGTCTAAGACTGTCAACCATTTCATTTCCCAAAGAGGAGGACAGATTTGATTTCTGTTTGAATAAAAGTACTGACTTACAAACATTAGTCGTTAGTCTGCTTTGTAAGATCTCTCTCTCTCTCTCTCTCTCTCTCTCTCTCTCTCTCTCTCTCTCTCTCAAAAACAAACAAAAAAACAAGGAAGAGCAATACTATGGCTAAAAATTTGGGACACTTACTTTAATGAGTCAAGAGCATCACTGACTGCATTGGCAAAGTTGATATCCGTTGGGACGTTTTTATATTCTAAGCAGTAAGTTGGTCTGACACCAAGAATCTCAACTTCACAGCCTAACAAGAAAAAATATGGAAAATAGTTATTGTCCCTAATAATTGGAGTAGAGCTGTGAGCCTATTCTGTAAAACAAAACAAACATTAGTCACTATAGTCAACACACACACACACACACACACACACACACACACATACATATATATATATTGGGGTTTTTGTTGTTGTTGTTGTTGTTGTTGTTGAGACAGGGTTTCTCTGTATTGCTTTGGAGCCTGTCTTGAAATTATCTCTGTTAGGTCTGTAGACCAGGCTGGCCTCAAACTCACAGAGATCCACCTGCCTCTGCTTCCCAAGTGCTGGGATTATAGGCCTGCATCACCAACACCTGGCTTCAGTCACAATATTTTTGTATCTTTTCAAAAATTAAAATAATTTATTCCTAGTAGGTAGCATATTTAATTATATTTTTGCCTCACTGGAGTAGTTTCTTAAATGCCATTCCAATGTAATACTGGTGTCCCATGACAGAAACTACCACAAGTTAGACAATATAAACAAAATTAATTTTGTTTATAACAAAATGTCTCAATTAATTTTTTCTCTAGATTTTCCATAAATACCATATTCTATTCTAATGTCCCCTTGCCTATTCAAGAGACATGTGTTGGATAGTATCTTGTATTATTAGAGTATCTTATATAATTAGAAAATTATAAAGTAGATACTTCACTGTCCTGTGATAAAGGCTAACTGGGTTATAGAATTGTAACTGCAAGCCAATCTCATCAAGTTAAAGCAAGGGTTTTGAGCTGGTCTTCCCTCTCCCAGAATGCAATACAAGAGTCAAAAGTTGGGTGTGAAGCTGCTCAAGTTTCCCACCTCAGACTCTTAGACAAGCAGAAGTATTGTCCTCAGAATATCAGAACTCAGAGCAGCAGAGGGGTGAGCCAGTCTCAGTTTACAGTTGTTAGGCAAATATTTATTGGCACTTACTATGAACTAGCGGCTCTGTTCAGGCAGAGGAAACAAAAATGAATCACTTCTCAAAGCAATCCAGAGTCTAGTCTTACAGGAAAGAGAAAAACTGTGCTGTGTGAGGTGCCCACTTCTGGGGTGGTATAGGAACTCAGCAAGGAGCATTATTTTTCCTCCTTAAAGTCTTGCTTGCCACCCTCTCCCTGACTCAAGAGTTAGAGACATAGCCAAGGCTATGGGGGCTGGAAGTAGGAGTTGGGGTTGGTGTGGGGTGGGTAGTGTGGGTACCAAGGCAAAGAAGGCAGTGTGAGCCACAGTTCAGAGAACTTCTAAACAGTTAAGAACCATGAAATGCCAGACCAGGGAAATCAGGACACCAGATGTGGCTCTTACTTACAGCCTGGAGAAAATGACTTCCAAGTAGGAGTGAGTAAAGGTGGGAGATGTGGAGTGTGGGGGAGGAAGAAGTTTGTCAGGAAACAGGTCGACAGGCACTTTGAGTGCATCTGCCAGGTGGTTCCAGTAGATGCAAAAGATGCAGAACAACTCCTAGGAAGACTTCTTTAATTAGATTATTGTCATTTGATTGGAATAGTCTGTGGGAGACCCTGTCTATGTCTGCCTGAGATCTTGGGTTCAGGGAGGGCAAGGCTTATCTGAGACAAATGAGAGAGGACCAAGAGGTAGGCAGTTCTCCTTCCTTGGACATGCTTCTAATAAGATAAATTGGTGGTGTGGCCCAGGAATGAATATGCTCATGGTTTCTAAAATATCAAAAAAAAAAAATGCAAGGGGGATATTGACCGCTGGTTACCTTGGGTACCTGTGTTTTGTCTGTCAACAGTTATTTGTAAGTTTTGATTGCAAGTCTCAAAGCCACTCGTTCTGTGTGTGCCCCTTGCTTAGGACCAGAAACACAGCAGATATCATGCACCCTTTCATAGTACAGCCACTATCTGTAGTGTGGCCAGGTTGTCTGCTTTTCATGATTCCAGCATGTGGGAGTGGGAATTTTGAAGTAATGAGTTTGGTTATTCTCTTAGCAGATGAATGAATGCCATGGTGTTTGTTCCCATCAGGTGTGTACAAGCCACAGTTTTGTTTTGTTTTATTTTGGTTGTTTTTATATAATCAATAATGAGTATATTATCAAGCATATGTTCTCTTGATACTTTCTTTTGATTAAAATTAATCTGGGATTAACACTGAAGTGGTAACATCCTTCACCTGAAAAATTAACTCTTGGCCTAGGTTAAAAATAAGCTGTTTTTTGTTTTGTTTTTGTTTTTGTTTCTTTCTGGTTAATTATATCTAGACTTCTGAAGTAAGTATAGGCAATATGTAGAGAAGTGGAGATATTATCATATTGCTATAATTTTTTAAAAAAAATATGAAAGTATATCCCAGAGATATTGTAGGTTTAGTTCCAGTCCATCATAATAAAGAAAACATCACAATAAGGAAAGACACATGCATTTTTTGCTTTCTTATGCCTGTAAAAGTTACATGTACATCATACTATAGTTGAATACAATATAACATTGTTTGTCAAAGCATGTCTTTTAGTTTAAAACTATATTTCTGAAAATGATCACGATCACATAAAGTTTTAGAACACGGTGCAATTGATTAGCCTCCACAAAAAATGAGCTATGTAGGAAATATAATATGATAAAACACACACACACACACACACACACACACACACACACACACACACACCTGTAATGGATATTTCTTAGTTGAGGGCCATGGTACCATCTTACAAAAGTCTTTGGGAGTGATAGGAGAATACAGATAAATTCTACTGAAGTGCAGACTCTACACTGAGTGCCCTGCAATTATACATCAGATAAAATAGAATTCTATAGAACAATAAATGATATGGGAATGTGTTGTGGGATATTTGTACACTATGTGAAGATATATTGCCGATTCGTTTAGTAAAGAACTGAATGGCCAATAGCTAGGCAGGAGGTATAGGCAGGACTTCCAGGCAGAGAGGGAGAGAGGAAGTAGGAGATGAATCTATGAGCATGAGAGATGCCAGGAGACAATGAAGTAGCAGGATGTGTGGTACATAACAGAATATAGATTAATAGAAATGGGTTATTTTAAATTATAAGAGCTAGTTAAAAACAAGCCTGAGCCAAGGGCAAGCTTTCATCATTCATAATGAATCTCCATGTTATACTTTAGAAATTGGCTGATGGGCAGAGAAATATTCACTACAGGGATGGGCAATCCTTACAACAATGATAAAGCCAGTTCATAAAATTGTTCCTAGGTGGTATGGGCTAAATGTGAGGCATCCCCTCGAAGGTTTATGAGGAGGTTCTAGAACTTCTAGATGGAGAGGTCTAGCAGAAGGAAGTAGGTCGCGGGGGGCAGGTTGTTGGGGTCTCTTACCCTTACACTTTCCCTCTACTTTCAGTCACCAGGAGTTGAGACACTTTTCTGCCGTATCTGCCCATCATCACCACATTGTTCCCAAGAGCATGGGAGCAAGAGCCATGGATGGAACCCTCAGAAACCATAAGCCATGGTTTCAGAGCCATAAGCTAATAAATAGTACTAAACGATGAAATAGTAAAGTATAATCAAGTTCAAGGGTCGTCTTACCTATCTGAAAGTATTTTATTTAAAATTAGATGTATATTTAAAAAAATTTTTTTAATATGATGATCTGGATCTAAAACTCTGAATTTCAACAAAACTGGAGAGAGTGCCAGGAAAAGAAGGGAAGTGTTATGGTTACAGTTACAGATGAAGGGAAAGGTTGATCATGATACATCTCATGCTAGACATTGCTCTAAAAGATGGACCTAAATCGCTAAAAAGAACAATAACAACAAAAAAGAAACACCAAAATTTTAACCAAATATCAAAGTTCATAGCAGTAAAATAAATAAATAAATAAACAAATAAATGAGGGATTCAAGAAACAATAATAATAACAACAACAAAAGGACAAAACTAAGGATTTTAGTTTTAAAACAAACATGAAAGGTATGAAAAGCTAGAAGGAGCCATCACTCCACATAGCCATTTATGTGTCTATAGTATTGCATATGTGTCATGTACATGCACACACAAAGGAATCTTGGTAATATATGTACAAGTCTTTGACCTTAATGGAAATGAGTTTGAGAGATACAATGACTAGTCCACCATGATGACTCCTATCTGCAGTCCTAGTACTTGGAAGACTGAAGCAGGAGGCTCGGGGGTTGAAGCAGTCTTGGTGTTTGGCTATGCAATGTTTATGGCTAGCCTGAGTTACATGAGGC
This sequence comes from Cricetiscus sungorus, assembly GCA_030556225.1. NCBI lineage: Eukaryota > Metazoa > Chordata > Mammalia > Rodentia > Cricetidae > Cricetiscus > Cricetiscus sungorus. The sequence continues at coordinate 7,119,977 of JANBXA010000180.1, forward strand.
CCTGTATCAAAGACTTGAACAAACAAACAAACAGATAGGGTGAATAGAGATAAATGGGGAATGTGGGTGTTAGTATCAATGCAATAAACTAAATACATTTGAATGTGTTTATCTTATGAGCATAGGATTTGAAGTTTTAAACACAAATTTTAGGCAAACTGGGCATATTCTGATCCATAAATTAAATCTCAATAGTTTCCAAAAAGCAGAAAAATTCTAAACACAATGTATACAACCTGACCACAGGTAATAACGTTAGAAATTTAATCATAATAGTTGACTAAAAATAAACTTAGCCACTTACAAATTTGAGAGAAAATGGTTACGTAAACTGATGCACAGAGGGAGTGAAAACTTCACTGACAGGCTAGTTATTAGCAACAGTGAAAATTCTATACTCCACAACTTCAAGGAACACATTTTCATTTAGGCCAGAAGAAAATCAAGACTGTTTTCCTCGCCGCTGTAATTTATTGCTCTTAACATGCTTTTCATCAAATAAAAAAAAAATAGAAGTAAATAAATTTAGAAATCAGGAGGTATGCCCAAGAGTTTCTGTATGAGTCTTTACTAAACTTTTTGCTGGGCTGAGAGATGGGTCAGTGATTTTAAACGCTGGCCACACAAATGTGGAGACCCAAGTTCAGATCCCTAGCACCCATATAACTTCCAGCTGGCTAACCGTGTTAGTGATCTTCAGGTCCAACTGAGAGACTCTGCCTCAAAGAAAAAAGTAGAGAGCAATTGAGGAAGACTCCTGATGTCAGCCTCCAGCTTCCAGATACATGCATGCACACATGTGTGAACATGCACACACACACATGCCCATATCACACATATAGTCTTATAAAAATTTTGTTATATGACATAGTGTAGTATTATGAACATTCACAGTAGAAACAAAAGTGTCACCAAACTCTGAGCAATGGGCTTTTATGCTAGTCTATTCTCCATTACTATTTTTTTAAAGTTTATTAGCAAGCTACAAGTTTACATTACTACTCACTATGGGTCATGACCGGATTGGAGCAATGCTAACAATAGCACCTTCTTATTCAGAGGACACAAGACCTCTGTGGATACCAGAAATCACAGAGAGCATAGAAACTTTTATGCAGCCTGGTGGTGGTGGCTCATGCCTTTAATCCCAGCACTTGGAGACAAAGTCAGGCAGATCTCATTGAGTCTAAAAACAGCCTGGTCTATAAAGTGAGTTCCAGGATATCCAGGACTGTTACACAGAGAAACCTTGTCTTGAAAAACAAACAAACAAACAAAAAACAAAACAAAAAAGAAAACTCTATGTACAAAATTGATCAACAATGGGCCACATATATCAGTTTATATTGCCCAGTGATGTGGTAGCCACCTTAGTTTGTGTTAATATACTGTATGATGTTCACACAATGAGATTGCCTAACAGCATATTCCCAAGACACATTCTATCTTCAATGGTACTATAGATGGATTAGAAAGATTATGATAGATCAATAGATAGATGATAGATGTATTGATAGAAAGATGACAGATTGATAGAAGACAGATGACAGACAGACAGATATGCCTATGATATTTAATCTCTAAATTAGTCATGGTAGAAGATAAAAACAATAATAAAATAGAATGATTATAACAATGTCCTATAGTAAAATTCATGTGACTATGGTCTCTCAAAGTATCCTTTCCATTTAAAGGAAGTATTTCCTAGTTTTCCACCTATATCTTACACTACTGCTCTTATGCTTTGGCTTTTTAAGTAAAATAAGAGTTACTTGATTACAAGCACTGACAGTCCATATGGTGACCAAGATGGCTTCCAAGTAATTACCTGCTGGGTAAGACAGTGTGAGTACACTTAAGCAAAGGGGCAATACTTCCTGAGAGGGACAAAGTAGGACATCATGAGATTTTATCTCACAAATGCTGTATATACTGAAACTCAATAATCATTTCTTTCTTGGATTTGCAATTACTATTTTCATATAGCAGTTGGCACATAGCTAAAATCATGGGACAGAATGCTTTGTGAAGCACATATCTCAGAGTGGAGTTTTGAGTCACTTTCATCCACTCAGGGAAAGGTTACAAAGCATCACTCTGACCATTTTTTATTGCAGTCCTGATCTGCCTAACAAACCACTTCTAGGGACATATTGTAAGATTACAAAGTTGCAAAGCCTGAAGGCACTTTTATGTCTAACAAAAGAGGGGAAATAAACAGAATACAATGGCCTAAGGAACACATTTTTGTGGCTGTCCTGATAAACCATTTTTTTTTTTTTTAGTGATCTAAACTGAAATCACAAGGAACCTCCTTCCCCCAGCCCATCTTTGACTCCAGTAGGAAAACTCTTGGGAGCTGCTTCTTCAGGAGGGGATGGTCATGTGACCCAGTCCTAACACTGGGGTCCACTGAGGAGCATGAGGTGGGGAGCCTTGCTTCATATGGAAGATAAAGAGGTACTTCTCGGCTCTGCCCCTTCTCCGACGTAGAATGTATACAGGTTGTGGAGATAGAATCCCGGACTCATGTAGCCATCTTGAAAAGGATGACACAAGAATCAAGGAGATTCCAAAGCCATATACTAAAGCAAAACAGAAAGTCCTGGCGTGTGCACTTTGAAAACCACACTGATAAGCATCAGAATTTCCTGTGATGCTTCTCATGTGGTCTGGACAAGTCCCTTTGCTGCCCACTCTTAGCCTGTTCTCTATTAGTTACAACAGACATTTCCTAATTGATGATATAAAGGGGATTTAGATATCTCAAATATTTTCATATGATTCATTCAAATTGACCTAACTTTTATAAAACAAGTGCCTGTTGTGTTTGTCGTAAGAAGCCAAAAGCTGATGTTTTAGTGATAACTTTCCAACTTCCTCCTATTATACCAATTAGAACACAAAAAATCCATTATGTGACTGCTGTATTTATCCATTCTACAGCTGCTGGACACTTGTTTCCTTGCCAGGTTTTAAATGGTATGGATTATGCAGACGTAAATAGTTTCACATATGCTTTTTGGTTCACTTAGGGGTGCATTCCTGTTGGACTATGTCATGAACAGAACCGTTAGAATTGGGTATTACAGTATGGCTTTGCTCCCTGAGATGTCATTGTTCCCCTCTTACCAATATTTGGGTTTGCTATTTCTTCCTAAAGTTAGCCATTTTCCATTTTAGTGTGTGTAGTTATCCAGGAGAGAATTCTGTAAAAGTTCCCTTCCCCTTCCATCTACCCATAGCAGCCACAGTCTCACGCGTTCTTCTGTAGTCACACTAGCCTGCCCTATGTGGAACCCGAGTCTAAGACTGGCCAATAGCAGCTATCAAAAGTGATCACGACACATAAGTATTTCTAGCTGAAAGGGCAAAGTAAGAAGAGGAATTTTGCAAAGGAAGGGGGTTTAGAGTTTATCCTGGAGGCCTTGGTTTTGTTTGAGAAGCTCGCCTCTCCCACCGAGAGCCTGGACCACCAGTAGGAACCAGAGGAGATGAAAACGAGGTTGGATTTAGCATGGCAGTGGCAACAGCAGATGCCATTTTGAAACCCTCTTCCAGTGCTGGGCACTTGGCATTTGGTGCTTGGCACTAGGCGCTCAACAGAGCATCAGCGAGATGCCGTTTTCAACAGGCCTCTGCCACATTTGTGGCTCTGCAGCCCGGGACCCATTATGATTCTCATTCTTGGAAAACACAAAGCAAGTGTTGCTTGAACTATTTACTGCATCCTGGCTAGCAGCATACTGGTGGTAGACTGCAGTAAGCACCTGACTCAGAACGCTGGACTACTGAACTGGAATCTGACCAGAGACAGAATCTGCCCAGGAACTCTGATGCAGGCTGCAAGCTACAGTCCCAACAACAGGAAGTGCCAAGTATTGGAAATCAGGCTTCTGAAAAGCCTGGTGTGGTGTGCACCTTTAATCCCTGCTGTGGAATAATCCTCTTGTACACTGTAAAGATTTGTTATTTGAGTTAGTTTAATAAAATGCTGATTGGCTAGTATAAGTAAGAAATATTGATTAACATAAAATGTGAGAGCCAGTTAGTAATAAGCCTGAGCTATTGGCCAATCATTTATAATTAATATAAGCCTTGGAGTGGTTATTTGGGGCTGGAGGTTGGGACAGAAAACTTCTGCCTATAAATCCCAGCATTTGAGAGGCAGAGGCAGGTGGATCTCTGTGTGTTCCAGGCCATCCTGGTATACAGAGTGAGTTTCAAGACAACCAGAGCTGCACAGAGAGACCATGTCTTGGAAGGGGGGGTGAAGGAATCCAGGCTTCTGATGGAATGGCCTTGCATCACCTTCTGTAACCCTTCTCCCAAAGGAAGACTCAGAGTCAAGAATAGGTCCCGCCTATCACAAAGGAACTCATGAGAATGAGAAAGACTTCTGAGGGTGCAGGGAAGGAATGGCAGGTATCTTAAGATTCAATCCAGCAATTAGGCCAGACAGTATTCATGGGCTATATCTCCTCAAGATCTCTTTTATTTCAAAACTGTGCCTCCTTTATTTAATATCCAATGCAAATATAGCAGGTCTTCCTTTCCCTCCCCTCCCTTCCCCCCTCTCCTTTCCCTCTTTATTCCTTTTTATTTTCTTCTCTCAAGGGGCAAGGCCTGGCTTGGTAAGTGGGGGTCTGGGCCTGAGCTTCCCGGGAGTTGTAACTGTAGTATGTTGCCTGATGGCAATTCTTACCCTTCTTTTTTCTGCCTCATCTCCTGTCTCTCACATTAGTCCTACTGTTTCTGGTTCTATTTCCATTCACTTCCCCTACTTTCCCTCTAGCAATCCAACACTAATTATTAGTCTTATACTGCCCACCCCCACCTTTTCATCGTACATACAGTATCTAATGTATCTGTATATAGTGCAGTCAGTTCCCCTTCATTTCCTAAAATGGTTGGGGCTTCACGGGTGACTGTTTTTTGTTTCATTATTAATGTTTTTTCATAGTGGGCTTACCCTGTGATGGTGATTATGATACAGAATTTTTTGAGAGTGATGGAACCTTTTATAATCCAGATCTGTATGATCTAAAGACCTAAAACTCATAGTCATCAAAGATTAACTTGAGATAGTGACTCTGAGTTCATTGTCTCGCTCAAAAATTAATGACACACACTCTTATCAGAGCATTACAAAGAAGAGGTAGGATTTATTAAAAATAATTACAGAAAAGTGAAAAATTAAAGAAAAGAAGAAACTCCCAAGAGTCGGGAGGGGTTCCCAAAAGGAGGAAAAAGCCCTCAAATTTCCTTTGTTTTGGTGTTTTATGGAACAACGGCATAAACTGGGCAAAGGATATGAGAATTTCTGTTGAGTCTGGCTACTTGTCTGGGCTATCATGGACCAAGTCAATAGAAGGCTCATATTCTATGCCTGCCCCCCTGGCCAAACCATGGAAATGATTGTGTGATGTTCTCATTCTGCCCACACAGATAGTTGAAGCCCCCTTTGCCCACCACCTCTGGCCTTGACTGTCTGCTAGCTGTTGTGCACTGTCCTCTGTTGTGTTATTGCCTTCTGACCTTGGCAGATGACTCCAGCACTGTTAATTATACTCTACTCAATTTATTCTCACAGCTGCCAAGAAGTAAGTGCAATGTTCTTTGTTAAGCCTTCATCTAGGGGATGGTTGGACCTTCTTCCTAAATGGGCTCCAGCATATTAGAAACTACCCTACATGCAACTTAGTCCATTGGAGTTAACTGTATTAGAAGCAACGTATTAAAAGCAAGGGTATATAGTGACAGAGCCTAGCATGTGTTTCCCAGAAAAGTCTGATGGAAGTTAGCCAGCCATCCTGCCACAACTGACCATGTTTCTCAGAACCCATTGATCTCTTATCAGGCCCACTTGCCTACCTCAGATCCAGAAGCAAGCATCTTTTTCTCTCATTGGTAGTACTCTTGAATCCATCCCTCCAACTCTTAGATTCCCTTTATACCTTAATAGCCATTTCCACCTTAATATATACAGACAACTTTTGGTTTTCAGCATAAGCCATTTAATTGTATCCACAGAGCTATTTTATGCCTCAATCTTTGTTGCAAACAATATTATAGTGTTAGGGCATTCAGCCTGATGCCCTGAACACAAAGACCACCTCAACCATGCTACCACTCAGTCTTGAGCAATGTAAACATCCCCACTGATAGAACAAAGGCAACTTAAATTAAAACTGCAACCAATGATTAACTCCAATTGTGAAAGTCCAAATGCAAAAATACAAGAAACATGAATAACCGAGACAACATGTCTCCTCCAAAATTACCAATTCCATAGTAATGGCCTCCTAAGAAGAGTGATGTAAAATTCTAGGAAAAGAATTCAAAAGAATGTTTATGAATATGTTCAAAGAAGTGAACGAGGGCATAAATGAACTCCTGATGAATTCTAGTAGAGTATGCACATATCTAAAAAATGTCAACACAGAATATGGAAATGGAATTCAATTAAGAAAAACCCACTGAAGGAAAACCAAACTGAAATGGTGGAAATGAAAATTTCTCATAAGTAAACAACAAGTTTAGTAGAAAGTTTAATAGTAGAATGGATCACAAGGAAGACAGATGACTCTTCTAGGGCTTGAAGACAAGTGAGAGGAATTCAAACCTTTTATCAGTAACAAAAATAAATTAATAACAACATGTTTTAAGCTGGGAGGGTAGCACACACCTTTAATTTCAGCACTCCAGAGGCAGAGGATGAGGCAGGTGGATCTCTGTGAGTTCGAGGCCAGCCTGCTCTACAAAGCAAATCTCAGACAGCCGGGACTGTTGTACAGAAACCCTGTCTGGAAAAACCAACCAACAAACAAAAATTCACCACCAATAAAAAAAAAAAAACATGCTTTAAAAAAACATGAGGCATATAGGCCATCATGAGAAGACCAAACCTATGAATCATGAGAATGTAAGGAGGAAAATATTGGTATGCACTCAGGATATAAAACATTTCAATACAATCATGACATAAAAATTTCCAAATCTAAGAGATGCTCAAAAACAAGAGGCATTAAGCTCAACAAATACATAATGCCAGAAAAGGAAACTCCATGCCACATAGTTAGAACATAAAATGTACAGGACAAAGGAAATAGATTGAATACTGCAGAGGAAAAGCACCCATGTCACATATGAAATGAGACTGACCAGGATAAAAGCCAATTCAGCATCAGAGACTTTACAGAGGCAGTGAGAACAGAGGCAGTGTTTCAAATTCTGAAAGACAACCAGTGCCAATCCAGACTACTATACCCCATAAAGTTATTGAATAATAAAAGGAGAAAGAAAAGCTTCATACGATTACAAACAGGCAAAAGGTTTCGTGGCTGTGAAGCTGGTTCCAGAGAGGGCATCAGGAAGGATTATTCAGTCTGAAGTGAAGGTACCTGTACTCATGAAACTACAAAAAAAAGACAAACCACATGAGGAATAGGAAAACAAAGCCAAACAAAACAAAACCCCACAAAACAAAAAATGATAAAAATTAATTAATACACATATGTTAATAAGTAACTCAAGATACTAATATCAACTCCCCAATCAAGGATACAAAGTAGCAGATTGGATAAGGGAAGCAAGACTCATCAGCATGTTGCCTCTGAAGAACACACCTCTCTATCAAAGATGGATGCCACCTTAATTTGAAAAGATGGAAAAATGTTTTTCAAGCAGAGAAACTCCCTCAAGGCCACCCTGAAAAAATAGACTTCAAAGCAAAATTAGTCAGAAGAAATAATACTTATTAAGAGACCAAGATAGCAAGAGAACATTAAAATTCTAAACATAAACACACTTCATTTCCTAATGCAAACGCTACTAGATACAAAGTCAAAGGTTGGCCCTTACACAGTAACAGTGGGTGATTTTAATTACACTCATACTAATATATGTCATCCCAAAATAGAGAAACATTGGAGTTAAATGATACCATAGATTGAATGAACCTAACAGACACCTACAGAATATTCCATGCAAATACTGCAGGATACACGTCATCTGGGCAGTGGATGGTATTATCTCTAAAAAAAATGATGTAATGGAACGCAAAGCAGGTCTTAAAGACACAGGAAAAGTGAAGCAACCTTTCTTCTATCTGATCACAATGGAATAAGTCTGTATATCATACGCAAGAGAAATGATAGAAAACACATAAGTTAACGAAGATCAAACATCACACTGTTAAACGAATTGTTTGTTGAAAAAAAAATTAAGAAGGAAATTTTAAGTCCTGGAATAGAATGACAATGGAAACAACATACCAGAACCTGTGGGATACTGTTGGGAGGAGTCCAGGGAGGGTCGTTTACAGCTACAAGTGCCAACACTTAGAAACTTCCAGCAATAACATAATGACATGCAAAAGACAGCCAAACAAAGAGTAGAAGCTCAAAAATAAGATCAGGGCAGAAAGGAACAGAATTAGAAGCAAAACTGAACGAAAGAATGAGTAGGATGGAGAGCTGGTTCTTTGAAAAGATACACAGGATTTGGACAAACTCCTAACCAAACCATGTGTGTACGTATATTTGACTTTAAAGTAGAAATAAAATTGCCTGTAAAGACAAAAGGGCTAATAAGAGGGCAAGGGGTGTGAAAATGGAGGTAAAGTATATGAGGGGAATTTGCTCAATGCATAATATATATGTATGAGAAAATTAACTATTAATTTTTAAAAAACAAGACGACTCCCAAAAACAGAACAAAAAAGTTTAATATAAACTCAGAAATGTGACAAATTCTAAATGTACAAGAAAATGAATTCTTACAGAGTGGGTGATCTGTGAGCCTCACAGTTAGGAAGCAGAATGCCGGCGCCTCGTGCAGGCACCTTCTCACACTCCTTTCCAGCCCCTCTTCTCTCCACTGTGAGTTCTGTTCTGTTGCTGAACGCTAGCTTTACTTACCTCCAAACTTAATATACTGTAATAATTCAAATGAATCAAAACAGTTAATAAATCCTTAGTAAGTTTATAGTCAATACAGTCTCTGGTATCTTTGTATTAAGCATTTGGCATTTGACTGTCTTGTACCATCACACATCAATGGTTTGTCTTCCTTTTTATGGTTTCCATTGAATTAGTAATTATTATTGTTATATCATTCTCCTTCTTCTATTAGTTTGCGATTTATATTTATATATTCCTGCAAAGTGCCCCAAGGAAGATAAAAAAGAAAATATTTGCCTATTAGTATTTGCTGTAAGTTTCCTTTTTTTTTTTTAACTTCCAAAACAACACAGAGATAGGCTAATGTTAAACATTAAAACCCTCTTCCGTCTCCATGTACCTTAACTCTACATGGGCTTTTAATAAAAAGATTATAATAATACTTTAATGTGTGTTTACCTACATACTTCCCTTTGTGGTGTTCTTGGTTGCTTCCAACATTTCCTTGCTTCCATGGGAGGTCACTTTTCTCCTGTCTGAGGAATTAAGTATCCCTGTCCTTTAAATGTGCTGGCAGTAAATTCCATTTTTAATTTGAGGGTGTGTGTGTGTGTGTGTGTGTGTGTGTGTGTGTGTGTGTGTGTGTGTTGGCATGGGAACATGCTGTTAACATGTATGTGGTGGTCAGAATACAACCTACAGGAGTCGCTTTTCTTCCACCATGTGGGTTTCAGGGATTGAGCCCAGGTCATCAGGTTTGGTGGTGACAAGCGCCTTTACCTGCTGAACCATTTTTCCAGCCCACACTCTCTCGCTTTAAAAAGGGGTTCTAGTTGACTAGTTTGACTAGTGAACTTCCATGTTGTTCTTTTGGCATGGTTCTCTTGAGATGCATGACTAATATTTGGTTGCTTGCAGAGTTGAGTCTATTGTCTAATTTATTTCTCTTGCTTTGGGAATGGTAGTCAAGATTTATTTTCTTATTTTTGCACACTGTTTATAAAACCTTATAGATATGATATGATGCTCTGTCTATGTTCTTGTGAAAAGCATGCACTGTTACTTTGGATGTCTCTTAGACTACCCCATCCAGAATAAAATGAGGGGAAAATATTATTCAAAATTCAACTTTGTGTCTATGAAGCCTTTTTCACCTTTGTCTGTTTCTATCCAGTTACATTCCTAATATACTAGTATTTGAGCCATGTATCTGTTTGGAAGTTTTTATGTATTGTCAGGATAGCACAATGTGTCTTAGCGAGATTGGGCTGGGAGGGGGGGTTGGGTATCTTTGTTATGTAAAATAAGAAAAAGGCATATACCAGTCAGAACAATTTCAATACCAAATATAAAAACTTAGGGGTTCTATAAAATATTCCATCAAAACTAATCTTGTTCTTGGAGATGCTTTGGAACCCAGTTTTAAGATCTCTAAACTGGGAAAGAAAGTCACAGTGCCAAAGAGTAATGTCCAGAAAACAACAGAACATGAAGTAGTGTTGGGAGCTGGTGATGAGAAATGGATTATGACTGACAGTCCACATTGAGGTCATTCACACCCAAGTTCTTTAAGCAAAGCAGAGAGAGAAACAACCATCACCACAGGACCAACAGAGCATTCTCATTCGCTGTCTGTTCAGGGTCAGACATCCAGACAATGGAGCAGGAAGTCCTGTCTCAATTGAGAGGTGTTCTGAGTGCAAGTCCCGAGAGTGCCATCAATTCAGATGAAAGCTGTGCACCTTCACATGCCTCACAGAACGGACTAGAGAAGTAGCCAACTAGACAAGTCTGGGGCAGGTAAATTCTTGTCTGTCAGTCCACCATGGTCTTTCCTGGATGAAATTTCAAAAGGAAAAACATTGCACCTTATTGGGGATGCTAAAAGCCACAAATGAATAAGTGACTAATAAGAGACAGCCAGTGACAAAAAGACAACGGCAGCGTAATGGAACATGGTATAGATGGAATCGATAGTTTCGGAGAGAGCAGGGTTAATTACTCCTTGGTGGATCTGTGTGGGTGCTTCGTCTTGTTTTCTTTGGTCTTTGTCTGATAGGAATCAGCAGACTGGGAGGGGGTGTTGTGTGGATAGCTCTCTAATCGGGAGTCTGTGGCTCACTCTGTGATCTGTGAGTGTGGGCGAGCATTTCTCAATTTCCAGGCTGCTACCTCCAGGCCTGCTTTGTGCTTACAGAGAACATGAAATTTGGTTCACTGAGATCCCTGCAGGTCACCTGCAGGTCTGAGGGAAGTATGGCATTTTAGACTGTTGCCTGGCGGGGTCTGCAGCGAAGGTCATGGCTAAAGCATGGGGTGGAAGTCAGGTTTTGTTTTCATGACAACCTTGCCGACATGCTTTCTCCTTTTATTCCTCATTATTACTGGTGAACTTTGAAGGGAATTGCCCTTAAATAAGGTTCATTCATCAAGACCTACTCTTGTTCTTATTAGAACCTTGCTTCTTGCTGAATAGTTGCACCTTGTGCTGTTTCCGAGGACCTATTAAGTGTTCTGATAAGAAAATAAATAAGTTAGGAAGAACAGCTAGCAAGGGCCACCACTATGTTTACTATGTTTATGCACTTTTGTGCTAAATATTTTAAGGCCGTTTTTCTCATCTTTCATCTACCAGAAGATTATTTTAACATATTTTTTCACAACAAGACCTCATTGCCCAAAATAATCCATCAAAACAAAGACGCAAAGCCGTTGTGGACATTGCATTATGCAGTCGTGGCATCCATGTGGAAGGAGCTATTTCAAAGCAACACCCTGTTCTTTCATAGCTGTGAAAACCGAACCCTCAGGGTGTCCCAACGCCCCTCTGTGGGCTAACCATCTGATCTCCTGGTTCTGGTGCTTTTCCACCACGCACACTGTTTTCTTCTATGTGCCTTGCTTCCTAGCAACTCTCTCCAAGGACCACCAACCCGAGCCCATAAACAGCACATTTCTCCCAGCTTCCTAGAGCACAGGTCTCGCCTTCCAAGTGGAGTTCCCGCTTGCCAACTTTGACACATCTTGTAACAATAACTCCTGTGCGCTGCACTTTATGTGATGTGAGACAGGTGTGCAACTGTTGAATACACGTCTCAAGAGAGCTTATTAAAGCGGCTAAGCCAATTAACTCTCAGAGAAACATGCAACCTTTTCCAGGAAAACACATCTGAGGTACAGGAGCTCGTGGGAACAAGTCTTTGGAGGGAAGCTTGGCTTTTGATCTCAGAGTCCCTTTCCCCGGGATTGGCCTGGTCCCAGAGGACCAGAACTATCATAGGTTTCTTCTGCTGTCAGGAGGGAAGGAGGCTGGCTGTGCCATGGCAGACTGGCCTTGTGTACAAAGTGAGAACAGGCTAAGGAGATCAAACCAGATGGGGAGCAGCTCATCTGTGACATTTGAGTTCAGAAGCTTGACAGAAAATGACCTACTATGGATAAAAGGTGACTAACAGGAAGCCAAGGTGAGAGGGAAAGCGAGCTCCACGGGCCCAAGGCTCTTCCTGTTAGACCAGATTGGTCAGTGTTAGCTTTGGACGAGAGAAAAGTCCTCTGAACCAGAGTCAGGGACTATCCTTCTCCTAAGGGGTCTAGATGAAGATAGACTTCTGCTAGAGTTGTGGTTCATGGAGGCCCCTTGGCATGTGCCAGAAATGCCATCTTCATATCTGAGGCAAGTGCTTCAAGAACATCTAACTCATAGGACTGTGAAAGGACTGTGTGAATCCTCCCCACAGGGAAAACATCTGGACTTCCTGCACCATGAGGTGATGCTGACCAAAGGCTCCGCTCCTAAGGAGACCTTTGAAGGAGAGCAAACTTAAGATATAACATGTCAGTGACATTTTATTGCATATCCGGCTTACTGGCTCTCTGTCCCCTGTGGAGAGATTCCTTCCCATCCCTCCCAACACAGTCTGTGTCCTCAGAGACTTTGCAAACTGCCCCTATCCCCATGTCTGATGGTGTCTCAGGATTTTCAGGTGCTTCAAGACACTTCCAGGAACAGCTGAGGTAGGGAGAGAGGGTGATCCCTGTGACCCTTTAAGGACCTCTCCTCTTTCTTACTTAGACTGTATATGTTTGTTAGGGAGTGGGTAGGTCAGAGGTCACCATCAGATGTCTTCTTCAATTGCTCTCCGCCGTATTTTTGAGGCAGGATTTCTCACTGATCCTGGAGCTTAGCAATTAGGCTAGACTGACCAGCAAGCTCCAGGGACTTGTCTGGCTTTGCCTTCCCTGAGAATACAGGCACACACCACCACAGCAGGCTTGTTCTCTGGGTGCTGAGGAATCTAAATTCAGGTCCTCATGCTTGTGTGGTGGGAACTTTACCTACTGCAACTCTCCTGGCTTTGCTGTTTTGAAAAGAAAACTCCTCCCGGTAGTTTCTCAATAGTTCCAGGGAACTCTTAGACTCACAGGAGAGGCATGTAGGAAGGTGGCACAATTCTGCACACAAAAGTCTAGCTGGAAGAAAAATGGTACTGGTAGCTCATGGAATTGGGCCAGGAATTAGAACAGAAACAGTACAAGGCTCTCTTTATCACACCCATGCCCAGTAGTCCACCATTATTTAACACCAATAAAGCATATGTTACAGGTCCATGTAGAGAGCAGACCATGCAGAATGGATTCAGGACCTAAAGATTCTCCCCCCTCAACTGATGACTAATTAGATATAAGAAATGCCGACTTTGAGCCCCTTTCTTTATTATGCTAGTAGCTTTGCCTTACGAATAGGCCATTCTCTACATCTAAGCTTTGGTAGCTGAGAAGACACATTTGGAAGACCGTGGGGGTGCTCCAACAGAGCACAGCCCTCATGAGATGTGGCTAGAGCTCTATTACAAGCTCATGGCAACTTGCAAAGGATTTGGAGATAGATAGAATGGATGGTGACTTGATTTGCTTGCTCCCTGATTGTATGTTCTCTGGGTGTCAATTCTCTCAGTCATTCCCTGAGCTAGGAAGCAAGATGGACGAGGAGACATTTCCCTAGAATCCTTCACAGAGACCCCCTCCAGGAACAGGAATCATTACTTGAGCACCCAAGGGAGCCTGACACTCACAATGGTCCAGTGTCTTGTCTCGGGTACCAATGGAGATGGGGCAGCAGGCCCACTGTGTTCCTGAGCCCCAACATAACATCAGCATCTGCTCTGAGCCAGGTGAAATCCAGGTGAGAATGTACCTGGAACTCACAAATTCACAAGCAGGTAGATGCCTGGAACCCAGATGTAAGTCTGGGAAGAAGTTATAGAGGTCTGTGGATGATGCCTGGTCTTGCAGCACACAGTTTCCTTCCTGTATCAATCTCAAATTGCTAGCTCCTCCTTCAACTTAGACCAGCACACAGGCATGGTGATTGAATATTGTATGGCCTGGGATACTACAGCAGCAGCCTCCTGAAATCTCTGCTGGTCAGTGTGAACAAAAGATGCTGGAGTAGCAGAGAGGAGGTTGTGTGAGTGCTGGGAGGCTCAGAGCTTTCAGTCTGGATTCAGGAGGGTACCAGCAGAAGACAGTTAAATCTAAGGGTGAGTCTATAGCAGCTCACAAGGGACCCCTGTGAAACCATCTCCCTGTTTGGATTTGCAGTCATCCAAAGCCTTGTTTTCGGTTTACTTGACCCCTAACCTATACTCCATTTCCTCCCATTTTCATGTTCATTTCTGCCTTCTCTTCCTTCAACTTGCTATTCCCTTTCTTTGTGCCTTTCCTCCCTTTCCATCTTCTCCACTTTTCCCTTCATGTTTTCTTCAGCGTGAAAACAAAGCGCTTGTTTTGTTTTCCATTCCTGTTGAAGCATTCAGTTCATTTCAAGAGAAAAATGGTCACACAACGCTTCAGAGATGTGCACCAACTCTGTGGCTGGTCCTCACTGGGTGGGTCATGCTGTGGAACGATTACTTTTGCACACTGGTGATATTATCGGACTCTAAGCTGCTCACTAGCAGGGCTATAGCACAGTCAATCTGTAATCCATGCATCAGAAACACAGATTGCACAAGAAATAAGCCATCAAATGAGTACATTAACAAATGGTATGCCCAGGAGATTCCAAATTCCCTTTTTCGAGATATATTTTTACCGACTCACTCCAAGCTCTCCCCTGCATTTCTACCATGCAAGTCCCTAAGGCATAACTGTGACAACTGAGGGTAGTGAATGCAGATGGAAGGCCTTTGGTAGATGTCCTCCAACACATGGAGGCATTCCTTACTGTACATCCCTAGAGGCCAGTGAATCACTCAAGAATATAGAGTGATAGTTGAAAAAAAATTTAGGGAAAAGTAATTGGATTGAAAATAACTATCAGTACATAAATTAGATCAAATCTGCTTTATGTATAATTATCATTCCGTTTCTATAGGTGATAAGTTCCAATTCCCTTTAGGACCATGTTGTAGAATACTATTTTAACTAGGCAAAGATGTGGTACGTTTGTTTAATGATGTAAGGATGTGTCTAATTACGTAAAGATGTGTTGCATTTGTTTCACCTTGCCTACCTAAGGCACCTGATTGGTCTAATAAGAAGTTGAACAGCCAATACCCAGGCAGAGAAAGGATAGGTGGAGCTGGGGTACAGAGAGAATAAATAAGAGGAGAAATCAAGGCTCAAGAGAAGAGGAGGAGGAGAAGGAGTAGATAATGAGGGACACACCCAGGAAAGAAGCCAGGCAGATGCCAGACAGAATGATGCCCACTCCGCTCCTGAAGTCATTTGTCCATTTGGCATTTGTACATGTGTCTGTAAAGACGTTTTAGTTGGTATCAGCTCAAAGAAACTGTCCCAGTCCTATCAGATGAGAATGGCATTTCTCTTTCCTCTACTGTTCTTTTCATTCTGTTCTCTCCCCTTGTTTCTCAAGCCACACAACCCTTTTGATTTTCTTTCAGGTTCATCTTCTTCTTGCTGATTCACCAAAACCGAAATTTTCTCAGGACTGTGTTTGAAATCGGAACAATCTGAATTGCTTTAGTCTCTCCCTAGGGGATTGATTGTCTTTATACTCAGGGCTCAATTGACTTCTACCATGCCAAAAATGGATCACCAATTCTCTTGTTTGTGCTCCAAACCTGTCAGCTGACATCTCAGAGTAGACTCAAAGGCAATGCTTCTCTACCTCCAAGTTGTTCTTTTAAATTTGGCAGAGAATCACCATTCAGACAGTTTTAAAGCCAGGAACTTAGTGTCATGCCTATTGCTGACTGATGCCTCAATCCCAAGTCCAATCCACTGTTAAGTGTTAGCAATTAATTTGTAAATGTGTTTCTCAAGCAGTAATGCCGTAATACCAAGCCTATAGTTCAAGCTATGATCTCTCTCCCCTAAGACTGTGCAATAACTTTGTGCGTTGTCTGTCTCCACTTACCCTTTCACTCTAACATCTCCATTCCATCCTGCACTTGCAGCTAGAACAGTCTTTCTGAGATGTGGAATAACATTCTAAGCCTAGGATTTTTCTCACCTCATCCACATCACATCCACCCTCCCCTCTTTCAGTCTCTTGACCTTAAGACATCATGTACACACAGGCAATGATGAAGCTATCATGTTGGCTCACAATATCCGTGATGGATACTTCTAATTTTAGCTACATCTAAGGTCAGCTTGGCAGAG
The DNA here is from genome assembly GCA_030556225.1 of Cricetiscus sungorus. Taxonomy (NCBI): domain Eukaryota; kingdom Metazoa; phylum Chordata; class Mammalia; order Rodentia; family Cricetidae; genus Cricetiscus; species Cricetiscus sungorus. Next base: position 7,136,509 of record JANBXA010000180.1, read on the forward strand.
GGGTGTCAAGGTCACATTATGGCAAAATAAAGGAAGGCACTGTAGATGATCCATCACTCTTGACCAATATCTAGTATGCTCTTCTTGCTGATTCAAATGAAATCACTGTGATTTTAACTGCCCAAACTGGATATGAGCTGTGCAAACAGCCACCTACAGCCTTTGTCTAGAAAGGGAGGGAAGGTTGGGAGCCATGTGTGGTTTTTCTGCATGGAAAGTATTAATTGGTCTAAATACCTGCATGGTACATACAGGAAGAGGCTGTGGTGTTGAGCCAAGGCACACCCAACATCATCCTAGGGTAAATGGGTGGTTTTATTCAAGTCTTCTTGGCATCAGGCTGTTGAAAATTAACATGGTAAAATCCAACACGAAAGGACACAGAACTGGAATGGTAACCTTTAACAGACAACTATAGAATAAACCTAAAATCTGAGGCCACTGTATAGGACAGACTCATAATATGAGGAGCAAAAATGTTCTTCTCAAATACAATCTTGTCACTGACCCCAATTCCCCGACTCCTTACTCAGGACAGCCAACTACCCTTGGGTTGTTCTGCAATGTCAATTGAAGATTCCTTTTCAAAATAAAATTCCTTGACATCAAAAAGTAAAGCTTGTGATCAACATGTAATTAGTTCTTAACATTTGTGGAGCACAGGTGGGTCCCAGTTGCACTATTCCTGGCTTATTTCAGCCTGGAACTATTTCTTGAGCATGCTTTCCTCTGCATAACCCCATGGCACAAGTGGGCATGGCTTTAAAAGCTCTGTTGACAAATATTAAACGTCTTAAGATTTGAACTGAGGGAAGGTGGACTCTTTCCCGCTGCTCAATTTTTTACCCTGTTGCTTTATCTACCCGACAGGAAGACTTGAACTACTGCCATTTCTAAGTTATACGTCTAAATATTGACTTAATGGCAAGACTCAAAGTGTCATAACACAGATCACTGAAGCAATGAAGATTGTCCAGGCCTCACCAAGAAGTCTGTACAGTGTCCCGTCGGGAGTAAAAAAGGAAACAGAATATGGAAGAAGAAAAATAAAATCCAGGCATGTTTAGAAGACATGAATGGCACTTCACTTAATCTTGTAGAGACAAATGAACACTTGTTAGGTCGTTGTCTGAGGCTGGAAGGCACCAGGGAGGAGAGAGAATGGACAACAGTGACCATGACTCCCTCAGCCCTTTATTGGCAAGAGTGAAGGAGACTGGGGCATTGTAGCTTGGGCTGGGCAGCCTACACTCAGAAAAAACTTCAGCGGGGTATTCAGTTTTGAAGGACCTGACAGTGCCCAAGGGACTTTTCATCTAATTTATATGAAGACTTCAGTCCAGATCTTTGGCTAAGCTTCATGTAGGCCACCGAGGAAACCGCCTTTAGCTTCTTTTCTTCTCATTACTTCTCCATGACTATGAGCTGCTGAACTATGGCTTGAAAGGAATGATGGCCTCTTATTACCCCTAAAGAGCTGTTCTTGGGAGCAATAAAATATTGTACAGGGAAATTACCTTTGAGATGCATCACATATTCAGTGATATATACATTAACATTCTCCCAGGTGAAAGAAAAACAATGCTCTGTAAGACAATATGGAACAATGCTTTGGAATATGACTGCTGCCCCTGTCCAGATTTCTTCCCACCTTACCATAACAGAGGCTGTCTATGACTACACCTAACATCATGGACAGAGCTGCACATAAGCAAGGCATGTGGACGTTGGTGTGTGGATGGGAGGGGTCATTGTGCCACTGGTACCTCTCAAAACATTAAACATTTAAGGTCCTCAATAAAAAGAACAAAGCCAATCAGATACCATGGAAGATGGTTATGTGGTATTGTGGAAATATCCATCTTGGTAGTCCTTAGGTCAACAACCAAGCATTTGTCATAATCCTCCTGTTCCTAAACATGCAATCTCTTGCACTCATTGATAGTAATGTTTCTAAAGGTGACCTTAATGTTCAGCAAAGTCAGCTTAAATCTGAACTTGACCCTTTTGACAAGTCTTCCTAGATTGACCTATACTTCCTTAGTCTAACTACCAACTTCACGACTCCATTTACCCCTAAACTTTTATGTTATGGTTTGGGCCATAAGTGTTCTGCATAGATTCAGGCTTTGGATGCTTGTTCCCATGGCACTATTTGGGGACACTGCAGAACCTTTAGGAGGTAGGACGTAGCTGACAGTAATAGGTCACTGGGAGTGGGCTTTTGACAGTTATAGTCTGGTTTCCAATTCTAGTCTTGCTGTCTGATCCCTGATCCACTGTGATGTGAATGGCTGTTCTCTGCGACAGGCTCCATGAACTATTCTATTCAAGTGCATGGGGCCAAGTGACTATGGACTTCAACCTTTGAAACCAGGAGTAAAATTAAACCCTTGTTCTCTTAAGTAACTTCTGTCAGATATATTCCATCACAGTGATGTCAAATGGAACTGACTCTCCTTCCCTTGATGTAAAGCATCTCATGTCAGTCTCGGTGACTGGTGGTTTATGCACAGAATCCCTGGTGTCACTCTGAACTTAACCCTGTTAGTACATTATATTCTTCTGTCCAATTCGGACTTAACACTGTATGTGCTGGCCTTTGTGAGCCTACCTGTGGATGCTTGTCCCTGCTCTGTGATAGCTTTCTGGGTTCCAGCACAGCTTGACAGTGGGGCTGCCTTCTGCAGGCTCCATCTGTCTGTGCTCTGCAATCCTTTGAGATCTGCAGAGTGCCCTGAGCATCTCTCCACATGGCCACCTCCAGAGAGCAACCTCCGAACTCTTGTAGAAAGCCCACAGCCTCAGTGCAGGCCATGCATGACTCAGCTCTGGATTACTCATCCTTCCATCCACTCTTCCCCATGCCTGTCAGCAGCCCTCTCCCATAATCCACTGGGCTTTCACAATTCTCTCAGCTGTTCTGTCCTCCCTCCCCGCAGTCCAAGCCAGTGAGAACTCTGCTGCTTTTCTCTACCTCCCACCCAGCTGCTGCTCATTTATTCCTTCATTTCTTTTAGGCTTTTACCAATAGCTGGTCCCATAATAACAAGAATCAGTATTATAGGATTGGGGGAAAGTGCCATAGCCATGTGCCTGGGAAAGACATACTGCACATCACCTGATGAAAGAACAAATCCACAGTAGCAAAGCGATTATTTTGTCAATATGAATGCTCTCATACTTTTACCGTGTGTGTGTGTGTGTGTGTGTGTGTGTGTGTGTGTGTGTGTGTGTGTGTGTGTGTGTAGACAACTTACTGGAGTCTGTTCTCTCCTTCCAACATGTGGGTTCCACAGATTGAACTCTTCCAGCTTGGTGACAAATGCCTTTGGCTGCCCCTGAATCTCCTCATTCTTAAGGAAAGCTATTCAATGGACAGGGATGACAGCATTCACTGGCTTTCACGGCAAAAGACAGGTTGTAGCATTATTTACTTCATTACAGTGAAATAGTTTTGCTTCCCAATTATCTAGGTGTATAAAAGGAGTCAACAGTACAAGGTGTCATAAAATTCATTGCCAAACAGTGAGTGCTTTGATTTTCCATTTTCAATACTGAGGGGGAATTAAAAGTGCATAGAAATTCAAAACATACTGAATGAAATTCTCAAAGAATAAATAAAAACATTCTTTAAAATAAGTGTGTAGGAATGGTTTTCAACTCCTTTGTAAAACTCAATGAGCAAACTAAAGTTGATTTCTCTTCCACAATGAAAATGTTGCACATGGAATTTGAGCATGTGACACCAGAGCATGTGAACCAGGAAATGGTATTGTACCTGCTAGCACTATAGATCTCATGAATGGAAGTTTTAGGATGTGCCCATAGAAAATATTTGCTGTCTGTGCATCTGGTAGAGGATTACTATTCAGAATATACAAAGAACTCAAAAAATAAGGCAAGATGGAAACAAGCAAGCCAGTTCATGAATGGGATAGTGGAAGGAACAGATAGTTCAGAAAAGAAGAAATGCATATACATATATAGTGTATATATATATATATATGAAAAGTCAGCCTCATTAAAAACCATTGAAATATAAATAAAATATACACTGAGATTCCATCATATCTCAGTCACTAAGAAAACAAACAACGAAACAAATGCTTGTACATATATGGATAAAAGAGAATCGAATCCTTGTGTTCTGTCGATGGGAATGTAAACTAGTCCAGTCCCCCATGGAAATGAGTATGGAGGCTTCTCAAGAAGCTGTAACTAGAGCTACGACATGACAGAGTTGCATCACTGTGAGTGTTTATTCAAAGACTTCTAAGTCTTATCCCAGAAACACTTGCACATCAGTTCCCTGAACCATGATTTGCAGAAGCCAAGCAGCCTAGGTGTGCAACCACAGAGGGAATAAGGAAAATGCAGCATGCACATCCATGACGGTGTCTATGGCATCTGTGCTAAAAATAGGTGCAACTGGAGACAATCAAATTAAGCAAAGTAAGCCATGCTTCCTCTCATTTGTGGTCCCTAGTTTTCGTAGTCTCATAAAATCATGTGTATATACACCAAATAAAACTGTAAGTGAAACTCTCTAGGTGAATGAGAGAGGAGGGGTAATGGGGTAGTGAGGGATAGAGGGGGGAATTCATTCAATATAAAGTATATACCTTTAGGAAAATTTTAAGTAAAAATTTAAAAATTCCTAAAAGTTTTAATGTGCCTTTGAGCATATTTCTTAGGTAAAAATCCATCTTTTAACCAGGGTGTGGTGTTGGGAGGGACTCCATGTTACTTTCCAGGGCAGACTCGGTGGTGTTTGAGATTGGAAGAGGGGAGGAGTCTGGGGGACCGTGCACTCACCTGGCCAATAATACATGTAGACCTTCCTCCGGGCCTTCATCAGAGTGACCCACAATGGCTCTGACCCATTCCACCAGAGGGGCAGCAGGCTGTCTCGATTGACCCCGATGTCGAACGACTTGTTGGTTCTGGAATCCCACATGTAGTTTCCGATCATCTGGTGGACCTCACAATGGCGGCCTGCCGGGATGAGGTGGCACGTGGTCACTAGATTCTTTGTTTTTAATCTTTATTTAAACCAATTGAAAGACCTTTTCATTCTCATTTAGGAGAGAAAGTATCACAACTTGCTTTATTTCTGTTGTCACTAGAGAGGCTTCTTTTTCATAGATAATGCCATGAGGACAAACAATGAGTTTGATGCCAGCCAAAGCAGTGTAATGAAACCCAGTCTCAAAAATAAAACAGACATCTAGTTGATTGAGGGTGGGATCACTTTGTACGTAGCTAGACATTTCTAGCCAGATGCTCTGTTTTAAGTTACATTGAGGGGACTGGTGAAATGGTTTAGTATGTAAAAGAACTTGCCACCACGCTTGACAGCCTGAACACACACACACACACACACACACACACACACACACACACACACACACACACACACCACAAATTATAGCTACAGTGAAGGTACTTTGGGTAGAATTTGGCCATCTCTTCATAGCCTGAGGTCTACAAATTCATCCCCCTGAAAAGAGTGGATTCTTGTGACAAGTGGCTTAGATTCTCACCATAGAGACAGCTCTGCATCCCCTCAATTCTCCATCCACAAGATCAGGGATCCAGCTGCTAGGAACATGACTCTCTCCTTTCTTGGAAGAGACTGGGTTACTGCTTTAGTGGTAAACAATGATCCACCCTATAACATTTGGAACCAAATAGTGCAAAAACAGACTCCAGTTGAAAACAAACAGATAAACAAACAAAGCAAGAAAACACCCCTCCACATGGAATGAGGTACCAAAGCAAGGACTAATTTGTTGGACAGAACTGCTCCAAGCCAGAGGAGAAGCCAGAGTGAAAGTTGCAAGCGCTGGGACTCTTTGAAACACTAGATTAAGTTATTTATTTTAGAGCAATCTGTTACATCTTTAAAGTTAAAAAATAACACAAACATTGGCAAGGGCATCAAAAATTGCTGCAATCTCAGTGACTGAGGGAACAGACTCAAGCAAGCTCCAGAAGTTAGTGTAATCAGAGCAGTGCTTTCTGTTTGTTTGCTGCTGTTGTCTCCTCTAGTCCCCCCATCCCTCCCAATTCTGCTTTTAAACAAAGCGAGGAACTACTATGAAAAACTGAATTTTGAAAAACTGAATGTCAAAATGTATAAAAGGGGAAGCCTTGTCTCTCTTCACAGAAAGCCAGACAGTCCACAAGCCACACTTTAAAAGTAAAGCCCGGGGAAATAAAGAAACAGGTTTGTACTCTAAGCTGAAGCATTAGCTTTTGCTCATGAACTAGAAAAATTTAAAAGTGAAACGGATCAGAGAGAATAGAACCATCAAGCAATCTCTCCATAGTTAAGGCATTTAACTCACCTAATTTAACACACACACACACACACACACACACACACACACACACACACACACACACACACTCACACACACATACAAACATATTCCTATCTACTATATATTATGATAAACACAGAGAGTCAAATGTGAAGCCTGGTCTCTACTCTCAAATGGCTTTTAATTTAACACCCAGCAGAGGGTGTTTGAATAAACAAGAGCAGCTTCCAAGGACCCAGGAAGCTAGGAAGGGGACCAGACTGCAGCTTCCCTTCAGATCATGACCGTCAGCAATGTCCTTGTCACTCAGGAGAAAGGGCTATGTGCTAACTAGTTCATCAAGTGGAAACATCTTTCTTCTTCATTCAAAACTGTTAGTTCAGGAAAGTGGAAGCACATTAAGGAGAACCCCCCCACATACCCCACAAAAGCATTTGTGATTTCTTCCTTCAAAACAATGACTTTAGACACCTTTGTCTTCTTAAGGCTAGTTTGCTCACGCTTCCATAAGGCTATCATGCTGTCACTGCAAAGATAGTTTACAGAAGATTCCAAGAAGCACAAAATAATCCATAGTAGTCTAACGTACTTTAAACAACCACCAAACCCAAGTCATAGGGCAATCCCCTCTGTCTTAACCTCTGTCCCCAGGGCTCAAAATCCAGAGTCCAAACCCTCCCACCCTTCTTTGCTCTCTGCTGTCTAGCTGAAAAATTAGGAGAGGTTTCTTGCACATGGTAGAGTTGTTGTGTCTGGACTGAGAGGTGAGAAGCAAGCAAGGAAGAAGGAAAAGAGAAAGGGAGAAGGAAGAGAGAGAGAGAGAGAGAGAGAGAGAGAGAGAGAGAGAGAGAGAGAGAGAGAGAGAGAGAGAGAGAGAGGATAGCGCCTGGAAAGCATTTCTGGGGGACCCAGCCATTTCACAAAGAATCACCCCAGACTCATGTTCAGAGATTGGGATTTTTGTTTGTTTTTTGGTGAACTGCCCTTATTGTTCAAAGGCTGAACAGTAGGTGCTGGACCAGTCCCCAGGGTCAGCCCTTTGTTGCAGAAAAGCTGCCTTTCTGGAAGCCAACAGGAGGCTGGACTCCTCTAGCCCATCTGCCCTCTCTCTTCTCCCCCAGCTCAGCCATCTTTGCTCCCATGAGCACGGCAAGGCTGGCAGTGTGTGCCTGGAGCAGCCTCAGCCCATGTGACTTCAGCACATTTCTTTACCTAGCCTCTCTCTCTTGCAACTCATTCTTGTGATTTTATTGCCGGGGTGGGGTGTGGGGTGAAAGCGGTAGTTGAGAAAACAGAACAGAACAAAACACAGTGTACCAGCTTCACAGCCTACGGAGTGCTCATCTCCATATTCCTGCCTGACCCATATCTATTTTTACACATCTGCGGGGCTTGATTTTTCTCCAGTTTGTGCTTTCTGCAAAGCCTTGCTATGGCTTGGCTATCTGGAACAATTACTCAAAGCATTGGGAGAAACTTTCTGCAGTACAGTTCCCAGTATTTTTCCAACAATGATGCACAGTCTTATTTAATGTGTCCTGTTGTCATGGCACCACCAGAGGCTTTCCAGCGCTGCACCAGGTCCCATATTTCTACCAGTGCAGAACTGAACAGCCTTCGTGTGACATAGGAAAACAGAGGCTCTAGGCACTGTATCGGTCACTGGTGGTCACAAAAGCTTTCTCTTGACTGAACTTTAACCAGGCTCCTCATCCTCTGAGCCTTCTATTCAACCACACCTGGCTTTAGGTTTTCCTTTTGTGGAGTCCAATTTGAGCAAGAATACTGCTGCATGGTTTGGCGGAAAACCCACTCCCACATTCTCACTTGCTTCTCAGTTGTGATAAAACACTGGCCAAAAGCAACTTAGGGGAGAAAAAGGTTTGTTTCATCATACAACTTCCAGGTCACAATCTGTCTCTGAAGGGGGCCATGGCAGGAACTACAGGTGGGAACCTGGAGGCAGGAACTGAAGCAGAGGCCATGGAAGGATGCCGCTTACTGGCTTGCTCCCCATGGCTTGCTAAGCCTGCTTTCTTACACAACGAAGGCTGGGCCTTCCACCTCAATCATCAATAACAAAATGTCCAAATATATTCCAAATACTATGTGGGATATACCAAGAATTGCTTATTGCTCATCGAAAAGTCAAGCATAACTGCATATCCCATGTTTTCTCTCATCACCTCTCTTGTTGCTATGAAGAGCATCTTTATACTTTTTCTTGTCTGTAGTGACAGCAGGACTAAGGAGCATCCTAAAGAAGCATACATGAGACACATGAACATACTGCTTTATCTGTCTGGAAGAGTCAAGGGGGCTGTCTCAGAGGAGCTTGGACTTGATGGGTGAAGGATTTCCCACACACCACACAAAGATGAGTGTTTAGAAAAGCATGAAGACGTGAGACAATGGTTACTTCTTAGGAGAAAATACAGATGATTGCTTTTTTAAATCACACTTGCTGATGAAAATACAAATGTGGCTTACTTGCTTTGAAAAGAGCAGAACTCTCAAAGCTGTGCTGGCCCGGCACACTGAACAGAGGAGCTGGACTCCTTCAAGAATCCGGCAATAAAGCAAATAGTGCCATTTTGTTTGGGGCTATTCAGTGGGGAGAACTAGAGTAGTCAGTGGTGAAACAATACAGGGATAGTCCATCTCCCAGAGCTAATGAGCAAGAGGAAGAGTGTCATTATCAAGGACCCTACTCTATCTATCAAAACCCCCTTCTTTAGACTATAGGCCCACCGCAGAGGATGAAGTACCACATAAGCACACAACCACCAAAGGCTTTTTTAAAAGAAATTTGCATTGATAGCTTTAACAGAAGTCCTTAAGTAAATATCAGAGGCCACATGGGTCGTGTATCCCCTGATACAGACATGTAAGGTTTAGGGTACCACTGGGCACATATCAGACAGAAATGGAAGGGACCTCAGGTAGCCCCTCTCCTCTAGGATCCCCTACCACTCTATCCATGGGATATAAGTTAATACTCAATAGAGATGTCTTCCTTTGGGAAGGATTTTCTTTTTCTCAGTTTCAGCTACCCAAGATCACCCACAGTCTAGAACCATGAACTATTCTATAAATAAATGGTCCTTAAGCTTTAAATTGCTCACCAGTCTAAGGGTTACTCTCAAAGAAGCATTGTGATATTGAGAAAGTAGATTGAAAACAGGGCTACTAAGTTACAAACAAGAAGGTAATGTATACAGCAAGGAAACACTGACTGAAGGGATGTCTCACATCACGAATTAGAGAGAATGCATGGGTACGAGAGTTCATCATACACCCCAGCAATAACTCAGAACAGCTTCCTAGGGATCCATGGAAACAGAGAGTATAGTGCAATGAGAAAGGGCAAGAGCGAGCACAGAGAGCGAGATGACAGATGAAGTCAACGGGACTTGTATTACAGCACATCATGACAGTTGCTCTTTCTTACTAGTTATGATTGTTAGCTTCTTCTTCTGCCTGGTTTATAAACCACACTTTCTTATTAGTTTGTATGTGGGAAGTAGCATAGTATGCACAACGATTAATCCTGTCTGTTATTACGATAGGCATCCACTGGAGGTCTTTGAGCACAATCTACACTTGATGGGACCACAAAAATAAATAAATAAATAAGAAAGATATGGTATGATTTTCATTGCTACTTTAGGTAATCTGTGAAACTACCAGCCTCAAGCAATGGATGACTTCAAGAGAACAAAGCAGGCTAGAGTGCATGGGCCAGCGTGGAAGTCCCCAAGATGAGGTGTTCCCCTGGGGCATCTTGGTATCAGAGGCTGGAGTGAGAGCCTGTTGGTGTGAAGTTTATAACAGAGTGAAGTTTATAACAAGAGTGGGGGAGAGAGGTGGGCATCGCAAATGGAGCTTGGCAGGTGTTTGGTGGGTAGTTTTTAAAAAGCTGTGGTTACCGATCTGTGACCACCTTGAATGTGTCCTAGTCTACTTGCTTTTGCCTCATGGCATTACAGCATATCTCTCAGACACAGATACACTTCTGCCATTTGATTTTCAGGTGGCAAAACTAAAGGTTCATGGTGGCTGGGTGTTGGGATTGGGGCAACACAGTTAGTGAGGGAGCAGTGTTGGGGTAAAAATGAATCACACTCAACATGCTCGCTGGCAACAAAACCTGGTCCTCTGGCCCAGTCCTCCAAGATTTGGCTCTTTACACAGCAACTGTCTCAGATACAAAGCTGTCCACACAGAGGCACACGGGACTCCAGAATATCAGACAGACTGTCATCTCCCACGACAAACTAACCCCCCACCCCAGCATCTTTGTAAGTACCTCTTAAGGGTGGGATGCTGGCAGACAAAGGAGACCATGGTCTCAGATTTCCTTTCCCTCTGGAAGGAGTCCAGCTGTGGAAAGAGAGGCTCCCAAAGTTCTAAAATCTAGGGTCTCAGGTTAATGCATTGTAGACACTGGTCATATATACATGTTCCCTTAAACTGACATGACGCCAAGAAATATCTTTATATATCCAATTCCAAGCCAGGCAGCTTTAGGACATGTTCCGTAAGTCAGGATTTTAGATGTTAGAGCCCTCGTACCACATGTCCTTGAGCATTTGGGAGGCTAAGGATTAAGTTAGTTAGACTATGTTTAGGTTAGGGAACTTTTCAAATAACATCCTTTCAGCCAAGACATGTAAAAGAATTAACCACGCGTTGCTCCAAGCACTTACCTTACAAATTGAAATTTGCTTTGCATATCACCCCTGTTGGGAAATATATCCTATTTTCTTAGCGTATGTGAAGATCAAGTTTAGCATGGTAAAGGTAAAGGAGTAGTTTCACATAAAACATGCAAGACTGAGTTGAAATAGGAAGCTCACAGTTTGTACTTCTTTAAAGGTGACTACTGATGTGTGTGCCAGACAGGGTCATGATTAGAGTGAGTCACAAATTTTGCAAGTCCAAGACAGCAGAAGATAGCGGGCTTTGATTATAGTGTGAAGTGTAAAAACTGCAATAAATAAAAAAAAAACCCACTCAAAATCTTAAAAGAGATTTTTCGTTGGAGACATTCACACCCATAGTTTTGAGGTCACCAGACAAGGTGTGGGGAAGCACTGTTTTATGATTCTGTAGGGCCTGGTAGTGTCAAAAAAAAATCCCTAACAGTGAAAGCATGAAATAAAACTAATTGTTTCTGGCTTAGGAAGAAAACTGAAAGTTCTCGACTTTTGCCTTGAACACTTCTACTTTTGGAAAGTTTGTTTTTATCAAAGCTCAAAGGAGCCCTGGAGATACAGCTCGGTGATAAAGTCCTGGGTTCGAGCCTCAGCACATGGAGATGGAAAGGGGCTGGAAGAAGTCTGGAGAACTGTAGCAAGCAAAGGGATAGAGGACACCAAGAGAACATGACCCACAGAATCAACCAGGCAGGGCTCACAGAGACTGAAGAGGTGCCAGACAGGCACTCAGGGAGTCTGCATGGCTCTGCACTGCTGTGCTTGTTAGCTTGTTCCTGTGGGACTCCCGGCAGTGGGAGTAGGGTGTCTCTGACTCTTGTCTGCTCTTATGACCTTTCTCCTTCAACTGGGTTTCCTTGCCCGGCCTTAATATGAGAGGGTTTGTGCCTTATTATATCTTGTTATGGCATGTTAGGTCGATAGCCCCAGGAGGCCTGTTCTTTTCCAAAGAGAAATAGAATATCTGGGCGAGACAGGAAGTGTGTAGGGAGAACTGGGAGGAGTAGACAGAGACAAAACTGCAGTCGAGATATATTGCATGAAGAAGAATAAACATAAAGAAATAAATAAGTTTCCAGCCATAAAATCCACGTGGATCTCTGTAAAAACTTGGAAAATAGTTGAGTTCATTACAAGTGAAAAGGGGGGTTATTTTACTAGGTGATGGTGGCATATGTGTTTAATCCCAGCACTCAGGAGGCAGAAGCAGGTAGATCCCTGTGAGTTCAAGGCCAGCCTGGGCTACAGAGCTAGTTCCATGATAGGCTCTAAAGTTACACAGAGAAACCCTGTCTCAATAGGCAAACAAACAAAAAGGAAACAAAAAAAAAAGGAAAAGAAAAAGGTTCCTTTGTACCATTTGGTGTCTTCTCAAATAACAGTAAGAGATTTGGAAGGAGAAATAGCTCATTTTGATCCCCTCTCTTTCCATAGATGGAACTGAGCCTATGCCTGTACCCTAAACCCCTACCACTGGCCTTCCACTGTGGTAAGGTTCCACTTCCTCTCTGATGGGTTCAACTCCTCTTTCTTTCCCAGAGCCATCGGTTTTCTCAGACTTATGGAGATGGTGACTTGAGACTTACAGACACCAGGCCCCTGTCCCTCCAATACTACTGCCTGGCTGCAGGAGGTGGGAACCCTCTCTTTTGTTGCTTTTCTTCCCCAAGACAAGAGACCTCATGTCAAGAAGAGTTCTCCAGCTGTCTAGCCTAGGGCAGGAGTCAGTAGTAAGGATGGAGGATTTAATTAACAAAGAACAAGGCAGAGTTAGGTCTTGGATCCAAGCCACGGTCTCCAGTCAAGCTTTTAATTGGTCCATGGGTGATCTCCAAAAAGGATGATCAGATTCCAAATTGTCACCCTAGTAACCCTCGATGCTAGCCATTGATAGATCAAAGCAAGCTCTTTCAGGAGCCTGAACTAACAATAACTTCAATCAAGTATTGTGAACCAACCAATCAGTCAACCCCTCCCCCCCTTCTATACAGAGAAGCAAGAGGAAGGAAAGTTTGTTGTTTATTAAACAGCAGAAATGCCATTTCTCACAGTTATGGAGGCTGAGAAATCCAACCTCGAAGGCAGCAGATTCGGGGTTTCCTCACACAGAGGACAGGGCGGGAGGGGTCTCTCCAGTCGTTTCTTTCTGTCATCAGAACACTAATCATATGTGAGGGCTTTGCCTTCCTCACCTATTCACCCCCAAACTCTCTACCTACTAATATCATCTCCTCAGAAGTGAGGACTTTAAGGGACATAAAAATTGTCGTCGCCTAGTGTCTGTGTAGTTGTTTTAGCTTTCTATCATGACCTCCTGAGGTTGACTGATTATTGTTTCTTGTGTTAACTTACTTTGAATGTCCAGGTAGGCGTGGCTAAAACAGTGGTCAGTCTTGGTTAGTGATTTCACACGATTTGGGAAAGACACTGACCAGTTTCTTGAATTCTGAGGGTTTTCAGCACGATAAAGGGAAAGGCAGCCCCGGCACCCCCAGATTTGTGTTGATTTCACAGTTCCTTTCACCTGGGAGCCTGCAGCAGGAAACTTGGCCCAGCGGCTTCAAAGCAAGTCTCGTATGACTCGGCTTTGGATATCTTTAAACGTGAAAACATACAGAGCTTTATTATGACCCAGATTGTTGCACCCAACATATTTTTAGAGAAAGCTCATTAAAGTATTTGTGTGGTGTGTGTGTGTGTGTGTGTGTGTGTGTGTGTGTGTGTGTGTGTGTGTGTGTGTGTGTACACAGCTCGAATGCACGCACCAAAGTGCACATTTGGCAGTCAGAGGCCAACTTGCTGGAGTTCTTTCCTTCCACCGTGTGAGTTCCAGGGAAGGAATTCAAGTCACTAGGCTTGGGGGCAGACACTCTCAGCCATTTAGCCATCTCATTGACCAGTAGAAAGCTCATTTTTGTCAGTGTGATTCATTTAGTTTGTTGATGCTAGATTTTTGTGAAGTCGATATAATGCTGGCCTAGCTAAGCGCACGGCCTAGACTCCCATACACCAGGCCAGCCTCCCTTCCAGTAGTCAGGAGTTAACAGCACCTCTGTAGCTAATGTCAGCTTCATAGCCCTGTTACTAATCCCAGAACCCAGGACCTCACCCAACCAGCTGAGCTTCACCAACCTTCAGTTTCCTATCTGAGAGGTCTTTTCTGAGGAACCCAGGGCCTTGCACAAGTAATGGTTCTACCACTGACCTACACCCCCAGCCCCAGTTGCTTATTTGAGAAATAGATATCAACATGCTTTCTAGCAAGGTTAAATGGTGGTTGGTAGAGGCCTGGGATAACACAGGCCAATGGTAAATGTATACTGATCTCTATACCCCCATTAAAGGACTGCCTTATTGAGTAGGGTGTACTTGTAAGTGGTATCTAGGAAGAATGGTGCTAGGCAGTGTGTTTCTTACACGGTATTTACTTCCCAATCTCCCTGAAGACAAACTGAGGAAACATTACCTCCCACACTTTAATGTGGACAAACTGGCAAAGCAAGAAGGAGATGCGAGCTAGACTCTTAACTGACCAACCAGCTCAGCATAGCTGAGACAGCGCCTGCCTAAGACATGAGACATACCTGACCTGACACTGCCCTCTGCTGGTGGTAAGAAGAATCTCCACCACTCTCTTTGGTAGCCAGATGCTAGCTTGCTGAGCCTTGCCAACCTTGTGGTCAACCCTTTCATGGCCTGTCTTGGACATACATCCTCGAGAGCCATGACATTCTTGCCTGTGCCTGTCTTCATACTGCAGGATTGGGGTTGGGAGAGTCAAACATGGTTGTATTCAGCAAGGCGGACCACAACTCCTTAATGCTATCTGACCCATCCGTGTTCAGTTTTTCTGCTTCGTTTTAAAATGTCAAACTCGGTGCCAAGCCTTTGCAGACTGAGTCATCTCCATAGGCCCACACTGATTTTTTTTCCTAACCTACCCATGTATTAGGTACACTTTGAGATTCTGAGGTGAAGCAGGAAGCAAGATAGACCAGCAAGCTGCTGAGAAAACAAGTTATTAAGATATAAAGGTGGGTTTCCACTTCCTCTCCCTCTAAGACAGATTGGGTACAAGTGTAGGGGTAGAAGGTTGAACTTGATGTTTATAAGGGTACCGGGGCCTTACCTTAATGGCACAGATCGTTTTTTGTTTTTTGTTTTGTTTTGTTTGTTTGTTTTGTTTGTTTGTTTGTTTTTAATTTTTCGAGACAGGGTTTTTCTCTGTGTAGCCCTGGCTGCCCTAGAATTTTCTCTGTAAACCAGGCTGGCCTGCTTCTGCTTCTTCTGGAATTAAAGGCCTGCGCCACCACTGCCAGGCTGAAAACACAGATCTTTTGTCCATATGCATCTGGCAGTTGGCAATTTACTGGAGGATTTTTACTATTCTCCCAAAGGATTGGCAAAATCCGAAGATTTGAACTTGTTCCCGGAGTTTTCTGCTGAGGGAATAGGTAAGTCCCCTTGAGACTCTGTCTCAAAAAGCAGAATCAACATCCAAAAGACCATTAGGGATGTTGTTTCAACACTTGCCCATGGACTGTGGTACTTACTATTTTCAGAGAGCATGTGCTGTGAGAAGCCTAAGAAAAGGTAGGTGACAGGATCCCAGCTTCAGGGAGTCTGACAATACAGTTATGAAAAATGCTATCCCAGGATCGTGTGGGGGAAATGCCAGGATGGATGAATGAAGGATGGATGAGGGCCTGCGCTGGTCGCCCATTATAGAGGACCCTGCTGGTTACAGTCCTCATAACCCTGAAGAAGATAGATGGGAAGAGCCATTCTCTAGTTAAATGGCTAATGAAAATGGACTAAAGAGATAGCTTCCCCTAGACCAGAAGCCTCCAGAAGATGTCCTAGATGATTCTTTTGGAAATAATACAGGAAATCAACCAAATCATTGATCATCTCCAAAGCAACATAGGGTATGGTAGAACTCAACCCTGTTCCAAGCTAATGAAATATGCACAACGCAATGTGCTGGGGGCACATCTAATAATAACAGGTGACAGAGGCAACTTTCACTACTGGCCAAGCTCCATGCTGAGAGATTTCCAGAGTTATGCTGCTCAATGGCAGCATTCTGTAGTAGATATTTAAACTAAGAACTAAGACTTGGGAGAAATAAGCCATGCTTTCCTCATCATTAAGTGATGAAGCCAGCATTAGGAATAATTTACATTGAATCTCAAGCCCCATGGTATCTTGAAGTATTTTACACAGTTTTGTTGTTTTTTAGAGCTGGGGGCTGAACACAAAACTCAAATCACACCCTACCTGCTTAACACTGAGCTCCACCTCTAAGTCTTCAAATGTCAATTTAAAAATGAAGTCTCTGCTCTTGACCTCACTTCTCTGAGCATTTATACAGTTTGGAGACCCGAAAGAGGACCGATGCTCACTGTGGACTTTGAACCACATCACGGAGTGTGTTACTGCCCAAGCCTAGCATTGAAGGAGATCCACAGTGCACCCCAGGCTCACCAGTGACCCACCTCACCTTGAATGACTCCTGTTTTTTTTCTTCATAAAAGGAAGGACGTGTAATCAATGCATTTTTTAACTCTGCTGCCTTCTCGTTTCCACTCCAGGATGAGTTTGAAGCTAAAACTATTGTTTCTCTGCACCGACAGGAAATGATCCACCCAAAGCATTGGTGAAAAACACACGTCTCATCAAGAAAGACTCTTGAACAATCCACTTGCTCCAAACTCTCTGAATACACTTTCCAGGTCTTTGTGCTTCCCAGAACTCTTCTCATTCCTCACCCTATGGTGTTCATGTTGGGGTCCTGACCAATCTGCCCCAGCCTCAAAACCTCTCAGTTCTCTCTTTGCTTCATCAGAGGTGGTCATTGAATCCCTGGTCCCATGTGTGTGAACAAACCCTCAAGCCCACACCCATCTCCATGCTTGAACAAGCTAAGATCCACTCCTCATTTCAAAGTCAGTGTACAACCAGTGTCTTATTGGTTCCACTGTTATGATAAAACATAACAGTCAAAAGCAACCTGGGAGGAGAGGGTTTGTTTCACTCCATGGCTGAGAGAAGTCAGGGTAGGAACCTGGAGACAGGAACTGAAACAGAAGCCAGGGAGGAGAGTGCTTAACTGCTTACCGGCTTGCTCAGCCTGACTTATTGTGCAACTCAGGGCCACCTGCCCAAGGAAGGCTCTGTCCCACCCATATCCTGTAGGTTGGAGTTTTTCTGTGTCCCAGCAGCAGCTCCCAAATAACCACAAAAGAGTTAGCTATAAATGCTTGGTCTATATAGCTCAGGCTTATTACTAACTAGCTCTTACAACGCAAATTAACCCATTTCTATTAATCTACATTCTACTACATGGCTTTATTTCTTTTTCATCTTGTACCTCCTGTTTCCACTCTGTATCTTGCTCATAACTCCTCTGGCTCTGCCTTTCCTCTTCCTAGCATTCTCTCTGCCCTGAAAATCCTGCCTAGCTATTGGCCAATCAGCTTTTTAGTAACAATGAGAGCAATAACTCTTCACAGTGTGCAGAAGGATTATTCCACAGCAACACCCATCATTAGAAAATGTCATTTGAAGTTATCTACAGGCAATCTGATGGAGGCATTTTCTCAGGTGAAGGTCCTCTTCCCAAATAACTCCAGCTTGTGTCAAGCTGACAAAAACAAAAACAAAGCAAACAAACAAACAAAAAAAACCTGAAAACCAAAACTGGCTAGCACAATCATTTTTGTAACACTGTTATTTGTCTTAGGATCAAGGGTACAACTTATGTAAATGGCCGTGTAATGGTCACTGACTCAATGATGGCTATTGTTTTTATAAATGAAGAACTCAGACCTTCCCTCTCTCTTCCTTCCTATTCCATCAATGATCCTACGTTAAATGGTAGAAAAGTTTCATGTATGCCTTCTGTTCTAGGAAGCATTTCATTGTGCAACTGGGAAGGAGCAAAATCCTCATTAGACTTCGAGTCTACAGGTTGTCAACACGTGGTCTAGACACTAGACAGTCTCTAAATGGAGACTAGGAAGCTTGAGATGTGCTTTTGGTTGGGACTATTGAGGGATAGGAGCCTCTCTCACAACAAATGTACTCTGCACCCTCTACCACCACCACTGATTGTAGAATGAAGCTGTGCTACATGAGAAAAGGCACGGGGATTGGAAGACCAGGGCAGGCACTGAAGAGGTGGCTGAGTGCTTAAGAATGTTGGCTGCTCTTCCGGAGGACCTAGGCTCAGTTCCAGCATCTACGTGGTGGCTCCCAATCACCCATAATTTCGGTTCCAGGGAAGGAATCCTATGACCTCTTCTGATCCATGGACTCTAGTCACGTATGTGGTTCGTAAACATACATGTGAGTAAAACACTTAGAAATACTTGTACAATTTTCCCACTAACCCTCTTGCAGCAGGCACAACCCATATGTTCTTTTAAAAAAATCAGTGAACAGAAAGAAGCACCGAGAAATAGAGTGATCTGCTCAAATCTCAGGAGAACAGAGGCCATTCTGACATGGAAGAGGGGAAGTGTGATGTCCAGCCTCGCCATGGGGCCACATGAGTGTAACTTCCTCCACACTGATCTGTAAGGTGGGGGACTTTGCTAAGGATCAGAGTAACCTTGGGAACTAACAGGATGAACCACCGAGCTATGGGGAATGGTTTTGATGTTGAGCACTCATGCACAGATGGGTAATAAATAGCCTATATAGTTTACTGAAATGTTTTCAAGGTGACTAAAGAAGTTATAAGGGCAGTTAACACAGGCCTATGAAACATCAAAATTAAGAGAAAACTGTAAATACCCCACCTCAGCCGGTTCCTTTTGCCCAACAAAAGCCCCCTTTTTGCTTTTATCATACCACGCATTCTATTATTCTCCCCCCCTTTTGTTTTCTTTCTATTCCTTCCATGGTCCTCCTTCTAGTTTCATGACCTATACATGCCCCTGCACACACACATAAAAATTAAATGTAGGCTCCACATATGAGAGTAAACATACAGTGTTTGTCTTTCTGAGTCTGCTTTATTTCACCAACATGATGTTTCCATTTGCACTCATTTTCTTGCACGCATGTGCAGATGTGTATTGTGTGACAGTTCATTTTAACTGTCAACTTGATACAGGATCACCCTGAAATCACCCCAGAAAAGAATGTCTCAATGACGGATTCTCTAGGTCCGGTTGGCCTAAGGGCATGACGGTGAGGGACATCCTGATTACATTAGTTGTGCTATGAAGGCACACTCAGTTTGTATGATACCATCTCCTGGATTTAGATCCTAAACTGTACAAAAGTAGAGAAAATAAGCTGGTAACACACGTGCATGCATCTGTTTCTTTCTGCTTTTGCCTTCTGGTGTAAAATGACGAGCTGTTTTAAGTTTCTGCCTCCCAGACTTTTTGTTGTTGTTGTGACGAACTACAACTTGGAGTTGTGAGCTACAGAGAGTCCATTCTTCCCTAAGTCATTTTTTTTATTGGTTGGGACATTTTATAACAGCATTAAACATGAAAAGCATGACACACATGGCTTTTGCATTCATGCTTCTTTTTGGTATGAAACCGGACATTCAGGCTGACAGTATCTGTTATTAGGAGATACTGACTACATAGATGTGTGTGTTTTCATTGCCAGCCACTGAGGGTGTGGTGGGTCGAGAATCTCAGCACATAGGAAGACAGTGACTTTGAAGCCACTCTGAACTCCACAGAGAGACCATGTCTCATCGCTGCCACTCTTAGCTGCCACCCGTTGCAGAATTAATGGAGCAGGTTAAATTAGAATACCATTAGTATAGATAACTTTCCACCATTGACAGACATGTTAGGAATGTTTATGTAGAATGTGCCGGGTATGATCCCAGCATGCATGGAGGCAGGGTTCATGAAGTCCCACCCTTGTCATGTGGTGATAATGTAGATTAATAGTAATGGGTTAATAATTAAGAGAAAGCTAGCCAGTAAGATGCCTACACCAATGACCAAACAATTATAAATATATATTAAGTTTCTGAGCGGTTATTTCATAAGTGATTGTTGGGACCAGATGGGTGGAGAGAAACCGGTACAGTCAGATTGAGATAGGTGGAAAAAGTCTCCATTATCCTCAACTTTGTACATACATTTTAAACTTTTTTTTTTTTTGAGACAGGATATGACTACGTGGCCCTGGCTGACATTGAACCTCACCATGTACACCAGTCTGACTTTGAACTTACAAAGATACATTTGCCTCTGCTTCTTTGTGCTGGGCTTAAAGGCAAGCAATACCACTGCTGGGCTGAACATTTTTAAAAAGTCAGGATCCATAATAGACTCCTAGGTTACCCAGTGGATCCTAATGGCTCTCAAAGAAGAAGGCCAAGTGTAAATGGAGATGGGCAGGGAAGCAACGAGGCTACAAGCCAAAGGATGCTATGCCCCCCGACAGCATGAGGGCTGTGGCAGGCACAGAACAGTCTCCCTTGGCGCACTTAGAGGGGAACAAGCCTTGACTTTGGTCTTCTTGGCCTGAACTGTGAGAGGATAAATTTCTATTGTTCTAATGTGTGCACTCTACACGCACGCACAACTTGTGGTAATGTGTTGCTATGACTTTAGCAAACTCACACTAGAACTAAAGGACCTAATGTGAAGACTAAGAAAGAGTAGAGAAAATGGAGGATTTGTGGCAATGAACAAACTAACAGCTAAGAACCTGGAGCCCTAAGACAGGGTAGCTTTATGTGGCCCCAACTTGTACGAAACTCACTGTGGATGTCTTCAAACTTACAGAAATCTGCCTGCTTCTGCCCTCAAGATGACATAAAGATGGTCCCCAACCAAACAACAGTTTGGTTTGCAAACTTTCAGCTTCTTGCTGGTGCATTCCCTAGAAACCTCACATTAAATGTTTAGTGTTTCCCAGACTGGTAGACATGCTGGACAGGACCTTTAGGCCAAAGTTTCCTGTAAACCAATCACAAAATCAAACAAAAACACCCTACAGCATGCAGTTACTAAGCCATGATGTTCTTCTGTAGGGTAGGTGTGTCAAATGCATTTTTAAATTCACAATATTTTCAATTTATGATTGGTGTATCAGGTCATAACCCCACTTGTATATACTTCGCATATTAGAGTTAGGCAAGCTGTAAACTTTAGCAGCTACTCTGAGGAAGGGAACTGAAGAGGGAAGGGGGAAAAAGCCAGTGCCCTTAAGCTGTCATGGAGGTCAGACCCATGGTCGGAAAAGTGGGCAGACCTACAATAGCTGTGACCTCATCTCCCTACAACAGCTGTGACCCATAAATGACTGCACTGAGGGTGGAGGATTCTGGGAAAGAAAAGTATAGCATCTCATTAATGAACACATAAAAAAATACACTAACTTGTGTGTGAATTCATGTCACACTGCATGACAGTTGATGCCACACTGTGTGACATTTGACAGTACCTGCTTTGGAGAATAAATGTAGGGCTAGAATTGCCAGGTCATAGATAGAGGTTTCCATGGTTAGTCTCACGTGATACCTTCCTAATAGGACATTTTTATCACCCTGACACTCTACATAGAAACTTCCCACATATTCCTCTTACTCAAAATAAGACTCAAAGTCTGTTGGAACCTGCTATGACCTCTCCTTAGATCAAGTTCTTTGAGAAATAGACAACAAGATAGCATAGGCCTACATGAATCGTATTGCATAGATAAAGAGAGAGCGGGAGTGGACAGGAACAGCCTCTTGTTCAGGAACGTGCAAAATCTGTGAAAAAGAGCTAAGGATGGGGGTGATGATGGGTAAAATGACAGCGGGGGCATCATGAAGCAGGTCACTTTTCAGAGGAACTGGTCAAAACTAGATACCTGCTTTTCTCAGTGGTTGTTCATGCTCACTCTGGTGGGTGTGAGTTTTCAGCATTAGCTTACAGACCTGGGGACATCAGCCATGACTGCCTATCAAGTCTTCCTCCGTGACAGGTGCTCTGGGCAGCATGTTGTCACAGCCACCATACTTGTTACCCCTCACACCTTGGCTGTCACAATGGTGTGTCCGTCTTATATCCTTTGCTTTTCCTGTTCCCTCTTTGTGATGCATTGGCTCCAGATAGCTGCGCGGTCATCTCTCTTCCTTCCCTCAAATCTTGGCCCACAAATTTGTCTCATCAAGGCGTGTCCACAGCAGGCCACGCAAAACCCTCTCTCTGCTCATCCTTGCTGTCACTGCTCATTTTTAACTTTCCCTACAGACTAAATTACCACTTGACATCAAAACTTTTGTCTTTAGCATTTTATAAGATTATAAGCTGCTTGAAATTAGACACTTGGCCCTGCTTGGTTTGTTTGTATACACAGGTATTAAAGAATACATTTCTTGATCTGTAGAAGGCAATAGATACTTTTGGAATAAATGAATATGACCACCCATTATGTAGATATAGCAAGCACTCTGAAGATGTGGATGGATGGACGGACCGGACGGACGGACGGACGGACGGATGGATCGATGGATGGATGGATGGATGGATGGATTGGTCGGGTCTTATCCAGAAGATGAAATATAAAGTTGAGCAAGACTTTGTATCCCCTGCTCCCATGGAGCACTGCACTCTTTAATAAAAGTTGGTTATTGGATGCTAGAATCAGTCATTCATAAGCACATGAGTATCTTGTTACAGACTTTTTTCTGTCTTTAAAGCAGCCCAGGCTCACAGAACATCATCTTGGGAAAAAAATGTAATGAGGAACGGATGGAACACACACAGTGGTCTTTTGGTTTCAGTCCTGCATTTATGTTTCAATTCTGGAAGCCGGGTCTGGGTTGACATTGTGTCTTCCCTAATGGTGTTTCCTTAAGAAAATATTATCTCAGGTTGGCTTCTGTGGGGTAAATTTCAAGACTTAGAAAGCAAACATTTTTTGTAAAGTATCAATCCATTTCTATTTAGTTAAATCAAATATTGTCCTAGGTTTGTGTTTTAGGCTAGGAAGGTGATTTCTTCCCATATCCACACACACTCTCCACCCCCAGATTTATTTAAAGCTCTAGGAACCAGGCCAGCAGCAGTGTCCCTGGGATAACCAGGCTAGAAGCTGTCATCCCAAACTTGTATCTGTCTCACCAGTCTGTAGGCTAAAGTTATTGGGAATAATTGCTGTGGGCCCACAGACACCCACCTCATGGAAGAGTTAAGTGAGTTTAGAAGAAACTACATGGGAAAAGTGTTGCCACATGGAGCGTGGTGGTGCATGCCTATAATCCCACCACTAGGGATTATAGCAAGAGGGTTGTCATGAGTTCAAGGCCAGTCTAGCCCACAGAGTGAGACCTTGTCTCCAGAAACCCAACTAAGGGCCAGCAAGATGGCTCAGTGGGTAAAGATGCTTGCTGTACAAGCCTGGAGACCTGAAGTCAGTCCCTGGAACCTACATAAAGAGGAAAACTTATTCCACAAAGTTCTCCGCAGTCCTCCACATGCAGGACATGGTGCATACACACACACACACACACACACACACACACACACACACACACACACACACACACACACACACAAATAATATATGTTTTTAAGCCCTAAACAAAAGCAAACCAAAAACACAGAAAGAAAACTGATTCCAATTATTCCAGATGTTTGAAATTTAGGAACAATTTAGTTTGAAGAAAAAAAAAGTGGTTCTTAACGGAAAAGATTTAGAAATCTACATTGGTAATTTTATAGATGGAAGGGTACTTTAAAATAAAGATTCTGTAAGTCCACAACTGTGATGTTAAATGTTTTTCTCCTAGGCCATAAATAAATCAACCTTTTGCCTGTATTAGGGGCTCTTCTTTGCACACAGAGGTCAGACCCTGGCCTAGGGACAAGGCCAATCCAAACTGAATAGAAACGGAAGATTCTAGTGGGAAAAATGACAGACAAGTTAGTAAAATGTATTTGCCACTCTTTTCAAACTTAAATTCTTGAACTTTCCACATGTGTTCCATCAGGATATGTCTACTTTGTCTTGGATTGAGTGGTTTCCTCATGGTATCCAGTTGGTCTTGCGTTGAGCTGAGAGTAAGAACTGAACAGTTCTGCTGTGTTAGGAAAGTAGATTGGGTTGATATAATAAATAGTTCCTTGTGTGTACATCAAGGCACCCTTCTCCCATCAGCCCTTGCTTCATAGATATGACTCTAAGTAGGGGTAATTCCACAGTGAACTGGGGTTGGTGGTAGCGGAGCCATTTAATGCCCCAAAACTGGATTCAACTTGATTCCTCAGGGAAATTGATCATGAAGGATGTGATTTTTAAATATAAATTTTTGGCCTAGGTTTCTAACTTCACAAATTCTACCTCAATCCATAACTTTCTCTCTCTTTTATTAAATTATAACTTGAGTTTTCAGTAAAAGGAGATGCGCTCAAAATAAATTTATGTCTTAAAAGTGAATGTCCAGCTATGGGGATTATTTGCTGAGGTTCCTGCTCAATATAATGGTACAGACATGAAGAAGGGTTCATTCACAGATAACCTTTTTATTAGAATGAACAAAAGTCAGAAGTTTCTAGAAGGAAATGGACCAGAAAGGATCAAGATAAAAGAGCCTTGGCAATAGCTTTTGAATGTTCTCCTTGAACTTCATTCCCCTAGTTGGTTTAGGAAACAAGCATGCATCTGAAGTGACTATATTTTTAGAAAACAAAATTTGTATAGCTCCATAGCCCAGACAAGAACCCGTGTCTCTTGCTTCCAGTCCATCATGGCTTTCATCACAAGAATTTCTTCATGAGACAAAGAAGCAACCAGTCTGAAGCCCTAGATTACATGTGAATGTGGTTGGGAGGGATAGGAAGGGACCAGTCACTGGATTTGGTGGTCAACCAAGAGATTATGAAGTATGGCTAAGTAAAACATGAGGCAAATTGTTTTGGCAGAAGTATTGGCCTTTTTATTTCATATTATTAAGAATTTCATACCCTCCTGCTGACCACTAGCCACCCGGAAGTAAACTGATACAGAATGTCTTCTACCCCACACCACATCATCTCAGGGAACTGCTGTGTCTGAGGATTTCCCCAGACTCTGGCTTTCAAACAGCTTAAATTCCCAAAGTGAAAAAATCTTGTGGGTAATATGGAAGAGTTGTTTCAATGCTCCAGACTGGCCCGCTCACCAACCATGAGGCTTCCATGCCTTGCTGTTGATGACATTTGAAAGAGTTAGTGAATTACATCAATTCCAGCTTTGAGATCCCAGAATGCTTTCTGCGCTGCGTGTGGGTGGCCACTGGGGAGAAGAAGGCAAAGAGAATCACACAGGTTGGTGAGGTGGCCTTTTGACACAATCCTTTGGACTTTCCTTCAACTGAAATTACTGCCTTAATGCATGGGCAGCAAGACCTTTCTTCCCACTAGGGCTAAAGTGGTTACAAATGACTTTGAAATGAAAGCAGGAAGGGACCAGCAAGACCCAGCTGGTAAAGGTGTTTGCAACAAGCCAGATGAGCTGAGTTCAATTCCCAAGACCTACATGATAGAAGGGGAGAATTGAGCCCTGGTCTAAACACACACATAGTAAGTAAGTAAGTAAATAAATAAATAAATAAATTTTTTTAAGAGGCTTTATCATTTTATTGAGTTTCTACAAAGTGCCAGAGAGCATGAGGCAGGCTGAGTGGGAAGTGGAGTCCAGAGCTGCCCTGACTGAGACTCTGTGCTATCCCATGTCCCCAATGTCAAGCACAAGAAGCAGCCAGTGGTCTTGGTCAGTGCCCCAGATGTTGACTATCAAAAGAGGCCCATTTAAACCATTTTTCACAATTGTCCTGCCTTGGCTGTTAGGAATAAGTAGCTGAGTGTCAGAGGTTGAATCCTCTCTTTTATACTCAACACCAGGCACACTTATTGCTCACATTGTCCATTGAGACACACAAAGGAGGGTTTAAAATGTAGGGAGCCATGAGGTTGCTTAGTCCGGACGGGGCTTAGAAAGGCAAAGATTCTGGTATTGTGTGCACAGTACACAGTAGAGGATATCTGTGTGCACAGGCAGATGTCATGTGCATGAGGCAGCTACAAGATCTCTGTCTGAAGGAGAGATGCTTAGTCCAGAGTTGCCCTACAAACCCTGTCCTTGGAACTTGGGAGGAGGAGTCATGTGATGTCATGGGAGGAGGGTAGGATTTTGTGCCTGTTTTTTCCATTTATAGGCTCTGTGATCATGGACAGGTAACTCTATCTCAGAGCTCTGTATCTCACCTGTAAAGTGAGAACGATTGTCACTGCCCTACAGAGTTCCAACGAGGGCTATATTTGAATGTGTATAGTACTTAGCAGGGCACAGAGTGTGGTAGGCATCCTGGAAATTCTGTTCCTTGCTTGACTAAAGCTTAAAACAAAGGAAGGCCATCAGGATGCTGGAAAACACAGGCTGTTCATTGTCTTCTAAAAATGACTATCTCCACTGGAAGTGGTATGGCAAAAATGCAAAGCAATGGAGGGGTGGAGTCCTCAGTCCCAACTCTGATGTACTCACTCCTTGGCTACATGATAGCAGACAAGTCAAGTGTCTTCTCTAGAGTTGCTTTATCCTCTATCGGGATCCCATGGAACTTTCCAGATGCCTATAAAGATCAAGACTAGAGAGGAAGAAGAACTTGTTTAAAAACAAGTTCTTGTTCGCAAAAATGTTAAGCAACCTTAAGAATATTTGAATTTATTTAAAAATTCATGAAGGTAATAAGACACAGCATCTACATAGATCACTTGTATTCTGTATAGTAGAAAAATAAAGTTAGGAAAATAATTCCATGCACAACATCCAAAGAGTAAAATACATAGGCATATTTTATACAGAAAATGCAAAACTAGAACAATGAAAACTACAAAATATTGTTGATGGAAACTCTAAAGACATAGAAAGATATCCCACGTTCATGGATCAAATGATGTATTATGATATCCTCCCAATCAATCTACAAGTTCAATATAACCCCATTAGAATTCTGATTGGCATACCCTTTCTGATGTAAACTGACAAGATCATTCTAAGTTCATATGAAAACCCAGAACAGCCAAAAAAAAAATCCTAGTTTTATTAATTTATTTTTCACATTCCCAACCCTGTTCCTCCTCCCTCCTTTCCTCTCCCCTCCAATCACCCTCCCCCATCTGCTCCATGGAGAGGGTAAGGCCTTCCTAGGAAGTCAACTAAGTCTGTCCCATCATCTAGTTGAGGCAGGACCAAGGCACCTCTCCACCCCCTACACCCCTGTGTCTAGGCTGAGCAAGGTATCTCTCCATATAGAATGGGCTCCACTAAGTCAGTTTGTGCATTAGTGTTAGGTTTGGACCCACTGCCAGTGGCCTCATATATTGTTCCAATCATGGGTCAGCTGATTCTGTGGGTTTCCCAATCATGGTCTTGACTCCTTTGTTCATATCATTGCTCCTCCCTCACTATGATTGTTCTCCAGGAGCTTGGCCCATTGGTTAGTTGTGGATTTCTGCAACTGCTTCCATCTGTTTCTGGAAGAGTTTTCTAGCTTCCCTGGGTCTATGAATTATAGGCTGTGCACCTTTTGCTTTATGTCTGGTATTCACTTATGAGTGAGTACATACTATATTTGTCTTTCTGGTTTGGGGTTACCTCACTTAAGATGTTTTTTTTCTAGTTCTGCCCATTCAAAAAGAACTAAAAAAAAAAAGAACGAAATTGGAAGACTTACATGTACTGCTTTTAGAAGCCACATGGCATTCATTCATAATAACGTGATCCTTACATAGGAATACATACACCACACACACACACACACACACACACACACACACACACACACACACACACTAAAATTGAGAACCTAAGACTAAAATCTAACAGTTATGCTTACTTTTTGGCAAAGGTTATTTTGTATATGTTTTCTTTCTTTTTTTAAGTTCAAAATGACTCATAAACCTTAATAGTTAGATAAATAAAATCCTTAGAAGAAAACACAGGAGATATCTTCATGATTTGGGGTTCCACAATGACTTCCCAAATATGACAGAAAAAGTATAAATGGTGAATAAAAAAAAATGACAAATGAGACTTTATTCACATTTAGCTTGTGCTTCCAGATATTCCATCAAAAAGCCAGAAGACAGCTCACAACCTGGGCTATAAATCATACATCTCATGAAAAATATATATCCAAGGCATATAGTGAACTCTTACAGCTAAAAATTTAAAAAGATAATCCAACGTTTTCAAAGGCTAAAAGGATTTAAGTAGACATTTCTCTTATGAAGTTATCAAATATCCAAAAAGCACATGGAAGGTTACCCAACACCATCAGTCATTAGGGGAATGTAAATTAAAACTGTGATGAAATATTGCTTCATCTTCCATTAAATTGGCTGAAAGGGAAAAGTGGAGAGAGGGAGGGGAGAAGGGAAGAAAGGAGAAAGGGAGGGAAAGAGGGAAGGAGGAAAGGTATTAATACGGGAGGAAGGCAAAGCAGGCTTCACGGTGTGCAGGACCTGCTATGAAATGAAAATGTGAGGGCTCTTTCAGAATGAAGAATTTCAGCTAGAAGAAAGGATTCTGGAAGTTCACACCACAAAGAACCAATGAATGCTTCAGGGGAAACTGCATTTATCCTGACTTGAACATTAAGCAGTGCATGACCTTCTAGAGGGTTCCACACCCTTCCTTACCTGAATCTCAATTTGCATTCCCTGGGAATGAGAAGAGAGACAACAGCAACCCAGGGATGACTAGCCATACAAGAGCACACAGAATGATGGGGGTGGGGTTGGTAAAGCATGGGCACAGGGTTGCTAGGCAAAAAGGTCAGTCTGGAAAAACCAGAAGCACGGAGAAGGAATCCCCATGTTTCCAGCCATGGTCTTAGAGGAGGCGCAACCCTGTCCCCAGTTCAGACACCTGCATTTGGTGTGTTCATCCTCTTAATCAGCTCTTGGGCACAAGTCTTGGCCTCTGTGTCCTGTTCTGTTCAGTAAGACAGATAAAACAGACCCTCTAGAGCACTTTCTGCGTGTTACCTCTGGGGATACTGAGTGTGTCTGGAGAAAATCTGAACCTGTCTGGGACAGCTGGGTAGAAGTGGCAGGGGTCTGAGGAGTGTGTTAGGCCCCTGACTGTGCCAGTGAGTGATTGAAGAACACAGAACGTTTTCTCACGTTCACCTGCGAAAGTCAAGCATTTAAACAGACATGTTTTTCACGGAAAGTCTGATATGCCATGGAGTCAGAGAGTCTTTTTGATTTGTGTACAGTATCTAGAAGAAGAGAACAAGTCCCAGAAGCCCCTTTGGCAAACTCTGGGTGTGTCTCAACCACTAAATCTATAGATATGGGGACTTCAGCCCAGAATCCTTGTCATAGACCATCAGCACCATTGCCATACTGCAAACAGCTTTCTTTGAATGCATGAAGTAAGTCAAAGTGAAGTTGCAATCATAACAGAGGCTGCAAGATCTCATGGATTGCCATGACCCTGTTTTTGGTTGGATTTCTATTGCTGTGATAATACACCATGGCCAAAAGCAACTTGGGCAGGAGAATTTATTCCAGCTTGTGGTTTCACATCACTGAGGGAAGTTGGGGCAGGAACCTGGAAGTAGGAGCCGGTGTAGAAGCCTTGCAGAGTGATGTTTATCGTCTTGTTCCACATGCCTTGCTCAGGTTGTTTTTTTGTAGAACCCAGGACAACCTGCTTGGGGTGGCACCACCATAGGCTTGTACATCAATCATTTATCCAGTAATTTCTCTACAGGCTTGTACAAGGCTAACCTGGTATAGGTATCATCTCAGTTGATGTTTCCTCTCCCCAAATGACTCTAGGCAGTATAGAGTCAACACAAAATTAGCTACACCCCTGACTTCCTCTTTAGCCCTTAAGACTCTTTGTAGAGTTTCACTACTAGATTTCTGACATCTACAACACCTTTAGTACACAACCGGTAGTCACTAATGCATACTTGACAATCATTTCAGACACATGGCTAGCAACATAGTGTGGCTTATCCAAAATCCCATCTAATTGTGGCCCAATCAGGACAGAGACTTGCCTTCAAACTCCCATTCCTGGGCCCTCTCTGATCTACCAACTTGTCCTATAGGGGTCACTCTAACTAGGCATGCTGGGTTGAGTGGGCAAGGCTACTCACAGCTGAAGGTAACAGGCAAATATGCCTGATCCAACCCATTTACAACTCAAAGCACACAGGTTGCGTGTCTGTTATGGATGCTTATATACATTCTCAGGACTACTGTTCCTTACACAGTCTGAGCAACTACAGAGGCACGTCCTCTCAAAGATGCTCACTGGGGAGTTTCTTCTTCTAGGGTCAAAGTGCCAGTATTCCAAACCACAAGTCCATGTATAATTCCAACATTTGAAGCTCTTTGTCGAAAATTCTGCCAACAAATCATTCCAAAACCTGACTATTGGAACTTCTCTCCTTGTTATCAGAAGGACTGAAGGTATGTGTTGGTTACAATTAAGAAAAGTGTTCAGGTGCTGGGCAGTGGTGGCTCACGCCTTTAATTCCAGCACTTGGGAGACAGAGGCAGGTGAATCTCTATGAGTTCAAGACCAGCCTGGTCTACAAGAGCTAGTTCTAGGACAGCCTCCAAAGCTCCAAAGCCACAGAGAAATCCTGTCTTGAAAAAAAACAAAAATAGAAGGAGGAGGAGGAAGAGGAGGAGGAGGAGGAGGAGAATGAAAGAAAGAAAGAAAAAAGAAGGAGTGAAAGAAAGGAATGGAGAAAGAAAGAAAGAAAGAAAGAAAGAAAGAAAGAAAGAAAGAAAGAAAGAAAGAAAAAAAAAAGAAAAGTGTTCAGCCAGAGTCAAATGCTACGCACAGGATCTGAGCCTCAGACCCGTCCCAGGTCCCCCCCTGCCTGTTTAGACTGTGGAGACAAAGGCCCTATTCACCCAAGGAGACTCTGAAATACAAGTAGGTGTTGATAAAGGGTCTCTGAAAGAAATGCTAACTTGCTGAGTCAGGTCCTGAAAACAGAACAGTCTAACCAAAACTCCCAGAAGCCCTAGGTAAAGACATGTGGTCCTTCAATCAGAAATGGGCTGGAATAAGCAAGACCAGGCTAGATGTACTATGGTTTGTAGACCACAAGGGCTCCATGTGGATGACTCTTCTGGGGGTAAAAGAAGGCCTGTTGTTATTGTAATCAAATGCTTTCAGCACATTTTAAGGTTTTACCCACTAGCCCACCACTCCCTCCTTCAGGGAGTGGGTTTCTAGTAGACCAATGCCATACAATAAGAACTCCCTCTCATCACCACAGGGGCCAAGAGAAACATGCTTTTGGAAAAGTGGCACTTCAGTGTAGAGAGGTCGTTGATGGTAGCTTAAGTAATGATGTGCCAGGAGACATTATTTCTGTAAATACTTGACAACACTTTTTCCCCCTTCAAGGCAAGAGCTGGCTAAAACTCTTCAGGTCTTCTGTTGCCCCACACTTCAGCTACTCAGTGTGCTTCCAGAAGCTTCATCAGGGCTCATCACAGAGATTGTGGTTTTACTTTGGGATAGGGAAAGATGCTCTTAGGTGCTAGATGTGTGTTTGTGAGGAGTCTCCTCTCTCAGACACATGGGAAGCAGCAAGAACATGGTGTGGCCTTGGGAACCACTCAAACCTCCTTCCTTTAAATTCTTTTACATCCACCCCTCAGCCGGTCAGTAAATTCTCCTTCAAAGGCAGTCTTCAAACTCGGGTCTCCCCCTTCACAAAGAATGGGTGCTCAAATGCTTGCGGGGGGGGGGGAGATGAGGGGTGGGGCTCATTGTATCATCTTTCCTTGGGTTTTCTAAGTCTTTTTAAATTTACCATAAATCTACAAACTCATCTCTCTGTATCCCTCTAGTCCACACATAAACGGTAGGTGTGCTTAGCCTCTCTTTTTTCTTCTTCTGTGTTTGCTTCTCTTGGTCTGTTATGGTCCTCAGATTGCCAAACTCTTTACTGGTGGGTGGCAGTTTCAGTGAGAATGGTCCCCACAGGACCACATGTTTGAATGCTTGGTACTCAGTCAGCAGAACTAGAATAGCATCAGTAGTTGCCTAACCCAGAGTCACTCTCTCCATCTTCCCCTCCATCCATCCCTACTGTCTGTGGATCAGGATGTAAAGCTCTCAGTTACAGCTCCATGACTGTGTTTCCCACAGTGATGATCATAGACTAACCCTCTCAAACTGTAAGCAAGCCACCAACAAAATGCTTTTCTTTTTATAAGAGTTGCCTTGGTCATGGTGTCTCTTCACAGCAATAGGACAGTTACTAAGAGAGCCTATTATTTCATTATTTTGCTCATAAACCAATTTTTGACACCTGAGGTATCTTCAAAATCCTCTTCTCTTTCAACATATTTAAATGCAATAAGATCTACAAGATTCTGGCTGCAGCTATATCATTTTAAATGTATGTGTGGCACATTGCATTAAAGTTCAGAATAATCCTCGACCCTTCTAATAGGTGAATTGTGTATCTCACTATTGGCATCAAGCTTGGCAATTTGATTTACTTCAGTCATTGAAATGGGAGCATATGTGATTTGCGCCATCTCTGAGCAGAAATTTTAAACACACTGCATTGTTTACTATTTTCTCTTCTATGCAAGTACCATGGCTCTTCTAGACGACTATTTTCTTCAGCCTGGGTTCCAATGTTCAGAAAAGCTGAAGCAGAGCTAATTCCTTAGGCCATGTTCATGACTGAGGAATAAATGGTCATGTTTCTTGTACTGTTTGCAATCGTTTGCTACTGGAACATAACAGGTCGACCCTCCCGACAGTTTGTATAATGTGCATAGCTATCACAATGGTCATTTAACATATATAGTCTCTCAGTCTGTCTTCACAGTAAACTTACTGGTTAATGTTTACCTTGTCCATCTTACTACTAATAAAACAAACAAATAAACAAAGACATTAAAACCCAAGACTGATCAATCTAAAAGTCAAAATATGGCAAAACAGATTAAGTTGTGTGGTGATTTGAGTCAGAATGGCCCCCTAGGCTCATAAATTTGCATGCTTAGCCCCTAGGTGGTGAACTGTTTGGAAAGGGCCTTGTTGGAGAAGGTGTGTCACTGGGGATGGGCTTTGAGGTGTCAAAATCCCATGCCAGGCCCAGACTGTCTCTCTGTCTTTCTGTGTCTGTCTCTGCTTGTCTCTGTCTCTGCTTGTCTCTGTCTCTGCTTGTCTCTGCCTCTGTGTCTCCCTCCCTCCCTCCCTCCCTCCCTCCCTCCCTCCCTCTCTCTCTCTCTCTCTCTCTCTCTCTCTCTCTCTCTCTCTCTCTCTCTCTCTGACTACCTGGTGCCTATGGATCAGGATTAAAGCTCTCAGCTACTGTGCCAGCTCCATGCCTGCTTACAAGACACCATGTTCTGCAACATGATGGGTCAATAATAGGATAACCCTCTAAAACTGTAAGCAAGCCCCCAAATAAATTATTTTATTTTAAAATAAGAGTTTTTTTATGACGTTTTTTCACAGGAATAGAGCACTAAGACAACTTGTATTTTTTGTAGTAAATCCATCCCTCTTTCCACTATACCATGTCTTATAGGTATCTTTCAAAATTATATGTTGAAGTTCTAGTCCCTAGTACCCATATATGTGGCCTTGTTTTGGAGATAAATAAGGCTTTTATCCTAGTTTCACTTCTGTTACTGTGATAAAATACCTTGACCAAAAACAACTTAGGAGAGGAACTGTTTGTTTCCTTTTATTACTCTGGGTCACACGCTATCATTTTGAGGAAGTCAAGTTCAAATAGCTAGTCACATCGCATTCAACTTAAGATCACAGAAAAATAATTGTGTATATTCTTTTGCTTGCTTGCTTGCTTGTAACCTAGAGAGTGGTGTCTCCCACAGTAGGCTGGGTGTTCCCACATCAATTGGCATCAGCAATTGAGCAACCTCCCACAGACATGCTCACAGGCCAACTCAATATAGACAATCGCTCACTGAGATCCTCTTTCCAGATGGTTCCACATTAACCAGAGATGACAACTAAAATGTCACAGCCTTTCAGGCATAGCAAAATTATTGTGATGTCATCAGAGGAGTGTCCAATTACACAGGGATGGAGCCCTTATAAGAAGAAAAGAGAGGCAGATACAAACAGGGAGAGTACCATGTGACAATAGAGGCTAAGCTCTCACAGGCTGAACAATACCAAGGATGACTGGCAGTACTAGAGGCTGAGCTGAATGCCCAAGCCACACCCACCCTAGAACCTAAAGAAAGAACATAACCTTGTCACTGCTTTAATTTTAGACTTCACACAAAAACTGTGAGGAGATAAATACCAGTTGATGTAAGCCACTGTTATTTGTAGCCATTGTTATGGAAGACCTAGGGAACTCAGACATCACTAGGGCCTTCATTTCAGGGAAAAAATCTCCAGAAATTCTCAGAAAATAAGACTGGAAATGGATACAGCCTGTTTGAAAAGCCTCAGTTCTTGCACTGACAGCCAAGTGTCAATTTGGTTTGGTTCCTTTACAAGGTGACAATAGGGTAGCTTATACAGGAAAGATTTGCTTTGGCTTTTTTTTGTTTGTTTGTTTGTTTGGTTGGTTGGTTGGTTTTGTGTAAGCTATTGGAGGCCAGAAGTCCAAGACTCAGGTTCAATAGGGTTCATTCATGGCTATTAGACTTGGTATGGCCATCTTCTCTGTGTGTTTTCACATGGTCTTCCCTTTAGACCTGTCTGGGTTCCTATCTTACCTTCATGCATTGGCATAAGTGATATTAGATTAGGGCTTATTCCGATGGCCTTTTTATTTATCTAAATTAGTTATCCAGGGACCTTCTCTCCTATAAGTCGTATTCTGGGTTATTAGGGTAGATTTTAACTCATGAATGTCATAGTGGATACAAGTTGTCTCATAACACTGTCTCACGTTTTTAAGTATCTAAGGAGTTTCTCATGCTGCTAAAATGCACAGATTGGCCATAAGAGTACTAAGGATTGGAACCCAAGAATACAAGAATAGCCCTGAAGACTCTTGACGTAGCCAGCTGCATCCCTAAGTCTGACAGCCAGTACCATACCAAAGTAGACCTTCCTTCTCTTGCAGTGCTCTGCATTGGTCCTGGATCCTTTGCCTTATTCTGTGTCTTGCTGTTTCATCTGTTTCCTTGGCTTTAGCAATCTTAACTACAACTAGATTCTCCTTTGGGCTCTGATAACTACTTGTGTTCTGGTTAAATTTTCTGCCCATATCACAGGATCTCTTCCTTTGGCACAACCACTTCTTCCAGGAAACTCTCCCTCTAGCCTTCTTGTAGCTCCAACCTTACAATCAAAACTGAAAGAAACATTTGGAGATCTATGACTGGACATCAACGTGCACCTACATGACTCTTCATTACTTTCATACGATCGTGAGTTTATTCTTTTTCTCCTTATTAGGAACATTGACTGTGAGGTTCTGAATGTCCGAGTCATTGTGATAGTGTTTCTTTACTATGACAAATTTTGTCTGGGAAGAGAGGAAATACCTTGTTGCTTTAGTGAAATGGGAAAAGATAAAGGATAGAGTGGTGGAGTAGGGGCTCATCTATTCTAGCTCAGGCTACTAGGAAAGGTGCATCTGCAGCCAGGGCTTTGAAGAAGGGATCAGAAAAGGCAGAGGGACACTCTTGGGACTTTGAGGGTGCGGGAAGAAGCAGACATCTCAATGCGTCTTGAGATGGGTACACAGCTGGTTCAGCAGGATACCAAAATGACAATGAGCCAGCCTGGGGAAGATGGTCAGGGACAAGGTAAAACAGGAGCGGGTTGGGGCCACTTTTGTAACGACTTTTACTTGGAGTGACACTGGGATCTCCTGGAAGTCTTGACAGAATAGCAACACAGACAAATGCATGTTTTCCAAAGATGCCTCTGCTCTTGTCACGTGACTATAGGATACTGAAGGCAGAAGGGGCAGGGCAGGGAGGTGGTTCCAGGCACCACGGGGGTGGTTTCCACCAGGCGCTGGCAATGGAGGAGGGAGAAACACACTGTGGATGTTCCCTGAAAATGCAAGCACACTCAGGCTTTGAGAGAGAAAATCAAGAAGGTGAGGAAGAACCCGGAGAAAGGACCAAGGAGTTTCTGAACAAAGAGGAAGTAGAAAGAGCAGAGGGGCTGTGCTGGCACCCAGTTGGATGCCAAAGAGGGGGAGCAGTAGGTGGTCCTGGGCCAGATCCCTGAAGTGAGAAATGGAGCCTGGATCTCTAGGATGTCACTTGTATAAACAGAGCCTCAAGGGGTTGGTGTGAGAGAAAGGGACAAGAGGAAAAAAGGTGCCCAAGTACAGGACACTTACTAGTGGAGGTATTTAAATCTGAGGAGGTTAACTTCCGGGGTTAGTTGTCTTGTGTCAATGTTGAGTTCTAGGGCAGAGAGGAGAGGATGCCAAGGACGATGTCTTGTTCTCCCTGGTGCTGTGGGTGGGTATGGATCTACCCTCCCACACACACAACAGCCTGAATTCTGCAAATGCCTGTGAATGTGCAATTTTCTCAAAATGTGATTAAGTACTTCCTATACTGATTTCCTTTGGTCCAAGTGGAGGCTGGTTTTAATTTACACCAGACATTTTCTATAAAGTGTATAGAAGCATTCCTTGCCATGCAGTCTGTTACCCCTGGAATACTGTGCCCTTGATATTGGGTGAGAATTTGTATCACATGCAATTTCCAGGAGTGTGGTAGGGACCACATTGGCACAGACACTAATTAGGGCAGTTAACATCCGGGTTTTTGCTTTGGCTCCCACAAAGGAATTACAAAGCACCATTACTCAGACTCTTGCTGCCTCCTGGACCCATCTGAAGAGACCTTTGTCCTGGCTCTCGGGTGAACTTGGCCTCTGATCCTTACCCTCTAGTCTACTCTCCCGCTAGCATTCTGAGGGTGTTAGAGCAAAACACTCATCCCCATCCCTTCCTTGCTTCCTATTTGTGGTTTTTACGTGTGGAAACGATCACTGAAGCACATTTTCATAACTTGGCAGAATTTTTAAAATGAAGCTAAAATTCTAGAGTGGCTTTCCAGTTACTGAGGGCATTTCTGGGTCACCTCAAGTTCTTAGCCAGGAGTTTCGAAAACTGACAAACAAGTATTCCATTGGCCTTAGTGAAACAATGTTATGTCACTCTGGATAACATTTTCTCTGACCAATGACCTGGATTGAACAAATCACCTTATTTTTCCTCCATTAACTTTATGAGAAATCTCCAAGTCAAATGTGAATTTGCCCGCCAAAGAAACTCTTGCTTTCCAGAAAGATCTTCAGTAAAACGAACTCAAGCAGAATGTACTCTAACCACATTTAAACTGTGGCTGCATTTTAACTACCATTAACTTGATCCACACACACTGAACTTCAGAAAAGTTATGCAGGAAGGCACATACAGCGACGTAAGCCACGCCTCTGCCCATTTGCTCCCACTCATATCTAAGCTTTGTTGCTTTCTCATAGCCAGGCGTAGAGGTGCATACTTCTATTTTCAATAGCAAGGAAGGGGGGTCAGGCAAGAAGATCAGGAGTTCAGAGCTAACCTGGGCTACATGGCTCAGTCCCAATAAAAACGTTTTCTTGTGCTCCTGTGACTAGCCGGAAATTTTCCACTCTGACCTTTGTGGCATGTTGAGAAGCCACTTCTGTTTGAATTAGTCCAATTTCCCCACTCCTACCCCAACAAGCTCACACCCAAACAGAATACCCTAGCAAAATACCACAGGTTGAGTGGCTTAAATGGTATAAACTCATTCACAGTTTGGGAGTTAGAGGTCCAAGAACAAAGGGATGTCGGGATTTGGTTTCTTCTGCAGTTTCTCTCTGAACTTTTCCTTGCTGAGTCATAACCTTGCCTTTTCTCTACACACACCATACACCTGGTGTCTCCTCATCCCCTCCCTTATTCTTTTCATCATTTTGAGACAGGGTTTCACTGTGTAGCCCTTGCTGTCCTAGAACTCACTCTGTAGACCAGGCTGTCTTTGAACTCATGGAGATCTGCCTGCTTCTGCCTCCTTAGTGCTGGGATTAAAATGTGTCACCACCACATGGCTGAAAAAACAAAAACCTTTTTTCTTCCTTTCCTTTTACGAACACTGGTCACGATA
Source organism: Cricetiscus sungorus (assembly GCA_030556225.1). Taxonomy (NCBI): domain Eukaryota; kingdom Metazoa; phylum Chordata; class Mammalia; order Rodentia; family Cricetidae; genus Cricetiscus; species Cricetiscus sungorus. The sequence continues at coordinate 7,174,675 of JANBXA010000180.1, forward strand.
TAACAGAGTCCTACACCAATGCTTCATCTTAACATAGTCACCTTTTAAAGACCTTATTTACAAACAAAGTTACATTCTGAGGTAGTGTGGGCTGGGATGCCTCCTAGAATTTGGGCAGTGCTGACAACTGAGCTCACAACACATTGCGATATGTTTTAGAATGTTACTAGGTATCTGTTCTGTGGGTGGCTCTCCTCAACGTCAGTGTCAACGTCCTTGGTGAAAGACCTTGTTTTAAGACCCAGTGATTACAGCAATCAATTGATGATCTCCTTATCACTATCAGAATTGTGTTCACAATTGTCCTGCTGGTATGTCAGAGCAGGGAGAGTAGTGGAGGGTGGATAACCAGCACAGTGGCTAAAGTTGCTTATAAATAGGTTTATCTACCATGACATTCTACTAGTCAGTAGAATATAAGCCCTGGGTTGGGTGGTCCCATTGATTTGGTCTTTGTTGAAGTCCTGGTGGCACTCAGCATGATGGTAAGTGAACATGGGGAAGAAATCAATCATATCTTATGTTAGAAATCCAGAGCACATTTCAGGGGCCAGACTCAAGTTTCTATAAGTTAATCTTGTGGATTCCATGAGAACTGTGACGATTTCTCTCCCAGGAGCAGGTAGATCCCTGCAGTGAGCTAAGGACTTCCTGGTAGTCTTTACCTTTGAAAGCCTCCACAGCGTTTCTTAGCATAACTGCACTGATGTCCAAGCCTCCAGCACAGGAAGCCTTGTGGAACACACCACATCTAAACAACAGACAAGGGGCCAGTCCTACATCCGGAACTCCCATACATCACTCACTTCCACGTCTGTGTCCTCTGAACCCCAGGTGAGATCTGGGTCTGGCTGTTCATATCATCTTATGCTACAACCAAGGACACAGATGCTACAGCCAAGACACAGAGGCCGGGGGCAATCGGAAGACTGTCAAAGTCCTTCTTGCAAGGACCCCAAGTAAGTTCTTCTGACTCCAAGGTCAGCAGCGCTTTGCTCCCCATGACCCATTGTCCCTCATTGCGTGAAATTAAAAACAACAAGAGCTTTTGGTCTTCTGTACACTAATCCATGTAATGAAGCAAGAACAGCTTTCTCTCATGAATGCTGAGAAGTCCAAATGATCTACCTAACAGTTTCGTTGGTTTGTGAAACACTCAAACGTTCAAACCATATGCTTGAATAGAATTCTCAATGGATGCATTCTTCCTTACAAATGCAAGTGGAATTTCTCAACATCAAGTAGGAAAATAATCTAAGTTTGTCCTTCAGTCAGTTATAGGACAGTGAAGATGATATGGGTAGATTTCATAGTCTGGAATTTCTTCCCCCAAAGCATGAGTTAGTTCACTCCTCAGGTGCAAAGTGAGTCAAACCCCAAGACATATATGCATAAGCATGAGTCTGGCTGGCCATGCCTACATCTAACATCACTTCTAAACACATAGAAAAGCAGACCTTCAAATCAGACAATGTATTTCTCACCTGAAAATCCATAGACAGAAGGTGTATGTGGCTTCCTCCTCTGGCTAGTTTTATTATCAAAATTATGGCAAAGCCTTTGTGTGCTTGGAGATAGCCTTTCTCTATGGATGAGCGTTCTCTCTTGAGAATACCAAGACACACAGCCTGGGGTTTTAACATGCTCATGGGATCACTTAGCCCATATCCCCTAAAGACCTGTGCCTGAAAAAGAGGTATGTGTTTGCTTGATAGAGGCATCATGAAAATTCATCTTTGTGCCATGTCAGGCATGTGGGTCTGAAAAAAATTGTCCATGTCACTGGATCCATGCCCGTGTGGGGTTTGCAATAATCCCCTTTTACTTACTGGAGTCAGACTTTATGAACTGGATTTTGTTCATTCTGCACTACAATCGAAAAAGCTGCACGTGGCAGCTTATGAATTGTGTCTCCCAGCAGACTCAGAAAGACAAGTGGAGAGGGGGTGGTCAGTGTGTGAAGCTCCCCATGCAGAATTGGGTTGGGACACACAATAACATCTGTGTGTAACACAGAAGCCTGCAAACTGCTTCCCAATGAGCAAGCAAGTGAGCATGGACAGGCAGGCTAAGGGAAGGCCAGAGAGCCTTTTGTTGACTGTTTATCTTAGAGACTGGTTTGTCTGTTAAGGGGGTAGGGGACAAACAGAGTCCTTGTTTGTGTGCAGCCTGATTTTGTTTTCTCTGCTATGTCTTCACTTCTAATTCTCCAAATTATATTTCCTTTAATTTGGGGGAGTCAACTCATGGTGACTTTGCATGTGCCTAGGGCACACATATAGACAGAAATCCCGGGTTTCTTAGCTGCTTACTGTTCTCATCATTTATGAGATTGTTTTTATGGCTGGAACACACAGCTACAGATGCCAATATTTTCAGACTCCTTTGGCTTTGGCATTTTGTAAAGCCGTTTAATGAGGTGTCACCGTTCTCAACTCTTATCTGGTAATGTACTCTCAGGGTTGTCCCTGAGTTCAGAGCACACAGTGATGTCCCGCAATGACTGCATTCTTAGCTTCCCTGGACAGCTGGCTATAAAAAACCCCAAACTTTCTGAATACCTCTTGATGATTTTTCAAGGTTAGATGAAGAAAACAGAAGGGTGGGACCCAACTGCATGAGCAGGAACAGGCTGTAGGAATCATCTCACACACAGAGGCTCAGCCTTCTGGGCTCGCTCGCCTTTGGCATCCTGGCAATTCCAGGTAGAGGGAGGTCATCTTTAGCCAATTCACTGTTCCCAAAGAGCATCTGGAATTCCATTCTGCTTCATTAGGGATTTGTACTTATTTTTTGCCTACTCCCCCACCCCATTTCACAGATGCTGTGCAATCTCAATTCCACAACAAAAACAATTGTTTCTGTACCATGTTAGCTGGCCCCCAAAGGCCAAAACAGAGAGGCATTGCTGAAGAGTGTCGCCTAAAGTGCCCCTTCCAGGCTTTCTAGAAACGAAGTTCTTCACTGAGAATAGCTGTCACTGTCTTACACACTGATAAGTTAGTCTGCAGGAATCCAAACAGCAGTAATGGGACACATGGATTCACAGAGACCTGTCCATCTTCTACACCTGAACTTAGAAAATGTGATGTATCTAGAATTTCATCTGTGAAACAGACAACAATACCACTTTTTAAAATCTCATCTTCCAGCTATTGTTATTGCTGTCTCTTTTCTTTACAGACAATCTGAAATAGTTCCTTGGGAGGACATATGTGGAAAAACACAACTGTGACAAATAAAAGACTTAGCTGAGACCATAAACTCTTGGCTGTCTTTGATGTTCCAAGAGACTAGGGACATCTGAACTTTAAGATTCCCAGTGTCAGAAGACAGCCATGTCGTCCCCTCTAAGAGGTGGATGTGGTAGGTACTCACCAGTCATTAGGGTGTAGTAATTGGGATAGGAGAGGCTGGGGAAGTCCGGTGTCAAGTAATCCACTTTGACTCCCCTGTTCACAATCTCTCTGAAGCCAGGCAAGGATGCCAGGACCTCATCACTGATGTAGTCTGAGCGAAAACCATCCAGGAGAAACACCAGAAGTTTCCGGTGGGCAGAAGCTGGCCAAACCAGGCTGAGCCCAAACACCAGCAGGAAGGTATCAAGCTTTACTGCCATGTTGCCAGGAGCCTGCAGGAGCCAGCTGGCACCACTGTCCCCTTGCAAACCCTGAGGATGGGGAGCCTGGAGCTCTTCTCTCTTCTGGGGCTGAACTTTAAGCTGCTGCTCTTCCCAAGCCAAGTTCACTTGCAGGATTTAAAGGGACAGCACTCCATTTTAAAAAATGTTTCTCTCACCCCCTCAAAGTCCAGAGACTGACTACCTCTAGATAGACTGGGCTCTCTAACCCCTAGAATCAACAGGAAGGGAGAAAACACAACCTTGCTGTTTTTAGTAGAATGTTCTATAAATATAAACACCTATGAGAGTGGATGTTTATAGTCTTAGAAGATGACAAAGTCAACACTTCAGTTTGTAATTGTGCTAACCAAAGGGAGGAGGAGCCAGGGAGACCAGAAGTCTTTAAATTTGTTCTGCCTGGTTTAAACCTTCTGACCTCTTCACTTAACCATTTAGCAACCCCAAACTCTTAGGGTATAAACTAGAGAACACATTTACATGGGCAATGGTGAGCTATGCACTCTTGTCATAGCCATAACCTTTAAAAACAAATTATTTATCTAGGTCTCTACTATTGACTTTTGTGCCCCTAAAAGCAATGTTATTGTTTTAATTTTCAAATGCAAATAAATTGTTGGTGCCTGGCTCTCACCTGAGGAGGAGTCGCTAAACAGAGGAGCTAGGGAGCCAGAGGAAAAGTTCTAGAATTGGATTCAAAGAGGTCAGGCCTAACAGGTTGGACTGAGGCAGCATTGCCCAATGAGGGTAAAGATGAGATGGAGGATGCAACTTTGATCTGGAAAAAGAGCTTGAAACAAGCAAGAAAGTTCCAACACAGGAATAACTAGGCAGAGGAGCCTGTCTCGGGAGGAGGTGTGGGAAGTAGAGACAGTCCAGGTGGTCAAGGAGATTGACAAGGACTAAATCCCCAGGTCACAGGAACTCTCTGGTGGTTCTTTACAGGGTGCAAAATTGCATGGGATGTTTATGTAAAAAGCTAATAAAGTATGTGTGGCCACAGAAGCAACTCAGAAAATGTTGGGTTGTGTTAGTGTTAGAGTTGCTTGGCTCCCGAGCAGCCATGCTTGCTTGGTCATCTGTGGTCACTCTGATCTTCATGGTTCTGTTTTCCGTCCCCTTGTGTTTAAAATCAAACCTTCACATGGCATCCTGGATAAAAAGAAATTAGCCAAATGACATCTCAGTTGACTCAGACAAGAATAAAACTTCATTTTTTCTATAATAAAAGTTCATGCTTTTTATAATTAAATTCATTTTTTTCTTATTAAAAAATAGAAGAGGGGTAGCTTAGTCTTAATGTTTCTTAGTTTGAAAACACAATTTTATTCTTGTTTTATTTTGTTTTGTTTTTCAAGACAGGGTTTCTCTGTGTAGACTTTGTCATCCTGGAACTCGATTTGTAGACCAAGTTGGCCTGGAACTCACAGAGATCCACCTGCCTCTGCCTCCCGAGTGCTGGGATTAAAGGTGTGCACCACCACTACCTTGCTACACAATTTTAGCCTTGTCTGAGTAATAATTGCTCACTAAATAGAAAAGATGAGACACGAAAGAAGGGGAAGGACATGAGAAGAATGAAGAATTGAAAGGAAGGAGGGGAGCAGAGGGGAGGGGAGGGGAGGGAGAGGAAATATGGGAATAGTTGATGGATGCCCAGACTGGAGCATTATGCATATTAAAAGAATTTCTTCCCATGAGGAAGCCCAAGGAAGCTGCAGACTCAGCGGGACTCTAAAACCCTGAGTTCTGCCACCCTGGCAAAGTCCACACATGGGTATTAGGGTTACCCCTGGGTTAGCTTAGGAGAGAATTCAGCCTTCATACTTTTAAAATGATCATAAAATGACTGCTACATTCCTCTGCCCTTTTAGAGGATGGGAGATTTTGCTTTCTATTTTGGCCTTTTCATCTCCACAACATTGCTATGTTATTATTGTTAAGAATCTAACACTGAACATGTCCACAGTCTCTGCTTTCAGCAATCCTCAGTTTCCACTAAAATATCGAGCTATTCAATCTGCTCTTGGCAGCATTTACAATAGTTGGCCTTTTGTAAAGAGGATTTTTATGTTTTATCAATATAATTGTATTTTCTGCTAAGTATGTCAATTTTTTAGTTAAGAAATTGAGTCTTTTTTTAATTATATGATTATTAATCTACCTAGCTTGTCTTTCTTTTGTCAGTCTTGGTGATAAAGTTTCCAGGATTATTTATTCAACTTTCAGGTTATTCACAGACTCCTTTGTACTTCTCTTAATTTAATTTCCCTAGTGTTACTTTGTCTTTCAATATTTGGGGGGGGGGTTGTTTTGTTTTTGATTTTTCCATACAGAGTTTCTTTGTGCAGCTTTGGAGCCTGGAACTCACTCTGTAGACCAGGCTGGCCTCAAACTCACTGAGATCTGCCTACTTCTGCCTCCCAAGGATTTAAGGCATGCAACACCACCACCTGGCCTCAATATATTGGTTTTTATCTCTGCTTTTGGTCTTGTCTCACAAGTGTTTAAATTATATTATTAAGATTCCCAATATATTTATCAAATCTGTTCTTTTCTAGTTAATTAACATAATCTACACATTTATTAAAGTCTTTCTCCTTATCTTATTTTGTTCCTTTTCTTTATGTTTCTTGAGAGCAGAATTAATTGCACCATTTCTGGTTTAAGTAATAACTTCTATTATAATTTTAAGTAATGTTTATTATTATGCTTTCTTGTATGAACATATTTTTTTCAGATCCAATAAGATTGCTATATAAATTTCCAATTATCACTAGACTCAAAGTCTGAAATCAATTCATTCTTCAAGTAGATAACTGTCAATTTTTAACAGTGATTTCGGAGTTTCCAGGTTTCTGTCTATTGCACTGTTCTCAGATAATGTACCCTGCATTAAACCAATGATATTTGTGTTCTACTTTATGTCTGGCCAATGCTGTGGCTGCTTCAGGGGCTTGGGTAAAGAAGATGTGTGCTCCACTTACCAGGTGTAGAGATTGACACATATTTAGTTGTTCAGCTAAATAAATTGTAGCATGAGGAATGAATCTCTAACTGTGCCCTGTCAGGGTAGCTGGTAGCTGTAAGGGGCAGATGTGCATGGTTAGGAGCACTGGAGAAAGCTGATGTTCTCTCCCAAAGTTTCCAGGGTCCTGTGGCTCAGGGACTCGCTCAACTCCAAAACTTTGCAATAGACCAGGACACAAATATAAAGGTCCATGAGTAGCCAGAAGGTACTGCATTGCCAGTGAGGAAACTGAGTCAAGATTTATTTAAAAATCTATTTGTTTTCATGAGCTTTATCTAAATCGGTGGTTATGGACCCGTTCGCAGGGTTTGCCTAAGACCATCAGGAAACACAAATATTTATATTATGGTTCATAACAGCAGCAAAATTACAGTTCTGAAGTGGCAACGAAAGCAGTTTTATGGTTGGAGGTCCCCACAACATGAGTAACTGTATTAAAGGTCTCAGCATTAAGAAGGTTGAGAACCACTAATCTAAATGTTACACAACAGTTAATTTTAAATCACTACTCACTCTCTAGGACTAGTGTACCTGACCTTCCAGGCCTTTAACAGCCACAGGTAAGAAGCCAATATGAAGGAGCTTAAAAAAGAGCCCTCTTTCCATCTTTGCTAATGTGGGTCACAATGCAGGCTGATTGAGATTTATTTGGAAAGAATTCACTTACACAAGAAACAGACAACCGCCACCAGTTCCTGATTCAAGGATGTGCTCAGATCTTGGTCTCCAACCTGGAAGTGAGTGCATCAGGGTGGGACCCAGACTTAGATTCCACCAGTCATGCCCACACCTGTCCCCATGCCCTAATGGGCATGTTTAGTAAACAGGTGTGGATGGGGTGGATATCTCACTATACTTGCCTTTGCCTCCAGGCCAACTTCCAGGACCTCAGATGGACTAGTAAGTTGCCTATTATTTTCTATCAGAGATCATGGAGACCCAGCTGTATAGCCAGTGTACATTCTGTAAAGATCAGGGTAATTTAATTACAAAGTATTTTCAGGGCTTCCAAGGAAAGCTACACAGTCTGCAAGACCTTGACCCAGCCCAGATAACACAAGTAGGTAGAAAAAAAAAATGAAAGGATCCCTGGAAATGCTCAGAAGTAGTTCTCTAAGAGTCATCCCTATGCAGTCTTGACTGGCAATGATAATGATGATGATGATGATGATGATGATGATGTTAATTTTTGGCTACCTACATGGTCTTAAACACCAAGGAGAAATGTATAACCAAAAAGTAAGTTACTTACCTGTGCAACAAAACAAATTTATACCAACCCCTTACCAGGATTCTCATCCAAACCAGATGGGGAATGTTCTTCAGTATATATGTTTCTCTAAGTTGTTGATGAATAAAACATTGTTTGGCCAATGAGGCAGGAAGATAGGCTGGACTAGGAGAGAAGGAGAATTCTGGGAAAGGTAGGCAGAGAGAACCTTCCACAGAGTCATCATGTAGACCACAAAGGAGTAACAGGTCTGGGCATTATTTGGTAAGCCAAAACCTTGTAGAAATACATAGATTAGTAGATATGGTTTAATAATTAGAGAGAGGTAGCCAATAAGAAGGCCTAGTCATCAGCCAACAGTTTTAGAACTAATATAGCGTCCATCCATGTACTTATTTGGGGCTGAAGCGGCAGCAGGACCTGACAGGACAAGAACCTACCACAACACAAACCCTGTTTAACTAGGGGACCTGTTTCCCCTAAAGAGGTACAAAGGTAATCCATATAACTAGCTTTTTAAAAGGACCCAAGTGGCACTTATTAAGTAGCCGGATAGCTATCAGCCTCTAGGGAATTGCTGTCATCATTTGCTTTCTGTTGTTCTGAGAAAACACTAACCAAAGAAACTCATGGAGGAAAAGGTTTATTTGGCTCACAGATTGCAGGCCACCATCTCATCAAGGAAAACCAAAGTAGGAACCTGGAGGCAGGAACTGAAGAGATCATAGAATAGTAGTTCTCAATCTGTGGATTGTGACCCCTTTGGGGGTCACATATCAGATATTCTGCATATCATGTGTTCACAATTTGTAAGAGGAACAAAACTACAGTTATGAAGTAGCAACGGAAATAATTTTAAGGTTGGGGGTCACCACAGCGTGAGGAACCAACCATATTAAGGAGTTGCCGCATTAGGAAGGTTAAGAATCACTGCCACACAGGAACGCTGCTTACTGGATTCTTCCTCATGGCCTCTCAGTTTGCTTTCTTACATATCTCAGGGCCACCTGCCTAGAACTGACACCACCCACAGTGGACGTGGGCTCTCCCACACCAACTATTAATTAAGAAAATGTCTCACAGTCTTGCCCTACAGGCCAATCTGATGGAGGCAATTACCCAATTATGCTTCCCTCTTTCCATGTGATTCTAGTTTCTGTCAAGTAGACAAAAATCAACCAGACCAATTACTGACTGGGTTCATCTATCTAAAATAAAAACCAATATTCCAGAAAATGCTCACAGAAAAATATAAGAAAATAAATTAAGACCTTTCATTTTCTTTTTGGAAAAGATCCCAAGAGCCTGCCCTTTCTGGCCTCTGTAGTTGTCACTTGACTATGATGTATGGCCATATAGGTATAAACGAATAAAAAAAATTTAAAAAGGGTCTTACTTTGTGTGTTGTTTCTAATATGCAAAAACAAATAAGTATTTCCTTTAGAGAAAATCATGTGTAGCTATTCCTTGATTTATGATGGTATTATATTCCAAAAATGCCAACCTATGAGGCAGAAGTATCAAAGATTGAAAATTCAATTAGTACATCAGACCTACTAAACACAGCTCAACAACACAGTATACCACAGAGTATCATTACATCCCATCAGTGGCCACCGTGTGTCTGTCATCCTGCTATGGCTTCCAATCAGCTCTCCAATCTTTATGAATTCCATTGAGAGAATTTAGATGAGACACATAGAACACAGTGTGGAAGATCTATAGAGTTTGTTATAAAGTGAAACACTTGTAAGTGCTGAGAGTGGGCAATGACAAAATGAACCTTTATATAGGGCACATATGAGTAAAGAACATTCCAGTTGAGCATTGTGGGTAGTTTGAGTGCAATTGGCCCCCATAAGTTGGAGTAGCACTGTTAGGAGGTATGGCCTTGTTGGAGTAGGTGTGGCTTGGAGAAAGTGTGCCACTGTGGGTGTGGGCTTTGAGGTATCCTTTGCTCAAGCTACACTCAGTGTGACACTCAGACTCCTTGCTGTTGCCTGCAGATCCAGATGTAGAATTCTCCAGCATCGTGTCTGCCTGCCTGCCACCGTGCTTCCTGCCATGACAACAATGAACTAAACCTCTGAACTGTAAGTGAGCCTCCATTGAATGTTTTCCATTATAAGAGTTGCTATGGTCATGGTTTCTCTTCACAGCAATAGAAACCCTAAGACAAGCTCTGTTTCAGAGGAATGAGAGTGGGCAATGGCTGATGAGGTCATTGTGCTAGCTTACATTTTAGGTAGGCCTTGTGGTAGTATTTCCAGTCTCTATGTCAGTTTCTGCAGAGGCATTTTCCTGTGCCAGTGATCAACAAGCCCTTTTGAATTAACTCTTAAGGGAGAGTCTCTTTATCAGAAAGCCTCTGGGTAGACAGACATAAGGATTTTATATTTAGCTATTAATGATTCGGGACTGCAGATCTGACTCAGATCCTATTCTTTCCACTAGCAGTCAGAATCCTATAGAGTCAGTTCCTGGTTTTACAGGCAGCTGGTTATGAGAAAGGGACCATCCCTAATGACCTTGGAGTCTGCTAATACCTGACCAGTTATTTAACACCAACAGTGCATTGCTGATTCTCTGCTTTGTGTATCACATGGCATTCTGCTGACCTAGGAAAAGATCAAACTCAGAGTCCAGTTTCCAAATGGACTCATATCACTCAGATAATTGTATGTGCACACTGAACAATTAAAAGGCAGTGAAGGTATAGAAATGATAATAGATTCACCTTACTAAAATTAGAGTCAATGGAGCTGAGGTAAAATTAGATAGATGGAAAGACAGACACATGCAGATACGTAGATAGGTAGGTAGATAGATAGATAGATAGATAGATAGATAGATAGATAGATAGATAGATAGATAAGACAGACAGACAGACATCAAAAACTGAGCTTGGGCACTACCCCTTATAGCAGGAACAAAGGCTGAGCCTGAACAAGATCATACCATTACTAGATTTATATTTTAGAAAACACGTTTTAGGTCCTATGAGATGACTCAGCAAGCAAGGGCACTTTCCACAAAGGCTGAGGACCTGAGTTCAGTCCTCAGAACGCACACATGACTCCTGAATGATTCTCTCTTTTTTTTGTCCTTGTTGACCTCTGACTTCCAAACACACACAGGTGAACATAAATAAATAAGTGCAAAAAAAAATTAAACTGTGAGAAGCAGGCATTAGAAGTATGGAGGCAACAATATTGCAAGTGAAAGCAATAACATCCATGTCCTATAACGCAGAAGGCTTTGCATGTAATCACATTAGAACTCCATGCACACTTGTATGGTGCTGTGATATAATAAGAAACACGTATTTGGTCTCTGTCCACAGCCCCTGGAACAGAGGTTCTAAAATGGAGATCTCCACAGGCCCCTGGTATGAACCGTCTTCCCTGGTTCCGCTGTACTTTCACCAATCTGGAAACCCACCATGAGGAATTTTTATGGAGCTCTCATTATGCAGGCATGATTGACTGATAATTACTATGAACAGTTAACCCAATTGGTAGTCCCTCTCCCTTACCTTCATGAAAGAGGAAACAAATTCCAACTGTCTAATTACATGGTTCTTCTGACCATCAGCCCCATTCTCTAAGAGTCAGCAGAAACTCGGGCATGGTTGAAAAGAGCTTATTATGAATAATTTAAAAGATACCTCTCAACTCCCACCATCATAGAAATGTCTGGTTTTAGGGGCTCTGTACCCATTTACTACAGAGGGCTCAGCTCCGAACAGCAAATGGGAGAGGTGTTTTTAGGGTTGGGATCAGGCACTCCACTTCTGTTTGGATGTTCTGAACCATGCCTTTTTGGTATGGAAGGAAACAAAAGGTGTGGGAATAGTTTTACAGCTAGCCTTTTCATTTACTTGAAGGATTTTGCTTTTATTTTCAGTTATGTGGGGTAGAGTGTACACACCAGTGCAGGTGTGCACAGAGGCTAACTGTGTTGGATCTTCTTAGAGCTGGAATTACAGGCCAATTGTCCAAGGTGGGAACCGAACCATGTTCTTTGCAAGAGCAGCAAATGTTCTTAGGTGCTGGGCCATCTCTCCATCCCACAGTTAACCTTTTCTGAGGGTATTTGCATTTCTCTGGCATATAGAAAACCATGATTTAGAAAACCCCACAAATAGCCTGTAGTACTGAAGATTAAATTCAAACCCAGGTCCCCTTAAGAGTCTTCCACTTGGAGGGAGGAGAATACATCCTGCCATTGAAATTTGGAAGGGGAATCACAAGCTGTGTTATAGAAAAAGTACTAAAATTCCCTCGTTTTCTTGATTAAATCGAGATGGGAAAAACCAAAACATCATCATTAGAATTCGGAAGAAGCAACTGTTGAAAGCATCACTTACTGGTAAATGGCAAAATTACCAAGAACACCAAAAAATAAGGTAATGTCAAAGAACACAGGAGCCAACCTGAAAGAACGTTCAATAATTGAAAGCAGACAGCTTAGACCAAAGCACAAACAATGATATTTTTAATATAACCTAGCATATAAAAATAAATACAGTCCAACTGGTATAATTAAATAACTGATTCTTTTTTTTCAAAAGGATGTTCCCCATCCAGTTAAAAGAGATATAATCCCTACTTTTTCCTCCCCTCCTCTTCCTCCCCTCCTCCTGTCCTTCTCCTCCCCTCCTCCCCTCCTCCTCTCCTCCTCCTCCCCTCTTCCCCTCCTCCTCTCCTTCTCTCCTCCCCTCCTCCTCTCCTCCTCCCCTCTTCCCCTCCTCCCCTCCTCCTCTCCTCCTCCTCCCCTCCTCCCCTCCCCCTCCCCTCCTCTCCTCCTCCCCTCCTCCCCTCCTCCTCCCCTCCTCCTCTCCTCCTCCTCCTTCTCTCCTTCCCTCCTCCTCCCCTCCTCCTCTCCTCCCCTCCTCCTTCTCTCCTCCCCTCCTCCTCCCCTCCTCCTCCCCTCCTCCTTCTCTCCTCCCCTCCTCCTCCCCTCCTCCTCTCCTCCTCCTCCTTCTCTCCTCCCCTCCTCCTTCTTCTCTCCTCCCCTCCTCCTCCTCCTCCTCTCCTCCTCCCCTCCTCCTCTCCTCCTCCCCTCCTCCTCCCCTCCTCCTCTTCCTGTCCTCCTCTCCTCCTCTCCTCCTCTCCTCCTCCTCCCCTCCTCTTCCTCTTCTTCCTCCCCCACTTCAGAGAAGGTAGACAGACTGATAGACTCACTGCCACAAATAGAATCAAAGCAGGAAAATAACTGCAGAGGAGAAACCTGGGAAGTGTGGCATGGATACAGCATGGTAACCAGTCAGCATGTCAATGTCTTTGCATTGAGAGACACCTACATTAATAAGGCATACTGGTGTATACAAGTGTTTTCAGAAGGGGTAGATGAGGGTGATGTTCTAATCAAGGCTTTGATCCGCTGATGGATTCTGATGGAAACTATGGGTAGGAAGGCCTTGTTCGTGTAAGTGGGACACGGGAGAGTGTGTTTTTTGAAGGATATATCTTCTCTTTGCCCCATCCCATCTTTGTTCTACTTCCTGGGTGCCATGAACTGAAAATCCAACCTGCCAATTCATCATGGTGTGTGGAAATTCTGCTACCACAGGATAAATAAGACCTTCCTCCCTTAAATTTTCAGTCCTTTGGTTACAACACTCAAAAGTAACTGAACAGCTAATTGAGGAAGATTGCCGTCACCTGTGATGACACCTTGATAGCGTCAGAGGCCTCCTCATGTAGTAAGGTGCGAAGGGTCCTTCATCACTGGTATCCTTTAAAAATGTCATAATCCCAGTCTAACCATGGAAAACAAGCCCAACTGGAAAATACAGTAGGCAAGTATTCCTTAGGCTCTTAATAATAATTAAAAAAAAACAGAAAATCTTTAATTTGGGGGGGTGTTGAGACAAGGTTTCTCTGTATATCTTTGGAGCCTATCCTGGCACTCACTCTGTAGACCAGGATGGCCTCAAACTCACAGAGATCCACCTACCTCTGCCTTCCAAGTGCTGGGATTAAGGGTGTATGGCACTACCACCCTAGTTAGATATTAAACATAAAGCAAAGGACAACCAGCCTACAGGCCACAACCTCAGAGAACCTAGCTAACAAAGAGGACCCTAAGAGAGACATGCATGGATCTTGTACGCACCTGCCCTCGCCAGCAAGGAAGACGCAACTCCGGGTAGATCTTCTTCATGCAGTTTTAATCAGGATCCTTTAAACATGTTGCTTCTGGCCCACAGGGAAAGAGGGGGGGGGGGAACCCCTGCACAGGCTTAAATACCCTTGAGCTAACCAACCCCAGTGAGCCACGTGGACCCTGCAGATAGGCTACTCTAATGCGGAAGCAGACAGGCTGAACAGACTTAACCAATTAAGGGCTTGTTTACCCAGAGAGTCTTCACCAGCAGGAAGGTGTAAGGCAGAAGCCAGCGCCACTTTAAGACATGGCACTACGCGGCTCTCTACAGACCTACCGAGGAAGGGGAAAAAGACAAAATCTCCTGAGTAAATTGGGAGCATGGGGGGGTGAATAAAAGGGGAGAAGGGAGGAGGAAAGTGGAATGGGGGAAAACATACAGCTCAATAAAAACATAAAATAATAAAAACAAACAAACAAGAGACCAGGGCGACTGGATAAACATGCCAACTGTATGCAATGTGGAACCCTGGATGAGATCCTTGATCGGAATGGGCCTTAAAGGGGCCTGTGGGGATGGCTCAGTGGGTAAAGTGCTTGGCAGGTAAACATGAAGACCTGAGCTCAATCCCCTAGAACAAACATAAAAAGCTGTGTGTGGTGGTACGTACCTGTGATCCCAGTGCTGGGGACAAGAGACTCCCAGGAGTTTGCTGGCCATGGGTCTAGCCAAATCAGCATGCTACAGGCTCAGTGAGAGACCCTGCCTCAAAGAATAAGGTGTACAGGCACCTGATGCATATATGCTCACATACATGAACACACACACACACACACACACACACACACACACACACACAAAGAGTTAAAAAAAAATTAGAGAAGTTTTTCTCAGTAAATCCAAGTAAAAGCCAAAAATTAGTCAATACTATTACAACAATGCTAACTTCTTAGTTTTGGTAGCAATACTATGTTTTATTATTGTGTTAAACACAGAGTTTATAGGATCCATCTATATTGTGCTGAAAATCCAAAAATTTCCCCAGAATACAAAGATTTTGTTTTGTTGTTTTGTTTTTAATTGAAATTAGAATCCTGGTAGTCAGTAAGAGGTCACAGGGAGGATAAAAGTGTCTTTGAAAATACAAAACAATAGAGTAACAATTGCCCATTGTTTAGAAGCTAGGAAGGAAGGCTTGCTCAGAATGTATTTATACAGCTACCTTATGAATCAAATCTACAATTACTTGTACCTTGTCATAGCAAAGTATCTAAGTCCTGGCTGAAGCAGGAGATTTTCTTAATTCCCAGATGCTTTAGTTGTCCTGGTGACAGTTTACAATCCTTAAACCAAAGCAAACAAACCAATACACTCAAGGTTTTTTTGTTTTGTTTTTTGTTTTGTTTTGTTTTTTCATAGAATTTTGTGTCTACCCACTTGCCTGGGAAAGATAGCCACTAGTCTTGCCTCATGGCTCACACTGATGCACACTGACGCTGGAATTTGTTCAGCCAGTATAGACAGATCGTGTTGATTCTTAGAGCTAAAATATGGCTCATCAATATTCCTTACTGTGAAATAAAGGTCTATTTCAAATTAAAATGAGATGTCCATAATGTAGTATTGGAACTATCACAGTTGTACCTGAAAACATAGAGGGAGATACGTACAAAAATTAAACAGTGAGGACTAACACCTAGAATAGAATATACAGTGGATACTAAAATATCAGTAAGGAAAAATATGAAGGAAAGAGCAAGAGACACGCAAAACCAAGTAGCAGAGTGAATACAACAAATGGCTAGGAAGCTTACCAAACAAATGTTCAGTCTCGCAGTACTAAGGAAAAGGAAGCATCAAGTACAGACTTACCATTCTGTCATCTGTCAGGCTGGTGCAAGGGACTTAGATGATCCCAGAAGGAGTATTGAGCATCTAAAAATGAGTAGCATCAGCTGTCGAGTCTGTAGGCACTCAGTCCTGTCTGGGAACTTACCACAAACCAGCATAGACAGTCCCCACTCAGCGGGGACCAGTCACCACTTTTACCGCTCAGTCATCACTTACCTTCATCATGCTCCTTGACTTCTTCCTATGTGTCAGTTTCCCTGTCTGTAAAATGAGTAAAACCAGTGCCTTGCCTGTAGGGTTGCTCTGAGTACAGAATGGATGATTTTTATATAAAGAAAACCCCTTTCTATGTGGTGTCTGTTCTAGTTTCAGGCTGTTATCAAACACTCTGGCCAAAAGCAACCCAGGGGAGAAAAGGGTTTGTGGGGCTTACACTTCTGTGTCACAGTCCATCATTGGGGGAAGTTAGGACAGAAACCCAAGCAGGAACTTGAAGCAGAAACCACAGGAAATATGCTACTTTGCTTCCCTGTACAACCCAGAGCCACTGCACAGGGAATGCTACCACCCATAGCAGGCTCGGCCAGCCTGTATCAATCAACGATCAAGACACACCTACGGATGCAAGCATCCACTCCTTTGTCCTAGGCAGTCATTTGGTTGAAATTCCTTTCTCAAGTAACTCTAGGCTCTAGTTAATGCTAACAAGTACAGTGCTTGGATGATTGACACTGTTCATGGGGGTAAGTGGAGGCAACCTGCCAGTGCCCAGGTTTTCCTGATGTCTCAGGTCCCATCCACCTGACCCACTTGAGAAGGTGATAAATATCCTGCCCACCTGAACCCATCTGCAAAACTCCAGCATACCCACTCCACTCTGGCCTAGGGACATACAGTAGGCTTCCTTGAACATGGAGATAGGTCCGTGGGTATTTATTTCAGCCCTGTTTGCCAAGACAAAATGTTAGAAACAGTTCTAAATATCAATTAACAAGAGTATGAATAGATGTTGGGAGTGTTCATATAATGGAATATCACACTACTATTCAAAAGCGTAAATTAGGTAAATAGGTTTTGGTTGGAGCTCGAGAACAGCATTCGGTGCTGTAGCCAGTTGCAGTTGGATGCATGCAGCCCAGCATGTTCATGCACAAGTGTACAACCCTCTACAGTCACAGCAAAAGCGCAAGGGAAATCCGACAAGGTGCTGCACCTTTGACCATAATGTTCTACTTACTTAAATTTGACAATGTGTTACAATTCCGCACACCCAAAGGTTTGGTTTATGGATGCCATTTGTATTATGCCTTTTGTAGGCCAGACACTATTATAACATTTTTAAAAAATCAGCAGGTTCTGGTGATTAATTGAACATGTGGGTGGTGAGGGAGAAGGAAGGCCCCTGGATGACTACCAAGGTTCTGCCTTAAATGACAGAGTAGGGCCATTTGTCAAGATCTGGACTATAGGGAAATCGCCATCTTTAAGCAATAACCCCATCACATAAATCAGAAAGAGGAGGGAAGTTAAGCTAATTTAAACCAAGATCCAAGGTAACAAAGGAATTCTGTCTTCCACATAGACCCAGGGAGGCGATCTGAGCATGACAGAGAAGGGTAAGTCATTCTGAATCCCTCCCCAAGCTCTCTGATACAAGCGACCTCGTGGTCTTCCTTTATGTCTTCCCTGGGTAAATAGATATCATCACAGATACAGAGACAAGGTGGATTGATGTATATCTACTAATTATAAAAGAGTGGAAATGCAAAAAAAGGAGTCATTTAAAAATCAACCATCATGCTAAGTATTATTTCTTAGGAGAAGAGAGGGCACTGGTTGCCAAACGGATAAGTTGGAGTTTACATTTAAAGTGTGAGCTGGGAAGGGGAACTGAGGACAATGTTAACACACCCTGATGGGAGGCCTGCACGTCTTGGTGGTGGCCAAGTGAGAAGAACTGTTTTGATGGAGGTGTAGAATTCACAGCTGTAAACCTTTAGCAGAGCCACGAACTCGTCATCTGGTAGAGGAACTTCAAATATGCAGAGGAGTGTGCCCTTGGGACCATGAAGAGAAACTGGCAGACCCTTCATTCTTCCTCTACAACTTCCTTTCAGATTTCAGGTTTATCCCACCTCTCTCTCTCTCCCCAGCATCTTCTATTCTGTATTTTTGATAGCATGCCCCTTCTTTGCTTTCAGTGGCTTGGGTGTGCATCCTTTATTTGAGGCTTTTGAGGCCCCTGTGCTTCAGGATGGGAGTATCACTTTTTATAGAAGCAGTGTGACAGAGACTGAGACCACACTGGGGTCATCAAGCCTGTTAATGTTATTAATAATATTATTATATAATATTAATGTATTATATAATATAATATATAATATATTGTTGCAATAACGTTTTCCCTTTTTCTCCAATATTGTTCTTAAGGTCTGAGGACCATATATATTTAAAAGTGTCTTTGTTTCAGACCGGTGGCACAATACCTGTTGCCATGTGGAATCTTCAGGACTTTGGTTTCTTAGAGTGTAAGTCCTGACAATTTAGTGGGATTTCCTTTCACAAAAATGCTCCTATACAGAGGGGGAAAAATCAAGTGATGTTTTGTGTTTTAAAATGTTATGGCAACAGCTAAATTATTATAAACACACATACAACATATATACGTACACATATCACTTATTCACGAAACAAATGCTCTTTAAATGCTGTTCTAAAAAATGAAAAGCAAGAGAGCTGGAGAGATGGCTCCGTGTTGTAAAGACAACTTCCAAACAAGCCTAAGCCCCGAGTTAACCCTGGATGAGTGTTGTGGAAGGAGAGAATTGACTTCCACAGATCATCCTCTACATGTGAGCTGCGACACATGAGTACCTCCTATGTGCACACAGAATAAAT
This sequence comes from Cricetiscus sungorus, assembly GCA_030556225.1. Classification (NCBI taxonomy): domain Eukaryota; kingdom Metazoa; phylum Chordata; class Mammalia; order Rodentia; family Cricetidae; genus Cricetiscus; species Cricetiscus sungorus. The sequence goes on from JANBXA010000180.1 coordinate 7,193,438, forward strand.
AATAGCGCAGTTTTTAAAACTAAGAAAGTAGTCAGCAACTGGCTGACATAGCAGAGGGCCCTCTGGGAGGATGCTCCTTGGAGAAGTGGACAAGCACTGCTCTCTAAGCTCTGCACTGGGGAGAAGAGCCGAAATTAGTACCCTTGTCATCTTCTGTTGAGCATCCCTGGGTACCATTCTTAAAGAAGAACGGTATTTGGCGCTAGCAGTCACTGCCCCCCTCCTCACACACACACACACACACACACACACACACACACACACACAAAATCTCAATTCTTCAGAACTGTCTCCCTCTAGTGGCTAAAGAGTTTTCATGTTATTCTTTTAACTGTGCAAAAGAACCTAAGGACATAAAAGCATTATGGTTGTTCTACAGGACTATATCCCTTGAATATGGGGATAGAGCATAGCATGCAACTTTATGTTTCCCTCACCATAAGTCCTGGGAAGGAAATGTTGGTTTCAAAGTTTCATGTGAGAATGAGTGTGACTAATCAAATGAAAGTAGTGAAGGGGTGTTGGTTGTCACCAATACGGGTGAGAAAGACTCACACACTCATACATTACTGGCATTGGCACCATCACACAGACTTTAAAATCATGGACCCTAGTTACCACAACCGGAGTGGTAGGTAATAAAGAACCTTTAAGTTGGGACTGGAGAGATGTCTCAGAGGTTAAGAGCAGTAGTTGCTCCTCTGGAGGACCCAGGTTCATTTCCCAGCAACTATATGTCTCTAATAACTATCTGTAACTCCAGTGCTAGGGGATCTGATGTTCTCACACCGACATACATGCCAGCAAAATTCCGATGCACGAGAGAGAGAGAGAGAGAGAGAGAGAGAGAGAGAGAGAGAGAGAGAGAGAAATAATAATAATAAAAAATAAGAATAAGTCTTCCAAAGTTTAGACTGTTGAGCCCCCTCACCACATGTCCACATGCTAACCTCTGAACTCTGGTTCCAAGCAGATCACATGACAGGTGGAATTAGAGTAGTCAGTGGAGATAAAGTTGGGGAGACTTTTCTGGACTGTGGAGGAGTAATCACCAGGGTAAAAGCACCAGGGCTTTATGCGTAGAGAGGAGACTAGTAGATGGAGACAAAGCGATGTCATGTAGAGAGAGCTGAGACAAACTGAATCACCACTGCTGGCTTGAGCCAGAAGGAAGAGGTAACCATGGACCAAGAACCATGGCAGGCTCTACAAGCGGACAGACCAGAGAAATGGATTCCTAACTAGAGCATGCAGAAATGGATGAGGCCATACTGTCACCCAGTTTCAGCCCCAGGAGACCCATTGCAGATTTCTGACATCCAGGGTCAAAAAAAAAAAAAAAATCTGAGTTTCCAGAAGCCACTTGACCTGTGGTGGTTTGCTAAAGGCAATAGAATGCTGTTCTACACTCTAACTGCTATCCTGGGTGAAACCAATTTGGGCAGACTTTGTATTTATTGCCATGTATATGTGAATGTGGTGTGTGTGTGTGTGTGTGTGTGTGTGTGTGTGTGTGTGTGTGTGATGAATGTACCTATGTATGTATGTATGTATGTATGTATGTATGTATGTATGTATGTTTTGCATGACTATGTGTGCCAAGCACATGCACATGTCTGCACACTCATATGGAGCATACACTTAATGTCCAGAATGGGTCTTGGCTGCACTTCCGTTTCATTCATTGGGGCAGAGTCTCTCAGTGAAACCCAGAGCATACCAATGTGGCTAGTCCCCTTAGACAACTTGCTCTGGACATCCTTCTCTGCCTTCCAGAAGCTGGAATTATGGTCTGCCTGACATTTACATGGGTTTCTAGGCATCCACAATTCAGTTTTCATGTTTAACAGTTGAGCCATGTCTCCAGCCCTGTGATGTATTCATGTTGATCAGAAGTGCACCAGTACGTTCGTTCATGCCTGTGGATGAGACCATTTAAATTAAACTACAATCAGATCCGAGAACATGGATTTTTGTGTGCTGTTCTCAGCGCCACTCTGTTATTTTACCTTTGTGACAATGGCCTACACTTTAAACTACTAGGCACCTGGCTGCTAAGGCCGTAGTCTGGGGACATTTCTGTACCACCAGACAATGGCTCTGTTGTTGCTACTAAAGGTAGTTCTAACTAAATGTCTTTCTAATAAAACTTGAGATTCAAAGGCTAGAGTGAAAACCTGTGAGCTCAGAGAGCTCGAATAGTAACTGGCTAACTTTCTATCTTTGCTGGTGCCCTTCCCAGAAGTCACTTCCTTCCACACCTGCCCCCAACTAAAACACACACACACACACACACACACACACACACACACACACAAAGCTCCTCCCTGCTATTTCCTCTCAACCAGTTGCTAACCCTTCCTCTCTGAGCCCAGGTTAATTTTATTTGATTAATGCAAATGCAATACAGCTTTACATAGTTAACAAATACAGCATGAACAAATGTAACACATCTTTTCCTAGTTAAACAAACATTCCACAACATGATGCTTCATGCCATCAGGGAGAGAAAGTTCCTGCCATTCTCAAAAGGCCATATTTTCCTTCTCTCATGGAATGAGGGAGCTGGATTTTAAGTCTCATTGGTAACTTCTGACTCCCCATTCTGTGAATCTGTATTCTTAACCTTCCAAACAATGGATGAGACAACAGTGACACTTTCATTCTGTATCTGTATCTATTCTATGATGGGCTTCCTCAAAACAAGAGGCTCCCCTCTCCTCCATCTTGCAACATGGCAGGTCTACCACGGCATGGAGGCTGGATCAGCTTGGGCTGTGGTGGCAGGAGCTTATGACATGGCTTGTTCACATCTTGATGGATCAGGAAAGAAAGGGAGAACTGGAAGAAAAGGAAAAGTGAACCTTTAAGGCTTACCGCTAATACCCTATTTGCATCACTTAAATCTTGCATCTGCCTACCTGATAGACTCCAAGCCTTGCAAACAGCACCACCAGCTGGAGGTAAGTGATACAAACATGAGCCTGGGTAGAGAGATACATGGAGATAGAAGTCACATTTGAGACATAACAAATGACAGAAAACTTAACATGGGTTTGATGAGATAAGTTTAAAGTGGTCACCACTGGGGGAGGGGGGTTGGGGGTGAGATGGGGTATGGGGGAGTGCATGCCTATAATCCCAGCACTGGGGAGGTATAAAAAGGAGAATTAGGAGTTCAAGGTGTTCAAGATCAAGCTCAACTACAAAGGGATTTGGAAGCTAATCTGGGCTATACAAGACCCAGTTTGAACATACATACACACACACACACAGAGAGAGAGAGAGAGAGAGAGAGAGAGAGAGAGAGAGAGAGAGAGAGTCATGAAAAAGACTCAATGTTAGGACAAACCTAAAGTTGTTACACAGCCTCTGGTTCCCTGTGTTCCATGGTCTTTGTTGCAAACCAAGAAGCACTACATTTGACAAGGAACCTATTTAAATGGCAGGTGCATTTAAATCAAAGTAAGGTGAGGCCTACTGTTGCCAGCAGAAGGCTTTTGCAAACATTTAGCTGGGTGGACAGCTGTGATCAGCAGAAGGAGGAAACATCAGGCTTCCAAGCTACTCCCAGCACCCTTCAGGCTCCACTTTCTTTAGTTTTCCCCCCTTCACCGGAAGGGAAACCACCCAGGATCCTAAACTTCCTGGGGCTCAGAGCAAGTGCTCCCAGCAGTGTTTGCTCTACCGCTAACAGCTCAGTGGAACAAAAGGTCTGATTCAGGGCCCAGAGCTCACACAAAGTGCAAACCAGATCTTTCCATCGGACCAACATCACACCTCAAGCTTCATAAATATGTCCAGTAAATGAGGGGCTTTGGGTCTGCAAAGTGTGATTTTGCATTTTATTAAACCCCCAACCACCCAAATTATAACCACTGGGCTCATTAAGGGTTTCTTAACAGTGCTATTTCCAGAATGAGTATATATTCATTTGTACTCCTCAAGGGGGCCAATTTTGCTGGTTACCACCCAGGTAACCACAGGAGGCTGAAGCTGGATTCTCATGCCTGTGTGTGTGTGTGTGTGTGTGTGTGTGTGTGTGTGTGTACACTCACCTCTATTTTCTTTTGAGCCTTTTGCAGAGGATCTGGTTGAAATTTTCTCTCTGCCTCATCAGTAAGTTGTTTTGTTTTGTTTTTTTTCTTACCATATTCCAAGCTTAAAACTAATGTGGAAAAGTTTACTCATGGGTTTGATTCAGCTGCATCTGTTTCTATAGAAACCCAGGCTGCCATAGAGATGTGATTCTATATTTCTACTGCCCCGCCCACCTTTCACTAGCAATTTTAAAGGAGCTTTTCACCATCTCTATGCATTAACCTTTGGCTGGCAGAGTTTTGTGGACTGCAGACTATCCATGTTTGAGGAATTCACAAAGAGCCAGGTCCAGAACAGTCACTTGATGTGAGGTGATCCCCACATAGAGCTCTCTGCCCTTTGAAGACAAACTTGAATTATCTAAGGAAGGTCAAGCGAGCCAGAGGAGGACCTCCAGCCCAGTGATGAGATGCTTGCTGAGGTTGCACTCAAGCTCCGCAGTAAAGTTGATTGCCAGTGGCTGCCATAAACTTGGAGGGGACTGCAGACACTAAAGTCTGCTTCAGAACAAAGATGCACATTTAGTCTCTTCTACACTGACTCCTGAGAGCTCATCAAGCAAGGCCACTGCTATGGCAAAAGTTCACGTGTTGATAATTGAATCCCCCAAAGCATCTGCAAATGCAATTTGGAAGGGGTTCTTTGGTAAGGTGATTCGGTCCAGAGTGTGGGGCCTCTGTGGCAGTATTAGTGGTCTTCTGAGAGGAGAAAGAGAGATGTATACTGACATATTTGCTTTATCTTGCCATATGTTAGTCTCCCCAGTGTTATGATGGAGGAAGGAGGTGTCATCAGGTGTCACCATCTTGATGTTGATTTTCCCAGCCTATAGAGCTGTAAACCAAATAAGCCTCTACTCTGATACATTCAGTGGGATTGACTTATAGCAACAGAAAATAAATTGATATGATATTAATTTATTGATACGATACTCAATTAATTATCTTGTATATCTTAAACACATATATTATATGTACACATCACACAGAAAAAACATTGAGAGAAAACACACCAGAAAGACTAATTTCTGCAGGGAGTGGGAATATTGAGGCTCTATTTAATTTATACTGCTTTTCTGTTTGTCCATTTATTTTAGGTTGTATCCATAAGTCTCAAGATCTCTCAAGAGGGAGGAATTGCTGCCTGGGTTGACACAAGCTTTGTGGTTCCTATGATAGTGACATGGTCAATTCTGAAATAATGGCTGGCATTATTTCTAATATCTTAAGACAAAAAAAAATTAAGTAGCAACAAAATCAAATTCCTAATGACAAACTGGGTACACCCTGAAAATCAAAAGGGCCCTGGAGAGGCTCACCCACGATTTCACAGCTCCCAGAGCAGGTCTATGGCCAGCATCCAGGACTGGTGGAGGCAGGACTGACCGGTACTATGGAAGTACCTCAGTGATGTCTCCGTGGAAACTGGGGACTGGACAGATAAAGTGGAGGTTGGGTGCCCCAGCAGAGCTCTTTCCACTCAGCCCACTCATTTGTATGTTTGACTTTCACACAATAGTCTGCTTGAAGATGGGTTCCATGGCAAAACAGCAAACAGCAAAACAACACTGATCCTGGCTATAAACTAGCTTTTCATCCCTATAATAAAATGCCTGTGATGACTTATTATGTGAGAGGTTTTATCTTGGCTCACAGGTTTGGGAGTCTCATTCCTTGCTTAGTAGTTCCATTTTCTGGAGCCAATGCAGGCAGTGCATGACAGTAAGAGGTGCTTAGTGGTGCACAGGTGCTCACTATAGCTGTAGAAGGCACGAAAGAAAACAACCGTAGTAGCTCTAGAACCCTCTTCAACGCTGTGCCTTGCCCTATCCCGCCCCCCCTCGCCACCTCTCCCCACCCTCCCCCCGCCAGCTTCCTTCCAGTAAAGATTCCAGCGTCTTCCACATCAACTTGGCCCAAACTATAGTCATCTGAGGGGAGAAAATCTCAGCTGAGAAAATGCCTGCATAAGATCTGATGGTAGGCAAGCCTGTTAGGCATTTTTTTTTAATTAGTGATTGATGGGGGAGGACCTAGCCCATTGTGGGTGGAGCCACTCCCGGCCTGGTGGTCCTGGGTTCTGTAAGAAAGCAGGCTGAACAAGGTATGAGAAGCAAGCCAGTAAGCAGCATCCCTCCATCGTCTGCATCAGCTCCTGCTTTGACTTCTGTTAATGAACTGCAATTCCGAGTATCTAAGTCAAATAAATTCTTCCCTCCCCAACTGTCTTTTGACTTTTTATGATGTGTTTAATTACAGCCATAGAAACCCCAACTAAGACAGTGACAAGCCCTGTAGTACATGCTACTTTTGCAACGGCATAGCACAATATAATAATATTTAAAGTCTTTGCTAAAGTTAAACATTTAGATTGTTTCTAGCTATCCTCCAACAGACACTTCTACCTTTATGTTTGAAATTCAACAAAAAGGATAATGCTTGTTTTAAGAACTCTTCATATTGCCCAACTATTGGCCCCAAGTCCACCTGCTTGGGTCCATCGGACTTTTCCAGGAGTGTGATTTTTTTTTTTTTTTTTTTTACATTTTTGTTAATTTAATGGATTTTAAATGCTGCCCTTCATCGTGCGTGGCACATTGGAAGGATGTGTTTCCTCCCCTTTGGGCTGTCTCCCAACACTCTACCTCTTTGGACAGGACCTGTTGTCCCTTAGCTGTCCAAGCAGGCTTGTGGCTGCCTTTTATTCTCATTAAGCCTCGGGCCAACCACAGGGGTTGGCTTCCGGGAAAGACAGAGCTAAACTAGAACCCAAAGTCTCCCCTGTTCCCCTATTCTCTGTAGAACGTCAGAATTCTCAGCTACTTGTGATAACAAGCAAGCAAGCAGGAGTCCTTCCCCGACTACATGGTCACTCATTGCATTGATAACTAATAGCATAGGAGGGTTGCTGACTGCAACAGCTCTAGTACAGGCTGCAAAACTTAAGCCGGCAACGAGAAAACGGCCACTAGGTGGCGGTCTAGTTCCAAAATACAATCCTAATTCCCGCTCCCCGAACCATTTTAGCAGAAATGGCTCTGACTGTGAAACATGAAACGGCTTAGTGCAATGATTTTCTCACCATCTAAATTTTATGCCAACCTATTGCCTATAGCTTGTGCTGCTACCTTGAGCTAAAGCTCTCAACTTTGCTCAGATGACTGATTTAAAGGCAAATTCAGTGGAAATTCGCTTGGGGGGGGGTGGAGGACTAAGGAGCGGGGGAGTCGGGTATGGGGAGTGGGAGTTGGGGGAGTATTAAAGTATTTTCAACAATATCAGGAGTTGAAAAATGTGTATTTATCTCAGCAGCAGAGTTAAAATATGTATTTAAGACATTTAAATATATTATTAAATATATTAATAATTAAATGTTAAACATTCACATGCATGCAATATCCTATTATCTAGAGTGAACAGGAAACAGATTTATTTTACATAATTGCATATATTTAAATATGTAATGTTATATTTGTCTTATATAATTCATGATAATTGTGTATATTATATACTCATTGCATATTTTGTATATTTTAAATTTCAGTGAATTTTACTGAATTTATAAAATTTATTGTCTTATAACTCCACTTAAGCATGAAATACATAAAAAATACATATTCATTTTGTTAATATGTAACATATCAAAATACAATTTATATATAAAAATGTTTTAAAATTCACATTTTGAATTATTTCTATTATTGAGTAATACTCACTTGTTTTAGAATTCAACTAATCACAATTTACCCTTAAAAATACTCAAAATTTTGTACAAAACAGAATCATCTTTTTTGATGCATCCCAAGGTACTCAGCTTTGTGTTTCTTTAGCGCATACCTGCTTACATATGGTTGAAAGATAGAAAGGAGGGACTAAATTTAAAGAGGAACTGGCAGTAAAAAAAGAAAACTTAGGAAAAACTGGGTCTCCTAGGTTTTTTTTTTTTTTTTTTGCTAGGCCACAAAGTACAGTGCAAACTAAGAGTCTGATGTGGCCGAGGGGAAGAAATACTGACATGGCTTAGTGTGAACCTCAGGAGCTTGGCTGTTTGAACACTTGGCCTCCAGCTGGTGGCGCTGTTGGGAAAGTTGAGGAGCCTTTGGGGCTAGCAGGTCTTAGGGGTGAGGATAGGCCTTTTGGATCCAGCCATGAGTCAAATCCTGCTCAGAGTCCTGCTTCTGCATCCCGATTGGTCATAAGATGAGCAAAGGCACCATGCCGTCCCTGCCATGATGGACACTATTCCCATTATCCATCAGCCCAAGTCAGTCTCCCTTCCTTAAACTGAGGTCTCCTAGGAGGTGGTAGCAAAGGAAAAGTGAGAAGGATGTCAGAGAACACAGAACCATCTAAAACAACATTCATAAAAATAACAATGTTCTGTTGCGCACACTCTCTGTCCAAGAACCAAAACGCCCAAGGTAAATTAATTACAAACCAAATGGAAGTTCTTTCCTTCGGAAATGTTTTATTTTCTAAAGTAAGCATTAACCTATAGCTTTTGAAGTTAGAGACAAACGCAAAATTTGTGAGCTCTGGACTTCCATATCAGTAACTGCCAGGCGATGTTGGAAGTATAATTAGAACTTTGAAACATAACAAGTATGACTTGAAATATTTTACAGGAAGTCAACATTATTACTTACATGAGAAAGCAACAAGATGTTATCAGGACCCCACGAGCTAAGAAAATACGTTATCCATGCTTCCTCCCACAAAAGCAAGACTCGGCTCCCATCTAACAAGTCAGGAGCAGTTATAATCAAAGGAGCCATAGCAACAATGGGCTATAGAAATAAAGGCCCCAAAGTTGTTTTAAATAGACTCAAGAGAGAAAATAAGTGTAATATACATAATACTTGAAAGAAAATTACACATCGATGAAAACTGTACCTCACATCCTTTTTCCAAATATTTTTTTTTTATTGAAAATAGGGTTTTTTTTTTTTTTGGTCATACAATATATTTTGATTATGATCCTTAAAATTTATAAGCTCCAGAAATGAATGAAAACTTTGACAGTAACAAAAACCATTCTGACTCATTTTAGGGGATCACATATGAGAAGATAAACAGGTCATGGAGGCGAGTATGACAAGACAACAGCCCAGCTACGGGAGTGGAGCGGCTCTCCCAAACCAGCTTTTCAGGGATAAGTTTCCTAAGACATGGGGTCCAAAAGCACAGGCATCTAAATGCATTTCTTCACATCTGTATTCCCTTACACTGGAATGGCGTAGCACAGCTGGAATGGAATTCCAAGTTCTCTGCTGCTCATGTGGGCCTTAGCTGATCTACAGGTCAGTGATGCCCCTGGCTTCCGTCCTAAAACAAAGCAGGGTGGTTCACTGAATATTTACAAAGACACTTTTTCTGTCTTGTCGTCAGAAAGCTTAACAGAAAGGGCACTTCTGTGATGTGGAGATGCTTGTTTTCATGGCTTCATGATCATTATACCATGAAAGTTTATTACAGGCAACGGCTTTGGCTCACACTTTATTGCTTTCATCATACAATATGGCTGGTCACTTAAAATCTATAAACAATATGTAATACCCACTTAGGTCAGGATGAACAAAATTTTTCTCTAAGAGGCCAAACAGATGACACACAACGTTCTGCGTTTGATGTTGCCCCGGAGAAACCAAACAAGATCAGGAAATGTGCAAATGAGCATTCCAATCCAACTCCATTTTTTACTCAGGAGCAAGGTTTGTCTCTCTATAAATGTGGTGGATTGAGATGTCCCTCCTAAGTCTCAGTCTGAATACTTGATCATCAACTGGTGGCTATTTGGGGAGAATTAGAAGATGCAGCCTTGTCACTGAGATTTCAAAAGAGCCAGGGCCTTCCCAGTGTGCTCTCTGCCCACTGCTAATGGTCTGAGATGTGAGTTCTCAGCTGTTCCTGCAGCGGGGCCTCCACGTCATGGACTGTAGCCAGCTAGAGCCACACACTCAATTACACTTTCTCTTAGAAGTTGTCCTGGCCATTGTGTTTTATTCACACAGCAATAGAAAGTAACGAATGCAGAGAGTGTACCCTATGTGTGTGCAGGCGCCTGAAGAGGGCAGATGTGGCCATTGGACCCTGTGGAGCTGGAGTTACAGGCTGTTTGTGAGTGGCCTGGTGTGGGTGCTGGGAAGTGAACTTGGGTCCTCTGTTACAGTAGCAAGTGCTCTTAACCACTGAGCCATCTCTCCATCTCACGGTGTGGCTTTACTTTAGAAACAGGGAGGCAGATGGATTGATCTTGTTCACCAGTGACTGATTTCACTAATTCTTCCAAGCCTCTGACCACTCTAATACATGAGCCACCATCACATTGTGACCCAGAGCTGCTGCTTCTGCCCTATAGTGGACATCTTGCCCCGTCTCTCCAATGTTCCCTGTAACCCTTTGGTCCCATTAAGTCTTTTCATCTTCTCACCCTGCCATCTCTAGGCTGTCCTTCCTTCTACCTAGTGACCTTCTGTCTTTTTAAAATTTTCCTCAGGACAGATTCTCATATAGTTCAGGCTGGCCTCCCAAACACTGTTTAAAGGTTGTCTTGAATTCCTGACCCTTCCTGCCTTCATCTCCCAAGTACCAAGGTTTTAGGCATTCATCACCACACTCATCTTTTCTCACTTTCTATATATACACAGCCCTCACTCTCCCAAGAGATCATGACAACACTTCCCTTGTCTAAACATTCAATCATCTGTTCTCCTTTATTTTGTCACTCCCTGGGTAAGACTAGGAGCCTTATTTAATCCAAATGCCCCATTCATTCCACATACTCTGCAAATGAATGGGCCTGGGAATATTGGCTTCTTACATTCTCATGGATTGGAAGAAAGAATATTGTGAAATGGCTGTGTTACAGAAGCCATCTACAGATTGATTGCATTCCTATCAAAATTGCAATGCCATTCTTCACAAAAATAGGAGGGGAAAAAAATCTTGAAATTCACAGAGAAGCACAAAAATGCCCTGGATACCCAAAGCAGTCTTGAGCAAAAGATGCCAGAAGTATCACTAGGTATCACTAAACCCAGTTTCAAGTTATATTACAGAGTGATAGTAACAAAAACAGTTGGCAAAGGCACAAAAATTGGCATGTAAGATAGATGGGATAGGATAAGGGGCCAAACATAAACCACATAACTACAGTCACCTGACTTTTGATAAAGAGAAGAGACAGCAAATGGAACTTAGGAAACATATCAATGGGCAGAAGAGCAAAACTAGATTCCCATCTCATCACCTGTATGAAAGTTAGCTCCAAAAGGACCAGTGGCCACATTAAACAAAACAACAAAACAAAACAAAACAAAAACTGCAGATTGAGTAAGGGAAAGTCTATATAATGGGAGAAAGTCTCTGCTAGCTACAAAAGTGACAGAAGATTAATATTTAGATCATACAACAAGCTAGAAAATAAATAAATAGAGCTAACAAGGTAGCTCAGCAGGTAAGGGTGTTTGTTGACAAGCCCAGGGGCTTGTGTTGGATCTCAAAAGCCCACATGGTAGAAAGAGAGACCCAACTCCCAACTCTTACAAGTTGTCCTCTGAATTTTACATGGACAATTTGGAATAAGCACCACACACTAATACTATTTGAAAAATAAATAAATAAATAAATGTAAAAAAAAAAACAACTAAACTAAGAAGTCAACTGATACAGCCAATAAATGGATGAAGAAAGATATTTCTCAAGAGATAAAATAGAAATAGTCAATAAACCCGTAAAAAGTTGTTCAGGCATGTGTTGGCTAGTTTTATGTCAACTTGGCACATGCCATCATCATCTAAGAGGAGGAAATCTCAGCTGAAAAAATAAAAGCCTTCATAAGATTGGGCTGTAGTCAAGGCTGTGATTGCTGTGGGAGAGCCCAGATCACCTTGGCCAGTGCCACCCTGGGCTCTTTAAGGAAACAGGCTGAGCAAGCCACAAGGAGCAAGGCAGTAGGCAGCATCCCTCCAGGGCCTCTACATCAGTTCCTGCCTCCAACCAACAAATGCTGATGTGAATTTAGACAAAAGAGAATATTATATTTATATACTGCTGGTGGGAGTGTAAACTAGTCCAGCCTCTATGGAAATCAGTATGGAGTTTCTAAAAGAAAGAAAGAAAGAAAGAAAGAAAGAAAGAAAGAAAGAAAGAAAGAAAGAAAGAAAGAAAGAAAGAAAGAAAGAAAGAAAGGAAGAAAGGAAGGAAGAAAAGAAGGAAGAAAGAAGAGAGAAAGAAGACTTACTCTATAATTCAGCTATTGTACTTCCATTTACTAGGTTGCCAAGTTAACGCATCACAAAGGCACTTACTCATCAACATTTACTGCAGTCCTATTCATAGTAGCAAAGCTATGGAAGCAGCTTAGGTGTCAATCAAAAGAAGAAGGATAGAAGGAATGAGTTTGTTATACATAAAGGACAGTGATGGGAGATGTTATTCTGTATATATGTTTCTCATACTGGTTAATAAAGCCCTGTGGCCAATGAGATAGCAAGATAGGCGGGGCTAGGAGACAAGGAGGAAGAGGAAGTGAGTAGAGTGGGGGGCAAGATGTAGCCCGGGGAAGGAGCAGGACGCCTGCCGCGCAGCTCCCCGATAAGACGACCACGTGGAAATACTTAGATAAGTAGAAATGGGTTAATAATTAAGGCAGAGCTAGCCCATAAACAGTAATGGTAATTGGCCAACAGGATTGTATCAAATACAGAGTCTTTGAGTGTTATTTGGGGCACACACGTGGCTGCGGGACTGGCGGCAGGACCGGGAGGCCGGCGGGGAGGAACATGCCGCAACAGGACAGTGAACTCATCTCATTTGTAGGAAAATGTATGAAAATCATCATATCAAGGGAATTAAGCTGGTTGCAGAAAGACATTTATGCTTTCTCTTATTATAAAATCACATATGTGTGTGTATATGGTATGAAAGTGGAAATGAAACTATCAAGGGGAACAAAGGGGACGAAGGGGAGGGAAGTGAGGAGGTGGAAAGTGAGGGAATATGGGGGAATTTGCTCAACGCTTGGTGTGCACTCATATGGAAATGTACTTATACAGTGCAGTACCATGCTCCGTGGATACACCCAGTGAAAACTCTTGTAAAAACTGGCTGGCCTCGCTACAGTTTATGACCATTAAGTCCCAAGTTTCCAGCCAATTTCTCACCCTGACTTCACTCCCCCTTTCTCCTGAAAGTAGCCACATAACTTTCCACGGTAACTCCTACCCCATTCTATGGATTATTGTTTCATCATAAATTTAGAAGCAGAAGCTGGCAAGAGGCTCAGTGAGTAAGAGTACTTGCTGTGAAAGCATGAAAAGCTGAGCTCAGATCTCTAGTACCCATGTAAAAGCCAAGCGTAGCTTCACTATCTGCAGCTTCAACATTGGGGAGCAGAGACAGGTGGACCCTGAGAGCTCTCTGGCTGGATGTCCAAATAGCAAACTTCAGACCTCAACCTAAAATAAAATCTCTTAAAATTAATATGGACATGTAAAAGACCTTAGCCAAAGTAATCATAAAAAAAAGAAAAGAAGAATTCTGGAAGTATCATTATCCCTGTTTTCAAGTTGTATTACAGAGCCCTGGTAACAAAAGCAACATGGTATTCTTCAGTGAGAGACCCTGCCTCAAGGGAGTACAATGCAAAAAATAGAAAAATATACCAGGTATCATCTTTTGGCTTCTGTATGCAGGCACATGGGCATCTACCCCCCAACATTTGCACCCACATGCATAACACACACACACACACACACACACTTGAACAAAATGTTCAAACTCATACTGACCCACCTCACTTTATTTACCTCTCTCCTTATACACATTCTTGCCTATTGCCTAAGCTATTGCTTTACTTACATCCTAAATCCCACAGCCTCTCATCTCCTCAAAGACACAATCCAACAGTTCCTCATGGAATTCCAGTGGCATTCAACCCTTGGGACACAACCTCTTTGGGGAGTGGAATAACTGTTTCACATGGGTCACCTATTAGATATCCTGCACATCAGACATTTACATTATGATTCATAACAGTAGCAAAATTACAGTTATGAAGTAGCAATGAAAATGATTTGTGGTTGGGGGTCCCTACAGCATTCGGAAGGTTGAGAACCACTGTCAGAGTCTACAGAATTATTGTGAGTATCTGAAGAGCTCCTACTCCTTTAACCATCTGTCCACCTATCCACAATCTGCTTATTCATCTACCCATACACCACCCAGCTGTCTGTCTGCTCTTCTATATGCAGCTGGGAACACAGCATAAACAAATAAGGTCAGGAAGAGTGGTGTTGTCTTCATCTAAAACAGTAGTTTTCAACCATCCTAAAACACTTCAATACAGTGATCATAAAATTATTTGGGTCGCTACTTCATAACTGTAATTTTGCTAAAATGTCTGATATGTAAGATATGTGATATGTGACCCCCATAGGAGTCAAGACCCACAAGTTGAGAACCATTGATCTAAAGGGAATCAAGACTATGGTGTGGTCCAAAGCAGCAAAGATGGTTTGAAGATTCCCCAGCCCTCACCCCTCAACACTGCTGGCAGGTCTGCAAGGACAATGATTCCAATTAGTGCTACATAAATCGGCTTCAATAGGTAGTTTCCAAAAAGTTTCAGCTGGTACCTGTGTATGTGGTTTGTTTCCTCAAACTGTATCAATGATCTGCTAAATTCATCACAGGGTCAAATAACGTCCTCACTAGCCTTCTTGCAAAATACTGTGGGCTTTTAGTTTTTAATATGCCCAGTTTTCAAATGAAAACCAAATGTTGAGAATTTCCAGGTTGTTTCCTCAGTCTTTGATGTGCACCGGTGAAATTTTAGTGAACCCATCCAGATGCCAAAGACTGTCACATATGAATAGTACAAAATAAATAAATAAATAACTAGCTCACACGGGCTTTCAGCTCCTGGGGTGGCTGGCTATCAGGGACCCACAACCATGGTAACAATCACAGGCACCCTGAAAGCTCATGGAAGATTCGTCCAGGCTCTGACGTCTGCCTCCAGTTCTCCATCTTCTCCCCTCCACAGCTTTTTGTTTCCTTGATCCATCCTGTTTCCATTGAGTTCTTCCTGCACCCCAGACCATGCAATCACCCCTGAAAGACAGGTGCATGTCTATGTTACCCGGAGCACCAGTCTCCTGGGACATGCGGGGGTCTTTCTGCTTTGCTCCCTGCTCTATCCGCCATACTTAGGACAGTTCCTGGTGGGCAGAGGGGATGCGTTTGTGAATGAAAGACTGCACAGATGAATGGGGAGTTCTGAGCCTGGCTTCCCAGGTACACACGACACATTTCTTCTGTGCATCAGAGGTCTATCAACAATGAGCAATTGTTTTCTAGGATTTCACCCCCTGCTTCCAACAATAAACAGTCATTAAAATGAATTGAAATTAGCGCCTGCAAAGATCTATTTGAGGGTACGATCCTTTGTCACAGCCGGTCTAGACTGGTGCAGCAAGAATTCCTCTGTCATTTCTTCAGTATCAAATACTTTCCAGTGGATTTTAGTCAACATGCTTAGAAGTTTGGGGGCAGAGAAAACTTCCTACAAAGTTTTCCAGAGAGAAATGTCAAAGGCGTTTAGCCATAGTTTTGTTTAGCCTGGCTCCACACCTGTTTTCTGTGAACACAGCTCAGCAGGGACTCCCCTGTTCCCTGGCACTGCTGAGCGTGGAGGTGTGTAGACCAGGTGAGCACGAACTCGTACCTCCTCAGACAACCAAGGACCAAGTAGTCAGGAGCAGCATAGCCTCACGGTCAAATATCTTCTGAACTCAGCTTACCCACAAGCCCTGCTGCTGCACGAAGAGAGGTACCCTGTGGTGGTATTTGATCTAGGACCTGCACGGATTTCTGCCACACAGTTCCATGCTCCTCACATCTAAGCCTCAGAAGAGAATCTTCTGGGCAACATGCTGTGTTTAGCCCATGTCACAGATGGAGAAACCAAAGCAGAGATGAGTTAAATGACTTGCACGCTTCACAGAATTTACCAAGTGGAGGAGACAGACCATGAACCTTAGTGGGCCTGGCACGAGGGTGTCTAAGATTCACAGAGAACCCCAGGGAAAGATGAGCGCTGAACACTTATGCGAGGGGTTCAGGCTCTCGCAAGCGTCTTTACTGTGGCCCCCTTCACAGAATCACACCTCTCACTTGCAGAAGTCCTGCGTGTTGAAAAAGATCTATCAAAGTAGTTTTTGCATCTGTGCTTATTTGGAAGGTGGAGTAACATCTGCGTCGAGCAGAAGTCAGGTGTTTGGGAGAGGTCTTGGGAATGCAAATAAAACGGCCTTCTAAGTTATAAACAGCTAAAACTCAAGGGGAACTATGGTCTTTGACCCCTGTATTAAATCAGGCCCTTCCAGAACTTTGCTCCAAAAAGTAAAGAGATGAATATTCATTAACTGCAGTTCATTTGTTACTTGGCACAATGGTTTTCTAATCCTCAAGTGCAAAGACAAATGTGTTTCCTTCTATTCATGAGGCTCGCAGGAGAGACCTGGCTGGTCCAAATAAGAAACAGAAGTAAGATGTGGACTAAGTTCCAAGCCCAGAGTGTAGCTGTCTCCACAGAACCTCCGAATCGTTTTCCTGTTCCAGGCACTCTCCTCTCCCTGACCATCCCAAGTAGAGCTGAAAGTGGGCCATGGCTCTCCGTGGTCATGTGGGCAGGCTGCCCTGTACAAGGCAACCATAAATATGTGTTCTGTGGGCTTAGCTCAGAATCGGAGCCCACAGAAAGGATCACCTCTGGGGAACAAAAGGCGGTAGGGGGATGCTGGTCAGTTCAAGTGTGCCAGGCACAGCTCTGGCAGGCCTCACCCCTCTCTCCTACTCCCCCTGCCTTGCTAAAGACCATTAGATTGTTTCCCTAAATCTAGCTGCCAAGGTTCTGTATTTGGCCATGTCTTCCTCCCATCAAGGGCCAGCTATCAAAGTATGGAAGTCTAGCAATCAAAAGTCCCCTTTGGCTCACTCAATTAGCAAGCCCAGGTAAAACTAAACACTTAGGCCTAACACGGGGTTTCCACATGTGCCTTGTTGGAGGAAGTATTATCACGGTGGAGGTGGGCTTTGAGGTCTCCTTTGCTCAAGCTACGCTCAGTGTGGTACATAGTTCACTTCCTCTTGCCCACAGATCAAGATGTAGGACTCTCAGCTCCTTTTCCAGCACCATGTCTGCCTGCTCGCCACCTTCTCTCATCATGAGGATAATGGAGTAAACCTCTGAGTTGTAAGCCACCCCATTAAAGGCTTTCTTTTATGAATGTCTGTCGTCATGCCTCCTCTTCACAGCAATAGAAACCCTAACTAAGACACAATTAACAGTTTGGTGACCCACTGACCCAACCCTACTTCTAGCAGATGTGCTTTCTACCTGCCCCAACCCCTCCTGACTCAACTTCTTCTAGTCCCCTTTTCTTTGTTTTCCAAATCCCTTTGTTGTTTTAATTTGAAGAGGGAAAGTGGGAATGGCCTAAGTTGATTTGAGTAAGGAGTTACCTCAGTTTGGGGGTCAGTTGAATATTCCAGGTCCCTGAAATATGTTATGCTTCCTACTCTTCATATTTCTGGAATGACCTTGCTGAGCATACTATCTTCTTGCTTAGTCTAAAACCAGTTATGAGGGGCTGGAGAGATGCCCCAGAGGTGCTTGCTGCTCTTCTAGAGGGCTCAAGTTCATTTCTACATCCTGAGATTCAAAACTGCCTATAGCTCCAAGTTCCAGGGTTCCAACAACACCTCTCCTGGTCTCTGCAGGCACACTGACCCCCTCTCTCCCCAATAGAAATAAATCTTTTAAATAAGGAAGACAGCTTAAGGGAGGAAGGATTTTTCTGTTTTCATAGTCCAGAGAGTACAATCCATTATGGCAGGTGAGGCACAGCTGCTGGAGTGATTCTGTTTGCCGTGGTGGGAGCTTGAGGTACAGCCTGTTCACACCGTGGCAGATCAGAAAGTAGACAAGTAGACAGCTAGTGCCAGAACCAGAGATGGATATCACATTCAAGGCCCAGCCCAAGTAACCCCATCAGCCCTGTATTCCAAATGTCCTATAACTTCTCAACATAGTACTATGAGTTAGGAATCATGTATTCAAGCACATGAACTCGTGGGGGCTATTTCAGATTTAAAAACAAAGCACTAAGGGGTTGGGAAAAGAAATACACTTCTCAAAGCCACTTGCTCTGAGGGCTACAGAGAAAGAAGGTGCCTGAGAGCTCTGGCCACTGTACCCTGTGCTGGTATAGGAAGTGGTCAGGAGACATCTCGCTGGAGGTCAGTGCCTGCCAGTGGAGCTGCTGGGTTCCTGCTCTGTCCCTTAGGGCAGAATTCCTCAGGCCTGCCTTCCTCACTCCAGTCTTTGCTGCCTGCTCTTTGGGAGCACTCCACACATCTGCAGTATACAGGGGACAACTAGGAGTTGGAAAACTTCCAGGTAGCTGAGGGCAGAACTCTTCTTCTTCTTCTTCTTCTTCTTCTTCTTCTTCTTCTTCTTCTTCTTCTTCTTCTTCTTCTTCTTCTTCTTCTTCTTCTTATCCTCCTCCTTCTCCTTCTCCTTCTCCTTCTCCTCCTTCTCCTTCTCCTTCTCCTTCTCCTTCTCCTTCTCCTTCTCCTTCTTCTTCTTCTCCTTCTCCTCCTTCTCCTCCTTCTCCTTCTCCTTCTCCTTCTCCTCCTTCTCCTCCTCCTCCTCCTCCTCCTCCTCCTCCTCCTCCTCCTCCTTCTTCTTCTTCTTCTTCTTCTCCTTCTCCTCCTTCTTCTTCTTCTCCTATTCTTCTCTTCCTCCTCCTCTTTCTCCTTCTCCTTTTACTTAAGCTGTGCACCAGATGTGATACATCAGATATTTAAATGTTTTCAGAACAAAAGTCAAGTGTCTTAGTGTTACTATTGCTGTGATGAAACACCATGACCAATGCATTATGGGGAGGGAAGCGTTTATTTTGTCCACAGTTCCATATAACAGTTCATTATCAAAAGTGAGGGCAGGAACTCATGTAGGGCAGGAACTTG
The DNA here is from genome assembly GCA_030556225.1 of Cricetiscus sungorus. Classification (NCBI taxonomy): domain Eukaryota; kingdom Metazoa; phylum Chordata; class Mammalia; order Rodentia; family Cricetidae; genus Cricetiscus; species Cricetiscus sungorus. The sequence goes on from JANBXA010000180.1 coordinate 7,212,574, forward strand.
GAGTTAGGAGCTGATGCAGAGGCCATGGAGGGGTGCTGCTCACTGGCTGACTCTTTGTGGCTTGCTCATTCTGCTCTCCTATACTATCTAGGACCACCAGCCCAGAGATAGCATCCCTCTTAATGGGTGTGGCTTTCCCCATCAATTACTAATTGAGGAAATGGAGTACAGCCCTATCTTGCAGAGGCATTTTCTCAGATGAGGTTGCCTTCTTGCTGCTGACTCTAACTTGTGTCAAGCTGACATAAAGCTAGTCAGAACACCAAGTGTCTTGGGTTTCGTTATGATATCACTGTGGTTGGTAGGGACTGTGCTGCAGGCATAGGCTACCACTTTTCTTTTTCCTTGTGGACTTGGACAAATGCACACCCAAAGTCCAGCTGGTGTCCAACTAAAAGATGATTATCTGTACTGTGCAGTTATTGGTGTTATGACATGAAATATATTTACACTCTAAATTATTATTTTTATAATATCCCATTTTTGTATTTTCCTAGCACAGGTAAACAAGCATTGCATTAAAAGTGAATTATGTGTGGAGAACATATGGGCCGTGGGGAATTCTAGGACCTTTTCCTCCCACTCTGTGACCTGTCTACATGTGTCATTACATCCAAAGCAAACATACAACCACCCCAGGTGGCAAAACTGTGCTCTAATTTTCCCCACAGCAGCCAGTTAATAGATGCAAATTCTTTCATTTCACAGATGAGGAAACCGAGACTCAGAAAAGTAAACTTCCTCAGGTGCACACTGGCCAAACTGGGATTCAGATCCAGGCCTTCCTTACCCCAAATCCTGTTTTCTTTCCACCAACTGCTTGACCTACTAAGTGCCTGCCTTTTTCTCCCTAAGGATATGCTGTCCTTAGGAGACATAAGAAGAGGAGAGCTTCAGTCTCTGAGACAGTGAGAGGAGAACTCTGGGAAGTGGGACCTGGGGGTAATAGTAGAAAAAACAAGAAACCAAGCCTGAGAAGGACAAGACGTGAAGTGGAGGGGACCCATGTGTTGCTGACATTCATGACCACTTTTTTTCTCCCTTGCAGCTGCCTCTTTACAAAGGTACTTTCCAAAAGCTGTTTAGATTCTTGTGTTGATGAGTTGGAACTGTAGCAGTTCTGGGGGTGGTGGGAGCCCCCTTTCTCACTTTTCTTTCCTTCCCCTTGAGATATAAAATAACCTATACAACAGCCACAGTGTGTGGGCAGGCCTGGGAAATACCTGGGCTTGTGCAAAAGGTGTAGGTGGTAACCACAAGAGGCCCCCTGCCTGGTGACAAAGTGGGTTTGGATGCTTTGAAGGCAAGGCAGAACTCTGTCTGCCAGCTGCTATCCCTTGTCCCTCCATGTGGTGCTCTGGTCATGGAATCCAAAAGCCAAGGATTCAAGGCCTGAAGCACACTGTCCCCACAGCATCCCCCTTGTACGGATGAGCAACAAGGCCACAGGAAACATCTGCTCAGGGTACACCACTGAGTTGGCTCTTAGCAGATGCATCTATACAAGATAATTGGCTTCAAAGATTTTTTTTCTCAGTCCTCAATCATCCTCACCCTCTTGATGCTTCCTTGTTTTTGTTTTGTTAAGATTTTAGGATGAAAGCCCAGTACTTTACCTGTTAACCTGAAGCATTCATTTTTTAAAAATTGCATTAAAATGTATTTGGAGCTACAGCACACACCTTTAATCCCAGCACTTAGGAGGCAGAGGCAGAGGCAGAGGCAGGTGGGTCTTTGTGAGTTTGAGGCCAGCCTGGTCAACATAATGAAAACCCTGTCTAAAACAAACAAAAAAACAAACAAAAAACCGAAAACCCAGATCATAGGCCCAGATGACTTTTCCACTTTGAGAAAAAATATTTTTCCTAGCCTTAATGACAGCTAAACTACCAAAGTGTAGTGCTGGGAAGAAAGTCATGTTTCCTATTCTTTTTGGAAGTGAGGAAGTACAAGAGGAAGAGAGAAGGATGAATCTAGGTCCTGAGTTGCTGCCCTTGAAGGACCAACTCATGAGTAGGAAGAGATGGACCGGGGAGCCTAAGAGTGGTCACTCTGAAGAAGGAGCAGGCCACCCAGGCACCTGTTCATCATCATATCCCAAATGGTTCAGAGGTTCCAGGGCAAGTGGGCAACAGATGAACTGGAGACAGCCTGTGGGTTACCCAGGGCTAAAACGTGAGGTGCCAAATGCCACCCATTCATTTGGTGGCAAATGAAAAAGAGAGCAAGCCAGCTGAGCATGCCAGCGGCCATAGACCCCTGTGACTTTAGGAAAACCCAAGTGAATCCAGACATGAAAATCAGAAGGAAAAAATGTCTCCCATGTTCCTGCAAGGGCTTCAGCATACCATCCCATGGCCAGAAGAAGCCAGCAGCACCTTCGAGGACAATAGTACAGGAAGCATCACAATGCCGCCATTTTGTTGCATAGCCCAAAGTGGATAAATGAGCCACAAAAGAGACCTAATTGTCTCTTTTGTCATAAGGTTGCCTGAGGCATACTTCCGCTTCAAAAGTAGGGTGAACAACACCTTGGCTGTTTTCCTAGCACAGTTATTAATAGCACTCCCTTTCTCTCTCCATCATGCCCTGGATTTGTCTAACAGGAATGATTTATAATCATTTTATAAATAAATACTTCAGAGGCTGTGAGCAGGGCTTGTGCCAGCCAGCTACTAGAGAAGCTTGGGGAAGGAAGTCCCTGTAACCCAGAAGTTAGAAGATAGCATTACTTACATAGGAAGGCCCTGCCTCAAAAATAAATAAACTCAAAAGAAAATATTATGGTGTAAGACACACACTGACTCTGTGAAATAATTAGGAAAATGTACTTAAGGTTCCTTCATTTCTGTATAACTGCAGAGAACATGGCGGAAGGCTATTGCTACAGAGGTTCCCTGGAAGTGCAATGGCATATGGGAAGACTGTGGTTATTTATACACGTATTTTGTTGTTGTTGTTGCACAATCTTGTTTGCATGTGCTCATGTGTCTGTGTGTCTGTGTGGTAGGAGAGTAGAGGGTTGTGCAATGCCACGTGTGTGGAGGTCAGAGGACAACGTGTAGGGGTCCTTCCATAATGTAGTTCCAAGGGATTGAACTTGGATCATCAGGCTTGGGAGCAAGCACCTTTGTAGACCAAAGTATCTCCCTAGCCCTGTTAGTAAAACAAAACAAAAACAAAAAAAACCAACCAACCAACCAAACAAACAAACAAAAAAAAAAACCAAGCGAAAAATCAAGATGCAAGATGTTCATTTTCAATATGCAATATGATGATCACTCCATCCCAACTAATAGCATTGTCTGCACAAAAACTACAAGGGCAATGGAATGTGAGAGCGCTCTCAAAGCTGCTGCAGGACAGTGTATATTATTTCAAAGGTTACCACGTCGTGCTAAACATAGTTTGGGTTGTTTTTCCTGTAGCCCCGAGGGTGTAGGCGCATGAGAAAAGTCAGACAGTGAAAGAGAAGTAAACATTCTGGGCTCCCATCTGGGTGAAGTGTGAGAGGTTCGTGCCCATGCTACAGTTGAATTCTGACCACTAATTCTGAAAGCGTGGTGACTCATTTCTTCCAGTTGACAGAAACAAGACTGTTCTTTAGCCAGAGCGTGACCTGCTTTATTTGTCATTGGAAGGTTTCGCTTTTGCTCTGCACTCAGGCCTAGAACCGATGCCAAAGCTTCCCAGCCAATCACTGTACTGTAAAGGATTATGGGTAAAAGTCTCCCTTCCCACTTGGGAGTTTAGACAGGGCTAAGAGGCTGCATGCAGCCCTGGTGGCAGCAGATAGTTTAATTTTAATGTAAGAAAAATAGCCTTTGTTTATTTGAGACAGGGGTGGTCACTGATACTGCACATTCTACCTCCCAAGAATGCAAATAAGCGGATGTCCCAGCCAAGAAGAGTTCCATGTGTGCTGCTCCCAGTACCTGTGCAATGCCCTAGTCTTACAATGAATCTCAAAGCCAACTCCAGGCAGCCCTCTGATTTCAAGTCATGCATGTTGTCTAGGTCTTGCACGTCAGGAGTTGCCTTGATATTGAGCACAGCCTTGCCTCTGCCCTCAGCAGAGGGGCAGCAACCCTTTGTCTTAGTCACTGCTCTATGGCTGTGAAGAGGCACCATGGCCAAGGCAACTCTTACAAAAGAAAAGCATTTAACTGGGGCCTTGCTTGCAGTTTCTGATGGTTATTATTCCGTTATCATGGTGGGATGAATGTCAATATACACAATTCTGGAGCTGTAGGTGATCCACAAGCCAAGAAAAGCAGAGAGAAAGAGGGAGGGAGAGAGAGAGAGAAAGAGAGAGAGACAGGGGCAGAGACAGAGACAGAGAGACAGACAGATACACAGAGAGAGACAGAGAGACTGTGCCTGTCATGGACTTTTAAATCTCAAAGCTCACCCACAGTGACACACGTCCTTGAAAAGGTCCATAACTGCTCTATCACGTCCTAATCCTTCCAATCCTCTCAAACAGTTCCACACCCTGGTGGCCAAGCATTCAAATGTAGAAGCCTATAGGAGTCATTCTAATTCAAAACATCACATCCCCTCCACTGTCCAGGTACTCAGGCAGGGTTAAAACTGATCCATTCCCCTGGCATCCTAGGCAGGCTGAAGCCCATGGATCTGCCATGGTAATGGCATTCATGGCAACACTATCCACAGACAAGCTCAGCAGCACGAATTTCTTGGGGCAGGGAAATAAGACAAGAGGTTTTCCAAACAAGGCATCCACACACTGCCCAGGGGACAGCATCATTCTGGAGAGTCCCTCTTGCTTGAATCTGAAATGTCCCCCATTGCTTCATATCTTGAGTACTTGTAGCTCTACTGGTCTTGCTATTTGGGTGTACTATGGTGGCATCATTGAGGAGGTTGGGACTAACTGGTACAAAATGGTCATGAGAGTTGGGGATCTAAATGTGATAGCCTGCCCCTAGTTCTGGCCTCCATCTTTCCTCTTTGGCCCACCACTCTGTGAACAGTACTACCAGAAGACTACCCACCCTGCCACACCCTCTTCACTGTAGCGGATAGAACCCCTCTGAAACCTTGAGCCATAGTCCTCCTTCCCGTAAGTGTCAGGTACTTTGCCACTGCCACTCAAAGGTGACTAAGACATTTTCCCTTTGCCAGTGAAGTGGCTGGAGGCCAGCCTTCTCTTGCCAGATTTTCAATGTTCTCCAGAACCCCTGTCAACTACATTAGGCAGGGCTCAAGTGCTTGGCCAGGTCACCACAAACCACAAATTTTCCCATCTTAGTTTCTAATGACAGGCAGATGGCCTTCTGTTGATATGATAGTTCCTGTTGCTTTCCAAACCACCAGTCCCTTGTCTTCCCAGAGAGGGCAGGGTGAATATGGCTTCCAGAACATTCTCATTACTTCCTAGGAAAGAGAATCTGGGCAGCCAAGCCTGACAAGCCTCTCCACTGACATCTGCTGCTATGTCTCAATACAGTAAAGGGAGGAGAATGTGTGTGAGAACTAGTCCCTCAAATGAACCCACAGCCGAAACTTTGGGTTTTAGTTGATGTGTTACTGCATCCACATTCAAGAGTGTTTGGATTTTCAGGATCATGACATCACAGCACTGTGAGGATCCCAGAGAGTGGACCACAAAACTAAGAACATAGAGTATCAAGGTTTATGGAAGGCGTTGGCCACTGAGGAGCAATAACTGACTCTTTTCCAGTGCTCTGCATTTCTCTTTGCGGGGGAGGATGTTGTTTGCATTTTACTATTGCGATAAAGGAAGGGCAATTAACCTTTAGAGAACCACATTTGTATGTATTACATATGGGCTACATGCAAGACTCTACCTAGAATCTAATCTTACACCTACTTCATAGTGTGCTCTGCTTCATCATGCCCATGTCACATACTACTGGCCATCTCCCAAGTTGAGGACACCTTAAAATCAATAGCCTCTTATTATTTAATCCTGATGCACACAATTCCTAAGGAGTCATCATGACACAGCTGTCATTGCCCCCAAGTGCTTAACTATAAAGATCTCAGCAGCACAGTGAGTGGCTTGTAAGAAAGTCGTGACAGCCATTACACAGCACTCTTTAGAACCATGGGGACATGTGAGGAGGAGGTGGGCTGCGGGCCAGTGTTCTGCAACATTTCTGAAGGAAGGAGCAAAGGTGACTGGTTTTATGGATTTGGAAAGGCAACTTTGGAACCAGAACCAGTGGGTCTTGTTCTCCAGTGGGTTACTTTAAGAAAGTTCACATCACCAGTGTTTTTAACAACAAAATTAAGGCATCCCAAATTGGAATTACATCAACGGAGGGCCAGTGTCCTTACAATGGCTGGAAAGCCATTTCGTTGTTGAATGGAACTGATGTTCATTTGATTCGCACATCTGGGTGAAGGTTTTCATCTTGTGGAAGCTGAATCTCACCTTGGAGATTTTCATCCACCAATTGCAATGATTTTTGTTCACTAGTAAAGATGATTCCTTACATGTGATGTATTGTCCTGTGGGACACTAGCCAGTTTTATCTCTAAACTAGGGGCCTTATTCCAGGGTAGTTTTCAATGCTCACACATCCCTTGTTCCTCCCATTCTCTTCTGAATTCTCTTCCATTAACCCTGACAAGCATTGTGTCCATCATTAACACACGGAGGGGCACATAGATACATCAAGAAATAAGCCAAATATTTTAAGAGTTTGGCTTGAATGTGAGGAATTTTTAAGAAATGGTCTTTTTGCCAACTTATATTTGTTTACTTTCCCAGTTTGTAACAGGACAATTATATAATAAAACCATAAGTCCAAAAGAAAACAATAAATTTAAAAGAAAAATTTCAAGTTATTAGGGAGCATTATATTATAATTTAGTTGGGTGGTACCTAAGTCAAAGGAATGCAAATCCAACCAAAGCAGAGAAACAGTTAAAACGATCTTTATGGGGACCAAGAAGGAACAAGAAGCTGAGGGAAAAACTCCAAAATAAAAACACAACACCTCAAGATCAGAGGTCTGGACTTTGAGGCCAGTCCCTTTGGAGGGCATAGACAGTGGTTACAAGGATGGTGGTTAAAGGGAAGGTGGCTATGTGTGTTGCTGGCAAGAGCTACAGGCAAGAATCAGTAGAGCAGTCCTAATGGGCTGGCAAGAAACCATGTGTCTAGATAAGAAATTTAGCAGACTTCAGTTGTATTGAGTAACAGTTTCTTTATAAGGTAAACATTTTTTTAGTACAAGAAAGATTTGAATTAATATGTAAATCAAGCCAAATATTACTATTATTGTATAATACTACACAGTAATAAATATTTATTTAATGTTAAATACACTGTTAGAGATCACTTACCCTATTGAAGGTCATACCCAAGAGACTTACTATTTTAGTGTAAAATATCTTTTAATTATTTAAATAATATTAAGTTGGAAGGCATGAGATTGTTTTTTGTTTTGGAAGCAGTGTTGAGTCATTTCATTAACTTAAACCTAATGTATTTACCTTATCTGTCTTTATATAAAGTTATTAAGTATTTGGGAAGCTGTTTTATTCTGATATGCTTAAAGGAAATTTGATTATAACAAATTTCCAAATGAGATGTCAATATCTGAGTCTATCTTAATAAGTCTCTTTAAATATTTAAGTGTATTCTCTCACATTTTAAATTTCTTTTTAAAATATTTAAGTTTTGATTAACAGAGTTTCCAAATAATTGAGAATAATTGAGAATGTTCTCTACTAATAAATAGTATTGTTTAGAAACTGAACTTAGACACCTAAAAGATTTAGGCCTGGGCACCCAGACCAGTATCCTAGTGACTCAGGAAGCTAAGGCAGGAGAACGGCAAGTTCAAGTCCAGCCTGGGAAACTGAGTAAGACCCATCTCAGAAAGTCAGAAGAGCCATGGTACCATTGTTAAGAGCAGGTTCAATTCTCAGCACACAGGGCAGGTCACAAACATCTGTAACTCCGATTCTGGTGGATCTGGCACTTTCCTGTGTCCTCTGAGGGCACACAGACATACATGCAGGCAAAACACCCATGCACATAAATAAGACAAACATAAAAATATTAAAGAAAAAAGTCAAAAGAGGGCCAAGACTATAGGTCAATGGGAGAATGCTTGCCTGGTGTGCAGGGAGCCTTAGGTCCAATTCCCAGGAAAGAAAAGACAGACAAGCCATTGAGAAGAACTAGTTTATCTTTTAAATTTTATAGCTAAAGCCAAATAGGCTTTGGATAATCATCTCTCCTAAGGAAGGACGTGCCAAAACCCACACATTAAGCAAAACAGAGAGTGTGTCCCCACCACCATCCCAGTGGAGGCACATGTCTGGATCTAACTTTCCTTTCAGCCTTATAGATTCCAACACTTGGTGTCAGTATTGCCCCAAAGCCAGAGCATCTTGTCAGGATCAGGCTGGAAATTAAGCAAATCCGTGGACAAATCACCCAGAAAAGCTTTTATGTGTGTTTTATTACTCTGTGCAGAACAACGATGCTGGGGGCATGAGCCTCCTTCTCTCCCATGCGGGCACCTGTCATAAAACAAACAAGGAACTTAACTGTGGTTCATCCTTGTCACAGTGAATATGTTTCATGTCTCTGTAAACACAAGAGAGGAAGAATAACGGCCAAAGCAAAGTAGACTACCTGACAGGCTGTGGGTTCTAGAATCATCTAGACACTTGATATTCACCCCCAGCGACTGGAATGTTTCTTCTTTATCTCTCTTCTTTATCCATTTCTTTTCTTTCTTTCTTCTTCTTCTTCTTCTTCTTCTTCTTCTTCTTCTTCTTCTTCTTCCTCTTCCTCCTCTTCCTCTTCCTCCTTCTCCTCTTATTCTTTTTCCTCTCCCTTTTCTACTTCCTCTTCCTCCTCCACATCCAGCTCCCCCCTCCTCCTTTTTCTTCTTCCCCTCCTCCTTCCTCCTCTACATCATCATGGGGATCCCGGTATATTTGTCTGCTGTTTTATTGCTGTTTCTAAGCCACAACTGCTTAGTACTTGGGACGTCAATCACTTTTCCTCAGGGGAAACCTGGTCAGTTTTAGCCCCCTCTCCCTGGTGTGGGAAAGGGTCCATGTTATTCAAGCTGGTGACAGGAGAAAGTGGCTGCTACTGCTCTAAGCAATAAAAGCACTATCATTTATAATTGCAGAACAAAAGTGCCCCTTTCTCCCCTCCCACCCATTCTTGGGCTCTCTCTCTCTCTCTCTCTCTCTCTCTCTCTCTCTCTCTCTCTCTCCATCCCCTGTCCCTTTCCCAAATATTAAATCTATTCCAGCAACAGGTTTCTTTTTCCCTAATTGCAGTAACGACTTTGTTTTCTAACATTCTTTCTTTGCTTTCAAGGAACATTAGCTTTTTTGTATAGTATTTCATAGGGTTCAATATACATGGCCAGTTTCTGGATAAGTCCAAGAGAACAGTACTAACAAATCTTACCTTGCTCTCAAAAGTTGTGTGGGGCTTCATCTCCCACAGAGGAAATGAGGAGTTGCAGCTGGGATGTATGCATGTGACTTTTCATCCCACAGACTGTGCAGATGTGAACTATGCTCTCCAGTCAGTCAGAAAAGAGGTGAGAAGCCACTGTCCTTTAACTCATCAAGTCTCTGCTCAAGAGGAGGCTGGGACCAGATCACTTCTATACTAATGGGAACCTACTGAAGGATGATATACTCTGTGGATGCTTGAGGTGATCTGAATTTGGACATGAACTTAAAATTCCCAACGGATCTATAGCAAGAAGTAAATATGAGATTGTTTTCCTAGTGATGTCTCTGGCACTCTGCCTCAGTAGGGAGATGCATTAGTGTTCCATTATTGTAACAAAATACCTGAGATAAATCAACTTAAATGACAAAAGTTTCATTTGACTGGCGGTTTCAGAGGTTTTAGTCTACAATCATTTGTTTCAGGTCCCAATCCCCCAAAATGACAACCTGGGCTTAGCTGAGGCTGGATTTGGACCTGGTAAACACTTGGCATTCCCTAGGAAGCTTATAAAGTGGGTTTCTGTTTGCCATGAAAGTCATTACTTTCTTATATATTCTGACAACACCTTACCCCGGCCTCTGGAAAGAGCATCAAGGTGTCTATTGTCTCAAATAAGCCTCCAACAGATCAAAGCCCCATGACAATCCCCAGGCTGCTCCAGCTAACCCCCGACTGCAACATAACCAGTTATAACCGGCAGCCCTCTGTCGTGTCTGATCCTTTCTATCTCCTCTGAACCCGGAGAGAGAGATTTGACAGTTTGAATAAACTTTGTTCCCTCTACTGACAGTGTGGTCTAATTGTGGTGGTTTCACTTCATCTTAGCTTACAATTTGATGACTCATTTCTGTTCTATGATGCAGGAGAATGGGGAGGCGGAAGCAAATGGCAGAAGCTGGAGTGGGGCTCACCTCATGAAAGCTGAGGAGCAGAGAGAGATAAGGATATTGGGGTCCCCAGGTCCCCTTCAAGGACACTAGACCTTAGCCTAACTGCCATTCACTAGACCATAGCCCTAAAGACTCAGCTGTCTCTCAACAGTATCAGGACCAAGGCTTAGCTCACAGTCATTTGGGGATAGTAAATGCCAAAACCATGAAAACAAATAGAATGAAAAAAAAAAGAAAGAAAGAAAGAAAGGAAGAAGGAAAGAAAGAAAGAAAGGACATGACTTCTCCTTGGTATGGTGTAGGAGAAAGTTTATTGTAGATAAAACGGTAAATGTAGCCAGAGGCAGGGGCATCTGGTAGAGCACAGAGTAGCCATGATGTGATTAATGTGAGGGAAGGGAAGCAAAGAAGGGAGGGGAGGGAACCAGGTGCAGCAGCCAAAAGAGAGAGGGGGTAACCAAAGCGGTTGGCTTACATAGGGAAGAGCAACTGGGGAAAGGCAGCCCAGCCCTGGGCTGAACAACCTAGGGGAGGGACAGGGTATGACAACCAGGAGAGGTCCTGTAACAAACAGGTAGGGACCAAGGGATGCTGGGAGAAACCTAAAGGCCATTGTCCATTTTGATGTATTAAATGGGCTCCTCAGACATTTTGTCCCAGGCTTGAAACCTAATACAGACATGATACAAGGTCAGCTAAGAGTCATACTGAATTTAAAACCCAAAAGAGGGGTTCAACAGGTAAAGCTAAAGCAGCTTCCTGATAGGTGAGAGGAAAGTGGGGAAAGTCTGGTTAGAGGTTCTCTTGCATTTTTCGGGGAGAGAATGAGCCTGGAGAAAAGTAAATGGCAAACGTTCCCCAGTGTTGCAGCTGTGGGACATAAGTTTGCCTCTGCCTCATGATAAATTGACTCTTCTTTGGCTAATGAAATTTGAGAAGTTTGAAGGTGACTTTGCCCTTCTTTGGTGAATCTGTTTTTTAGGCAGATAATGGAACTTCACATAAACTTTCCCTCATTGTTCCCAACGTGCTCCCCCCCTCAAACCACCCCAAGTTATGGTATTGTTTTTTTGAGCCCCAACACCTCTGTCCTAGAACAAGGGTCCTTTTCTGCAGTTCTTCTGGGCCTCAGATAGTCTGATATCTCACTGGATCATTATTCCTATCACTGTTATGGCAGACAGTGGTACTGAACCTTTAGAAGGATGTTTGATTCAAATGCCTGGACTTTGGCCCCTGACACTTGCCTGCGAGATGAATATGTAAACAATGTATCTATTGGGCCTGTGAACTGAATATGTAAACAGTGTATCCATTGGGCCTCTGAGCTGAATGTGTAAACAATGTATCTATTGGGCCTCTGAGCTGAATGTGTAAACAATGTATTCATTTCCCCTTGACAGCTGCTATGAACATCTTCTCTATGTTTTTAGTACATGGATAAGCATAACATAATTACTGTGTTGCCATTTATTATGAGACTCCCTTAATATATTTAACTAATTTCTTGATATTGGACAATTGTGGTTATCTCTAAATTTTCATTGCACCAATTAGTACATTGATAAACATTAGCACAACCTTTGTTATCATTCTTTTAAATTCTTTCAAATTATGTTGTAATTTATCCTGTAGTCTTCATTTCAAATATTTTAAACAGGTAACATTAAAGTCTTCAATAGCCATTGTCTTACTTAAGGTTTTTAATGTTATGATAAAACACCATACCTAAAAGCAACTTATGGAAGAAAGAGTTTATTTTAGCATGCAGAGTCATATCAGTGTTCATCATGGACAGAAACCTGGAGGCAGCAGCTGATGCAGAGACCGTGGAGGAATGCTACTTATTGGCTTGCTCTCCATGACTTGTTCAGCCTGCTTTCTTGTGGAACCCAGAATCTCAGCCTGGAGATGGCACTGTTCACAGTAATCTGGACCATCCTACATCAATAACCAATGAAGAAAATGTACCACAGGCCTGTCCACAGGCCAATCTAGTGGAGATATTTTCTCAGGTGAAATTCCCTTTGCCAAAGTGACTCTAGTTTGTGTCAAGTTGACAGAAAACTAGCCAGTACAGTCATCTTCAACCTAGGTTCTGACACTAGCATAGATGTAAATGTTGCTGTCAAGTGATGTGTCTCTTTATAAAGAGATGTATCCTCTGATAGTTGAATAAAACATATACACTGAGAGTTTTATTTGTAAAGCTGGGAGAGGTGCACACATACTAACATGAGAGGCATCTGTGAGTCAGAACAAACAGGAGAACTCACCAAGCTTGTGACAGAGAGCTGCATGGGATTCCATAAGCACAAACTGGTACATTGACGCATTTTCCTATTTCTGAGTAGTTGGGTTTTTCTTCTGCTAACATAAACAATGCTGTGTTGGCTCATTTCCTCCAGCACTCATGTAAGTGTTTTTCTGGGAAGAATCAGAGATGTTGAATCAGGTCACAGAGGAAATACATTTTGCAAATCGTTCAAGAAAAAACGCATCCATAAGAAATCAGTGTGTGTGTGTGTGTGTGTGTGTGTGTGTGTGTGTGTGTGTGTGTGTAATCTAACTCACACTTTGCATGATCAGACTCTTTTTTTTTTTTGCCTTCCTGATTATTGTGTGTTTGTTTGTATTTCCCACATCCAAGGACTTCATAAGAGCTGGAGAGCACCCTGAATAATTAATTCCTCACAGTGGGATCCACTCTGGAGATTAGAGTCTCTCAAACAAACACAACTTTATACAAAGACTCTCCAGACTCTGTGTTGGTCAGCTTTCCATTGCTGTCACAAAATGCCTGAGGAGGCCCACTTAAGGAGGACACATTTACTTTGGCACAATGTTTAGTCCATACTAAGTTGGTTCCAAACCTTTAGCACAAATACCAATAAGATCAATACCATACTGACCCTAACATAAAAATTGGCTAGTACAGCGTCATGATGAAGTAGTGGATTCAGAGTGTTCACTGTAAAGGGATCAGTAGATGATTACAGTATGTCGCTGGAGGGTCCAGGTGCCTGGCTTCTCTCCATCAAAGGCAGGATTACACTCCATTTGTCAGAAACAACAGGACTTAGAGGTCCAGGAAAGGCCACAGCACTGTGAGCCCCACAGAACTAGGTGCAGCTACCCATAATATCCCATCATATCCCACCCCACCCCCATCCCATCCCATCCACCCCATCCCATCCCATTCCATTCCATCCCATAATACCCCACTCCATTTCATCCCATCCCATCCCAATATGCTGACTGAAGAGGAGCCACGATGAAAACTAGAGAAAGAAGATAAATAAATGTGGCACATTGAGATGACCCATAGAGGTCTCTAGCAGTCCACCCCTGACCCCAGAGCCTTCTTCATTCTGTTGGCATATGAGCTTTAGGTTTAAAAAGAGGAAGACTTGTGACAAAGTGCAAAAAGTATGCATGGCTAAAGCAAAATCCAGGAAGTACGGACCTTCAGCTTCGAGTCAGGTTATCATCAGAACCTTTTCCTAAGGTGGGGTGTGATGCAACTTTCCTAGTGAGGGCCTCAGGCTGTCCCCTTTCTTAGCACAGGGGTCCCTGGAGAAATTCCAACACCAGAGCCCATTCCCCTAGCTTCCTGTCACACTGTTGCACCTGCACAGCTGTGGTGTCCCACTAGCTGAAAAGGAAGTGGTGAGCATCTCCCTGGAGATGCAGCCTTCTGCATCTGTAGCCATAGAACCTCCCTTTTTCCCCATTAAAGAAAATTGGTCTTGGTTTTGCCAATTTCTTGAGAGTCTGAATTTTCCAAGAATATGCACACTCATTGAGAAAGAAAATAAGTTATTCATGGTTCAGCTCTAAGACAAAAAAAGCTGGTTGGCAATGGAGTAAGTATCCACACTAGGGAAATTCCAGGCAAACTAGTTTCACATGAGGGTCTAACCTGCAGTCAGTCATGGTAGGTGCAGGTTCCATTCTATCTTCATTGCTGTCTAGCTTTGAAATAAGGCTCAGCTTCCTAAGCTTTAACTTTTCATCTGTGCAAAATGACATGCTATTTTTCTTATTGTTGTGATAAAGGCAGCTTAAGGAAGGCAGGTGTCTTAGGGTTTCTATTGCTTTGAAGAAACACCATGACCACAAGAACTCTTACAAAGCAGACATTTAATTGGGGAGGCTTACTTATAGTTCAGAGATCTAGTTCATTACCATCATGGTGTGGAGCATGGCAGCATGTAAGCAAACATGGTGCTGGAGAAGGCGCTTTGACATGTTACTATGCAGGCAACAGGAAGTAGTCTGTGACAATGGGAGTAGCTTGAGCATAGGCGAACTCAAACCTCACTCTCACAGTGACACACTTCAACAAGACCACACCTCCTAATAGTGCCACTCCCTTTAGGGGTCATTTTCTTTCAAACCATCATAGAACGGTTGATTTTGGTTTGTGGTTTGCAGTGATATATGGAAAGTGTGACAACAGGAGAAGGAGGAAGCTGGACCCATTACGCATACAGTCAAGAGGAAGAGAGATGAAGTCTGATGTTCCACTCACTTCCTCCTGTTGTTCAGTCCAGGACCCCAGTCCATGCAATGATGCTGCCCATTTGTAGTTAGGTCTTTCCCACCTCAGTGACTTCTCCCCAGAAACTCTCTCACAGAACACCCCATGTCAGTCTCTTAGGTAATTCTCAGTGACTATCAACTACCTATTAGGCAGTTATGAGAATTAACTGAATCAGTTCACCTACGGATTCTGGCTTGCCCATGTTTGGCTATAGCATATCTAATCAGCATTTCTCCTTCTATTTTAGGATAGCAATAGATCTCTGTGTGTGGTTTACAATTTCCAAAGTAGTCAGACACAGCACATTAGGTCATATAACATTCTACCTCCAGAAGAGTCTAGTAAAGTTCAAAACACTTGTTTTCTCTTCCCTGGATATGACAATCTGCTTTGTTGTTGTTGTTGTTGTTTTTGTTTTCTTCTTCTTCTTTTTTTTTTTTTTGGTTGTTGTCGTTGTTGTTGGCTTTGTGGTAGTGTGTGTGTGTGTGTGTGTGTGTGTGTGTGTGTGTGTGTGTGTGTTAAGTCTCACTGTCATTTAGGAGTCTTCCAAGCATGAACTAGCCAAGCATGAAAAGAACCAGGCTTTGTAGATAGCATCTATATTTTTCTATTGCTTCTGTAAAAAAAAAAAAAATCACCATAAACTGGATTGCTTTAAACAACCCAGATTTATTATGTCATATTTACAGAGACAATAGGGTTAGAAATGCTTAACTATGGCTGCAAGGAGGAAATACAAACAAGCCTGCTAGCAGTATTTATTAGTGAATTGTTAGTAGTCTCTAAGGTCAACAGTGGCTGTTATTAAGTACCTATTGACTATTAAACAAGAGTGCCAGAAAAGTGAGTCTAAAACCACAGCCTTGTTTTTTCACACTGGAAGAAGCCTTCCATGTCTTCAGTGTTACCCTACCCAGACAGATACAGCAGCACACAGGTGACCTTCTGTTGTAGGTTTCACAATTCCACCCTTATCCTCACACTGCAAGGAGATTTTCAACACTGGTTCTGTTTTCTGAATTAACTGCAAGAATGATGCTACTTCCTTGTCCACTGACACCTCCTCTAACAGTGTCCTTACATGACAATGTTCTGGACAGTTCTCTCTATAAAGGCATTGATCCCATTAACAAGAGCTCCAACCTCACACCCAATTACCTTGCAAAAAAATCTCCCTCCTAACTATGTCATACATGAAATGAGGATTTCAATATGGAACTGGAGTAGAAAACAGTCCATGATGCCTACATTTCAATATATACCATAATCTCTGGGCTCTCTGTGACCCATCAATATCTTTCCAGATACGGGGAAGTCACAGACCTTGAAATGAGACAAGATTGTATTGTCTTGAAACAATTCCAGGGGTCTTTGTCAGAAGGAGTCAGATCCCTATGAGAAGTAGAAGAGAAAGGCGTACAAGGGATGTTGACAGCCTCTAGATGCTCAAAGAAGCAAGAAATGAATGAATGTACTGTCCTCTGGAACTTCCAGAAGCAATCAACCCTGCCAATATCTTTAGCATGTCTAGCCCTATGACCTCTGTAAATATGACATAATAAATTTGGGTGTTTTAGAGCCACCTAGTTTATGGTAATTTCTTACAGAAGCAGTAGAAAAATATGAATGTTATCTACAAAGCCTGGTTATTTTCTTTTAAAAAAATTCTTAGACTTATTTATTTTATCTCATGTATGAGTGTTTTGTCTGCATGTATGTGTGTGACCACATGCATGCATGCCTTTGTGTCTGTGGAAGTCAGAGGACAGTACTAGATTCCTTAGAACTGGAGTTATACATGGCTGTGAGTCCCCATGTCAGTGCTTGGAACTGAAGCCAGATGCTCTACAAAACAAGTTCCCTTAACTGCTGAACCATCTCTCTAGCCCCAAATCACAGTTATTTTAAGCACCAACCACAGTGACATTCAGAAGGAGGAAATGTTTCTGAAAATTCCATGATGATAGTAGCTGAGCCTGTATTCGTTAGCTGCAAAGGTAAGTGGGAAAGGACATGAAAACTTGAAGGAGTAATATTTCCAAGACACAGTTACAACAAGGAAAACATCGGCCTTCCAATGTTGAGGATGCATTTGGGAAGTCACCACATGATACAGACCCCTAGTCCCATGAAACCAAGGAAGCCATGGGAGTTTTACAGCTGAGATTCTTCTCTTCAGCTTTTAGAAACGGTTCTGCATATGTGGTGAATTGCACATGGTGTCTGGTAGATTACATTACAACGTAGATGAAGGAAACACTCTAAATTTACAGTACTTTCATGACCAAAGCCTTCCAGCTGTGTTTCTTTACCCTGCGTGTATTTTTAACTAGGAGAGAAACTGAGACACTGTCATGGCTTTAGCACATATGATACCTGAAAGTCCACCTCTACAGTGACACATGTCCTCCCACAAAGCCACTACTCCAAATAGCACCACTCCCTATTTGGCTTGTGGGAGCCAATTACATACTAACTACCACAGGCATTGTCATAGGGTTTCTATGGCTGTGAAGAGACACCAAGACCATGGCAACTCTTAAAAAAGAAAAGGAAACATTTAATTGAGGTGGCAACTTATAGTCCAGAGGTTCAGTTCATCATCACCATGGTGGGGAGCATGGTGTGGTGCAGGTAGACATGGTGCTGGAAAAGTAACTGAGAATCCTACATCTTGTGGATAACAGGAAGTCAATTGAGACACTGGGTGCTATCCTGAGCATAGGAAGCCTCAAAGCCCACCCCCACAGTGACACACTTCCTCTAACAAGGCCACACCCCTTCCAACAAAGACACACCATCTAAATAGCACCACTCACTTTGGGGACCATTTTCTTTCAAACCTCAGCCAGTACAGATTGTAACCAAAGAATTGAACATACAGCTAAGACAGCCTTTGTAACAGTGAAAGATATTTGCAGATGTGCAGGGACTCGAAGGTTTGACCATGGATGGATGGAGTCTGGGGATATAATTGAAAACCAATTGATGTCCCCTTAGGAACACAAGGAAGTGATAGGAACCAGACCCAACCTTCTGTCTGATGCACCTAGGAAGCAAGTCAAAATATGTGAATATGTGCAAAGCTTTTCTGATATAATCAAGCTAAAGCTTTCTGAGAAGGTGGGTCACATGGCTGACCCAGATGACAGGAAAGCCTGTCTCCAGAGCAACAAGGGAGTGTGGCTTCCTGAGTCCTTCAGATTTTCCAAGGTGATCAGGGATGGGAGTCTGAGGAGTTGTTGGCAATGAGGCCTTGAAGAACAGAGGACAGGAGATGAGACTGCCACACAGAGTGACAAAGGTCTAGAGAAGGTCACCCTTGAGATTTCAGCTGAACACTGACCAGGAAATGTCTCCAGGGAAATCACCACAGCTGGAGAAAGGCATGCCTGGGGAAGGCTGAATAATGAGCTCTGAGGGTCACTTCTGGCTGGAACTGGTTTCCACCAAGCCAGTACTGGAAAATATGATTCATAAAAATCTCAGAAGAGTTTGACCTTATTATTGGGAAGGATCAGCCCTGGACTAACACTCTCCTTTCCCTGAAAAAAGCTTAAAATCCAGTTTCAGAAAAAAAAAAATCCTCCAACCAATCAGCCAGGCTGCTCTGAGTAACTTCATTGCTAGAAGCAAGCTCAAGAATAATGAGGCAAATATGAATGTTGCCAGCAGTCGAGTCACATTCAGAAGGTCTGGCACCAGTTGAAAAGTTAACAGTTGTTGGTCAAATTGCAGAGACGGAGTAGTTGGGAGGGCTTGGCCTCAAGAGAGGAATGTGCATCTGGGCACCTCTCCCTGTATGGCTCGGTGACTCTTGTGGAAGAGGGAGCTGGAAGATTGGAAGAGCCAAGGACTCGGGCACACAGATGTAAAGCAGTGTCCTGTGGTGGTGATGAGGGGGCTCTGTATTCATGAAGTCACAGCAGCCACATTGCAGCACAGACCTGCACATCAAAGCCCCAAATGGTCCAGCTTTGTGGATGAGACCCCAAACCTAGCTGAGGACTCAGGACCAGTTGATGGATGACTGCTGGGAAAAGGAAGGTCATTTTCCTCAGTGCTGTGGTCACCAGGTAGGTTGGCACCCACCAACCACTACCACCCTGTTCCCGCAATATGTGGGCAGCACTATATAGGTTATAAAATTGTTTTTAATTGAAAAGAAGATGAAGATGTGGGTGTGATGGAGAGTACCCCGGAGGAGTTGTGAGGGAGGGTGGATGCGATAGAAACACATTGTATTCACATCCAAAATCACCAAACAAATATTTAAAACTTTTAAATGATTGGTTGTTGAAGAAGCAGGAAAATAAACCTTGCAGTAGTGGAGAGGGGATTAATTGTAAAATATAAATCATAAGAACAATAGATGAGAACATTAGCAGCTATTATGATAATATTACATTTAAGAAGGCACTATTGGAATGTGTTTAATTATGTGCTTTTATTTGTCCTGACTCTTTAAAAGCACTGTGGTTAAGCATGTATATTTTGCTGGCTCCTTCTTACCTTTGCTCACAGGCTAGTAGGGGGAGTGGTCACATGGGGTATGTCCAGGAAAGACACACAATGTCCCAAGCCCTCTTCTCCCTCTCCTGCCTCTGTCTCTCTGTCTCTCTCAATCTCTCCCTGCTTCCTAGCCACAGTGTTCTGCCCCAGCACAGGCTCAGAAACAAAATGCCATGTGGACACGGATGGAACTCTCTGAAACCATAAGCCCAAGTAAATTGTTCATCTTTACCAGCTGTTCTTTCGGGACTATGAAACAGCAGTAAAGTTGCCCATAACCATCATTTCCACTCATTTAATGACTTTCCAAATTAGTGTGATTGTTTATGTTGTTAAGTTGACGGAACCTAGAATCGTAAAAGGGACAAGCCTCCTAACATACCTGTGAAGAAGCATCTAAATTGGGTTAGCCTCTGGGTGTGCCTATAAGGGAGTTTCTTAATTAGGTTAATTGAAATAAAAGGACTTATCCAAAATGGGGGGGGGTGCTATTCCATGAGCTTGGGACTTGGTCTGCATAAAAGGGGAGCTAACTCTTTCCACTTCCTGGGTGTAGATGTGATGGGAGCAGCTGCTTCCTTGACTTCTCTGCCATAATGAACTGCACCCTCAAACTGTGAGCCAAATGAACCCTTCCTTCCTTCAGTTGTCTTTGTTGGTAAAAGTAACTGATAACAACTGGCATCTGGAAACAAATGCTCTTTTTCTGTTTTCTGTCTTTAGGGACACTTTGTAAGACTCCTGTCTTAGCTAGGATTCCTATTGGTGTGAAGAAACACTGTGACCATGGCAACTCTTACAAGAAAAATATTTAATTAGCATAGCTCACTTACAGTTTCAGATATTCAGTCCATTATCATATGGCAGTATGTGGGCAGACGTGGTGCTGGCTACATCGTGATCAGAAGGCAACAGGAAGTATTCTGTGGCACCAAGTAAAGCTTAAGCAAAAGAGATCTCAAAGCCCACCTCCACAGTGGCACACTTCCTCCAACAAGTCTATACTAGCACCAACAAGGCCACACCTCCCAATAGAGCCACTCGCTACGGGGGCCATTTTCTTTCAAACCACCACAAGAGCCTCATAGTTGACTTGTGTGATTATACCATGCAGTGTTGCTTAGTTCATGGCTCTATGCCTTCAGTGCTAAGGATGACTGTGACGGTGACCATGGCAATGAAAGCGTGAGCTTTGTGTCCAAACTAAGAAACATTGAAAAGCAACTGTTGGCTCAAGCATCTTGCTGACCTCCCTCCACGATGGGAAGAACTTGAGCCAGCATGGCAATAGCACCCCCCCCAAATGCCTCGTGGCCCTTGGTTTTGCTTTTTTCTGCTGACCCTTCCTCTGAGTTTGTAGCTCATGCAGTTGTTGAGTGTGGCCATCATTGTTCAGCGTTACTGAAATCTTCACAGATCTGAATTTCTTGAAGGCTGTGCACTATGTTAGCTGATTCTTCCCTGGCTCTAGAATGAAGTTCTGTGCTGCTCCCAAGTGTACACAAAGGAATGCATCTAGGCCTGCTTTCCTCTCCTTTTATCTCCACCTGCTGTAATGTAAGAAAAGCAGATCTCAAGAGAAAGAAGCCATGAGACAGGGTTTAAGCAGACATATTTTTTTTCGTTAGGGAAAGGGATCATAAAAAGGGGAAAGAGGATGGGGTAGATGAGCCTCTGGGGATAAGATCAGCAGGAGAAAGGAAAGAGGGTAGAGGGGGAATAGATGGAGTAAGAGAAAGAGAAAGGGGGACATGGGAGGTGGGCAGCGCCCTTTTAAAAGGGAACACAGTGAATATGCACAGGTGGTGCTCTTAGTGGCTGCAGCTGAGGGTGTATCCTGTCAGAACCCCAAGGACAGGCTAGTACAGATGCCTGAATACTAATACCACCTCTCCCTCTTTCCCCTCTCTTTGTGTTCAATTCACATCCAAGTTCCCCAAGCTTCCCAATGGAGCCATATTTTCCCTCACGTCCCCTCCTGCTGTTGAATCTAAACAGTCTTTTGCATCCCTTTTGCATCTCATATGGTATATAGTTCTGATTTATCCCTCACTGTTCACAGGAAGACATCCTTGATCATAATCTTAAGATTATGCATGTCCTGGGTCTAAAGGCATGTGACTGTGGTCCATGCCACCCTTATTCTGCATCAACTGCACCCTCAGCTGAATTGCAAGCCTCAACCTGACCAAGCTGTGCATTGATTTATATCTCATAGAGTTAATAGTCTGAAGTCCTGTCCTACACATGTAGCCTGACTTGGAGATAAGTTTTTATAGATTTAAAAAGGGTGGACCTCAGAGAGGGCTGTAACCTAATCTAGCTGATGTCTTCCTTAAAAGACATTTATGTGTGAAGAAGGCTGTGTCAAGATGAAGGTAGAGATGCTTTGATGAGCCAAGAAACACTAAACATGACCAGAAAGTACTGGAAGCTAGGATTGGCATGGGTCAGATCTTTCATCACAGTCTTCAGGACAAACCAAAGCCACTCTTATGCTAATATGAAACTTCAGCCTTCAGAGCTAAGAGTCAATCTGTTGCTGAAGCCACTCTGTGGCAATTTAGTATTCTTGAAAACAAATACAGGCAACAATCATTTCTTCATTATTTTTGGCCACTTGTATCTGCATATTTGCACAGCAACTGGGATAAAAGTTTGGTTTTCTTTGTTTTTGTTTTGTTTGTTTGTTTGATTTTTGTTTTTTTTGTTTGTTTATTTGTTTTTGGAGACAGGGTTTCTCTGTGGCTTTGGAGGTTGTCCTGGAACTTTCTCTTGTAGACCATTCTGGCCTCAAACTCACAGAGAGCTGTCTGCCTCTGCCTCCTGAGTGCTGGGATTAAAGGTATGCTCCACCAATGCCCTGCACACTAAAAGTTAAATTTATATAAATATATATATATATGTATATATATCATATATATCATACAATATATGATATATATGATATATATCATACATATATACATACATATATATCATATATATATCGTATCATACAATATATGATATATATGCATATATACATATATATGCATATATATGTGTGTATATATATATGCATGTATATATATATCATATATATATCCTAAACTGTGTACTGTGGACATGATGAGAAGCTGCAATTCCTGCCTCCTGAGGATTCCATCATACAATGAGAACACAGACAATTCAGTGTGACACAGTGGGGCGTCAAACTCCTAACCTAGATGGGATGGGAAGTGGTGGGCAGCCATCCCAGAACTCGAAGGCCTTGGATTTCACAACACAAGTTAGGTCAAACAGAAAGGAGAATGGGAACAGAGGTGACCAACTGTGAAGCTGAGTGATTTGCCAAATAGGTGAGTGGGAACTTAGCAGGAGAGGATGTATATAGGCATTCTGGGGCTGGAAGCCAATGATGAGTTTATAGTAAAGAGACATGGATGGTCAGCACTCAGCATAAAAATGCTCCTCTAAGCAACATGAACATATATTTCCACTAGCATGCTCACTACTGATCTTTGCAGACACAAGAAGTTAGAGGAAATGTGTGTGTGTGTGTGTGTGTGTGTGTGTGTGTGTGTGTGTGTGTGTGTAGTGAGTGAGTGTTATGCTTTTTTTTTCAAGTCTGTGTAGCCTTGAGTGTCCTGGAACTCACTCTGTAGAGCAGGCTGGCCTTACACTCAGAGATCCACCTGCCTCTGTCTCCCAAGCACAGAGGTTAAAGACGTGTGTCACCACTGTCCATCTAGAGTGAATCTTTATCAACCCACAACATCAAAAGGTGGCAGAAGTCCCAGAAACAGGCCTTGCAGGGTAAAAGAGTGGCATAGAATGGAGGAATTGCCCATAGCCCACCTCTGGCTTTTCCCCTCCATCTCCCTTTCCATCTCTTCAGCAGATGTGATGTGCCACTATATTTAAACCCAAACTACTCCTTTTCCTCCTAGAACCGACCCTTCATTCTTGGAAGCTGGCGTAAACCACATGTCTATCATCATTCCTCAAAGCCACGAGCTTGAGGCATACAATTCTGTAACATTGCGGCAAAGCCAACATCTGTACAATGTTTCTGTTCCCATTTATACTTCTCTGCTTTATTACAGCAAAGTAGTGCAAAGTCCTGAGATCACCATGGAGACTCTGAGGATGGGCAGGATCCCAGAGGATGCAGGCCACTGTAGCAGAGACCTTCCATTGGAGATAGCAGATGGAATAGGGCCTCTCCCACCCTAAATGCTCTGTCCCCTACTAAAGGTGATGTGGGATGGTGTCTGAAAGTATTTGGCTTGAGATCTCTTAGTCACATTATTTTTTTAGCACAGCTCAGAGAAGGTATGTCTGTCTTGAATGCTGTCCTCAAGTCAGGGGGGAAAAAAAAGCCAGGAGATATAACTTATTGTGAAGGGTGAGCAAACATTACTGGATCTTCCCACTGAGTACAAGAGTACGATGATCATTGGGCAGTGAGGAAACCCCTGATCACCCCTGATTCCATCAGTGAAGCTTTAACACCTTGAAACAATGGCCTCCTGGAAACCAATTAGATAGGTGTGACTTAGCACTCCAGGCAGTTACAGAACTCATCTGTACCTGTAGACCCCAAATGTCAGAGGACTCACTTGCTGCCCTTTAGCTGATAGCAGGAGCTGGTGTTGACATTTGCATGGGCTCTGGCATGTGCCTCACCAGGTCATCCTTCAAAGGCACAGCAGGGCAGCTGCTGAGCTGGTGGCTCACCACAGAGCAAGCCACCTACCCCCAGTGTGGAAAGAACTAGAAATTAACTGTGTGGAATTTCCCTGCTGTTCTGGGTGGGCTTTGATGGGCTTATCGTCTACTTCCTCTCTCAAATCTTTGGGTGATACTGCTACCGATGCAGCTGAAATCAATCATCCTGGTCCACTCCAGGAGATGCTGAATTTTGACAGTGAGAGGTGGGGTTTGCCTGCTCCTAGAAAGATTAGGAGCAAAGGCAGGTAGTGTGTGGGCAGTGTCAGCCACTGTTTCCTCCAGCTGACCCTGGGAATCTGCTCTGTGCAGAAAATGTCCAAGCCTCATTTCCCTCCCCATACCAGGACATTAGTGGGGATTCATACATCCAAAGCCCCAGGAGATGTAGAAGGGAGAGAAGGACAAAAAAACTGGAGTCCTGTGGCTGCCTTCACACACCTTCATTTGACACTGAGAAGCAAGACAGCAGGATAGAAGTTCAAGGACAAAGCTAGATCCCACTTACACAGCTTTCTGCAAGTCTGTCCCTGTGACACTGCATCTGCACTGGTGGGAACAAAGACTCTTAAAGCTGCTACAACCAAGTGCCATAGTCGGGCAGCTCACAATAGCAGAAGGTGCTCTGTCCCAGGGGGCATACATCTGAAATCAGAGTGCAGGTAGGACTGTGTTTCCCCCAGGTCCTCCAGGGAATGATGCTACACTTCCTAACTGCTTTCTAATAGCTGCAGAATGAGCTTTGGTCCGGCTCTGTGTTCACTGAAGTTATGGAAGTCCATTGTTACTCACTGTATAACCTCACAAACTCAGATGGTTTCAAGGGCCATGCAAATCATACAAATAAAGCAAGGGCACATGGCTCCACTTAGAGGAGCTACTTCCAAGCACAGATGAGCTGATGATCGATAGCAGATGTGTGGCTGAATGTCCTGTTGGTGTGTCTTTCTAACTTTCAAGAGAAGATAGAACTCATTCTTGTGTGGATGTGTGTGTGTGTGTGTGTGTGTGTGTGTGTGTGTGTGTGTGTGTGTGAGTGAGAGAGAGAGAGAGAGAGAGAGAGAGAGAGAGAGAGAGAGAGAGAGAAAGAGAGCGCACGCGCGCATGGATAATTGAACATACAGAGACCAGAGGACACTTCAGGAATTGTTCCTCGGGTGTTGTCTGCCTTTTCTGAGTACCCCTGGAACTGGGACAGAGTACCTGTCTTTCACTGCAGTTCCTGGTTGTGGCACTAAGTTATAATGGCCAGTTGTAAGTGACTCATTCCTACCAATGCAGATGCAGCCTCCACACCTGCCTGGAACTTGCCAACTGAGTTAAGCCTGTTGGCCAGGAACTCCACCTGTTTCTATTCCTCCAGAGTTTAGACTATAAGTACAAACCACTATGCTTGGTTTTTGTTTTGTGTGTTTCAAATTTGAGTCCCGGTACCACTCATCCCGCCCCTGGTTTGTAAGAACCTTACCAATCAAGCCAACTCTCTGGCTCAATAATTCATATTTTTTTAAAACCATGTGGCCCAAAATAAATGTATGTATGTGCCTGATTTTTAGACTTTGAATTACTATGTTCAGATAGAACGATGGGGCAGGAGGTTAGGAAGCAAGGTCAGAGACTTGCTGGTAAATAGCAGGGATTTCTCTGAATGTTCAAGATATTTCTGCTGTCAACACTTCTGAGAAAGGGCCAGTTCTGGGGACAGGAACTTAGGAAGAAATAGGCAGGGCCTCTAGAGAGCCAGGCAGAAGCATGGGCTATGTTCTGCTCAAAGCTTCCTTCACCTTACTCAGTGACTCATGGAGTAAGCATGGCTGCCAGTTCCAGGGAAGCAAGCTGGAAACCCGAATCTGTAATCCGGGCAGCCCAAGGAAGAGGTCTGAATTACACTGCAGCTCCCTTTCCCAAATTCTCTCAGGCTCTTGATAAAAGTTTTAGCTGAATGTTGGCAGTGCGTGGAGAGGATTCGATAGACCAAAGGAGAGAAGGCGGCACATGTCCCTGTCTCAAAGCCTGAATGGAATGACCTCATGGTACTGGAACAATGACCCTGAGAGTGTGGTCATGAAGCTCAGGAACAGAGAAGAGCCAAGACTCAGAGTCATGAGGAGCCTGGTCCTGAATGCATATGACCCAGCCTCCTGGGAACTCCAAGCTATATTTGCAAGATGCTTTGAAGGCTGCAACTCCCTGTGTGGGCAGATGGGGAGATAAAATTGTTTGTGACTGAGGTACTGATGGAAACTGGCCCCTTTGTTGCAGCCACAGGTGGTGAAAACAGGTCCTTTAACCCAAAGTTAGAGGGGATGATATATATGTACTTGTCTAGTTCTTTAGTATACAAAATAACCAGTCAATGTTATCAAGAAACCTAACGAGCCCTGAGAAGAAGATATGGGCCCCATGATCCTATTATATAGACACAGTCTCAGAAAGATTCCACAACTTGTCTGAGATACTTAAGATCATACAGACAGAAGTCACAAAGCCGGGAAACAAATCCAAGAAGGAAACTGGATAAAAAATTTCAGGAAATGGCAGCTTGCAATTTGTTGTAGTAGTAGTTTTTGCCTTGTTGTTGTTGTTTGTTTGTTGAGACAGGGTTTCTCTGTAACTCTGGCTGTCCTGGGACTAGCTCTATAGAACAGGCTGGCCTGGAACTCAGAGATCTGACTGCCCCTGTATCCTGAGTGATGGGATTATGCCTGGAGGGCAGCTTGCAATTTTTAAGGAGTCAATTTTCTAGAAGTTGTCCTAGACTGTCAGAAATTGTGGGGAATTTCCATAAGACTATTGGCTTTGGGGAATAAAAAGAAGGATGAGAGTCAGCAGGTGGATCCTCATTCCCAATGCTAAGAAGGAAGCTGTTTTCTCATCTCAGCTCCTGAGCCTGAGGTCTTCCTTTTCCTTGCTTGGCTTACAGGGAAAGACACTCCTCTCTCACTTGACATTCTAGAGCAGAGGTGAGCACATGACTCTGTCACCGTCCTCAGCTGCCTGCACCATCACTCCACCTTCTCACTCTGCACAGCAGACACACCTGTTCCTTAAAATGTCCCTCACTTGACAGGGAAGCAAAATGGGCACAGATCCCTGAATTTTCTCTCTTAGATGTGACAGCTATCGGATTCAAAATGGACTTGCCTCTGTCAAATGGGAACAGGTGGATCAAAGGAAGACATGAAAGGAGGATTGTCATGCACAGAATCCCCCAGTAATGCGCAGCATCACAAGGAGAGCCGAGCAACTTAGAGGATAACTACCTGTACAAGAACACTTACCTGCCACACTGTCTTGTAAACCTGGGCAACCAAATAGCCTGTTTGGATGCTATGATGTAATCTAGCTCCCTGTTCACTCGCCAGTCAAAGTTCCAGGGTGCCTCCACTAATACCACAGGGGCCTATAAGTTTTCTCTCAAAAACATCAAGGAGATTTTCCCCCTCCCAACTAGACAGCAACCTTCCCTTTGTTCTTCTTACAGAGCAAAGGTCATCCTTTACATGTGACCAATGCTATAACCCTATCCTTAGCCGTCATCCCTCGAAGTAGCCTTGCAACATGGGCATCCATCTTTATAGTTCTTCCTTACTCAGTCTTAGAAAGTATAGCTTTGCAGTCTTCAGGGTATGGTTCTTCTACTGTCCCCAAGCCCCTGGAGTCTGACTTAAATTCTACTATGTAGAATTATTCCACGTTGGTTAGATAGCCTATGCTTCAGACCCAGGAAGATTCAGAAGAAATTTCAGAGTCCCTTTCCTGGCCTGTCTGAGGCCCCTTTCAGGTCTGTTCTCCTACCTAAGACAAAATGTGTAGAGTGATTCACACCAGTAAAGTCCATCCATATCACAGAAAACCAGGTCTGACCCTGGGGGTCAGGACCTTAAGTCAGTCTGCAAGATAACCGCCTCTGGTCACATCGCTGCTGTTTTCCCCAGGAACACATGGATATAATGTCAGCTCTGCCATGTTCAACTAGTAGTACAATCTCCACCCACACCAATGAACTTTCCTGCCAGTGAAGGTCTAAGTTGGATACTGGGTCCTTAACTACCCAAAGAACTTTATTCAGCCAATCCAGCTAAACTTTGCAAAGGCCCTTGAACTTCACCCGGAATCCGTTCTCCCAGTTTCGGTTACTCGGAAAAGAAGGAAAGAGGCAAGATCTCAGGGCAAGATTTGGGGTCATGTTCCTTGTGTACAATCCGAATTCTCCACAGCTCTTCCCTTGTTTGTTCAAGCTACCTAACCTGTGGAAAACAATGTGTTACAAATCCTCATAAGAAGCTAGCTGTTCACCTTCTCCCAGGATTCACGAAAACTTCTGTGCGATAATTTGACACTAATTTTGTACATGCAAACTAAGTATACACATTCTCCCATCATGTCCAGTCTCTCCCTCTGAGGCACACTTGCGTTTCCAGGACTAAATGGCTGGCTTTGCAGGGTGCCTCGGGGGATCAGGCCAGCATATGAGTCACCAAGAGCTGATGAAAGCCTTTTAGAGAATTGTGAAAAAATGAGTCTATTTTATTTTATTATTGAATATTAACTACCTATGATAGAGGAATGAATTATTATTATTAATATTAATTTTGGTTTTAGATAATTATTTTAAAAAGAGTTACGAGTTTACTAGTGGTAATTATTAATTATTTGACATCACTGAATCGATGAATGCATAAATGACAAAATGGATTGAAAGAAGAAATAGGAAAAGAATAAGATTGTATGGGGAAAAATATTGATCTTCTGGAAAGCTGAAACACATATTCTGGAATTGGGAAAGAAAATACATTTTCTTTTGCTAAAGCTTCAAATCTTTCCACACAATTTTCAAACAATACATTTTATCAAGATTTTTGAAAAAAAAAAATAGTTCAGTGTTCCTCAAAAGCGGTCAGCTGCAAACATTTCTCCAGGTAAAAATATTCTCTCCACACAAAATTTAGGGCAGAGATATGTTCTTTCTCCAGCATCGAGGGAACAGTTCAAACCCTGGCCCCCAGGGAAATTAACTTATCCTGTAAATTCAGGGTAGAGAGTGGTGTGCTAGGGTTTATGCTAGTGACAGGGATGCTGTCTGCACTCTGAGTTAACTACCAATCACACCCGGTTCAGCACAAACCAAAGCTAGCTAACCACTTGCCGGAATTCTTTTCCTTTCTTTTCTTTTCTTTTCTTTTCTTTTCTTTTCTTTTTTTTTCAGGAGCATTTTTTTTTCTCAAATTAGCATCAAGAAATGAATGCAAAACCAGAATATGCTATTTCCATACAATGGAACATTGTTAACCCATACAAAGGAAACAAGCTGTGGCCCACACCTTTAATCCCAGCACTCAGGAGGCAGAGGCAGGCAGATCTCTGTGAGTTTGAGGCCAGACTGGTCTACAAGAGCTAGTTCCAGGACAGGCTCCAAAACCACAGAGAAACCCTGTCTCAAAAAAACAAAAAAGCAAAAAAGACTGGTCGAGATGGAAGCTAGTAGGTAGGTCACCAGAAGCTTCAGGTTAAGGGGATGGGAGTTAGTGCTTAATGGACAGAATTCTATCTGGGATGATGATGAAATACATGCAAATACCTGATGATGGTGGCTGCTCATCATTGTGAACGTAATTAAGGACTCTGGCTTGGATACCCCAAATGATGTAAATGGTAAATTTGGTGTCTATTTTACTGTAATTAAAAACATACACAAATTGCAAGAGGAGATGTTCTAGGCCACAGTGTGCCACCTACGAAAGACTAGACAATGCCATGTTTCTAGTGCTTTTCAGACACAGATAACTGGAAGATTCATCTGTGCTGGACTCTCTTCGCATCCCATCCCACTACTAGCCACCGCTTCTTATACCAGCCCACCAAAATCACAAAAGCACATTTTGAGAAATAAGTTTTCTTAAAGCCTTGTTTGTTTTGTTTAATTGGGATGTTTAAACATCTTGTGGCTGGGGAGCTGGCCCAGCAGTTGAGTGCTTGTTCCAGAAGGGGACTATGTTCAGTCCCCAGCACCCACATCACACCTCACAACTGCTGTAACTCCAGCTCCAGAGAATCCAAATTCCTCGTTTCCACTCCACCTGCACTCATATGTGTATACTACCCCCCCTTCAACTACACAACTAAACACGAAAACATCTTAAAACATTTTCATACCGTACAGGTACAACTACTGTTCAAAGCAGCCTCGTGAAACAACTCTAGGTAAGCTCCATTTACACACGGATTCTATTATTTCTTATGTGGTCAGTCTAAGTCGGTTTGTTTTTCTGACATTGAGAAAAGGGGAGAATAAAGCAGCTTTGTTTAAGTAGAAAAGCTTGACATCTCGCTTCCTCTCACTTACTCACATGTTTTAAATTGTACTGTGCCGCTGACCAGGGGCTGGAGAAATGGCTTAAGGGTCAAAAGCGTGTGCTGATTTTGCAGAAAACCCAACTTTGTTCCCCAGCATCTACCCGAGGTGACTCACAATTGCCTGAAGCACCAGTTTCAGAGGACATGCCCCAGGTCCAGCATTCACTGCCATTTGTCATTTTCTTTTCTGTGGTCATTGGTGGTACAGTAGTCAGGTTCTCTGGTCTTACTTGTAACTCTATACCAAATCCTCAAGATAAAGTTGCTCGTTAAGAAGACCGCCCGCCATAAAAATAGGAGATATATCCACCCTAGCAGGTGTGTAAAGGTCAATCCACATGCATAAGAGACATGAAACAGCACAGCAGGAGGGTTCTTCCTGAGAGTTTAACCCAGCGGTTCTAACATCCCTAATGTTGCAACCTTTTAACATGTTGGGGTGACCCTAAACCATAACATTACTTTTGTTGCTACTGCATAACTGCAATTTTGCTACTGGTATGAATCATAATGTAAAGATCTGTGTTTTCTGATGGTCTTAGGCAAACCCTGTGAAAAGGTCATTTGCCTCCCATAGAGGTTTCGACCCACAGGTTGAGAACCACTGGCTTAACCATTCATAACTAAATGCCAAGGATACTAAAAACTCCCACACCAAATTCCAAAGCCTACTTTTAAAAGATGATGTCAGAAGCATTAAAACAAGCATATAGTGAAGAAGTCACTTCAGGACTCAAATGAGAAAGTTAGCACGTGGATGAAAACCCTACAAAGAAATTGCAGTTTGGGATGGGGAATAGCTCAGCTGGAAAAGTATTGGTCATGCAAGTGTGAGGACCTGAGTTTGAGTCCCCGGTACCTATGTAACAAACCAGGAGTGGAGGCACACATCTTTAATCTCAGCTCTTGGAAGCAGGTTCTGGAACTCACTGGCAAGCCAGTCTGGAAAATCATGGAGTTCCAGATACACTGAGAGACTTGGTGCCAAAAATTATGATGGCATGTAATCAAGTAAGATACAATAAAGTAACCTCTAGCCTACACACATACACACACACACACACACACACACACACACACACACACTCGCATGCACACACACACAGATGCACATGTGCACATGTATCACATGTAAACAAATGCACACACAAATACATATATAACCACCCACAAGTAAATAAAATAAAAGAAATTGATGTTTTGATGAAAAATGTTGGAAATGAAAAAAACAGCAAATCAAGCTAAAGAGGGGAAACATCGCTGATGAATAGGTCAAGCAGAAGAAAGAATATCAGGGTTTGAAGACAAAACCAGACACCATTACACTGAGACGTCAATAAACAGTGACAAGAAGAAAGCAGTGCCACAGCCTTCAAGTATTTTTGTGGAAAGGTCAAGAGACCACATCTAAGGTACAAACTAAACTAAGTCAATAGAAAACCCATTTAACAAAATTATATTAGGTTACTCCCCAAACCTCAGGAAAACTATGGCTATCAAAGGACCAGCAACAGTTAAAACCCAAAATAGACATGGCCAGAAAAGAAGTTCTTTAAGTCACACTACAGTTAAAAATGTAAGACTATGAGAAAAATAAAACAAAAGCATGAAAAGCTACAAGAGAAAAATGTCAACCCCCAAATGCCAACTCCCACAGGCAAAGTTATCAGAGTAACATCAGGCCCTGTAGCAGAAACACTAACTGCCAGGCAAGTGTGGAACAATATACCTCAAGTGCAGAGTCACTGACAATCAAGACAACTTGATTCAGAATAGTTGTCTTAAAATCCAGGAGAAATAAAGCCCTCCAAACTAATTCATGGATTACCATGGGCAAGGAGTTCAAGTTCAAGTCATTTTGGAAGAATTTATGTGAACCTTATGGTCACAGAGAAAGTACAAAGCACACAAATTTCCTAAGTTTACAAAATATGTTGGTGGGGTCACCAGAATTCAGGCTACCATGAGCCAGAGAACTCTAGAAGAAGCCAATGTGGCCTTACTGTATTCTTAGTTTTAGGGTTGGTGGAGGCTAGAGATTGGTCCAGATACATTCGAAGAGTTTTAGTCATGAGGCCAGGTACGGAATTGAACAGGAAATGGTAATTAAGAAGAACTAAGATAGCCCAAAGAAAACTTTGGTACTTAACCTACAGCGTTCTAGTTCTCCATGGTCACAATGTTCTAGCTGGCTAAACGGGGTGAAAGCTCTTAGTTACAGCTGTGGCTTCCTCAGAGCACTTCAGTTGACAGTGTTCTAACTTTCAAAAGGTAAAGACAAACATATTTGGGAAGGTGACAGTGGCGGCCAGTTAAGTAGAATAGCTAGAAAAGTCCCTTGAGTGAAATGAATCAGATTTGCTTTTCTGTTCTTGCTAGAGGCTGGATGTTTTGCATAAGAAGACTGGGGCATGAACTAGAAGCCACTTTAACAAAGCTCAGTTCTACCCCTTAACAGTGGTTCTCAACCTTCCTAATTCTGAGGCCCTTCAATACGGGTCCTCGTGTTGCTGGTGACCCCCAGTCACAAAATTATTTTCATTGCTACTTCATGACTGTAATTTTGCTACTGTTATGAACCATGATGTAAATATCTGCTTTCCAATGGTCTTAGGTGATCCCCGTGAAAGGGTTCTTCAACCCCCCCAAGGGGTCACAGCCCACAGATTGAGAACTACTACACGCAGATATGGGCACTGAAGAAGCTGTTTATCCTTTGGGTTTCAGTGTGTTCATCTATAACATTCTGTTATTGGCACACAATAGCGATACAGCAGATGTTGGAAGTACTAAATAAGGGGATAAATGAAAGGCTGACAGCCATGGAATTAAAAATTGTTGACCAAACCCCGGCTTAATGGATTTAAAACAAACACAGTAGGGTGGACAGAAAGCTGTGTTTTAACGGGGTGACTGGTACATTGTATTCTGCAAAAGACAAAAGTGTTTCGGATATATTGAGGACTTCTTCTTCATTTTGAGGGCTTGGTGTTTTGGGAGTATTTAAGCCCTTACATTTTCCCAATCTCATGCTTTGTGAGGGAAGGAAGTTAAATTATATATATATATATAAAGAAAAGTGTGATTCTATCAACTGGAATGAATTTAATCAAGGCAAAGTCAAATGGACACTCCTTATGTCAAAGCCTTGTTTACATTGGCCTTCAACGTGGCCCTCGGATAATATATGACACATTGTTTGTTGTCCCAACCAGTACCTAAGGAGGTTATTCATGTGCATGCACGTAGAGCCACAGGGACTTTGCAGACTTGAGCCCCCAGTTTACTCTAATGATCACAGAACAGATGAGGGCCTGAACAATGTGTGCCTCTTTCCCTGCATAGGTATAATGACTAGAAACAAAGGTGGAGCCTGCAGAGCCTCAGATCACAGACGACAAACCCTGTTGTCAAGGGTGTTTTCTAAGCGCGCTCTGAATTCCTCTCTTGGGTCCACTTTTCCGATCCTCAGTACCCAGAGAGCCTTCTTAACTGGGTCAGAAGGGTACTCCGCTTGATGGCTCTAGATTTTAAAAAGTATTTATGTAATATTAGAATTCTTTTCATTTTATTTTCCTAAAATACTTTTAAGGAGCAGCAGAAACTACTTGACAAAAAAAAAAAAAAAAAAAAAGAAAAGTCTTCAGCACTGATTGTTTATATTTGCTGATTGGGTTTTTAAAACCAAAAGACCATATAAAGTTCTTATGTAGCAGGCATGCCTAGGAGGAAAGCTATCCTAATGTGACATGTGTGTCCCGTATTCCACCTATCTGGGCCATTGAAACAAGGCAACTGGAGGCAGGGGGGATGCTAAAGAAGGATGAGGCCTGGCCCCAGTCAGAGAGGAACCTGTTGCAGAAATCCCATGCAATGCTAATGACTTGACTGAGAACCCTGCAGGAGAGATGAGAGACCCACAAGGAAATGGTTGGTCAGTGATGGCTAGAGTCACACCTTAAAGGAGACTGCTTCCCTTCTTAAAGCTTTCAGCCTTCTCACTCAGCCTGCCCCTCCCGGTAGGACAGAGAACATAAGCTGGGTGTGGTGTGTGCCAGGGGTATGCATCACCCCATCTGCTTGTTTCTCTTCTCAGAGGCCACATGGGGGAAATCACTTTTTTTCTTCTTTTTATTATTGCTTTTCTGTTCAATTGGATTATTAAGGATGGGTGGGCAAATCTGGCTTATTAGAATGTCAGGGCCTGGGCTCAGGCTCTTAAGAACTCTGGTAACACTGTCTCTTGGGAATTTTACAGCCTGCTCATATAATTCCACCTCCTACTCTTCAACTGGATTTCCATTGCTTGGCTGTTGCTTGGATGTGAGTCTTTGCATCTTCTTCCATTAGTTACTGGATGAAGGTTCTATGATGAGAGTTAGGGTAGTCACCAATCTGATTATAGGGGAAGGCTAGTTCAGTCACCCTCTCCTCTATTGCTGGGAGTCTTAGCTGGGGTCATCCTTGTGGATTCCTGGGAGTTTCCCTAGCACCTGAACCTTTTTTCCTTTGTCTTTCTGCCCTGTAGTGGGTCAGAGAACCCAGGAAGAAACTTAAAAATGTTTCTTCAAAGAACGCCATAGGGTCTTTGTATAAGAAATATCATACCTATATATCCAGATGATATGTTTACCTGTGAGGATGAGGGATTGTGGGGGAACAATGGAGACCCACAGACCTTGCTAAGTTCCCCAGTTTATCACGATCAGAACACGTGCTTTTTGTTGATCATATCTTTTCACAACTGGCCCCTCCACCTAACTGTTTCAGCGGTCTTCATTTCCTTTTGATGACCTCATATGATACAAAAACTGTATTTGTTTGCTTTCCTCTTGTCAACCGATTTTTGTTGCAGAAGCTCTACTAGCAAGGGTGAGGACATCCAGCCCAACACTGTCACTGAGCCTAAGGAGTTTGCCTCTTAGAGTCTCCTGCACACTAAGTTAAAATGGGGAGTTGGGGGCAGGGCGGCAAAATAGTACAAACTGCTGAAGAGTAAGCACTTCTTAGTAGACAATCATGCCTAAGTAGCTAAATGTGAAGTTCTTGCTTTTCTTCCTCTCTCTTTTTAGATTAACTGATTTTTTTATGTGTTTTTTGCCTCTGTGTGCATGAATTTACACCATGCGTATACTTGCTGCCCACTGCCCACTGGTGTCATTTTATGTGTATGAGTGTTTTGCCTGCATGCATGTATTTTTACCATGTGCATGCTTGCTGAGGTCAGAGGATAGTATTTATTCACAATGGTTGTGAACCATTGTGTGGGCTCTGGGAACTGAATCAGAGTCTTCTGCAAAGGTAACCCATGCTCATAACCTCTGAGCCGCACTGCAGCCCAAGCAAGGCCTTCAGAACTCTCCTTGGTTCTCAGGCAAGGAATGCAGAAGGGAGCTCTGTTTTCCACTTTTTAAGATATTTCTTTCTTTCTTTTTTTCTTTTTTTAATGCATCTGGGTATTTTGGTTTCATGTATGTGCGTGTGCCATGTGCGTGTGTGAAGTTCCTGCAAAGGCCAGAGAAGGCCTTGGATCCTTTGGAAATAGTTCTCAGCCATAACGTGGGTGGCTGGGAATTGAGCCCAGGTCCTCTATAAGAGAAGCTGGTTCCCTGAACCAGGGAAGCATCTGGCCAGTTTCTCCAGCTTCTGTGGCTTCTAAGGAACATTGCTTAAAAACAGTAATCAACAACAAGGGGATTTTTTTTTAAAAAAAAGATTTTTGTTTGTTTGTTTGTGAAGTGATTTGATAGTTTTTGTATTGCTTATATTTAGGGAAGAGAGATGAATGTTAAATATAGTTAAACAAGGTTATAAACATTCTGGCCTGAAGAAAGCACAACCTACTTGTTGCTTTTAATGCCTATGTTAAAATGTCTTTAGAGCTCCGGGAGGATATAATTCAGTGGTATAGCTTAGATTAGTAGTAGGTCCTGGGTTCACTCTTTGGTAGCAATAATTTTTTTTTAATTAATTGAATTAGTTAAACAATGTTTTTAGGAAAACCAGTACTATGTCTGAAGGCAAGCTTGGCTTTATCAGTTGTGTGCCTCCAAAGAAGGTTGTAGAATAAAAGCTTTTCTTTTTCCCCTACCACTTTAGTGTTTCTATCCTGCCTCAGCCTCAGCCACGAAACTGGGATGGATAAGGAAACTATTTCCTCCCGTGTCATAACTATAAACAGTGTTTCTCATCTATAGTTTCTGGTTCAGGAATCTTTTAATTACATCAAATCTAACAATAAAAAGTAACACATTTGGATGAAAGAATTACAGTTAGCATAAAAAAAAAAAAGAAGAAGAAGAAAAGCCACACTATGTTGACAATTCCAGAAGAAGCAATGTGACTGTGGAGTTAAATTGTTGCAGATCCGAAGTCTCTGATGTTAATCTTAAGCCCTTTGGAAGGATTCATTACTTATCTATGTGTCACCTAACATCACTGTGACTGCGGAAACTTTAAGAATCTCACCTCTAGCCATCCTAACACTAAGTATTTCATTACATATTGTTACAAAAGTTAGCAGGCACAAGCGTGGAGGCCATTGAGAATGGACCTCTGTCACAAACAGCGTCACACTCCACCTAATAACACTAGGAGGGAAAATATTACCACTCTGCCTTCTTAGTATTTAAATCACCATATTGTTGGAGCGGTCTTTGTGGGGCTGCAACCAGAACCAGCTGAGCAGCCCCAAGTTCATACCTAGTGGGGGAGTGTGGATGAGGGAAAAGCTAGCTATAGACAATAAAGAAAAGACAGAGACACAGAATAAAAGTCAGGAGGGCAGATCAGTAAATACTGAAATGCCACAAGTTTATGTTTCACTGCTCTTATATACCTTATCCAAAAAGAGGAACAAACAGACTTTTCTTCCTCACTTATTCTAAGGGTTCAGTAACCACACCTTAGCTCCAACTTCTTGTTCCCTAGCTTTGAAGTAAGGAATGACCACACCTCAGATTCAGGTCTGTTGTTATTTAGAATATGACAGCCAAACATCCTACTGTAGCCGCACCTTTGACCTTTAGGTATTATGACTTGTTGAGGATGCTTTTGAACTCTCTGTCCTTGTGCCAAGATAGAGTGCAACCATCTTTGTGGGCATCCATACCATATGAAAGGACGGAGGTTTTAGAGCATTTTTGGTGCCCACTAAGGGAAAGCTACTTCCCCCTGATCAAAAGAATAGCATCTATCTCTGGCCCTGAGTAGAGACATGGTATTTTAATATTACAGACTATTGCCTCCTTCCTTAAGAATTAATCAACCTGGGCCTATCAATCACCTGGCCAAGAGACTGCCCTTCAGGAAAATGGTCCACCTGAGGGCATGCTAGGGTGATGGGAGCACTGATTGTACCTTAATGAGATAGTGTTCTCATATGTCCCAGAAGTCCTTGCTCCTACACAGTTACTAACAGATCTTCCACTGTGTAGCTCTGCTAAGCCCGCCCACTCTTT
Source organism: Cricetiscus sungorus (assembly GCA_030556225.1). NCBI lineage: Eukaryota > Metazoa > Chordata > Mammalia > Rodentia > Cricetidae > Cricetiscus > Cricetiscus sungorus. The sequence goes on from JANBXA010000180.1 coordinate 7,250,545, forward strand.
TGAGTTCTAGTAATAAAGCAGACTTTACATTTTTCTCTTTTCCATTTTTTTTCCTTTCTGATACTGCCCTAACCCATAAGCATACTTCCCCCAACAGTCTGGGTTTGCCCTCCCTCTGAAGCCTCTCTACTTCATTCATACAGTCCTGTTTTAAGTGCCATTCAAATGCTAAGATGCACTCCAACACACATATATTAACTTACAAGTACAAGCAGATTTTAAAGACAGCACTTAGTTTGACAGGCATTTATTCTAACTCTCTACTTTAGTTGGTAGAGAGTTAATTATCTTCTAATTAAATTACCTCAGTTACCTTCCAATAAAAGAATGGAAGTAGCATATTATTAACATGGAAAGAATGCAAGAGGTTAAATAAACACAATGTTGAATAATTCTGCGTCAACAAGGGCTCTTGAAGGTTTATTTGTGGGCCATCCACATCTTGAGGTTCTTGAAACCCTTGTGCATTGATAACTTCTGCATCACTGTAGCAAAATGAAAACTCATGGGAGAAAAAAGTCATTTTGGTTCACAGTTTCAGAGAGCTTTTAGTCCACTGTGGTAGGAAATCAGTCAGGTCAGGCCATGGAAGCTTCCCAAAGTACAGCAGACCAGCAAGCAAAAAGAGAAGGACCAACACTGTAACCTTGAAAGGTTGACACCTAGCAATACACTTCTGTCAGCTAGGCCCCACCTCCGGAAGGTTCCACAGCCCCTCAGATTAGCACCACCAGCTGCAGAACAAGCATTTAAATTATGACCTATGGGGTACATTCCAGTTCAAGCCACAACACTCCCTAAACTAAGAGACACAAACATGCACGCACGGCCTACACGGCTACACTAGAAATGGTGAGGGTCATATTCCTCCTCTCCTTGACTAAGACTGGGTAGCGTGTTACAGTGAGAGCAATTCTCAGACTGAACCCGGCCTTTGGGCCAACATTTAAAAGCTACTAGGCACACACAAAAAAAGCTGTCCAACCAGTTCTGTACACTCCAGGAAGGACCGGCTCTTGGTGTTTTTGGCACTTTGACAAATGCCCTGCACAAAAGATTCAGTTAAGGCAGATAGTCTGTCAGCAGTAGTTAGCTGACCATTAGTTACAGTCAGGTGCAAAGTCTCCCAATGGTAGACCTTTCTTTAAATCCTGAGCTAGGGAGAGCCCTTGCAATTATCAATCAGGCTTCCTAGATGAGAAACCCAGTTTTTGAAAGTGCAATGAACCCACATATTTAGGGCACCTCTTCTTCACTAATGCTCCTACAATGTATCTGATAAATAGCAATGTGGTTGGTGTTTACTAGGGGCAGAGACATGGAGACCTACAGCTACCTCTAGGGACAGACATCAGATGTCAGAACAGTCTTTTCAATTTCAAAAAATGCCTTATTCCAAATTGTGCACTTTTTCCTAAGGGGGTGTGTGTGTGTGTGTGTGTGTGTGTGTGTGTGTGTGTACCACATGTGTATGCTGTGTGTGAAAGCCAAAAGAGAGTATCAGATTCCTGGGAACTGGGGTTACAGGTGGCTGAACCACCCAGTATGGCTGCTGTCTGTGCTCTAGAAGCATTGTGTGTGTGTGTGTGTGTGTGTGTGTGTGTGTGTTCATCTAAACATTTAAACAGAATAAATAACTATTTTAAAAGATATTATTAATATTTTAAGACAAACTGATAACACATTAAGCACACATTTACCCTGTGCTTTTAAAGCTAAGCATAAATTTAACTCTGTATTTTAGTTTCTTATTTGCATTTAATGCAGGGAGGTTAATTTTGTTAGGATCTATTACTAAATACATTCTATTTGTCACACTGTACCGTACTGATCATATAAATGTATATATAAATTATGGGACACTTACATATTTGTAACCAAAATACTTAACTAGACAATATAAAGAAGGGAAGTTTTATTTTTTGCTTGTGGTTTCAGAAAGTTCAGCCCATAGTTTCTTGGTCTTATGAGCTTGGGCAGAATATCACAGGGCAGGAACATATAGTAGGGACACTTGTTTATTTTGGGGTGAACAGAAACTGAAAGATGGAGTGCAAGGAGTGGTCAAGGCAGGATATAGTCACCAAGAACATACCATTAGAGGCCTATTTCCTCCAATTAGGACCCACCTCCTGCCTGTCATCACCTCCCAGTAATGCTCCATTGAGGTACAGATGCTTCCTCCTGTCTAGATGTGATCAGGATCATCATCATGCTGATGGAGGTTGCCATAGTGACCCTTCAGAATGCTTGACTCCATAGTCAGGTCCATGAAGCAGACCAACACAGTGATGGATATATTTTGTGGTAACCATAATAGGGTTGTTCATACTCACTAGTATGTGATATGGGGAGGTGCCCCAGAACCCTCATCTGAGATTTCAGGCATTGCTTCCTCCTACCACACAACTTCACACAGTGCAGGGAATAATATTAAAGTATAAAGAAGGTAGGAAGAAGGTGAAAGGTTAACTGAAGGTGAGGTTCCAATAATGAACCTTTCATTATGCTGCCATCTATGCTGGGAAGAGACCATTTGATGATACAGCTGTTTTTATGTCACCCATGGGCCTGTAAGTAGCCCTTCACTCATGCATCTCTTATAAATAAGCCAAATAGACTCTCTTTGGTCACCCAGTTAGACTTCGGTGAAGTCATTTCTTTGGTTTGTCATTGGAGCCCTATCCAGGGTGAACAGACATTGGTTCACATTTCTCCAGGAAGTATAAGACAGCAAATTGTACCCTAAATGTATGGCATAGTTAAACCAAAGAGCTTGAGAGAAGCAGTTGTGGGGCCCCTACTGTGAATTACTAGGACATGCAACTGAGACTGGGCCCTCTGAAGGTGGACAGTGCATGGCGTGGAAAGAGACAAGGTGGAGCCATCTTTTCCTATGTGGGATGGACTGATGGATCTTCTTGATGAATGGGGTCTGCCACATGAGTGCACGGATGCCCTAAAATGGTCACAAAACTGGAAACTACATTGTGGTTTCGAAGAGTAGCATATATGGGACAGATGCTATGCTATTGTCACCAGAACCCATGATGTCAGTAGCTTAGCACCAGCTGTGGGCAACATACACAGGTAAATGAGGCTGGCTATCTGTCCAGAGGGAACACGCCCCGTGTTATGGAGTATATAATATGGAAGGAATGTGCAGAGAGTGTCCTCCATGGTAGTCTCTGATTTTATGGGTAAGTTGGATAAGAGAGGGTGATGTGGGGGTGCTGATGAACCATCTTTTATAGCTAGTGGCTCCAAAAGAATTAGCGTACAAATAAAGGTATGCTGGAGGCCTGTGTGGGATTAAAAACAAAGAACCTATGGAAAAATTGAAAAGTGAGGAAAGAGAAAATGAAAGCAAAGAGAGAAAAGATAACCCCCAGGTCCAACCTTCAACATAGAGGAAGGGAGATTCCATAACTCAGCATGTAGGCAGGGTTCTTAAACCAGGAAAGTACATAGTCAGGGTGTATTCTGCCCATGAACTGCTTGAGCATTGGAAAAGACATGTCACCCAAGGGCCTGTAGCCCTTTGTGGAAGACCCTCTTCCACCTGCTTCATTAGGCTGGCACAATGGGGTGAGCACAATCAATTCCAGGACCATGGACATAGAAACTGATTAATAGTACTACCTGTGTCCCCCTGAGACAAATAATTCATAATGGGAGAGGCATGGGGAAATCAATTCTTCCTGGGCTGGAATGAGTCATATGATCTCTCAGGGATACTTTGCAAAGCCAGCGGAGGTCTCCGTGAGCATCAGGGGCTTAAGACAAGAGAGGAAAGGCTGGTGTGACCGAGGAATATGGGCCTGGGACAGATAGAAGCTAGCACTTGGTTCATTGGGATAGAAAAGATGGTACCCACTAAAGAAAGGGGCTAAGTCAGTAGAGTCCTTGGGATTAATAGAAGGCTTTCGTGGCTTTTCTGAACTCCATAGTGAGCACACTCTTTACAAGAAAGGGAAGGCATTGGCAAGTCTGAATTGTTGAGGTTGGCACATCATTCATGTGCAATTGTGAAGTGGTGGGGAATCAAACACAGGGGCTTGGTGACAAACGTGGCAAGATGTGCCATGAGCTGGGGTTCCTGGGGAAGAAACTGATGGAAAGCAAAATGCTATACTAATGAGCCTTTGGAAGGTCTGAAGCTTGTTCGCTAAACGGAAGAACACAGGTGAGAAGAAAGATGTATAGGTGATCCCTATTGCAGCTCCAGCTACAGAGTAAGGACCTCTCCTCAGTTACATATCATCCTTGCCACTCCTCTGATGGTGCCAAACGTGACAACCTGAATGGCACTAAATTGAAGAAGCATTGATCCCTTTCTAAATGTGAAGAATACTTAAGCTCAAGTGGATAGCTGGAAGCGAGGGTACCCTTCACTCAGGTAATTCCCAGAAGCCCTATGAACAGAGTGCAGCAGGGTATTAGCTGGCAATAAAACAGTACAGGTGGAAAAAGATTAAGTCTGTCCCTAGGGTGAGAAATGCCCCTCCTACCCAGAGTATATACTATTGTACTTCTCTCCTGAAAGCATTAGTGGAGGGCAGGGCTTTTCACCTGACCTGGGGTCCTATCAACAACCAAGTGTAGCCAAGGACAAAACAACAGCCTCAGTATCCCCAGAGCCTGTCAGACCCAAGGAACCAGCTTGAGCCTATCAGGGTTAAGGGTAGGCATGGTGGTGCTGAAATAACTTGGGAAAAATCATCACAGGTTGTGAGAGATAATAAAGTGATACCTCTCATCATGTCACTGTATTCAGTGGAGTGTGTTCAGTTGGTAATGGAGACAACCATTACCAACTGTGAGGGTTTCTCCATGCTAAATCAGATCTTGCTGTTTTGAAAAGTATTCCATTAACCACTGAATCTCAACTGACATTTAATTGGAACTGATAGCACTGGATCTTCAGGACCCTGAGCCTTTGAAAGTCATGCTAACCGCTAAGTGGCTCATGGATTTGGGGAAAGCATTGAGTATGGTGATACACACCTATAGTCCCAGCACTTGGGAAACTGAGTCAGGAGAATTATGAGTTCAAGGCAAGTCTTGGCTACATAGATTGACTATAACCAGAGTTTTTCAGGGAGAAGTCAGGTTATCAAGGGGGGACCTCTAGCTTCAGACTTCAGAAATCCCAATAGACTAGGCTTGGCTGCCTATCCTAGTATAGCAACCAAAGTGAAGAAGAAATCGTGAAAACAGAGGGGAGATTTAATTAATGCACACTGGGAAGAGGTACAGATGAAGAGATCCAGTGGCCAGATCATCCTTGTCTCCAGCGTATTGAGCTTGAGGGTCTCAAGCTCAATGGGGAAATGAAGGCACAGAAATTTTCATCTTGGATTGTTTTACTGTTCCCTTTTCTCCTGTTTACAGAGTTTTAGATGAACATGCTTGGGTCTGAAATGGGGAGGCAAAAACCCTACTCTCATAGGGAATTTCTCGGTGAGCTCAGAGAGCACATGATACTTTACCAATATAAAGCACATTCCAGAAAGTAAGCCCCAGGATAGTTGATGTACTCATTGCCATGACTGTGAAGACTTCAAGGAGATTGGTTAAATTATATCCCTGAAGTATGTTCACTTAATTACATTATATGATATGCCACTTACAATAACCTTCTGAATCACTATTTGGTGCTCAGTGTAGTACTTCTGTAGTTTGAAATGCTCATCTCAAGCTGGGGGGATGGCTAATCAGGTAAGAATGCTGGTTGTACAAGCAGAAGGAAGGATTTGAGTTTATCTCCTGCTATCCACATGAAGAAGAGAAAGCCAGGGATGGCTGTGCATGCTTGTAACCCCAGCACTGGAAGCGAGAGAGAGAGAGAGAGAGAGAGAGAGAGAGAGAGAGAGAGAGAGAGAGAGAGAGAGAGAGAGAGAGAGAGGTGGATCCTGGGAGTTGGAGTAAGTGTGGCCTTGTTAGAGGACACATGTCACTGTGAGGCAGGCTTTGAGATATCCTATATGCTCAAGCCATGCTAAGTGAGACAGATCATCTCAGCTACCTCTCTAGTACCATGTCTGCCTGCATGATGCCATGTCCCACCATGATGATGGACTGAACCTCTGATCTGTAAGCACCCAGTTAAATGTTTTCCTTTATAAGAGTTGCCATGGTTATGGTGTCTCTTCACAGCAACAGAAACCCTAGCTAAGACAGCCATGAAACTTTATTTTGTGGACAAATTTGTTACAAATGTCCTATGAAATTACTTGCAGGCAACGTATATATAGTATATATGATACATAAATAAATTTCATACTCAAAGTCTGGCTTTAACTTCAAGTGATCTTAAATATAAATGAGAACATTCCAGAATCTTAAATAATCCAACATCTAAAACACTTCTGGTTCCAAGGAGAAGTTAGGTTAAAGAAATAGTCAACTTTTAAACTCATGCCAAAATTTGCAAATTTCTCTATTGTTAAGCCAACATCTTTCCTCTACACAAATCATAGAGCATCCAATTGGACCAGCTTGATTCACATGCATGCCTTTGACTTGAGGAGATGAACATCTTAGTAGCAGGTCTAAAAGGAGGTTTGGAAAGCTATAAACAAACAATAGCAGAATGGATATTAAAGCCAAAACAAACCCCCACAAAATATCACTCATTGGCTGTACCTGCCTATGCTTAGTAGCTGAGCTCAACATAATTTCAGAATTCTGTAAGTTGGATTAGCTAATCAATGTATTCCTTTCCAAGGTTTCCCCTATCAGCTAACATAGTTGTCTTTACAGTAAGACAACTGAGCTAAGCCTTTAAACATGGCCACACTCACGTCTCAGGAGTTTGGTAATTGCCCCCTGACTGAGAAGTCTGTGTCTTTTCTATATCGTCCTTCATTCTCCTACAGGCTGGGCATTTTTGGACAGTAGGGGACACTATCTCACATGGGTTGAGCAAAGCAGAACCTATCAAATGTCTTGCACCTGCTCTAGGATGTGGCAATCACATCCTAGTATATTCTATAGGCTAGAGTAACTATACCATTACTTTAAAATCTAGAGAGTGAAAGAACAGATTGAACCATTGGATAGAAGGAGTGGCTAAGTTAAAAAAAATCCATGCTAGGAGTGAATGCCTTTAATATCAGTACTCTGAAAGGCAGAGGCAGGGAGGATCTTACTTTGAGTTAAAGGCAAGCCTGGCACACATAGAGAGTTCCAGGTCAGCCAAGGCTACCTAGTGAGATGCAGCTTAAAAAAAAAAGTACACATATGAAAAAAAAGATTCTCCCTTTTCAATATGGCCACCGATAAATAAAATTTGAGGGTGAGAGAGGCCAATTTAGACAGTGTTACTGGATGAGTCTATAACAGAACAAATAAAACTGTAGTTACCTGTGTTCAGGACCGTGTAATCAAACTGAAACTTAAAAACAAAACAACAGAAACATAGCACAATCCTTTAGACAAACCAATTGTCCAAAGTGACCAGAGATTAACAACCAATCCAAAAGGGGCCCATTGGAGCTGGTGTGATGAGAAGTCCCCTCTGCATTCGCCTGAGGGCGATGAGGAAATGGCCTGAAGTAACCAGCAGCTCACATTTCAGTATGCGATCCTGCTTCCTTGTTCCTGCTCAAACTACCTTACAAATCCACTCCTGACAGCAAGCCCTTTAGCGGCCTGGATGTACAGCACTGGTAAAAATATTTTCCTTTCCTAATAGATGAAATGGAAAAGATAAAACCTTAATTCTAGGGTTATAATAATTAAATGAAACAGTATAGTTTTATTATAATATATAAAGGAATGCTTGGTAGAAGGGACTTATTATTGGTGTCATTATGAACAGGGTTATAGACCTGGGTCCCTCAAAAGGAAAGTCTATTGACTAGAATACTGTATCAAAATGCATGACAACTGGATTTTGTGATCAAATGTTTGGGGTAAAAGTTCCTTATTCCCCACCCCACCCCCTTTTGTTTTTGTTTTTCTAGACAGGGTTTTTCTGTGGCTTTGGAGCCTGTCCTTGAACTTGCTCTATAGACCAGGCTGGACTCAAATTCACAGAGATCCACCTGCCTCTGCCTCCCGAGTGCTGGGATCAAAGGCGTGTGCCACCAATGCCCTCCCTATTTTGAAGCCCTTAACTATAGAGTAAGGGATTAAACACTCAATTTTTTCATTTGATTTTTCCTTCACTTTTTGTATCCAATTTATATGTGTGTGCACTGACTAGTGTCACAGTCAGCAACACAGAAACTCTAGGAATTTCAGTAGAGGAAAATTAACACAGAAGAATTAGCATAGGAGACTGTATAACTGCTGCAAACGACAACCATCTTTAGGCTGTGCAACAAAAGGAGAGTGAAGCTACCCTGGAACCATGCTTCTCTGTCGCTGTGGATACCCACTGTCCCACTGCTGAGGTAGAAACACTCAGGAAGCCAAGACGCTAATTCCCTACTGGTGGGGCCTGTTACGGATTCAACTTAAGTGCTCCTCCACTGCCCTGTAGGCTTTGGGAGCATCCTGTATCCTAAGCAGTGGAATTCCGTTATCGGAGCAGAAGCTCGGGCTCGTCCACCCACACTGCCACTACCGCTGCCACTGCCAAGGACTTCGACCAATGAAGACATAAAACAGGCTTCTGTCTTCTGCCTCCCTCCAGGCTTCCAGCAGTTTCTCTATTGGTAGAGGCTAATTGGAAGCCAGCCAGCTGGCAAGCTGGGGAAATGTAATTTGCAGCCTTCTAGACCCCCATAGAGAAGACAGGGAGAGTGAGAGCCGAGTTGAGAGCCGGCAGACAAATAGCCAGTACAATGTGTGACTTACACACAGATGTCTCCCATAGCATGGCTCTGTGTCTCCAGATGTTTTCTATTTGGTTTGTTTGAAGTAAACTGAACATCTGCTGAATGTTTCAAAACTTCTAATAGAACACTATGGCATCACATTAAACCATCTACTGATCAAACTTCTCTGCGTTCTGGCCATGTACTCTTTTCCTCCCCCCGTGGGGGGGATGGATGTGTGTGTGTGTGGGGGGGAGCAGGTTATGTAAATTTTGGCAAAACAAACAAAATGCCACTTGCACTTCACACTCTGCTTTCCAGAACACTGGGGAAATCATTCAACTCTCCTGACTCCTGTCCAATTGGCAGTGCTTCATAAAATGCCAGGTGCATTATGTATGTTGTGTGGGATAACTTTTGCTTTGTCTTTCATTGAATGACTCCAAGAGATGCTTCTTATTTTCTTCTCAAATTATCCCTCATTTCTCCCCTAAACTTGCTCAAGAACCTATAGAAGGGGAATGTGGTGGTTGGCATGCGAATGGCCCTGATAGGGTCATATATTTGAATGCTTGGCCCCTAGTCGGTGGAGTTGTTTTAGGAAGGGTCAGGAGGTGTGGCTTTGTTGAAGAAGGGGTGTCACTAGTAGTGGACTCTGAGGTTTCAAAAGGCCACAACAGGCCTAGTCTACTCTCTTCTTCCAAGTTTTGGATAAGATGAAAGCTCTCAGTTGCTACTCCTGTACTATACCTGCCTGCCTGCTACCATGCTCCCCATGATGGCCACGGACTTACCCTGTGAAGCTATAAGCAAATCCCCAGATTAATGCTTTCTTTTGGAAGTTGCCTTGGTTGTAGTATCTCTTCACAGCAATAGAAAAGTAACCAAGATAGGGAGGCCACAGGCCCTAGTAAAGAACCTATTCTTTTACTGATGGCCATATTGTCAAAGTTCCTTCTAAATGCCCGTACACTCCCAGCCTTCTCTGGGAGGCTCCTTACAGCAATGGATGGCAGTTCATGCCAAAATCCAAAACTGACCTCAGTGCTAAGAATGTGGAATTCTCAGCCCTAAATCAAACAGCTGTTCCATCTCACCAAGGTTCAGGAACATCATGGAAGAGTGGGCAGAAAGCACAAAAGAGACAGAATGCAGGGAGATGTGTAGCAAAAAGAAGTCTTCTAGACATGGCATAGTTTTTAGACTCGTGGACTCACTGCGGTTGTGGTGGCCTGTGTAAGATCTGTACAAAACCGAGCCCATCAACATTCCCTCACTGGTCAGGGAAGAGTCACGAGACCCTACCATCCCTGAGGGATAACTGGGGGTTCCTGGGTGCTGGGGGAGGAAGTATCACTTTTCTTTGGTAGTGTAGCCACTGATAAGTTGTACTTGCTCTGGTGGATAACATCCCACCCATATCCAGGCAAGGAACTCTAATTGAACCCAGTGGTCCACACAAAAAGAAGGCACAACAGCAGGAGGAAGACTTGTGGGAAGAAGGGTTTCAGTGGGAGAGGGGAGGGGGGAGAAAGGGAAATGGTGGGTGAAAATAACTAAATTTCAAACAGAAAAAAAAGTCTGCAAATGATTATATATGAAATCAGATAGATCCACAGTCGTGTAAAATGTTATTCTATTGAGCTGGCAGTGATTGTTTCTTTTGAAACAATAGACTTGGATCTGGAGACATGAGCTCTAAGGTCAATGGATTCTCCTCAACTTTCTCATAAGGTTATTGAAATGGATTTTTTTTCTTTATGGGTCTGAACCACAGTAATATCTGCAAGGAAAACCTAAGGAGAATGTGATAGCTCACAGCCACCGCCACATGTTAGTCAGAGTTTGGGAACACTGTCCCTGCCCTATGGTTCATTTCTCACAAACAAGAGCTGCCAAGATGGGAAATGAAGGAGGGTTCTTTTGGAGGGTGGCAGTCCCATACACTTGCTATGGAACATCGGGTCTGCCTCCATACCTGGCTCCTCCTAATGTCACGGGAATGCAGGGAGCAGAGACAGGGGTGGCAGCAGGTGGTCAACAGGTGCAGCCATATATGAGGACAACACATTTATTGACTTCCAAGATATAGTATAGCCATGCTTTGTCATTAACAAGAATAAACAATCATGTGTTATCTTCTCTTCAGAAATAGGAAACAGGAATCTCAAATCTGGCAAGTAATAGAGTGGGATTCAATGTCTGTCTACTATATTCACATGCTAATACTGACTAACACTTGTGTCCTGCCACTCTTGTAGCAAGAAATAGAGACAAGTCATGCCCCCGGTCAACTTCTGTACACCACATTATGCTACCCATTGGGACACAAATTGCCTATTCTATTCTTCTAAGCACGCTGAATGGTCTTCTGTTTTATAGAGTAGAAAATAAAGTCTAATATCACAAATTTGTGGAAACAGGGTTTAAATACAAATTTAACTTTCTCCCAACTCATCTTTCCATAGCATCTGTTAATCTATCTTGGAATTTAGAGTATAAGTATCTAAAATCCAGGAAGATTTGCTAATAGGACAAGAGCCATACAACTGAGCAGTGACAGCATGTAGTAACAGGAGAAAGTTGGGGAGTGGGATGATGACTCACTCACACAGTTATTTGACTTTTTGTGGCTTCTGTGTCTCTCAGAAGTCCTTTTTCCAAGCACCCAGAAGAAGCCTGAATATTTGAACCCAGCCAAATGATTGTACTGATTGCTCACAATAGATGCAATTCTTCTCACCACCTACACCCTAACTTGAGGCACTGGCTTCCCAGAGCATGCTCTTTTTATGACATCCTCTTGGGTGTAGCCAGGCAGGAACCAAGGCAATCCCTAGAGATTAACTGTGTCACTTTGAGCCCAGCAAGTGGTCCATAAACATCACTTGGGCATCTGCAAAAGCACCTTAACTTATTTTTTAATCCCCATCATCTTAGGAAAAGTGTTGCACTGAAGCTGATGTCATGGGATCACACTAGAATCGGCAAGCAACACTTGGGCAGCCTCAGAGCATGGAGAGTTGGTGTCATTAAATAACATAAAGGATGAAGATAACAGATACATCAACATTTTAAAATTTTTGGCATCCTGAGATGATTTTTTTCTCCTTATCCTTCAATATCCTGCTGTCCTTTGACATACACAAAAAGAGAAGAGCTTGTATTATTGGAAAACTACCAGCTAGAAATTCCTTCTAGCTCAGTGTTTTGCCCTCTCAACCTAGATGAATTCACTGGTCCAAGTGAGACACATATATGCCAAACAGCTCAGAAATGGAAGGAGGGGAGAAGGACAGGGAAGACAAGCAAGAGAGAGAGGGGAGGATGTTAGTTTTCATTTAATGTCATAACTAAACTAAGTAACTGTTGGAGAACATCACCCACAGAATATGTTCTTGCTGGTCCACATGGTTTTGGGAAAAGCATTCGTGGGAAGCAGCACATTCCAAGGACCGAAAGAGCAGGACCTCCTTTCTCACACTGTCTTCAGATTTTGCAACCACTGTCTTTCAAACCAGGGTTCAGAGCAGCAATAGGGATGCTGCTGCCATTCCCCCCTCTTGGAACATGTGTGCAGATCACTGAAGACATCTGAAAGAAGACGTGCCTCCTGGTGATTTGTAGGAGAGTCCAGCTACAGACTGCCTCCTAACCCTTAGTGAACTCCACAGATGCTGTAAAATGTTGCTCTCCTGCTTTACATTTGAGTTCCTCTTTCACATGCGGAACAGCAAGGGCGATCACACAAATAACTGGTCATGGAGTCTTCAGCTCCGTGGGCAGTGTGGGTTTACAGTGTCTGATTCCTCCTTCTGAGCCCTTGAGACTGACGGTCAGTGGTGGAAGATTCTAATTAACCTGAGACTCTACCCAGAAACCTGGAAAACTGACCCTGTCTTCCATCTTCCCCTGTATTTTATGTGATCTTCAGAATGGAAGTCATAATTTAAAAATAAAACTCACACATAGGTGTCAGACCAGCATGGAAAGTTTAGTAATAAGATACCCCATATAACAGCATGACCATTAAGACTCCTGAGGTCACTTGAGCTGGAATCTTCACAGGACTAGGATTGTTGACTCCTAGCAAAGCCAAAGCCTTCTCCTCTGTGTTTGAGTCCTATACCCACCTATTGTCACTGTGTTCATCGAATCAATAGTAGACTCCTCAGGGAGAAAAAATGCAGCTGAATGGAATGGCTAGTGTGCTGATCTCAAGTTCTACTTGTCTGCTAAGCTTTAATTACAGATGCTCATTATTGTAGAGAGCCACGAAGTGCCTCGCCTTAAAGATGGTGCTGGCTTCCACCTTCCACCTCCCCAAGGGTGAGCACTCTCTGGCGTAAACAAGCCCTTATTTGGTTAAGTCTGTTCAGCCTGTCTGCTTCTGCGTTAGAGTAGCCTATCTGCAGGGTCCACGTAGCTCACTGGGGTTGGTTAGCGCAAGGGTATTTAAGCCTGTGCAGGCATTTCCCTGCATGTCAGAAGAACATGTTTCAAGGATCCTGATTAAAACTGCATGAAGAAGATCTTCCCGGAGCGTCTTCCTTGCTGGCGAGGGTAAGGCGCGGCACACATTATCTATAAATTAACAAGTAAACAAACAAATAAGTAAGTAAATAAATAAATAATTCTATCATAATCTCTAGTTTGGGTCTGGGAACTGACTGCCATTAATAATATCAAGGCATCCCCCAGCAAGACAGCAGTGCCCACTGGTAAGGGGCATGGAGACAACTTTGGGGAACAGCATCCGCTTTATTGCATGTGAACAAGCACTTATATAGTGGAAACCTATCTGTTATGATTGGTTAGTTCATTACCTTGGATTGGGTGGTGAGTGCTCCCATCCTGTAGGTCTCTATGGGAAGATGCACATTAAAGGAGACATGGAGAATGCAGACTCGCCCACAGGCCAAATACCGCCTGCTCAAGCTACTTCAGAATTCAGTGCTCTGACTGCAGGAGCACAGTGCACCAGTTAGGCTGACTGCCAGGTCATGCCTGCATTTTCTCCTACAGGGGACCACTTAATTGGCAAGCACAGGGACCTGAGTTCTAACCCCAGAACCTAAATTTAAAAGGCTGGGTGTGACGGCACAGACTTGTAATCCTAGCACTGACAAAGTGAAGCCTGCTGTATCCCTAGGGTTTGCCAGCCAGCCCAGTCTACCTGGCAACATTAGAGACCTGGCCTTAGAGAGGGAGACATATATATATATATATATATATATATATATATATATATATGTATATATATATATATATCTCTGAAACAGAAAAACAGAGAGAGAGAGAGAGACAGAGAGAGACACAGAGAGAGAGACAGAGAGACAGAGACAGAAATGGAGAGAGGAGAGAGAGGGGGAAAGAAAACACACTCACACACTCACACATACACTCATACACACACAAAACCTCTGCTTCCACCACATCGGTGAAGCAAAGGTCCCTGCTGCCTGCTGCATCTGATACTTACTAGGGCTCAGTCTGGTAACACCCTGTAGCCAGAGCAGGCAGAAGTCACTGTGGTCCCTTCAAGGAGAGAGATGCATCTTAACACCATCAGTAAATGGATTCTCCAAATTCCCCTTGAGCAAAGACTTCATTTCCAACTTCTGACATGCACATTTATTTACAGCTTTAGGACATTTTCTGAAAATATCAGGAGCCTCTGACATAAGCCCTTTGTCATTTCCTACTGCCCTGAATGCTTTGTTTGCAAAGCCTTGTCCCTAAAGACAAGACTCTGTGACCCAGAGATCACTGTCTGGTCAACAGTAGAGCTAACACAGGAGGGGTCTGCTAAACATCCCCTATTTGTAGTCACTGGATTGACACTTTTTCCGAAAGCAGACTGCAAATAATCGCTGCACACAAGAAAAAGGAAACCAGACACTAGTCCTCACTACTTCATATGCATCTGTACTCAGTCCCTCCTCTGTGTTCCCCCACCCCTGGAAACAGGAAACTCTGTAATTATTTGCTGAGTGTAATTCTTTCACTTCTGATTTCATAGTCCTCCCTCACTTGGTATTAGAAGCTGTATAAACAACCTTATCTTTTGGCTGCAGTTTTTCAAAAAGCAAACACCTAACCCCTTATCCTTTCTTTTTGCTGCTGGCTCGCTGTACTGTGCTGGGTTGTGTCAACTTCCCAGGCTATTCTTCAGGGCTCTGTATGGCTCATGGAAAAATACAATGTGGTAGGCTTGCTAATCCAGTGGCATGATCGGGGTTCATGGGGTCATGAAGACTGTGGTGCTAAGTAAGGTTAAGGTTAACTGCACTTCATGTCTCTTCTCTAGAACACAAAGGCAGGCCGGTATCATTTCCACACACTAGTTTGACACCTGGGAATCAAGTTGGGTATAGTCTACAATGATCTGCTGAGCCCACAAGTAAGCAACTATTCACACCAGCAGGCACTGCCTTGCAGAGCAGGGGCTGAATGCACAAAGAAAAAAAAATTTCTTCACAGTTCTTCACTGCTCTAGCAATTAACAAATTCCCCCATTTCAACCAAGTTTAATTGGTTTTCCTCTTCAAACCTTCCAAAGAACTCCCAACTGCCCTTGGCAGAGGTCCTTCATGTGCAATTGAAATCCAGTCCACTTACATCTTCAAATATGATCAGCATTTACTGTTAATCCCTAACATGGAGGTTGTCTTTCAAGATTATTTCTTACACGAGTGAGTGAAGAAATCTTGTGTGCATTCCTGACTCCCTGATCTCCTTCCAAAACTTTGGTCATGACATTTTATTTCCTTTATTGTCCACCCTTCCATAGCCTTTTTCTCAAAGGGAAATTTCAATGGATTTCTTTTCTTGTTGCACAGATGCGAAGGCCCTTCCCATTCTGTGCTGAAAAACAAGTCCCCCAGCACTACTCTTCCTAGGTTGCTTGTTCTTAGGTTCAGCGATCAGTGAATGAGGCCTTCTATTAGGTACTTTTCTCCTTGCTCTAATACAAACATCTCACAAAAGCAATTTAAGAAAAGGAAGGTTTATTTGAGCTCAAAGTTCAAGGTGAGGCAGAACGTCACTGTCTGGAAGGGCACGGTGGATGGAGCAGAAGGCACCTCCTTAATGCTAGGATTCCAAGCACATGCTGCTATGACTGGGTTCTACATGGGTGCTGGGGATCCCACTACAGATCCTCATGCTTGCACAGCAAGCATTTTACCAACTGTTGTCTCTGCAGCCCCTAGGGTTGGCTTCCTAATTTAAATGAAGCCTTTCCCTACAAACAGTTGCCTTTGAAAGCACTTTATCCTCTTGGAGAAATGAGAAGCCTAGGTTATAAAAGTGGAAAGAGTGGACCACCAATGGAGATGAAAAGCCCATGTTGAGTCAACTAAACTACTGTTGCTATCTCCATCACTCTCACTCTTGTTAGTGCTTCAGTTATAAATCCGACATGTTTTGAGAAGACTGTGCCAACCCTCGTTTTCCCATAGGTCCAATTAATTTTTTCATACTTGGTTTTGTAGAAGTGAAACCACAAGGAGAGGTGGGGTGGGTGGGTACATGCTGTGACAGTAGAAAATGAGGTATTTGGCAATTTGTGCCTTACTGACCTCGTATGCTTCCTCCCCCACTTCTTGTTTCATTTAACTTTGTCATCTGTGTTGGTTTCCTAATGCTGCCATAACAAATTACTGGGGGCTGAGAGGCTTCAGCAACAAAAACAGATTGGCTCACTGTCTACAGTGGAGCATGTTGTACTGGTGACTTCTTATAAGCAAGGCCACTTCCCTTCTCTCCCAGTTCCTAGAGAATATATTTATCCCTTCACCTGTGTGCTAGTTTTCTCCTTGCTGTGAGCTAACATCTAAGGAAGGTGACTTAAGAGAGGAGGGGGTGATTTGGGCTCATGGTCCCCACATGCTTGGGCAGAGCCTCATGATGGCAGGGGCATGTGGAAGAGACTGCTCACCTCATGGCAGGCAAGAGACTGTGAGCAAGAAAGGGATTTTGGACTAGCTACACCTTTCAATGAACCACCCTGCTAACCTTCCTCCAACCACAGTCATCTATCTCTTAAAGTCTCCCACACATCTCCAAATAGCAGCACTGCCTTGGAACTAAGCATTCAATCCGTAAAAATAGGGGAACACTATTCAAAAGAACAGTCCTCTTCCTACTTCAGAATCCATCAAAGCGAGCGTAGCCTTCTTCATACTGTGGACCGTGACTCCCTCACCCACCCTTTCCACTTACAGAGACTCTCAGGAAACACCAAGACCACCTCCTCTTAGATTTTTTCAATGAAGTCCACGGGCTCCAGGATTAAAATGCGTGCGTTTGAAGAGGTCTACTATTCTCCTTCCTAGTTAGCTGTTATTTACACTTCTGTGTATTGTACTTTGGTATCCCAAGAAATAATTTGCCTATTTTTCTTTCTATACCCAACAGTAAAGACTCAGGGGGTATTTTCAATTAACGTTTTCCCTTGAGTTGACTTGAATCACACAAAATATATTTTAAGGTGTGGGCTATGTTCTTCCAACCATTATATTTTACATTTTGTTATCCATAGAGATACAAAGATGATTCATTATCACCCTCAGTTTCTAATAAATTTGCCTTGCAAAATGTTCCAAATGATTGACCAGTATTCTGAATGTAGGCTTTTGATGCATGCATAATGCATAAAACTAAATACAAAAATGTGCAGTTAGAGACTATGAAGTTCTGTAGACTGGGAGACAAGAAAGAGTAGAAAAGACAACCAGGTAGAAAGGGAACCAAAAAGTATACTTTCCTTAAACTTATAATAATGCCATGGAGGGTGGGACCACAGTAGTAGAAAGAGGTTAAAATGAAATGTGTGGAAATGTAATAGTTCAATAGTGAGAAGTCTAGAGATAGCAAAGGGGACTGGAGAGATGGCTCGATGGTTAACAACACTGGCTTCTCTTCTCAAGGATATGATTTATTAAGCTCCTAAATGTGGGGCTTATTTCATCTATGAAAATAGTAACTATGACACTAGATATGAACAAGGTCAAAGGACAAAATAACATTTTTTATTTTTTTACTCTGTAATCTAGTAATCTTTTATTCCATAAAATGGTGTGGCAGGGGTTTGTTCGTAGTAGGCACTAAGAGTCAAGGGCCATGGTGAAATCTACAAGTTGCCTACTTATACTACTATGACAATGAAAGTTGAGGTGAAAAGGGAACATAAGGGTTAAAATGGCTCCACCAGGAGCATGAAAGGTTAGAGAGACAAAGATGCTTAGAGCTAGAAATGAGACAGGCAAATGGACCCAATAAGAGACAAATGGCTCTCAGAAGCAAGGCCAGTTATAGAGGATGGCTGGCTAGCTTCCATACGACCTTTCCCATTTGGGAAACACAAGCTAGACACCATTGTTTTGTACATATTCTTCATTGACTGCTTCTAATGCAGCTAGATATAATAAACTAAGTTGTGTATAAGAATGATGTCTAATAAGCCTGCTCCCTTTCAGGACAGAGACCCGGAGCCATCCTGCTGAAGACAAAAACATAACTGGAAACATTACCTCCACTTCCTGGTTACCAAGAGAACAGACATATCTCAGTATAATTAACCGCCTTTGGAACACCTGCAGGGTCAGAGTTGTAACACTTGCCAAGTAACTAACAGCTAGCTAATAGTCAAGGTCAATAGCTAACAAAGTACAAGTCAGAAATGGGCAGATAGAGGCTTCAGCTGCCCTTAACTGGGTGGGCAGAGCACAAACAGCACAGGAACATCTTCTGTTTGGACCAGGAAGACAGGTAGAGAGTAGATGGCTCAGGCTGCAATAACCCAGAGAATTAACCAATCTCAATGGAGATTATCTCAACTTTGTGTAGTTTCTGACACCACTCCATAAAAAACCATCAAAGAAATTGGACAGCCTTTCCCTCTCTTGGAAACCCCTCCCAGCTCTTGGGAATTTCCCTCATTTTTCCTTAGTTTCTCGCTTCTATTCAATTTCTTATTTTTCTTTAATAACCCTTAATAAAACTTATTTCCACGTGGCTTACTGCCATGGAAGTGTACACCTTTACTCTTTATTGGCATGAGGCAACCACGTCTGGAGCCGTGGTCCCAGATTCATCTTTGATCATGGTAAGCATCTGAAATCTTAGGTCCCTGGATCATGCTCAGTTGGGCTGTGGAAGGCTTCCCATCTCAAAATCCTGCATGGTAGGAAAAGTATTCCAACCAGCAAGGCAAAGGATGCTGGTTTCATGTGGGGGAGGTGAATTTTTTGCAATGTTTTCTTAATTGATACATAATAATTGTCCATTTTTATGGGCTAAGATTAGTAATTTCTAAGTTACTTTCTCCTTCAAAAGAGGACAGGGAGATAAAACAATAGTAAGTAATTGATTGGCTAGCATCATGTTACTTTAGGTTAATTTTGTGGGAAGGACTAATATAGAGGGAACTTCATGACCATGCCACACGAAATTGGCCTGTTGGGGAAATTTGTTTGTTATCTCTGTAATCCCTATTGCTTGGAAGGTCAAATAAACAGCTTTGTTTAAACTTGGTGAGGAGGTAGTTTAGTGTGAGTACCTCCATTTTGATTTTTAGCCTGGTCTGCTGGGCTCACCTATGACAGCTTCGGCCAAACAATAGGCTTCTGGAATTCCTACTGAACAGCAGCACACATATTTTCACTGAGTTTATTGTTAAATAAAGTTTCCTGAATTGGAGCTATGCCCACAGCCACTATAGTAACAGACAAACCAATACTAGGACAGCTAGAGAGCATGAATGGCCTCTTTAGGTTCTCCGATGCAGTGACAGGTGACAAGGAAGTATGAAAAGGGCCATTTCTGGGAGCAATGGTACAGTATAGCCAAGGAAAAAAAAACTATTGTTCTAAAAGAGCAAAATTTGAATTCCCAAAGATCAGTGCAAATAAATAGGCTTACATTCCCAGCTGTGTTCCTCACATGGACGTGGGAAGACCACTGTCCAACCCAGGCTGGCTTGAACCCTGCAGAAGGAAAGCCACCAAAGTGCTTATGGGAAGAGTATAGTAAGAGTTCCAGGCAATGCCGCAAAAAAGCGTTCTCCATTGCTTCACACACGTGTCCTTTTATATCACAGTGAGACATACACACACATGCAGGCTGGGAACGGCTGGCAGTGGGCGGAACTTCCTGGTGAGTGAGGAAAGCAAACGCTGCTGAAAGAAAAGAGAAGTACGTACTTCTGGTGAATTTTGCCTTCTGTGACAAAAATGCGAGGAACTTGGCAAACGTCCCCAAAAGTCTATGGTACATACTGTAATTATAGGAAAGTAATCCCCGCCAGACTCACAAAGTGAAAGTGAGCGATTCTCACTCTGGGACCCTGCCTCACATAGAAAAAGGTTAGCATGAGAAAGAAAAGAGCCAAGTCTATCATAGAGCAGTAAAGTAGTATATAGATATTGTTTAAAATATGTGGGTACCCAAATGATAATTGATTTGACTTCTTTTCTTCATTTAAGATATCTAACCACTTAAATTTTAATTCATCCATCAACAGTTACTGAGCAGTTAACTTCAGATATTCATTTGGATATAGAAATCGAAAGAAATAACATTTTAAATCTGCAATGAATATATCTCTTTCATTTTGCATTCAGAATCTACTTATCAGTCAATGATGCATATTTAAAATATAAATATTGGACTTCCCCTTTCTTGTCTTGAAACATATAAACATGAACTGAGAGTTGCTATAAGGTATCTTGATTTCTCAGTGTATTTACTTACCACATACCCTCAATTACTTGATCACTATATAGCCAAATTTCTGCCGTGCTCAAGCTGATGTGCTAGGAAAAGTTAACTGAAATTATATATAATTCACTCTTTGAAGAAAGAGGTATGAGTGTAGCGTGTATGTTTCCGCCAGCCCGCCAGCCCGCCAGTCTGGGCCCACAGCCGCGCCAGCCCCAAATAACACTCAGGAGACTCTATATTTGATACAATCCTGTTGGCCAGTTACCATTATTGTTAATGGGCTGGCTCTGCCTTAGTTATTAACCCATTTCTACTTATCTAAGTATTTCCACGTGATCGTCTTATCGGGGAGCCGCGCGGTGGAGTCTTCCTTCCTCCCTGGGCTACATGTCGACTCCAACCCTACTACTTCCTCTTTCCTCCTCCTGGTCTCCTAGCCCCACCTATTTTGTTTCCTATTGGCCACAGGGCTTTATTAACCAGTATGAGAAACATATATACAGAATAACATCTCCCATCAGTATGAGCATATTTTTTAAATTATACTTTGATTATAACATTTCATCTCTTGCACTTTTAATAATAATTCTTATTTGCTCTGTTATGAAATGTATATTTATCATAACAATCCACCATTACCTCCCTCTAGTGGCTCCCAGCCCACCTCCCTCCCAGTTTCATGTCCTCTGGGTTTTATTGTTGTTTGGTTGGTTCGGTTTTTGTTGTTGTCTTAGTCAGTGTTCTATTGCTGTGAAGAGACATCATGACCATGGCAACTCTTATAAAGGAAAACATTTAATTGGAGCTGGACTACAGTTTCAGAGGTTTAGTCCATTATCATCATGGCAGGACACAGTGGCGTACAGGCAGACATGGAGTTAGAGAAGCAGCTGGGAGTTTTACATCTTAGCCTTTAGGCAGCAGAAACAACTGTGTCACACTGAGCATATTGAGCAAAGGAGACCTCAAAACCCACCCCCACAGTGACACACTTCCTACAACAACCCCACACCTACTCCAACAAAGCCACACACTCCTAATAGTGCCATTCCCTATAAGGGCCAGATTCTTTCAAACCACCACAGTTGTTGCTATTGTTTTGTTTTTTAGTTATTAATAACTCTCTGAGTTTAATTAGTGTTGCCCTCATGCGTATAGGTGTAGGCTTATCCACTGAGACCTGACTAACCTACTAGCAGCCATGACCCCAAAGGAGAATTATTCTCCCTCCCTCAACAACCACCTACTGTAATACCTCCTCCACCAAGGCTGGGGCCTCTGGAACCTTTCTCTCTTTGCCTTGGTGTTGTCACAGGCTTGATATTGTGCATGTCTCATGCAGGCAGTCACAGTTGCTGTGGATTGATGTGGATTCATTTCACAGATCCTCCTTTGATGTTTTGCAATCTTTCTGCTCACTCTTCTGTGATATCCATGAGCCTCGGATGCGGGAATGTTACAACAGATGATTCTTCCAAAGCTGAGCTCTTATGGTTATGTAAACTTGCTTGTATTTGACCTATTTTGAGCATCTTCATTAATTGTTGCATATGCAGTAGTTTCATTGTAGCAATCAGGGGGAAAGTCCCATTCAAAAATAACTGCAAATAAAAAAAAATACTCAGGAATAAACTTAAGCAAGAATGAAAGGCCTCCACAGTAAAAACTTTAGGACACTGAAGAAAGAAACTGAAGAAGACAAAAAAAGTATTTCTATGCTCATGAATTGGAAGAATTAATCTGTGACAATGGACACCCTACCAAAAACCTTATGTAGATTCATTACAATCTTAATTAAAGTCCATAAACCGTTATCCTCAGACACGGAGAAAAATAATCTCAAAATTTATACAGCAACACACACACATACAATCTTTAATGAAAACACTGCTGCATGAGGTAGTTCGTATTTGTTCTCAAGCTGTACTACTGCGTGCAGTAATAAAAACAGCATGGTACTTGTACATAGGCATACTCACAAACAGCATGGTACTGGTCTATAAACAGATTCAGATTCACAGACAAATGGATTAAGACATAGGACCAATATATAAGTCTTCACAGCTACATCTACCCAATTTTTGACAAAGATACACAAAACTATACATTGGAAAAAAGACAATATCTTTAACAAATGGTGCTTGGAATCTTAGATCTCAATATGTGAAAAATGAAACAAGACCATTGTTTCTCACCCTGCATAAAATTCACTTCCAAAAGAACCAAGGACCTCAACATATGACCTGATACAGTGAAGGTGCTACAAATCATATTCTGTCACGATAACATCAGCTATTATTGCATATAAATTCTCAAATCTCTAATGTAAAACATTATTGAGATTTATTTCTCATTCAAGTTGTGTCTAATGAGATGAGGGCAATGAAATCTCTACTTCACACCATCCCATGAAGGTTCCATTCCATGAATGTTTCATCCCATGAAGGTTCCTCCTGAGAGAGGCAACACCATGTTAGAGATATGGCTCTTAGTACATGGGTCTGTATATTTAAATCCACATCCTGAATCAGGCTATGCCTTTCTACACTTTTCTCTAAGAGTTAAGAAGCCATCTGAGCTGTGACTTGACAGTACTCAATTTATGGTCCCTAGGACCTCCATGCTCCTTGTCTTGTATGCTATGCTGAAGTAAACCACACTATGTGAAACCTCCTTCCGCCCCTAAAAGGTTAGAAAAGGCCAGACAGCTCTTTTGTTCTCTTTGTTATGTGGATTTTGGTTTGAAGAATACTCTAAGGAATATTGGTCAGAAGTCATTTCCCCCAACCATCTCTCTTATAGCAGCACACTCTTTCTCTTTCTGACCCCTCTCTCCACTGTCATCATCATTGTCATCCACTACCAACATCATCATCATTATTGTCATCATCATCACCACCATCACCACCAACATCATAATCATCACCATCATAATCATCATTACTATCATCATCATCTTCATTACCATCATCAATCACCATCATCACCACTTTTGGCGATACTCCTCCCCAAACTTTAAAGGGAAGTATCTCCTCCCTTTGTGACTCTGCCATCTTTAGATCTCCAGGTGGTATCTTATTTCTGTCTAATATTCTCCCTCTCACCTCAAGGCTCAATCATGGCCTTGAGGCCCTTCCATTCTAATAAACCTCATTAAAGGAGTTACGTGTCAGATTCCTGTCTGGATCAACTGTTGGTGTTCATTTTTTAAAATCATATTTAACAGACTCTCAGTGCTGCCAAGGCATTGATAGACAGCCAACAGATAGGCTACTGAAAGCACAAAAAAGTATATTGGATTTTTTGTTTAACTGGACAAGCCTAGAAACATTGTACATCACTTCTGCCTGTCTTCCAATTATGGACCTCAGTCATATCACCCACATTTCATACAAACCTTTCTGGACAGCGTCATCTCTGGCTGGGTACCAGCAGAGATCTCTGATAAATAACCGACAGTTTGGCCACACATATCATTTACACTGTGGACACTACCCATCCTCCAAGCCTTGGCTGGGATAGTGTCAGAAGTTATCAGTCGAAGCTCAGTCCCAACAGATCTACAAGGCTGTGCTTCACAGACTTGATTTATATTAGATTCAGTTTAGAGCATTAGAACTGTGAAGGTGAGAGATGGCCTTTCCCATGAGAATGTGGTGAAGATGGACGAGGCTATGCTCTCCTAGCTCACACTTACAGCACACTAGTGCTCTGGCCCTTCCAGCTTCCATTGTTCATTCGCCTAAAGAAGTCTAGCCAATGGGAGGTGGTTTTATAAATGGAAAGTGAGCTCTGTTCTCAATGATGAATGAACACATTACTGTGTTCATTGCCCTCAGGGCAACTTTGGGAAACTAGACCAGAACATCCAGAAGATTTGCTGAGACTAGCTCTTAGCCACAGTTTCATTTAGTAATAAATTATAGATGCCTTTATGCCACCAGTGACTAGCCACTAATGTCATAGGGGTTGTACACTATGCAAAACAAAGGCAAGTTTGTTTAGAGATCTGTTCATCTACTTTATGAGTTGGTGAGCTCTGTGGTCCCCTCATCCCCCTTCACTTAAGTAATGACAATAGAAACCTCCATTTATTGTCATCTTTTTGTACAAGGATGGTACTTTAAAAAATTATAATCACAGCAATAACTCTATAAGGTCGACATAATTTTCATTTAAAAAAATGAGATGCTACAGCAAGGTTAAGAAGATCAAAATGAATGGTGTGCAGATGAACTGAGAGCTTGAGTCCAGATCTCTGTGACTCTAACATGTTCTTCCTTTTTGTCCTGTGATGGGAATCAGCAGTCAGCAAAAGACACAAGGCCCATACATCCCTTCCTCTCAGGACTCTCCCGAATGAGGTTTCTTCAGAATGCTTGGGGCCAAAATGAACCTTGTACAACAGCCCCACATGCAAAAACTTTCACTCGCTCAAAAGTATGTATTCATCACGTATAATTATGTATATAAAATATGTAGTCAGTGGCCACCCCCATCCCTCTTCATTCTCACACAGCATGAAAGGAGAAAGTGTAACAGATGTCTTGGATGCTTATGAGTGTTTCATGGTTTGAATATGAACTCCCCTATGAAGCCTTGGTCGTCAGCACACAGCACAATTTTGGGAGGTGCTCGAAACTTTAAGTAAGTCACTGGAAGAATGTTCTGGAAAGCTAAGCTCTTGTCTGCCTCCTAGTCTCCTTGAGGTTAACTGCTTTGCCCTACCATATGCTCCCTGCTGTGGTTTTCTGCAATATCATTAATCAAGATAACAGCAGAGCCAATGGGGTTGTAGGTCCAAACTTCTGAAACTGTAAGCTGAAATAAAGCTTTTTCTCCTTTAAATCAACCTTTAGGTGTTTGTTACAGCAATGAAAGGACTGAGCAATGCTAAGTGTTCCTGTCACCATCAATATCACCAAGCCCACTCTTCTTTGTTTCACATAGCTGCTTCTCCACAGTCAACAAACCAGGCACCCCTTGTCTGTATCCAGAAATGTCATAATAGTATAGCTGACAAACCAGCCACTAAGAAGGTCATTGTAGCAAAGAATCCACACCACTTGCTATTATAATCCCTAGTGGAAATATTTGTGTGCCTGTGTGTAAAAACTCTAAATGGAGGCACAACATTTGGGGATTAGAGACATCAGGGAAGCACATTGCACATTCCCTTAGGCTCTTAGGAGAATAATAGTGTCACTTGTTAGAGGATTAATATTACTAGGCATTGCGCTGAGTGTTTAACACATAGTCTTGCTCAATCTTTGCAATGATCCTACAAAGACCAAATCATTTTGACTTTACAGAAGAAAACAAAAGCAAATTTAGAGTCCGATTAAACAGGGACAAAGCAAATGGCCCGGGTCTGCCTGGCCACTTCCTTTCTCCTTTCCAGCTTTCCTATAGATCTCACAGCTGGTAGTAAAGGATGCCAGGAGGAAGGGTCTGGCATGGAGCGGGAGCTTCCGGAGCTACCAGCGGGGCTGCTGTTGCACAGTTGTCAGAAAAGAGAACACAGAGTCCTAAAATTGCACAAGAACTGTAAACAGAACAAACGGAATCCATCAGACATGGTGCTGACTAACCCCTTGCTGGACTGTAACCTCAGAAGGCTCCTTTGTGTCCTGCTTGAACAAGTGACACAGCCCTCAGAGTACCAAAAACGGTGACAGTAGTGCCTGTGCTGTGAGTCTGTGCGTTTTAGATAGTTTGTTTCTTCCTTCACAAATGTTGTCATTACTTCTGACACTTCCTAAATACTCTTTGGGCTATTTAAGAATTCCAAAGAAGCTGGGAGTGAGCTTTCATAGGGAGGATTCCACAACTGGTTTTCATTGCTAGAAGGGATTTTTAAAATTTGTCAGCACGGCCTTTGTCCTCATCTGTGGATCTAATTCTGTCCCTTTGAGGTTCACAGCCATTTATGGGGACAGTAGTGGGATATGATTAGATAAAGTACCTCTACCAAAATGTCTTTTCAAACAAACAAAACAAATAAATAAATGGTCAGGAACCTATTAGAAGTCATTCATATATTTTAAGCAACAAATATATGCAGGAGAAAAAAAAATAAAAAGAGGGGAGAGAGCTGGCCCCACCCCTTGTCTGGGCAGCTCAGTAGGGCTGGCCCTGGAGGCAGGAGGAGTATGAGCTGGCTCTAAGGTCAGGAGAGAGGGAGAGCTGGCTCCACCCCTCCTCCCCTGGTCTGTGATGTCAGGGAGGGAGAGATGCCCAGCCCCACGCCCCCCCACCCATGTCAGGCAGGGGCATGAGAGTGGGCCCTGCACCTCACCTGGGTAGCACAGTAGAGCTGGCCCTGGTGGTGTGAGCGCCAGCGAGCCTGCAGGGTGTGAGAGCATGAGAACTGTCCCTGCTCCTTGCTGTCTGCAGCATTGGGTGAGCTAGCCTGGGGGTGCTAGAGAGCTCACCTTGGTGGGGAGGTGGCGGAAGCTGGCAGGCTGACCAACGCAGCTACCACCCAGGCCCAGGATCCAGGGGTATGAGTTGGCCCACCCTAACATCTACCCCATTCATGAACGGTTGAAGTGTGTGAAGGGGCCGGTCCTGTAGATCCAAAGCTACAGGACCTCTGGGACACAGGCAACAGCAGGATACCCAAGAGGAGTCCCAGTGAGGATCCAGTATTGATAGTATCCCAGAAGCCAGATGCCTCGAACCAGACCAATGAAGATTTGCAAGTAAAATGTACAAAATAAAGGGTATACTAGATGACTTACCGTGACACACTACAGCTTCCACGATGAGAATGTTTTTATCATTTTGTCTTTTTTAAAAATTTTATTTTGGGGGAAGGCTGGAAAGGCAGAGGATGATAACAAAGGGATAGAGAGATGAATGGAATTGGGGCACATGGTGTAAAATCTACAAGGAAATCGACAAGAAGTTTTATTTTAAAAGCCCGTTTATTTTATAATGTATTTGTAACTACAGTTTTAAGAGCTTACAAGCATAAATGAATCCATGCAGTGTGTCACTGAGTGTTTTCAACTTGTCTTATCCTGCATATAACCTTGACAACATCTTCTCAGTTTGTCACAAAAAAAATATTCTATTATCTATAACACAGAAAAACTGAAATTTAGCAGAGCACACAAGTTCCGTTCCTTGTAACATGAGCTCCAGGGGATCAGATGCTTTCTTCTGTCCTCTGTGGGCCCTGATACACAAGTACACATACTCACTCGGAGACATGCATACACGTAATTAAAAACAACAAAAAAGTGTTTAAGAAACTGAAGTTTAGAGAGGTTAAATCTGTAGGAGTAGTGCATAGCTGAGCTCAGACTCAAGCCCAGGCCACTCCACTTCATTGCATTTCTATATTTGTTTGTTTATTTATTGTGTTGTGAGAGTGAGTGTGTGTGTGTGTGTGTGCACGTGTGCATGCACACAGGTATTGCTGCTGTACATGTGGGGGTTGGAAGACAAGTTGTGGGAGTGGTTCTCTCCTTCCACCAAATGAATCCTTAGCTTGAACTCAGGTCCTCAGGGTTAGCGGCAAGCATCTTCACCCACTGAGTCATCTCACTCCTTCCAAACCAGGCCCACTTTTATGTCTCTCCATGCAAACCTGACCTCTTTTATCTCCAATTGCTCACCTGCCCACCTGAGCAGCCACAGACTCCATCACTCAAGTTTCTGGTCCCCTTAAGCACCTGGAAAATCCTTGGGCGTAGGTGGAAAAGGCTCCTATGCATGTACAGATTGCCGGTTTTCACATGCAGCCCCCATTAGCCCATATTATATGCACGACTACACCACCAGAGCCTTCTCTGTGTTATGGGAAGTGGTGCATCATATCAGAGATCCTGAAGTCACCTTCTTTTTGAGCCTCATGTCACAAGGACTCTTAGTTTCTCTCATTGAGTTCCTTGTGGTCAGAGAGAACTTTCAGGCATAAGACACTACTATAAAAATGTGAGAACACCTGTGCTTAGTCTGGAGCTCTTCCATCCCCTGGATCACACTGACTTCTTTCTCTGTTCCTCTGAAAGAATGGGGCAAGCTGAGAGTGTCTCTAGAGTAGAGATGTCATGTGTGGATAGTGTGTGGAACAATGCTGGTGCAGCTGAATGTAATGGCTTCACCTCTCGGTGAGTACAAGCACTCCCACGAAATAAAGAGTGGACACATGTTCATTGTTTGTGGAGGTAAGAAGAACTCAGGAGTTATGTCCAGGGTAATGCACTTTTCTAACAATGAGTGCCTGGGGGTTTTGTTGAGAGAGTATACACATATTCATTCAAACAGAAAAGCACGTTAGAGGGAAGGTGCATTATGGAGCATGCTCAGTTGTAATTAAGAAAGAAAGATGGTGGACACATCAAGGTCATGGAGCATATGTTCAAAAGCTTAAAATGACAGACAGTAACATTTGTGGGCATGCTCAACTTCCAATAAGCATGGAGAACTAGAAGGTCTCTGGGATGCTTGGCTCTCATCATAAACTTCTAGCTGAAACACTAAGTTTGAAGGTGTGTTAAAATAAGTTTCCCCTAAAGATTACTGCCATACATAATGACTAACACTAAACTTTTAGTTTTCTTCTTGATGACATCCGTAGCCCTTCCCTTTTTTAGTACATATCATGACTATAGAACAGGAATCGTAAGAAAAACTCTGCCAAATCAGAGGTCTGAGCTTCTTGGCCCCTTCCTCGTTCACCTAACCTTATTGTAGCCTGGGGTAAAGTAAGCCAGCATCATTTCAGCTTTTCCCAGGACCTTGAAAATACTTCCTATAATGGAACATCATTGTGGTAATGTGAATGTAATTGGCCCCATAATCTCATAGGGAGTGGCACTATTAGGAGGTGTGGTCTTGTTGGCAGAACTGTGTCTACGTTAATTTGAAGATGTTAAATAAAACCAACCGTTGATGGCCTACTTCTCAAGAGATCTCACTGTTACTGTTTCTTTGCAGACACATGCAAGGACTTCGTACATGGAAGAAATGTTTCCTTCCCGATACCATAGCTCAGGATAACTTTTTGACATGCCTCTTTACAGTCTTAAGAACCATAACCAGTCCCCCGATTTATTCCCACAGTGAATGTTTCCCCCTCACCTCACTCAAGGACGAATGAGGCAAGAATTCCCTCCCAAGTAGCACGGCCCTTCTCTGCATTAAAACCCATTCATGTTTTGACCATCATAGACTCAATCCACAGAAAGCCTTGTACAAGTTGGCTTTCTGTTTTGACCAATAACTTGAAAAAAAATCTTAGACAGCAGCCAGAAGCCTCTTATTGGGGCAAATACTTGGTATAGAAGAATAGAAAAAAAAATTAATGAAAATTCCTGCCTTTTTTGAACAGATTAAGAGAGATACATGATTAGATTTAGAATGTGTGACATCCAAAAGCCTACATAACTGGAACATACACTTTAAGAGGACAGGTAAAATTATAATTACAAATTAGGAATGAACTTTAACATTTAGAATTAAAGATTATATAATACATACATTTTAAAAATTTGTCAACACAAATGTCAGGGTTTTTGTTTGTTTGTTTGTTTGTTTTGCTGCAAAGAGCCACCATGACCACAACAATTCCTAAAAAGAAAATTTTAATTGGGCTGGCTTACTTACAGTTTCAGAGGTTCAGTCCACTGTCATAACGATGGGGAGCACGGCTGTGTGTAGGCAGATGTGGTACGGAAGCTGAGAGTGCCATCTTGCAGGCAACAGGAAGTCAACTGAAAGTCACACTGAAGGAAGCTTGAGCAAAAGAGACTTCAAAGCCTGCCCCCACAGTGACGCACTTCCTCCATCAAAGCCACGCCTTCCAATAGTGCCTCTCCCTTTGGGAAATATTTTCTTTCAAACAATCACAATGAATATCATGAAACTTGAAACATTCATTAATTGGATCATTAAAACACCTCTTCTATAGTTTCTCCATACAATTATTATTGACTTTATAGTAATCTAATAATACATATTTTTGAGGTAGCATCTCATTATATAACATAGGCTAGCCTCAAACTCACAATACTGCCTCAGCCTCATGAGTGTATGTCACATGTATGCAACCACACCTAACTATAATGTCATATTTAAATACAAAGAACAAAAATATTATACATTCTTTTCTTTATATATTTAATCAAAACATTCTTTTATTGTTGAGTTTAGCAAAAAATGCACTTCACAAATTTATTGTTCATATTGCAATGAACATTGGGATTGTTTTCATGTTTGGGGAAAACTATATAATCTTTTTTCATATAAGACTTGTTATAGATATAGTTACTGTCTATAATTCTGTTAGAGATTATGCCCAATACTAATACAGGACCTCATATACCCCAGGCCTCAAACTCACTGTGTAGTCAAGAATGACCTTAACCCTCTGGTCTTTTGGCCTTCACCTCCTAAGTATTAGGATTATAGCGGTGAACTATCAGGTATGTTTGATTACTTGGGTTTTTTTAATATTCTGTCAGGGTTTCTCTATGTAGCCCTGGCTATTCTAGAACTCGCTTTTTAGACCAGGCTGGCCTCAAACTCACAGATACCCTCCTGCCTCTGCCTCCCAAGTGTTGGTATTAAAGTCATGCACCACTGCCCAGCTATCATCCTGATTTTATGCAATGCTGTGACTCAAACCCAGGACAACTGAGTTCCATCACTACCCCACAGATTTGATCTCATGAAAATGCTGTGGGAAACCAAAGCATAAACATGGTGAACTCATATATGCTGCATGGCCAGAATTAGCCTTGATGGGGAAGAGATACACTTTGGAACGGCCATCACTGGAAACCCAACCCTTTACTTTGATGAATGGAAGAATTTCCTGCAGGCTAGCTTCTGGTTTTATGTGTTTGCAGCCCCGCATTTCCTCCACTCCAGTGCTGCTGCAAATTGCCACACTTTCCCAGGCTCTGCACATTTGTCTTTTGACATCGAGCAAATCAACCCCGTGAGGATGGGACTATTCCTGGAAGTCATTCCTCAGCATGGTGGCTATTCATAACCCAGCCATATGCGAAATTGCCTGACAGAAACCACATAAATATATCCCATTTCACCCAAATTAAATGCATTCCCTACACAAACGTCATTAAGGCAAGTAAAAGGATATTCAGGGCCACTCCCGATACCAACACAAGGAAAATAGAAACAAAAAGGAAGCCAGGAGGAAAAGAGTCAGTCCTTTCAAAAGTATTGTGCTGTACACACACCACACATTAGAAGCAGCCCAAGCAAGTCTCAATCCTGCATAGGATGTGCTTCTAGCCTCATGCCATGACCTCTGTCTCATCACTGTCTTACAGAGCACCCCCACCACACACACATCCATGCTCAAAGGGGCTCAGCTGTTGCTCTTCCAAAAGACCTGTGCTGGGTTCCCAGCCCTCATGTGATAACTCACATCTGTAGTTCCAGTTCAGAAGATCTGATAACCTCTCCTGACCACCATGAGCACTGCATGCAAGCCAAAGCAAGATAAAAGAAGGAAGGAAGGAGAAAAGAAAGACAAGAAAGGAAGGAAGCAAGGAAGGAAGGGAAAGAAAGAAAGACATATACATATAAAATAAGATAAATGCTAGAAAACCCCTAAAATCCACATCTTGGAAAGTATCGAAAACTTTGGGAAGCGGGGCCTAGTTGGGAAGTAAGGGAATATCTCTTGGGAATGTGTCATTAAAGGGGATATCAGTACCCAAGGCCCCCACCTCTCTCTGACTTTCCCACCATGATGTTAGCGCCTTTCCTCAACCAGCATGATCCTACCTCAACATAGACCCAAAGCAATGTGTCCATAAAACTGTGGGCTGAAACCTCAGCAACCAAAGACAAAAATAAGCACGCCCTCTTTACGTGGTTTTACCACCTTGAGTTTGTTGCAGTGGCAGAAACCTGACTGACAGAGAAAACCTGGTACCGAGAAGTGGGGCCAGTTGGCACCAATGGGATGAGTTAGGGAGGTTTTGGAGGAGCTAGAAAAAGCCTCGAATCGACTGCTGTTGAGTGGTGGTTAATGGGCAGGCGAGGCAGGATCTCAAGCCCAGAATGCAGACAGGAATGTGGACGGGAAAGACCGAGCTCATACGATTTCAGCTAGGTCTCCTGGGGGACCGATTAAGTAGCCATTTGTGGTACATTCTGGTAAACAGCTTGGCTACATTTGGCATGCTTTGAGAGGTGGAAAGTGGCTGAGTTTAAAGGTCTGTTAGCCTGTGAATAAGCACTAAGGCAGAAAGGAGGCATCTGGGCTGCCGCATGGCATACCCTCCACTCAGATTTGTAGTAAGAATCAGGAGCAAACAGCGAGAGGAAGAGTGTTTCTACCGGGCAGGCTTTAGGGTCACTGTGACCAAACACCTGAGACAATAACTTAAAGCAGTGCTTCTCAACCTTCCTAATGCTACGACCTCCAATCATAAAGTTATTTTCGTTGATATTTTGTAATGGCAATTTTCCTACTGTTATGAATCTGATGTGAGACCCCTGTGAAATGGCCGGACCACAGGTTGAGAGCTGCTGAGTTAGAGGAAGACTGACAGCTCATGGTGTTAGTATTTCCGTGGCTGCTTGGTTCCCTGCATTTGCACAGAATACACTGGTGATAAAAGTATGTAGCAGAGGAATTCTTCACCTCATAGGAGACAGGGAGCACAGCAAGGGACAAGAAGAGGCCAGGGACAAGATCCCTAGGACCTATGTAAGTGTTTAACTTTCTTCAATAGGTCCTACCTTATGAAGTTTTCAGAATTAGCTGGAGACAAAACTACTAAGGCTGTTTCCCATAGGAAACAGTTTATAGTCAGTCAACGTATAAATAGTTTTAAAGTTGTAGCCAAGGAAGGTCTGTAGCAACATTTGATGACAACCAAAATGCTGGCATGCTCATGCTATTGGCACTGATCAAACTCTGTGGATCACCAAAAACAAAATAGGCCATGAAAATAGGAAGGGGTGTGAGGAAGGAGAGAGGGCTCAGGGAGTGTCAGAGGGGATGAGAATGACCAATATCCATTTTATATGTGCGTGAAATAACAAAGAAGATAAAAACCCAAGCAAGCAAAGGAGCTCATTTCTTTGCATTGTAACGTTAGAAAAGATGCACCAGGGCATGTCAGGAATCCGTAAGACTCATCCAGGCTCTCAGGTTTGAGGTTTTGGTGAAAAGAGACCCCTGTAGTATACTGCTCTCACTCTGAGCCACCCAGTAAATCATTTCCCTGGATGTGTCTACTCATGCTTAGCTGTCTAGGCCCTTAGAGGCTGCTGTAGTTGGCTCTAAGTAGACCCAGCTAGTGCTGAAGTCAGCCCCAGCAATTGGCCTGCCCTATTTGATTCTGGTTTCACTTGGATGCAGAATGCATGAGTCATGAGCTCGTGAAGGTTTCCAATGAACTCATGAAAGAGGCTCTAAGAGTCTAGGTGGTGGTGTGTGGCAGAACCAGGCAGCCTCTAAAGAGTGATGTGTGAAGCTGTGAGGCCGCAGCTGAGCCTGCATTGGAAACCCTGGGAAGGTCGGGAACCAGGACTATCTATCCAAGAATTCTGCAGGTAGCAAATGGAGTCAGCTGAAGAAAGGAATGTGTGGGCTCCTGCCAGAAAGGGGGGGGTGCTGCTGTGACCCTACTGAGCTCACTTTGCAGTATCCTGTGTACAGGTCTTAGTCATGGAAGTACTATTTCATTTAACTGAATTCCCATCTTGCTTTTGGTCTGATCCTTTCTTTCCTCCCCCTTCTGAATGACAGTATTTCCCTTGTGCCATTGTATGTTGGAAGTATGCAACTTGTTTGATTTATTTTATTGCTAATCCAAATGTTCTATCATTTCCCATTTCCTCCCTCCAGTCTTCCCATGCTCCCATACCCCACTCCTTCTTAAATCCATGCCCTCTTTTTCTTTAATTAAATATAACCTGTTGGTTTTGTTGCTTGTATATATGTGTTTCTAGGACTTACTACTGGGCCACTGGGCATTGGATAATCAATTAAGGGCCTCATCCCTGTGAAAGACCAATTCTCTCTCTCTCTCTCTCTCTCTCTCTCTCTCTCTCTCCACTCTCTCTCGTCTCTCTCTCTCTCTGTCACTCACTCAATTTATATATGCATATATATATATATTCAGCAGAAATTATTTGCACGCAGCTTTTCTTCTAAGGATAGAGCCCCATTATGCTTCCATACACTCACATTGGGTGCTCAACCAGCATTGAAATTATTAAGGTCTTGCTTAGGCTGTCATATGGTTTAGATATTGTGGGTGTAACTGCTGAGTCTAAAAAACACAATCTCACAACAGACTTCCTGGACTGTTGACTCTTATAGTCTTTCTGGCTTTCCCCCCTGACCTCAGGTGTAGGAGTTATGTTATAGATGTATTAATAGGGGCTGGACACCCAACAGTTATTTGGTCTCTACATTTTGACCAATTGTGCCTTTCTGTAATGGTCTCATATCTGCTGCAATAGTAAAGGGTTAGAGCTACACTCATCTGTGGGTATAATAATAAGTATTTAGAATGTAGGTAGGAATTATGCTGTTTTAGAAAAATGACTTCTTTTACACAGGAGCTCAAAGCTGAGAGTTTATCTTGAGTCTCAAAGTGGAATTGGCTTGGTCTTTTGGGCAGTCTAATTATAAAGATGCTTGGGATGCAATCCACATTGTTTATATTCTGAGATCAACAAGAATCTTCAGGAACTAAGAGGGAAATTCTGTTTGGGTCTTAAAGGGCCTTTAAAAGTTCATGAATTGAAGGGATGGTCCACAGATAATAATGCTCCTTGGAACTGGTGTAACCCTTCTCGAGATGGCATTACTAGTTCAGTGGGTCACTGAGGATGTGCCCTTGAGGAGACCTTCCCATCTCTTCTCTATCCATTCTCCTTTCTTCATAATATAAACCACATTGCCCCATTGAGTGCTTGCCACAATGATGCTCTACTCTTAACCGGGTACTAGGTAGCCGTGGCCTGAAACTTCTTCCTTTGATGTGAGATATCTCTGGCACTTTGTCACTCCAATGGAAATTTGACTAAAGCATCAGGATAATGGGAACCTATTGGGAAATCAGATACTCTGAGGTACAACTGCAATATGACATCACCACATCCTGTGGTGCCTCCTAGGTGACAGCCATATCTTGTGGAGGATGAATGGCTCCTTCGTGGCCACCCTCTTTAAGAAACTCACTGAAGTGGACAATGACAGCAAGCTTCACACTGTCAGTAGAAAGCCATGGCCACAGAAGTAGCTGCTGATGCTCTGGCGAAGATGGAAGGGTTATGTGACCTGAACCCATAGTGGGAATACCAAACAAGGTTATCTTTGTGTTTTACCCACAGCAGAGTGTACCTGCTGTTGAGTAAGGGGCATTCTTGTTATACAGACCAAGGAGACAAGTTATTTTAGAGATGCATTGAGGATTCCAATTTATGTATCCTCAACTTGGTTATTGTAAAGAAGAAAGATTTTGTGAGCTATTCCTGTACTGGCTGAGGTCCAAAAGAGCTAGCAGAATCCAAAAGTTTTTTAATCTCTCTACAGAAGATGATGTCTGCCACAATGTTGTCAGAAAACCCTTAGACAAAAAAAGATAAGAAGCTCAGGACCAAGTCCCCAAGACTCAGTGCCTTGTTACTCCAAATGTCCCAACTTCTCACTCTGAAGACATAGCACACTAAGAAAAACAAGAAGAATGCAGAATATGTTTAACTTTGGATTGCCAAGAGACATTGGATGTCCTTGCTAAGAGTTTATGAATCCAGTCAAAAACAAGTCATGATGGCTGTAAGATGGGTTCTAATTACAATGATGGACACCTCTATAACAAAAGGAAAGGACACGGAGAAATACAGAGAAGTGCACAGAGGCAGAGGCGGAGATTGGAGGTGCAGAGCCATAAGTCAAGACTGTCTGGGGGCACTCACAGCTCAAGTTTTCAGGGACACTATGTCCCTTGCCACATGCTGCTTTGAAACTTTTGGCCTCCGGAATAATTTTTCTGGAGAATAATTTTTATTTTAAGCCTCTATGTTTATGGTAACTTCTTACAACAGCTCTAGGAAACTAATTCATCTGTGAAATGTGTTCTGACGACAGCTGAAATGTAGGAAGAATATCAAAGCGGCTCGATGACCTGTTAATTCTTCCATTTGGAAAGACAAGGGCACAGAGAGTGGTATTTGGAGTGTGGGGGGGGGGAGGCTTTGTGTTTCATTTGTCCATTGTTATGTAATAAAGCATCCCACTAATGGCAGTGTGAAACCACGGTCTCATTATGTCACTGTAACAATGGAAAGTGGGGATGAGAAAGTGACTGGGAAGCACGAGGAAAGTAATGCGGGATGGTGTTTGTGCATACCCATCTCTACCAGTGCTGCTCTCTCTCCGTTTCTCATCAGCTTCTCCAGCACACAACTCGGGGAGAAAATCTCCCACAAGGTGTTTTACTATTTGGTTCTTAGGCAGAGAAAAGAGAGCATAACTTTTCCAGCATCTACTGATTTTCAGTTGCTTTCAGTCCAAAATGCTGCTCATGACAAATATTTTAGACTAGCATATTCTGGATCCCTTCAGTAACAGAGGCCAGTACTTTCCAGGTTGTCCTCACTGGTAACCTTCACCGGGTAAAGATTTCCCAGCTATCTGTGCCCCTGAGTTGCACATTGTGCGTTATACATAGTAAAGACTGGCTGGTCTAGCAAAGGAACCTGCTTAGGTGAATGTCAAACTCTCATCTCTCAGCCCCGCACTTGGAACTTCTGCCCACAGCTGATTAGAGTGCAAAATGGTGCCCTAACTTTGGGAAACAGCTTGGAAGTTTTTTCAGATAAAACTAAATGTGTAACACCTTAGTCACTTGGAGCTGCTGTACTGGAATACCATAAACCAACAGCTTAAAGAACAGACATCGCTTACACTTTTAGAAGATATAATTCAGTTACCAGCACAGTTGCTTTCTGGTGAGGGCTCCATTACTGACTTTCAAGATGTCCTCCTTCTTCGTATTCAGGCTATAACAGTGGTTCTCAACCTTCCTGATGCTACACTGTGATCCTTTAGTACAGTTTCTTGTGTTATGGTGACCCCAACCATGAAATTATTTTTGTTGCTACTTTATCACTGTAATTTTGCTATTATGAATTGTAATGTAAATATCTGTGTTTTCCTATGGTCTTAGGGGACCCCAGTGAAAGGGTCATTCAACTCCCCCAACATGTGGGAATGCTACCCACACGTTAAGAACCGCTGATCTATAACATAAGCATTCTTGATACCTGGAACCTCATCTGTAGATATTTCCCTAAATGAAATCAAAACTTATGTTTGCACAAAAACTAGAACACAAATGCTAGAGCTATTTTATTCATTATCACTCCAATCCAGATGTCCTTCAATAAGTGGCTGGACCAACAAATTGTAGTACTACTTAGTAATAAAATTGAACTGCTAATGCATACTACAAATTGGTTAGATGTTAAGTATATTTTGAGAAGAAAAAGAAGACAGGCTGAAAGATGGCACATGGTATCATCCCATTCATGTTGCATCTTAGAATTGACAGAACTTCTAAGGAGAGAAAGCTGACATAGGGATGACAGAATCTGGTAGTAGGGGACGAATGAGACCAAAAACCCTGAGGGGCATCTTTTCTGGGGGTGTTACATCATGAATCTGAGTTCCAAAGGACTCGCTGAAGCTTCCAGGCTCTTGTATCCCAGGGCAAAGAATTGGCTGCACACATAGTTAGAAATGAGGGTAGAGATAATTTACTATGAAAGGAAAGGCACTTCCGAGAATAGGAGTGGCTTAGTGACCAGAGGGAAAGAAATCGCTCAAAAGCACTGTGTTACCATAACCCTTTATAGCCCAGTTACACAGCATCCATTTCCACAGATCTGTGTTACTGGACTTTCCCTGAGCATGCTCTGCATGATTTATGTAGCCCAGGTGGAGAGGGATTTCCAGTCTTACCCTTCACGCTGACTTCGTGATGTAGCTTATTCTGGTCCCTTTGTCATGCTGTAGGGAGAAAGGTTTCATATCAGGACAAGCCGTGAGTCACAGCTGTGCTTTGTCAAAACTCATAGAATGTTGTTTTGTTTTGTTTTGTTTGTTTGTTTTGTTTTTAAGACTAATTTTACTACTTATAAATTAAATAGAAATCTTAAAAAGAAAAATAAGATTAAGCAAAAAAAGAACCACACAGAGAATAGATGACAACAAGCAAAACACCTATTCATGTATTGTGCAATAATTCTTAGATAGACCAGTTTGTAAACAGAGCTTGAAGTCAGATTAAACTCTTGTATAATCACACACCAGGATTCACCATTCATTCATTCATTCTACAAATAGTCTCCACCAAACACTTTGCTCTAGCTGCTTGGGACACATAAAGACAGACATAAGTTGAAATTAATTCGGGAGAGACTTTTTACCTTCTTGCTTTCATCACCCCCCCTCCCAATTCCACTTCTGTGTCCTTTTCAAATACATATAAATATTTTTAAAGTCTGCATAAACCTCATGCCAGTTTGTCAACTCAAGGTTTTTGTCTCTTGACCTCGAGTCATCACCCTGAAGCATAATCCTCTTAGAAGATAAAGTCCTGCCTCAGTCTGTGATGGAGGGCTGGAGATGCTGGCTTTGAATGTCAGCAAAGGAGGGGCTCGGGGCGGTGCTGATGGCTGGGTGGATAGTCTCATCAGTGAGGAGTAGTGGCAAACAGACAAAAAGCAGCATGGGTTGCCTCTTGGGGTTCTTTGTGTCTGGGCCATGGAAAACTGTCAACTATAGAGAAGGGATTCCCCCACTCAGGGAAAGGTTTCCCCCAGTCAAGGAAGGGTTCCCCACTCAGTCCTTCCAGAAAGTGCTGTCACAGATCCAGTCAAGTTGATGATTAAGATGAACATTTGTTGAGCACAGGGAAGCCTGTATTTCAACAGTTTCTCAAATAATCAGCTTAAAATAATCCTCAGGCCAAGGAGGAGGCTTCTTAGGAGGGGCATATTCTAAAACCCTGCAATCATATTTCTAGGTGGCCTATCCTGACTTCCTCAGAGAAAATCTCACTGAGGAATGAAAATTTTGGCAAAAATGTGAGGTAGATAAGGAAGAAAGGCACAGGACTGAGTAGGGCAAGAGTGGGGGTTCCGGTGGGGCTCTGTGACCTAGGGGGGCACTTTTGAAGCCATTAATGGACACCTATGATTGATCTCTCTTTGGTTCTGAGGACCTGCAGCATATGTGAAGCATAGTCTCCATCTAGGAAATGAGGACAGTGGGCAAAGGGGTGGCATGATTTTCTCCATCTTGAACTTAGACTCCAAGTGTTCAAACTCTACTCCTCGTTGTCTCCCAAGACTGCCCCTTGCTGCTGCTGCTGCTTCTTCTTCTTCTTCTTCTTCTTCTTCTTCTTCTTCTTCTTCTTCTTCTTCTTCTTCTTCTTCTTCTTCTTCTTCTTCTTCCTCTTCTTCTTCTTCCTCTTCTTCCTCCTCCTCCTCCTCCTCTTCTTCCTCTTCTTCTTCTTTTGGTTTCAACAGAACCCACTTGCCATTTTTCAAAGGGACTTACTTATTTTCCTCTACCCACTCCAAGTGGGTTGAGGGACCTGTCCTTTGCTCATGGTTTTCATCTGCCCTTGCTTTGTTTCTGCTCTGTTGTTTCATTTCACAAGTGTCATCTCTAATAAGACTTAGTAATCTCCCTGTCCTAATGAGGTTTTTGTCGACATGGCACCAGTTAGAGTCAATTAAGAGGGAACCTCAACTAAGAAAATGTCCCCACTAGATTGGCTTGTCAGTCTGTGAGACTTTTTGTTTGTTTTGAGACAGGGTTTCTCTGTGTAGTTCTGGCTGTTCTGGAACTTACTTTGTAGATCAGGCTGGACTGCAACTCACAGAGATCCACTTGCCTCTGTCTCCCCAGGGCTGGAATTAAAGGCATGCACCACCACCATTACTGGATGACATTTTGTTGTTTAATGATCGTTTTAGTTATCGTTATCTGTCATTATGATAAAACACAATGACCAAAAGCAATTTGGGAAAGAAAGGGTTTATTTGGCTTAGG
Source organism: Cricetiscus sungorus (assembly GCA_030556225.1). Classification (NCBI taxonomy): domain Eukaryota; kingdom Metazoa; phylum Chordata; class Mammalia; order Rodentia; family Cricetidae; genus Cricetiscus; species Cricetiscus sungorus. Next base: position 7,291,114 of record JANBXA010000180.1, read on the forward strand.
CTTCCCCATCATGGCTCATTATTGAAGGAAATCAGGGCAGGAACTCAAACAGTGCAGAAACCTGGAGGCAGGAGCTGAAGCAGAGGCCATGGAGAAGTGCTTGCTGCTTCCTGGCTTGTTTCTCATTACTTGCTTTGCCTGCTTTCTTATAGAACCCAGGACTGACTGCTCAGGATGGTACTACTCACAATGGACTAGGCCCTGACACATCTATCACTAATTAAGAAAGTGCCTTACAGGCATGCCTACAGCCAGATATTATGGAAATATTTTCTTAATTAAGATTCCCTCCTGTCGGATGACTTTAGCTTGTGTCAAGTTGACTTAAAACTATCCAGCAAAATGATGGATGTGGGAGAACCCAGCTCACTGGTGTAGGTGGCCCTATCCATTAGCAGGTGGTCCCGAGTTATATAAGAAAGTGAGATTGAGGAACAAGCCAGAGGGAGCAGACCAGGAAGGAGTGTCCTTCCACAGCCTCTGCTTCAGGTCCTGCTTTGAGTTCCTGCCCCAACTTCCCTCAGTGATGGAGTGTGTCCTGGGAGTTGTTTGTGAGTTGAATTAAACCTTCCCCCACAAGTTCCATGGTGTTTTATTTCAGCAATGGAAATCCTAACTTAGACACTTGTTTAATTGAAATCATCTTTATCTTTCACCCCACCACCACCACCACCAATGGCTAGCTCAAGTAACCTGGAAAATACTTTATTTTCCCAGCCTAAGACTCCACCTCTTGTATAATGCTCTCTCAACTTAACAGTGGCCTTTGGTGGGAGATGGAGGAGAAGGAAAAAAGTGAGATTTTAAAAAGAAAAGAGAAGACATAGAGGAGAAAGAGGAGGGGGAGAGTAGAAGGCAAGGAGGAGGCTAAGCATATTGTGAAGATCCTTGAATGGCCTTGGTTAATTCATCTGCACCCATTACTTACTCATGCACCACAGTGACCCTGTTACCTGACATAACTACTTACTTTGGCTCATGGTTTCAGTCAATCGTGGCAGAAAAGGAATGGTGAAACAGCTCTACTCATAGCAAGAGGAGCAGTAGTGCTGTTCATGGTCACTTAGAAAGCCAGGAAGCAGAGAGGGAGATGGGCACCAGGGATGGCCAATCGGTAATCTTAAAAGCTCATCACTAGTGACCAACTTCTTCCAACGAAGCCACATAGCCTAGAAGTTCCACAGTTTCCAAACTAACACCACCACCAGATGGGGAACAACCATGAACCTGTGGGAGCTCAAACCATAACGCTGTAGTTACATGCTGCTTTCATTCCCAGAGTTTAGCTGCAATACATTTCACAGTCAGACGCTAAATCTTCTAAATCGTTTTGGACACCCACAGTCATTCACAGGCCTGTGGAGGCACAGCACCTGCCTGCTGTGTTTGTGAGCTTGGTCTCTTTAGCACACTTAAGATTGATAGCATCATGGAGAATCCTGGCAGCATGTTTCTGTGTTGCTCACTTTTTGTCAATTTCATACAAACCAAGACATATCAGGGAAGAAAGGCCCTCAACCATGGAACTGATTTCATCAAATTGGCCTTAGGGCATGTATTTGGATGCATTTTCTTTATTGATAATTGATGTAGGATGCCCCAGTCCACTGTAGGAGGGTCCTGGCTGTGTAAGTAAGTTATCTGACCTAGACAAGATGAACAACTAGTAAGCAGTTTTACTCCATGTTTTCTGTATCAAGCTCCTGCCTTGAATTCATGCCTTAGCTTCCCTTGATGATGGACTGCAACCTATAAACCAAATAAATCCCTATCTCTCCCAGCTCACTGTAGGTCAGTGTTTTATCACACAGGAGCAGAAAGCTAACCAAAACAGTTAACATACTTCTCATTTTGTCTTTTCCCAAAGCTAAATAGGAAGTAGCTTCTTTTGAAATCACTAGAAGCTTCTGGTAGGTTTTGGAGCCTGGATGCTTGTTTCAACGATGCCTGAAGTTGTCATGCCAACTTCCTCCAGTTTAAAAAAAAAAAAAAAAAAAAAGGAGTATCATTTATTCAGTGGCAATGAGGCACCCTACAACGCTGCTGTGCACCAACTGACACGCGCCAGGCAACCCAGTGCACACACGGAGACTTCTGTTCAGCAGAGTAAAGCAATGACAACTCTGTGAAGACATTTTCCATGACAATTAGGACCATGAATCTAAGCGAATGCTGGGTTGCCACAGATGCAAACAGCAAAACGGAAGTGACACGAACGCTAATTCTACAACGCTGCGGAAGCTTGTGTGCCCAAAGGCGATGCCAACCATGTCAGCGCTTCACTCCAAGGCTCAGCAAACTCGCATTTTTTTTTCTTTTTATACCCCAATTAAAAAAAAATGTTAACATGTGAACAATTGAAGTGACACACACTAGCAAAAAGAGGGCAGTTTTCAAAGATGTTGAAGCTCTGAGAACTCCATTTGGCCCGCGGAGCTGGAGTACCGTCCCTCTGTTGGAGACTGTCTCATCTTCGTTTTCTGTTTTCACAGCCCGCCTCCAGCTCCAACACTAGTGACAAGAGAGTTCAAATCTCAGCTCGGAGGGAGAGCCTTCTGGAGGGAAAAGACAGTAATTAAGCTTATTTGAAGTCTCCTGCCTGAGCTGCCAGCAGAGTAATTTCTCATAGATCGGACTTCATTGCCTGAAGGCTCATGGGTAAATACATATTTTCATGGCTTGCTAAGAAAAGAAGTCTCCCTAGTCTAGGTTTTTAAACCTCTGAATTGATATTGACATATGGCCGCGTGAAACGCCCACCTGAATCTCATAGAGGAATTAGGAATTAATCCCATGAAAGCTTTCCGCCGTTTGCATGTTCCTGTGGGTGGTTATTTTTGCTTAGTGTGAGCATTATTATTTTTTTCGTCCACCTACTTCAAACAACTTTCTTCACGGTGGTTAAAAGTTCACACATAAAACCCCTCCCTTCCGGTTTCACCAACAATCACTTTGCTTCATAGATTGCGAACAATTCCCAGCCAGCTCTGAAAAAGGGGGAAGGGTAAATTGTGCAGGCTGGGAGCCTGTGCTAAGAACCTACAGAGGAGGAAGCAAAACCAAAGCAGGCCAGTGTTCAGAAACCTCTGCAAGGAATTTTCAAATATCTAGAAGAACTGTGTTGTGAAGATCCATGCCCTCTCCCTCTGTCAGCCAGGAGGAGGAATGAACATGATTTGTGTTGTCCTGGATGGCCAATTGACCCTGCATTTCCATCAATGCACTTGGACCACCAGACATACAAGCTGAGCCTTGGGGATGCTGCTCCTCAATCTCAGACAGCTGCCTTGCATGGCAGTGTCCACCGGGGCTGCTAGAAACCCTGCCTTTCCATTCCTAGTCACAGGTTCCATACTTATGCCCCTTGCTCATCACACAGCTGTCAGATACATCTTATATATTTGTACATTCAGGTCAATTGTTTTTTATGAACACAAAGCCTCATTCTCTGAGTGTGTCTGAATATATATATTCATATACATGATGCCATGTGTGTGGAGGAGGTGAATTCAGGTCCTTTGAAAGAGCAGCTAGTAACTGCTAAATCATCTCTCCAGCTTCCCTCCCCCATTATTTCTTAATACAAGTTCTCTTGTGGATCCAGAGCTCACCAGTTTGGTTAGGGGCACTAGCCATCAAGCTCCAGGGATCCTTCTGTCTTGACCTCCCCCACTGCTGTGATTACAGGTACATGCCACTTGTACCTGGATTATTTTATGTGGCATGGGAGGTAGAGATATGAACTTGGGTCCTCACACTTTCCCAGCAAGTATTCACTGACTGACCTATCTTCCCAGGCCACCAAAGGCTCATATTTTTGACTACTAAATTTGTCTGTCTGGCACAGTGAGGTCTTGGACTTTTCTACGAATTGGCAGCCCTATCAGCATCAATGGGCTTTCACTGGGGAGGCCCTACTGGAAAAAGGGGTGGGGCAAAGCACTTAGAAGAACAGATGTTTGATCTAAATAAAAAAGCATTACTGCTTCACACGGATATGTAAATTCCCCTTCTGCATCTGCTTATGTTAACCTTTTTTTCCCCCAGCAGAGCCTTCTTAAAATAATTATGAGCTCTTAAGATAGATGTCGATATTTCTTCAGAAGATTTTGGCTTCATGTTATCTTATGGTCAATGAAATCATCATAGGGCCCCAGGGGATAACAGGTTCTACAAATATTTTCCACAAATTATGGATTTGCTGCCGGCCCCTTTGAGAAATCCAAAGACAATAATAATTTTTCCTTTAAATGTGCACTTGTTTATCAAAACATTTTGAGAAATCAAAAGACAGTAATGCTTTTTGCCCTGGGTATGTACATTTTAATTTTTTTTCCATTTCTAAAGATACGCTTTATTTTTGATTATGCATATGTGTATGGTCTGGGTAAATGCACTCCACATGAATGCAAGTACTCAGAGAGGCCAGAAGAGGGCATCAGATCCCCTGGATCTAGAATTCCGGGTGGTTGTGAGCCACCAACCTTGTGTGATAGGAATCAAACTCTGGGCCTCTGCATGGGCAGCATGATCTTAGCTGCTTAACCCACTCTCCAGCTCCAACTATGCACTTAAAAAAATAACCATTAGAATTACTGCAGAAGAAAAAGAGAAAAGGAATTTCTAAATAGCAACATAAATAGTTAAGATACATATCTTGACTACAACTCAAAAGCAGTATTGTTCAAGTGTAGATGCGCTAAAAAAAGTACATCTGTGCTTTTATCTTTCATAAATATTTTATATGTCACTGACCTACATTTTTCATGCTTCCCGCTGACCCTGTGAATGGAACATGTCAACATTGTGCACGCCACAGACTACAATACAGAGCATTAGTGCCCTGTGGAAGCATTCAATACTCCTGAATCCATGCCTGGGGGTCTGAAGGAGTTATGCATTCCCAAATGCCTGTCTAAAAGCGCGTTTGCTTATAGTCACCCCACACTCCATGCTTAAAAGGGAGATAATAGAATACAGTGTCTGGGAAAGAAACAGAACCACTAGCCAAGTTTCAGATCTGATCACACATTACAGTGAGAACTGGTTTGCTTCCATGTGTGTCTTACATTACAAAGACCTTGGCAAAAGATAGGATAAAATATAAAATATAAGCAATGGTATCACAGCAATCCAGGGTCATTCCATAAACCACACAACAATGAATATTTGCTAAAATGATACATATGGGAAGACATTCTTCCTCTTTGGGGTGTATATTTTAATATACATATGTATGTATGCATAAACAAAACTGATCCATTATTATCTGAATTATTCATGCTTAGATCTTTTTTCTTTAATTCATGTACTGTCTGTACTGAAGATGGGGTGTTAAAATCACCTATTATTAATGTATTTCTATTTCATGAAATTTATATTTTATATGGTAGTTGCTATGGTACATGGCACATAGATATTTCTAACTGCTCTGTCTTCACTGTGCAAATCACACTTTTCTACATTTTATTACATCTTTCAAATGTAATTCATGTAGTTTTCAAAACCTACATCACAGAGAATTTGGGGCTGAGTTCACTTGTCTGATTGGAATCACCAATCCACTCTCTTCATGTTTTTATTTTTATAGTATACCTCTGCTAATTCTAGGTTTTGACTGGGGAACCTTGAGTAACCATATTTGAGGTGTGTTTATTATATATATAGTATTGGTTTAGCTTTTGTATTATGGATCAAGTTGAAAACTGACCTATATTTGTCACTAAAATGAGAGAAACAAGAGCCTGGTAAAAACCTATTCCATTAATTAACAAGATTGCTATATCTAGCCATGCCATACTAATTTATAATTATTGGATGTCTTATGCTTATTTTACACTTTAACTGGCTTGTTTTATTTGCTACTTGTCTTTCATTTTTTTCAGCGTTTCAGGATATTTATATATTTGTTGCTTTTGTTACTTTTTATTTATTTGATTGCAGTATGCATAACCCTTTCCCTTCATGCTGAATATTTTATAGACAATTTGTAGGCTCTCCATGGCACACTGTCTGTAGATTATGCATTATACTTTCCTTTTTTTCCCATCCCTCTTGGCCATGTCTGTTATTTTTATAGAATATACAATATTTACATATTACTCTTTAATCCACGGCCTGAGCTATACAACTAAACACAGTGATTTTTATCATGTGACAAAATGACATGAGAAGGCACATGTGTGGTGACAGTGTTTTTGCTGATGTTCATCAGTTGCCTGTTGTCTATATGAAACTCATCTTCTAAAAGTCAACTGATACCTGAACAGTATCCCTGGAGTTATTGCCAAGCTGTTTTTCTTTGAAACTTGAAGGGCAGCTTAGTTGGATACAAAAGTGCCAGATTGCACTCTTTGCCCTTACTTCACTTACAAATTGTTCCTACTGCTGGCTTCCTTTTCATGCCATTCATGAGACTGTTAGATTAATTGTAAAACAACCTTTGTGGCTGTCATTAAAAGATCTTGAGACAAAATTGTTCTAGATTATCGAGGTAGCCTTTACATTCAATTTAAAAAAATCTTCTATAAAAGGAAGGCACATGGTGTAGCTCTCAGAGAGAGAAAAATGGAGGGAAAGCATAAAGTTAACCAGGGAGAGTGCTATGTAGAGTCAGGCAGAGACTGGAATGATATAGCCCAAGCCAGAGAACACCAGAAGTCACCAGAGCTTGGGACATATAAGGGAGGACTCTCCCCTGAGCCCTCAGGGGATCATGGCTCAGTTGATATACCTATGAGATAATACATGTATGCTATTTTAAATATCAGATTTATGGTCATTTGTAGAGCAACATTAGGAAATTCATATAGATTCCTGGGGAAACCACAGAGGGAGGGAGGAGGGAGGGGGAAAAGGGAGGGAGAAACACACATTCAGGGAGAGAGAGAGACCAGTTTATGGAAAGTAAATGGTCTCCTTGCAGAACTGGCAAAGAAAAAAGGGAAGGGGAAGACTTTCTAGAAGAAATGAGAGATAATTTTTCACAGCATTGCTGTCACATCACAACGAAAACCTTTATTTTCATTATCAAGTATTTCCCACGTGTGCATGCACATGATGCACATGATGCACGCTAATAGACCAGCTGTCTTAAACTTGAGTCTAGCATATGCTATTGTAGTAGTACCTCAGTGCCACCAGTGACCCCCATTTGCCAGATCCCCTTTCCTCGAGGTCTCCTATTCTCGGCCTTTGTGTACAGATCTATGTACACTTCTACACCAGTGTCAGGGCTGCTGCTGTCCTGGTCCTTGCTTTCAATCAAGTTTTTATCCCTTGCCTAAGGCTTCTTCTACTTACTCTACTGTTGTTGTCAGCTGAGGGAAACATAACAATGCATCTCAGACTATGTCATTTGCAATCAGAAATTTATTGTTGACATTTTGGGAGCATAGAAATCCCAAGACTGAGGCACCATAATTTTGTACCTTTTTATGTGCCCCTGCCTGATGTGGGAGGTGGGAACACAACTTTTGTTCCTCTTATAGAAAGATGCTTGTGATAATTTGAGGGATCTGTCTTCAGGACCTAGTTGCCTCAATTTTCACCCTGTTGTCCTAGGACAGTGGTTCTCAACCAGCGGGTGTGTGTGTGTGTGTGTGTGTGTGTGTGTGTGTAAGGACCCTTTCACAAGGGTCACCTAAGACCACCAGAAAACACAGATATCCATATTATAATCCATATTATAATTCATAACAGTAGCAAAATTATAGCTATGAAGAGCAACAAAATAATTTTATGTTTGGTGTCACTACAACATGAGGAACTGTATTAAAGGGTTCCAGCATTAGGAAGGTTGACAACCACTGCTCAAGGAATTGGCCTTCATCACACGGACTGTGGAAAGAATACAAACACTCACACCATATCATCTAGTTGTGTAGTCTCTCCTAGTTTCGTTTATGTTGCTGTGACTTTAAACAAAAATACCCTGGCAAAAAGCAGCGTATGGAGAATGGGATTATTTGGCTTACAGTTCCAGGTTACAAAACATCATAGCAAGAAAGTCAAGACAAGAACTTGAAGCAACAGTTGCATCATATCCAAGAGCAGAGAGAGAATAAACACATGCATTACCTAGTGGGGAGCTAGCTTCCTCTACTCTTCTACAGGTCAAGATTCAGACCCAAGGAATGGCACTTCCTGTGATGGTCTGTGTTTTAATTAACTTAATTATGAATAAGAAATCCCTCACAGATACGCCCACAGGCCAACCTGATTTAGGTAGCTGTTCACTGAGGTCCTTGTCCCAGGTGACTCTAGGCTGTATCAAGCAGACAATTAAAACAGTTCTATTACACAATGTCTAGGAACTTTCCAGGAAGGTCTTATCTCCCTACTTCACTGTCACCCAGGCTTGGACCACAGACACCTCCACTGAAGAAGGATGGCCAGAACAGTACCCGTCACTCTGAGGCATTCTTTTCTTTTCAGGTGTGCAAGCTCTTCACAATGGGTGCCATTATGGTATTCAGTAGTAGTTTCAACCTGGTACCAAAGGCAGTTTCTTCCACCTTCAGGGGAGAGCTGGCCCCAGCTGGTCTCACCGTTACACTAGACTCCAGTCCCTGACACACTGGGACAGTGCCTCTCCCATGAAGCTCCACGGCATCTGTGTCAATCAGTTCATCTAAGCAGAGGTCATAGAAAGGTGAGGTGCATCCTAGCTTCACCTAGCTACATACCCAGCATATGTTTAGCTGCCTCAGGCTGGAGAAATGGCTCAGCAGTCAAGAGAACACGCTGACCTCATAAGGAACCATAGTTTGGCCAGGCAGTGGTGGCACAAGCCTTTAATCCCAGCACACGAGAGGCAGAAGCAGGCAGATCTCTGTGAGTTGGAGGCCAGCCTGGTCTACAGAGTGAGTGCCAGGATAAGCTCCAAAGCTACACAGAGGAACCCTGTCTCACCCCCCCGCCCAAAAAAAAACACAGTTTGGTTCCACACTCACAATAGCCTATAACTCTAGCTCCAGGGACCCCATACCCTCTTCTGACCTGCACTTGCATGCACAAATCCAAAGCACCCGTGTGCATGCATGCATGCAAGTACACGTGAGTGTACACATACATAATTAAAATAAATCTTTATTAAAAAGGCATCATCCTCATGAAGCTGATAATCCTGTACATGAGCTCGAATAAGATTCTATTAGAATGAGGAGATAACAAGAAAGCACAAAGGCCCAGCAATTTAGTACTCTGTTTTAATGAGTGCTAAAATATTTCTCCTTTCAAAATTATTGATTCTAAGTATCCCACAAATCTGGCGAGAAGGATAGCAAAAACTTGCCCTCAGTGGAAACTGTACTGATGACCCAGAATGAAGCAAATTAGAATAAGCCAAGCATCACACATTTAGTGTGAGTATGCCCAGTGGTTTTATGAGGTGTTTCAAATGTTGTTTGAGTCTATTTGTTTAAAATTTAGACTTCCAAAGAGTTTTGTCTCTTCAATGTTTACCAGAGAAAAATTTACCCATTGATCCTTTTATGCCAGGGCCATAGCGGAATTAGGCTCTTTTAATAAAGTTCAAGACATGAGGTATGTGTGTGTGTGTGTGTGTGTGTGTGTGTGTGTGTGTGTGTGTGTGTGTGTGTGTGTGTCTTTGGGTTTTATTGCTGTGAAGAGACACCATGACCATGGCAACTCTTATAAAGGAAAACATTTCATTAGGACTAGCTTACATTTTAGATTTAGTTCATTATTGTCATGGGAGCAAGCATGGCAGCATAAAGGCAGACATGGTGCTGGAGAAGGAGCTGAGTTCTACAACCAGATCAGCAGAGAGCAGAAAGAGACAGTTACCCACCAGGCCTGGCTTGAGGTTCTAAAACCTCAAAGCCTACCCCTAGTGACATACTTTCTTCAATAAGACCACATTTCATAATAGTGCCACTATAGATGGGGGTCATTTTCATTCAAACCACCGTGTGTGTGTGTGTGTGTGTGTGTGTGTGTGTGTGTGTGTGTGTGTGTGTGGTGTATTGCAGTCACATGTTTGAGATCTGAATTCCTCACTAATAAACTCTTGAATTCATACGAGTCCAGGAAACTATGGATAATCTGATACTATATCTCTAAACCACAGTTCACAGCTATCTTATACACAAGTACTATAGAGGCTGTAACTGAGTATCTACACTATTTTCCCTGTATAACTAGCATTATAGTGTTTAATTATATAACAGCCTTACAAGTAAGGTGTTAACAGCCCCATTTTTAGAAAGAAACTGTTTTTTTTTTTTTCAAAATGTCAAGAGAGTTGCCTAAAGGCATTAGCAAGTAAGTACTAATTGAATACAGGCTGCTCTGACTTCAAACCTTACACTTGATGCAGTAGCATATGCCAGCTCTTGGATGCAAACACAGGACTGAGTTCAGGCCAGCCTCAGCAACACAGCAAATATAGCAAGTATGAGGCTAGGCTGGGGTATACAGTGGGATCTTGTCTTAAGAACAAACAAACATCATCAAGGATGGAGAGATTACCCAGAAGTTAGAGCACACACTGCTCTTCCAGGAGACATGGGTTCAATTCCCAGCACCTACATGATAGTTTATAACTGTCTGTAACTCCAGTTCCAGGGGATACCATACCCTCTCTGTTTCTGAAGGCACACACATAGTGCCCAGATTTACATTTAGGCAAAGCATCAATACACATAAAATAATGAAAATGTTTAAAAATTAAAGAAAAAAAAAACCAAGTTAAACAAAAAACCTTGTTCCAGCCACTGTGTCAAGTTGCCTTTCCACATTTGTCGAAGTGTGCAGGATGAAGTTGCTTCCCTCTGGCTATTCTGACTGCCTTTAGCATTCTTGCAATGGTCTCTTGAGGTGGGTTAGATGTTCACAACAGCCTGTAACATCCATTCTCACCTGCCTGTGGTGTGCCCTTCTCTGCTGCTGTGGCTGGAAATCCGGAACTCAATTTCTCAGTCTTAGTCACAGCTGAGCTCCTAACTGCAAAATCGGGCTCAACTTGTACAAGAAAGGGGAGGTAGTAGTGAGGCCAATGCCATCTTCCTGATTCAGCTGTAACCAGCCCCATACTTGGCATGGAGCCTTGGGACGTTCTAAAGCAGTAGCTCAGGGTTCACTTATGGAAGTTGTTTATATCGAGAGGTAGTTGAGTTGGTTGCTATAGGCACTCTCTGATGAGACTGAAGCTAATGCAATGTGTCCACAGAGGTGAGGTCTCCTAGTATCCCACCTCCACAGTGGTGATGGAGATGGGACCCACCCTTCAGAGGCTTGCCCAGCATGCCCGTATAAGTGCCTGATTCTTTCTAGCCAATGCCTTTGTGCTTAAAATAGCTAATGTGGTTTTTGCTTCCTGCAACAGAGCACTGCTGATACGAACCATTTTTTCTTTTCCTCTAACTGCTGAGCTTGGTAACTGTCAGCCCTGCAACTGATCCCACAAACACGGAAATGACGACTTTGAGTATCTCCACTGCCCCCTGTCTCCCTCGCCCCATCTTATTTTCCTCCATAGCCTTTATTGTTACTCAATGATTACCATTCATTGACTGATAACCCCCCCACTCACCATTGGAATGTATGCTCTCTTAGAAGTTCCAGTCTCTTCCCTGTGGCTTTAACACAGACCAACACACACTGGGAACTTGATAGTGTTGATAAAACATGCCATGCCTAAACGAATGGATTAGTAATAGACTCATCACCAAATACCTCCAATAATACCTTATTGTGAAGCTTAAATACTTCTTTTATATATTCAAAAGAGCATATCACATTATCCTATGACTTTAGCATTATATTCAGGGCGACTAAAATCTGTGCTTTACCTGAGACAGTCCCAATTTCAACAGTGAAAATTCCCTATTCTATGGAACCTCTCCATCATTAGTTACCAAATTAAAGCCATGGGCTGCCAGGAGAAAAGCACTTAAAATTATCCCACTTTAAATCCTGCAAACAGAAACTTAAAAGCATGCGAAACCATCCAGTGGCCTGGTTGCCCTGTGACCCACTAGTTAGAATTTAAGCTTTTGGCTGTATTTCGCACTTTCCCTAAAATTCTAATTTCCTTATTGGGGGAATGTTGTGGAGCCAGGATTGTGAACCCTCTTCAGCATTTCATAGTTACATTTAAAACATGATGTATGGGCTTTCCAGAGTAAAGATGCTGCAGACGAAGATAAGAGCTGGATTTATAGCCCTGGATAGGAATTGTTGGCAGACAGAATAACATGCGTTACAGAGAATATGCCAGTGTTCATGCTCAGAGTGGATAAAGCCGGCTCATCACTAGACATAGGAAACAATCCTAACTGGCCTCAGGCACATCCTCAGTATAAAACGTGAACTTAAATTTTCTTTGAAATGGTATATTGCAAAATTTGGGATCAACAGGGGCAATCCAAGATAGAAGACCCAAGCTTTAATCAGAAGGAATGTATGTGGAGTCTTTTCCCTAGATAGTTTGTGTGGGTGCGTGCCAGGGTTGTTAATTTTAATATATCCTTCCTAGACCCGTGAGTGTGACAGCAATGACTCTTCAGCGGTGAGTATAAGGTGTTAAGCCAACAGCATAGTATTTCCCACAGAGGCAGCATCTGTCTGAACAAGGTGATAGAGTAGATATGGAGAAGGTGACCAAGCCTAGAGGCGCGGGACACATGTTCTGCTTTCTTTTGAAAGGACATGTCAAGGGATTCTAGAATGTGGTCTTGCCTGACTATAGAAATTCTTAACTATTTTTTTATTTGCTTACTTATTTATCTTCAGGGTTCTGAGGATTTCACAGGGCCCTGCATATGTAAGACAAGCACTCTCACTGAGCTACACCCCTAGACTAGGTAAGCTCTGAAATGCCCCTCCTCCTGAGCCCTTCATAGCATGACCAACCTTCTTGGACAGACAATATTTTTACTAAAACCAGCTATCAGGCCTGGCCACTTCCTTCCTCTAAGGCTCTATTTTCAGACAGTACCTCAGCACCTCTTGTTAGAATGGCCACAGAGGCAAATCTCTTTAGAACCCTTACTTATCATCACTGCAGGGCCAGCGACTCGCCCAGGATTCTGCAGAGAATCATTTCTGAGTCCAATAGGGTGGGCAGAGGCACAGAAGCCATCCAGCTTCAGGAACAATCCCTCCCTACCACCTTTTTGGTATCTCCTCACCCAAAGCTCCACACACCCATGGCAAGACCCCCCTTCTCCACATCTGTAGCTGGAGTCCAAGTCATTCCTGAAGGGCATATCTGGGGACTGACACTGTTCTCTTAACAGTAGGAACTGTGCTGTTTGGTGCAGGAGATACTGGTGTGATTATCTATAGATATCTGCCTTGTGCCACTTAGGAGAATGGGAACATGGCAGAGATACCACCTCAAGAGGCTTTCAGTCTGTGAGAGATAGAAAAACAGTTGGGATACCCCTGGGGAGGGGTCCATTGCAGCCAGAACACAGTGGCGGTGATTTGCCCAGGCTCCCTGACAGGTCAGATTCCTAACCCTGTGGCACTGTTCAGTCGTCCTGGCCTTAGGTTATACCAAGAGATGGAGTTCCAGGATGAAATAGCTGAAAACAACTAGTTCAAACCAGTTCTGCCTCCATACTCTTTCCAAACCCTAAGCTAGTAAAGGTATTGAATATTCTACCCCTGCAACCTTTCCTAGGTTTTTGGTTTTTTTTTTGTTTTGTTTTGTTTTTCCTGTCTGTCGTCAGGAAAGATCTAGCGGAAGACTTGGGTTTTGATTTCCTCCTTTTATCTGTGTCTGTTTGTCCAAAGCTAAAATGACAAGGGGCTTTTAAAGCCTAATGAATTCAGCACTCAAAGGGCAGCCTCTAGCAAATGGAGGGGCTAATGTTTCACCTCTCAGATGTAAGGGCAAGAGGCCATTTGGGGCTTAACACTTTTTTTTTTTCACTCACATGGAAAACACTTTTAAAAGCATCAACTTGGAAACTCAGAATCCTGAAACCAAATCACTCATCTTCCTCGTTCCTAAAATTTCTACCCCAGGAGCAGGTTACACAATAGTACCCTTTGCATTTGGGGCAACAGCAACAACAACAAAAAGGATATCATTTTTGGGCTTCGACGGTCAAAGGATTTGTATGTCTTAGCCACAAATATCTTATATTCAAGTAGATGCAATACTGATTTGGCATGGAAAAGGGGAGAGAAAGCTATGGTTGAAGGTGGACTTATGGAAGGCACCCAAACAATACTGTGGCTGCCAATCACATCAAGGGGCTCAGTTAGCCCTACCTCACTGCTGTTAATGAATTCTCAGATCACAGACATATAAGGAACTTTGTTACGGGTGTGACTTATAGAGAATGGAAACTATTGTCCGAAAGGCAGTTACACAGCTAACTCAACACACCCACAGCAAAACCCATCATAAAAGCCATATCAGCACACACAGAGGCCAACTAAATAAATCACGTGTCCCCAGAGCTTCCTTTAAGTGACAACAAGTTCTGGGGCCCTTGTTCCTGAGCTGTCCATCTGGTTTGTTTGGCTCCCTCACACCAACCCCAGGCATTGTGTAACTCACTTGTTTTCCTATGCTACTGGCAAGTGTGACTTAGAAATAACCAGCTTTTCATGGGGGATATTTTAAGCACCATTCTGCTTTGTGGTCTTACTGGCAATAGAGTATTATCTTGAGCACCTAAACTGTGTATGTCTGAATCCTGAATTTGGCTGCTAGTCTGGTTATTGCCACAGGAATGGAGTCGAGCAGTGGTATGGCATTTGGGACCTGCAGGACTCATTATTGGTGTAGAAGGGAGAGCAGACAGAAGGACAGAGCTATCCTAGTCCTACTGATCACCATGGGAGTCAGGGTCAACTTCTATTATTGGGTGTTGTTGTTTTACAAATAAAACAAAACAGGCAGTTAATGAGATTTTAAAATATAAACTGCCAAAGAGGAGAGCTCATATACTGAGGACCTTACACCTTGTCCTAAGGAATCAAAATCAACACTCTCTGCAAAGGAGTTCTGAAAGGAAACAACTGGCCACCTGTGTGAGACGTTTCAAACTCACCAAACAGTAACGAGCTTCCATTGATTTGTGTTCAGGGACGATCATTTTATGGTCACTGGCTATATCTGCAGCCACACAGAGAGATAGACATTAAAAGAGCCCTTTGTCCTTTCATAAATTGAAAGGACCTTTCAAACATTAACTTAGTGATCTTTTCACAACCCTCAAAGGTAGCAGGAAGGGAGCTAAGTTCTAGTATTCTGAGGAAGCTTGGGAGGTAAAGGAGGTGACCTTCTCAAGGTCAGAGCTATGCCTTGAAACACCAAGGTGTGTATGTGAAGGCAATAAGAATAATTCAAAAGGAAAGAAAACAAAATTCCAACTAGGTGATAGAGACCAGTGTTCTCGAAGTCGTACACTTTAAGAGCAAGGCCTTCATTTAAAGAGCCCAGGTCTTAGAAGCTACAGTAAATAGGAAAGTAGAATCCAAAAACTATTTCTTCCTACTCAAAGTGTTTTATCTGTGCCCGAATATTTAACATAACACAAATGTGAGTTGGATGAGGACAGAAAACAGACCGAGATGAGAGGAATCTACTCACAACAGAGAACTGTGGAAAAGAAGACAGATTTCCCCCAGAAACCCTCCAGACTTGGGCTCCACCAGCACTCTGGCCTTGTGCTGCCTAGGTAACCTGAGTAGAGGGTCTCATTCAGGTTCCCATTTCTACCATATGGAATAGTGATGAACACAATTTCTGGGCACAACTGTGATGAGCAAAGACAGAAACTGGTGTAGGACGATATTCTGCCCAGGGCCCAGTGCAGTGGGCATTTGAAAGAGGAAATTATTCACAGACTCACCTCCTAAGGTTTTTTTTTTTTTTTTTTTTTTTTGTGACTGGCAAAGGAAAGCATGTTAGTCTCCAAGAACAAACACTTTGTCAGCCCTGGTCCACAATTATGCAAATAGACACAGATAAAGCCAGGAGTGGTACCCATTAAAAATTTTAACTATATACCATATTCATTTATTATCAATCCACAGGATAATTTGATTGCTACATGAGCTCATAAAAGTTTTTTTTTTTACCTTTACAAAATTAAAAAAAAAAAATGTGCCACAAGGGTGTAATAACAACTGCTGATAAACAATAAAAGGAATCTTAAAATTATAAATTTGCTGTAGAAAAGATAAAAAACAATTATATTTTATTTAGAATTTTACCTTGAATAAAATATTCCCCTGTATAAAAAATAAAAAAGCTTGCTCTGGTTAGAATTAGAGTATTTTCGTCTTCAAATCTGGGAATTTGCATAATATTTCCATGACAGTTTTCCTTTGTACCGCGTGGCGTTCAAGCATAGCAGATTAGAAAGATTTTTTTTTTAAGCAGTCTTAAAGTGGGACAGCTGTGGAGAAATTAATTTTCTTCTTCTTCTCCTCCTCCTCCTCCTCCAAGATGTGGAACATTGTCTTTGAGGAAAGAAAAGGGGAAAAGAAACGGGGTGGGGTGGGGGCTGGGATTGGATGGGTTGGGGAGGGGTCAGTAGGGAGCTGGGACTGGATGGGTTGGGGAGTGGTCAGTAGGGAGCTAGGAATGGATGGGTTGGGGAGGGGTCAGTAGGGAACTGGGACTGGATGGGTTGGGGAGGGGTCAGTAGGGAGCTGGGATTGGATGGGTAGGGGAGGGGTCAGTAGGGAGCTGGGAATGGATGGGTTGGGGAGGGGTCAGTAGGGAATTGGGAATGGATGGGTTGGGGAGGGGTCAGTAGGGAGCTGGGAATGGATGGGTTGGGGAGGGGTCAGTAGGGAGCTGGGAATGGATGGGTTGGGGAGGGATCAGTAGGGAGCTGGGAATGGATGGGTTGGGGAGGGGTCAGTAGGGAGCTGGGACTGGATGGGTTGGGGAGGGGTCAGTAGGGAGCTGGGAATGGATGGGTTGGGGAGGGGTCAGTAGGGAGCTGGGATTGGATGGGTTGGGGAGGGGTCAGTAGGGAGCTGGGATTGGATGGGTTGGGGAGGGGTCAGTAGGGAGCTGGGACTGGATGGGTTGGGGAGGGGTGGGTAGTGAGGTAATGGGAGGGGACTCGAGTGTGCTGTGAAGAATAGCAAGATCACAAGAAGGCTATTGTAAGTGCTTCAAGATAAGGTGCAGAAGCAGACTGCAACGTTGCTAGTACTGCCCTATGTACATATTCACAAGAATAAAAAATTCCAGCTAGTTCACATTTTCTCGTCCATTCTGAGGCATCCACTCCACCATGCTGGCCTTGACCATAGGCAACGCAGCACCTCCACTGCCCGGGTGGCTGTTGGTCCATGAACTTGAGGGAGTAGCTCTGGGAGATCCAGCAGGTTCTAGAGATATGCATCTACCAAGGGGCTGGAGTCCTGAGTTAAAAAGAAGCTCCAGCCCTGGAGTTGGACACAGCAATCAATATTCTATTGTCAAGGCTTTTTCCCTTCGATTTGTCTAAGATAGGGATCAGAGAGGAAAATAAAATACAAACAAATAACAACACAACGCTAAGAAATCCCAACCACCACCAGAGAGAGTCAAAGGCTTAGCAGCTCTTGACACGCGCCTGGGTGATATCAGATGTCTTCTTGATGACGCTGGCCCTGGTCTCCCTGTCGGGCCGACTGCTGCTGGGCGTGGGGGTCACTGGGGCAGGGAGGGAAAGGTCTGTAAATGGGGGCCAGGAGCTGTTGTAAGGCATTGGACAGCTCTCCTCTTTGATGGTGACCTGCAGATCTGGCTTGTTGGAAGTGACAAAGGTTGACATGCTGGGCAGCAGGTAGGTGCTCCGTGTCCCCATGTTGCTAAGGTACTGCTTGCCTTCGATGTTCCTCTTCCGCCAGTGTGGTCTCCCCTTTCAGAGAAAATAATCAACATATATACGTTCTTTTCCTTACACTGAATCTGAATATCATATGCAAAGCAATGGCTTCTCTTACGTTTCAAATCAGTTCCCACTCGCTACCTCCCAGAAACTTGGTCAAGACTATTCTGCAAAGACACAAAATAAGGTGGCAACTTGGCTTCTGATTCCTGTGCCCAGGCTGGATAATTTCCAGCCACAATGGATGGCCCAACCTAATCAAGTACCCTGAGTTTTCAGAGAAGGAGAATAAGGAGCTTAGGAACAGTCAGCAAATGCCCTTTGATTGCTTTTTGAATGGATGGTGGCTGAGATCCACATTTTCCGAACCAGAAGTGGCCTTAGTTGCCAGGAAGAAAAGGGGTTAAAATCCTTGAAGAAGCCAGATCATCAAATATGCCAGCATGGATGCCTACTATCTTCTCAGAATTCCTGACCTTGGAATATTAGGAATTCAACCAAACATCAGCTTCTTCTCCAATCCCTTTTTCTACCCATAAGCACGGCAGCCATTCCTGCCATTGTGTGGGCCTAGACTGTAGAGGGGAGCTGGAAGCAGGCTGGAGGGGGTGGAGACTGGACACACACCCGCCTCTGCAGGACCACTAAAGGAGGGGACTGACCTGGGAGAAGATAATTTTGCTAGCTGTTCTTGATGCTTACTTCTGTCCACTGCTTTGGGTTGGGCAGGCCATTCTACTCCAGTTGGCAAACCAGGATGTTTACAGCCATAAGAATATCAACATTTCCTGGCCTTGACTTCAGTTTTCTCTTCCTGCCATGCTATATTCACCCCTTTCTGAGAGACACATTTTACTTCCCTTCCTCCCACCCAGTGCTCAGCACTACATTTTAAAATTCAGAATGAAAAGCTAAGGTAAATATTAAGTTATGTGCATTCTGTGTCTTGTGCCTGTAACTCTCTCTCACACACACTTACATATACACACATTCTACACACACACATACACTCTCACACACATTCGCATACCACACACACACCCGTGCTTTAAAACAAGAGGCAACAGGAAGCAGCTCACCTCAGCGTTCTCCTCATCGCTAGGCACACTGTCGGTAGTTTCGCTTTCTGTATAGAAAGAAAAACAGAAATATTCTTGTTGCTCAAGCTATTTCAGAGGCTCGGGAAGTATCTTAAAAACTCATGCCAGCACAGAAGTAAGAAACTACACTCTCTCCCTCCACTCTGTGAAGTCAAACACTTCAAGTGGAGCAAGCCAGAGTGGACTTCAGTTCTTTGCTGGGCCCCTAAGGGCAGTGCAGTGGGCTTCGGAGCTGAATGGAGAGGCTCATTTTCAAGGCTGTGTTCCCAATGGCTGCCTCCTGGGAGTTCCATGAAATCCCTGAGACATCTCCTCCCTGAAGCTCTGTCCACAATGCCACATGCTGTCTTCTTCTAGTTCACCCCAGTGGTCACAGGAAGTCCCGACACAGTGAAAATTTCCAAGAAGTCTTCCTGACTGTCTCCTTACCTCTTCTTATGGTTAGTATCCTCCCCTTGGATTTCTAGAAATCCAGCCTCTACTGGAGTTTTAGCAGGTGGCCATGTTCTAGATGCCCCAAGTCCTTCACTCCATGTTTACTATCTTAGGGCCTGTCCTCTTGACTGTGGGTAGGAACTCACTTTTAGCCATCAAAACACAGCATGCCATATCATCTTGTAAGATTTAACTTTTGTTTGCTGGCTGTGTGAGGGAGGCCCATATGGTAAATTTAAGCTAAGGGCTGCTTCCCAGTAAAGACTAGCAAGAAACCGGGGATCTTTGTTCAACACTTTCAAGGAACTCAATTCTGCCCAATGCCATTTGAGCCATTGGCTCAACAGTTGACTCTTGGATGAGCTGCAACATCACTAGCCAACACCTGATGACAGGTTAGCAAGTGTCCACTGCAAACAGTCCAGCTAAGCCATATCTGCACTCCCACCCCACAGAGACTGTGAGATTGTTAACCGTGTATTGTGCTAAGTCATTATGCTTATGGTCACACTGCTATAGGCCAATAGATAATCCATTATAAACATGATTGGACCTGCCAGTTGTGAGACACAGAGAAAAGTTCTTAACCACAGTGAGCTACAGTTACCTGCCACTTTCCAAAGCAGATTACATGATGACACAGTGTCTGCAGTGCCCTCAGTATTCAACACCAAGTATGCACATTGTGCTGGATCCGGCAGTCAAATTTACCAACTGGTGATTATTTATCATCTGTATGTTAAGTTTTGCAAATTAAAAAATGACACCCAACAGTTTTTTCCCCCTGTTCATAGCCACTGCAAAAATTAATGCATGCAGGATAGAACATCTAAAATACACAGACTCTTGTAGGTCATTTTGTCTGCGTTTTTGAATTTTAATGACAAGAGCTGGACATTTAGAGAACCATAGCAAGACTCAGCTAGGGCTTTTGTATACCAGTCTTGTTCATCCTTTACAACAATCCTAACTCGGAAAACAGCTGCTATCATCTGGCAATAAGTTATCTAGACCTTTCTACCCTCTTCCACCCTGCCACTATTGAGGGAGATTAGGATCCAGTTGCATGACTACCTGATAGCAGAATTAAGCTCCAATGGCTCCAGGCCAGCCAGAGTCCTTTCCACCATTCAGCGCCCTGGCCAGAGGCCAGTCTCCCCAAATATATCAAGTTAAAGAACAAATGGACAAACTGTACCCCCAGTGCATTCCTAAAACAGACAGCAAGCATGTGAGAGTGACAAGTCTCACCCAGCAATGCTTTTCGTATGATTCTCTGCCATTGTTCTCCAGGGACTTTAGACAGGCCTGGGAGATTGCCACAGACTGACCAAAAATCAAATCATTTGCTCCTCCAACTCAGAATGATCTGCCTCACATATTCCCACATAGGGGCCACAGATGCCATGAGGAAGCCTAGGTCTTAGCTGACAATGGTCTGAGCTACAGAGACAATCTGCCAAAAGGCACAAGAAATGCTTTTAGGCACAAGTAAACGAAACATCCCTCCAAACACAAAAGCCACATGAGGCTAACCTCCAGAGGAGGCCGGACTGCTACTCCCAAGAAGAAAAACGAGGAACGGAGATGTTGAGAAACTTGCCAAGTCGTGGACTGAGTCAGCAGAGGAAAGAAAACAAAACTGAACTTCGGATCACAGAGTCGTAAACAGAGCGCAGAGACTGCCTTCCTGCTGGCAAAACTTCAAGATCCCCTTTCTATTTTCATGCTTCGCTTTGTTTGTGCTCTGAAGCCAAGTTTCTCTTCCTTCCACATGCATCAAGCCCCCTCTTTTCCTAATGACTCTCCATAGATCTTCTAGTGCCTTTTCCCTTCAAATAAAAGCAAGCGCACAAAGACATCAGGCATGCTTTGGAAGGCAGAAGATTCAGAGAAAAGGAGCTGTTGACATCAAGGTCCTAGGATCCCACATGCTCAAGCCACAGCTGTTGGAGGGCTTGGAAGTTAGATGCCAGGCTAAACTCCTTGGTAAGACTTTGAACAGACTTGGTAGGGGATAAGAACGTTAATTTCCTGTAAGTACCCAGCATTCAACTAGAGGAATAAAATTGTGGCTAAGTAATGGCACAATACTCTGTGAATTGGAGAGAATAATTTCTAATTAAGATCACCTGTCCCTGATGTACTTACGGAGTCTCTCCACTTCAGGAAGTGGATGTAAGAATTTGGATCTTAACTGTTTCTCAAAGGTTCAAGAGCTGAAGACCTGGTCCCCACATGACAGTGACGTTGGGATGGGTTGGGAACCTTAGGAGGTGAGGCGCGGGGAATATGGGGATCCACAGCTTCTCCTCTTTCTTCCCCTTCTTTCATAGTCATGGTCTGAGCAGCTTTGCTCCACCAAGCTCCTCTGGCCTCACCATTCTGTTCCATCATTGGCCCAAAGCAATGGGTCTAGGTAGCTATGAATTGAGATCTCTGAAACTGTGAGCCACCATGTCTTCTGCTCTTTTAGAGCTGATTACCTCGAGTGTTTAAAGCAATGTGACATGTACTAACACATTGGTTTGTAGTTCTGATTCTTTTAGAGAAAGTGGCCTTGAGAGCCTTCAGCCTAGGAGATGCAGGTACCTGGGGCTCCCAACTAAGGATCCCAAAGTTTGCTTTTAGATGAATGATGGTTTTTATAACTATCACTCAATAGTTGGCTCCGAGTCCTCTCTTGGTTTTACTCTACCACAGCCGTTTCCAGAATGACTTCTTACATGACAAATGAGTTCACTGCAGCTGTGGTTTCCAGATCAATGTGACTGCCAAAATGTCAATGTGGATTATGTCACTTCCCCCTTTTATTAGTCTGGATACTTTTCAAACTGACTTCCAATGCAATGGGGTAAAAAAAAAAAAAAAAAAAAAAAAAAATTGAAGTTGCTTTGCAAGCCTGGTCAGAATAAGCTGAAATATTTACATAGTAGTAGCAGATACATGAATAATTGATTTAACCTTTCTGGCCTGTTTTCCTACGAGCAGCTAAGAGGGAAGAATGTAATTTGGACTCAGATCAGTTAACATCAGGGGCTCTCCCAGAGAGGCAGTTCTAGAATCATGCCACTCCAGCCCAGTTTTTCACATCTGCCTGGAGGATACATATTGCCAAACCACCTCGAGAAGATCACAGGGAAGGAGATGATATATTTTATGGAACATATTATTGTATTATGTGATATTTAATATATTTTCTGGAAGGCTCTCATTCAACAAAATATGATTAGCATTGATTTCTTTCCATATAATTTCCTCAATTCCATTCACTAGAAGATGCAACTGATCACTCAGCAGCTCAACTCTGAATCTTGGTCTCCATGCCGATGCACCTTTGCCTCATTTGTAACACACAAATGGTTTCTGGGGAAATGATGGCTGCCTGTCTGTGCACTATTCTCTTGATCATATAGCTAACTGACTCTTATTTTGCATCCTACACGACCTGTTTTTCACCTCCTTTCTTCTGAACTTGTCATCATGGTTTTCTTTTACTAAATCCCCTAATTAAATCCTAGGAAGATGTGACGTACAGCCACATCAAAATATAGTGAGGGCTAAGGGGATACAGGCCAGTGGTGGGAGGCTTTTTTTATCATGCTGGAAGCCTTGGATTGGCTCTTCAGCACAGCAAAAAGGAAAAAAAATAATGAAGTAAACAAACAGAAAATTGACAGTGCCTTAGTGCTTCCTTAGCTTGGCCTTTGAAACATACTTGGGCACTCTGAAAATTTTACAATCAAAGAGGAATTTTCTATCAGCTTAAACTATCCAATGCAAATATCTCTTTCTACCCAAAGACACTGTCTCGACTCCCTCTTACCCTGACAGCTATCTAATACCTTAGAAGACAGAGCTGCAAAGCTGAATGTGGCTTTGTGATGCTCCTAGGATGATATGTCAGTGAGTCTTACAGGGAAAGGATGTTCAACATCAGCCTCCAAAGAGTCGTTTCCTAGACAGGTGAACATAGGTGGTTGATGTTCGGATGAACAGTCCGTACCAAGGAACTCTATCATCAAAAACAAGCCAATAGCCTATGCTGCTGACAAACAAATTTAAAAGGTGGGAGCGGAGAGCTACAGAATGTTAGCAACTTCCTGACTGGAAGACTTGAAAGAGCCATGGTCAGTAAAACGAACTTTGTGACACATCTTCAAGTCTACAAAGGGACCAGCAGTGAAACATTTTGACTCCCTCTACAAGATTCTGGAAAATTCTGACAATGAAAACAATGGAATGAACCAAATACTCAGTTTAAAAGCTAGGCTCTCACAGAAATTCATGCTCTTGCTACACCATCCTGGAGCTGAAAGCCTTCCTTTGAAATCTTTGCAAATGTCCCAGAGCGGTGAATGAAGTATTTGTTTTTCTCTTCATATCATCTGTTCTTAGGATGCTTCTGCTAAGGCAAAATGCCATGGCTGACAGAAGAGCAAGAAGGTCTTTCCAAAATCCCCAACAGAACCTCCAACAGGTAAACTGGTCTACTTTAAGGCTCTGCCCCTTAAGCCCTACACCTTAACAACTGTAGCAGCCGGGTGACTTAGAAGAAAGCCAGGACTTTAGCCTCAGCCCCACAAATAGAGGGAAAAATACCTGAGCACTTAACATTTCCGTTGGTTGTACATGAAGATTTCTGTCTACCTCCTCTGGTGGGGGTCCTTTGACAATCAAATGAGACTATAGCATATGGCCCTGTGTAGCACCTGGATGAATGTCTAAAAACATCAGCTACACATGGGTTTATCTGTTGCTCATTTTTCATTCCTAGACTCACAGTAGCATTAGAGTCCTTTTTTAAAAGAGGAGAGAATAACATTTATTTCCTTGGTAATTAAGCAAGTCAATCAATACAATTCCTATAAACAGAATAATCCCCAAAGAACAATAAACATACAACAAATACTATAGTTATTGGGCCCTGACAAAGACCAAAAGGAGATGGACACATTTAAGAGTTCAAACTATGTCTGATGAATGAGTGACTGATGGCAGGTTGTTTGACAGGTTATAGGATTCCTGTCACTGAGGTTCATTCTCACATTCTCTTTATGCTCCTAACACAAAAGCAAGTTATGATGTATTCCAGGTAAAATAAGCCAGTCCCAAAAGGGTAAAGACTGCAAGATTCCACCCACAAGAGCCCACTGAACAGACAGAAAATCGGCGTGGTTCTCAAGATTTGGGTAGAGGAGTTTGTGTTTAATGGGTGCATTGTTTTAGTTTTAGAAGATGTAAGACTTCTGGAGACAGGTGGCAATGCAGGTTGCACATTACTATGAACAAACTCAAAACCATTCAACCAGACACTTACCAAATGGCAAACTTGTGTTAGATGCATTTTACTACCACTAAAAAATAAATTTTAAAAAAACAGCTGGCAGTATGGGAATAAAAGGTTACGTATCTGCTGATAATTTACAAACAAGGGTGCTATCCCTGTGTGGCCTCCAAAACATGCAAAAAGGTCTGGGGAGAAAATGATCCATTTTAGAGCTCACTGGCCTTTCCCATGCCTGGGCCTCTGCCTTTTATTTTTTAATATCTGTAAGCAATAACACTGACTCAGAATTTAGATTTCCCGATTGTGAATGAGTCCCTAAATCTTAAATGGAGATGGTCAGGAAGTGAGTGCTGGACGATGAAATTCTGGTGACAAAAGGAGCAGTCATTTTTATCAGTCTGTGTCTAATCCTGTAACTCTACCTGAACTAATTTCTGCAATGATAGGACCAGTCCCCAGGAGAAGTAGAAAAGGGCTGGTGGCCCAGTTCAGCTAGAAGCAGCACTATATAACAAGGAAGGTAGGGATGGAGAGGAGGGGAGGGAGGGAGGGAGAGAAGAGGGGAGGTGGGAGGGAGGAAAATAAAGAGGGAGGAGTGAGGAGGAAGGGAGGGAGGGGAGGGAGAGGAGGGGAGGGAGGGGACGGAGTGAGTGAAAAGGGGAGGGGAAGGGAGGAAGAGGGAGGGAAAGAAGGGTGAGTGAGGAAAGGAGAGAGGAGGAGGGAGGGAGAGAAGAGAGGAGGAGGGGGAGGGATGGAGGGAGGAAATATATGGAGGTACCAAATAAAGCTAGAGGAATGAATTAGATCTAGCAATGACCTTGAAGCTGAAGGCTGGCAACTGTTGACCAAGTGACCTTGAGAAAATGATTTTACTTCCACAAACAGATGGGATTTTTGAAGTCCCAAAAATCTAGATTCCATCAAGCCACTCTGCCCCCAAATCTGTTAACTGAGACAAATACATTACAAACGAATTTGAACTCCTATGTGCTAGTGCTTTTCAGTGTTTGCCAGTTCTCAATTACTGTTATCATTACTGTCATCATATTTATGATGACCATGAAGCATTTATCCCAGGAAATGTTATCTGTAGACCCAAATGGACCATATCATGGGCAGTCAATTAGAGGACTAACATGAATACATACATCTTCTAACAGAGGTGTCCAAGATGTTGTCAAGAACATAAGAGTAAGAATAGTTTCACAATAATAATTTCTAGTACCAAATAGAGATTCCCTGTGGTGTGGTAAACCAGGGTGGTGCTAGACTTGGTGGTCTGTTCCCTATTCAGTCTCAGTCACCGTCCTGTTCCCCTTACCTGCGTAGGAAGACACAGGAGAAATCTGTAGAGGGTAGAGTTCGCTCATGCTGATTGGCTGGTCATCACTCTCCGTGGTCACTTCCACAACTTGGCAAATGTCTGGCGGATTAGTGACAATCTCTTGATCTTCAATGTTGCTGTCCAGATGGGACTGTCCTACAACTTCAAAGGACAGGAGACTATCATGCCTCAAAGTCTCCAGACTTCATGATTATAGCACACACTCTCAAACAGAAAACCTTCCTCAGCTCAAGCAGGCTGCCAACTAGGGTTCAGATCCCAGGCCTCCCCATGTCTCCCGCCAGGAAGCTGAAAGCCAAACTTAAGTTCTGAGTTAACATCTCAGAAAAGTAGCTTGCAAGGAGTTAGCCCAGATGTGTCCCCCAACATGCCTGCTAATGGTACACCCTGGTGACAAGGTTCTGAGTATCACACTCAACCTGATCATGGCCAAGACCTCAGGCTTCATCTTAACCAATCTCAGGCCAGATATCCAGTCCTCTAAATCCAACCTAGTTCTGTTTTCTGCTCTTGCTCTGCAAGAAGGTGCTGTGCTTATTTTTCAGGATTCTGTGCTCCAGACAGACATTGTCAAACCTTCACAGGAAGGAAAAGACACAAAAACCCGTCTACTCTGCCATTTCCGGATGAATAGAAAGGGGAGTTCTTCTCGTACTGTTCAGGATTTGAATGTGACCGGCTGTCCAAAATATCAGAACAATGAAGTGGTCCCTGATTCTAGCAAATTTTATGCACATTAACTGCCCAAACACTGGTAGGGCAGATCTAAAGACTCTGAAACTGCTTCCATGTTTTAAATTAAAATCTTTATTTTGGTAAAGAGGACAAGTGGTTGTGGGACACCCAGACTCAACTGATACATTGATAATACAACCCCTTCACTTAAGCTCAGGGGACAACAGAGAGGGCAATACGACACTAAGGGTCGGAGGACCGGGTAGTCTACTGTGAGATAGTCTTCTACAGAAGACAGAGAAGTTGTACCTAGGAAATCTCAACTATATAGTTGTCTAAACAAGGACTGGACATGACAACATCAGCTAACATGGGGGACATCTCAAATGGCCCCAATTCTAGGTAATTAATGACTACCGAGAGAAGGAAAATCAGTCTTTTCAAGAGAGGGAGAATCAGTTTTCTCCTCTATCTGGTCATTTGATCATCTAATACCAAGTAGTCACCCCTAAAATTATATACATATGAGCAATGCTAGATGTAATCATTAATATATATAAATGATAATAAAACTAAAATTAAAATTATTTGGGGACAATAATAAATTAGTTTCATACTGCAATCCATGAAGTTGTTCTTTCCACTTAACATAATTCCCCAGCAAGCCATCAAGTTGTGTGTACCCCTAGCTGGCTGCCTACTGCTGCAGTACATATTCTGCTGTTTAACTTTTGTAAACCATTGGAGAACATATTCCATCTGTTTAACTATCCACCCATTGAAGGATGCTTGGATTGATACCAGTCTTTGCCTAGTGCAGACAAGGTTGCTGTGAATATTTGTGTTCAAGTTTTCCACAAACATGTTTCCATTTCTCTGGGATAAACATCCAAGAGAGTAATTGCTGGCTCATACAGAAATTCCACGTTTAGCTCCCAAGAACCAGCCAAACTGTTTCCCAGGGCGAGTGCATATTTTACATTCTCATCAGCAGTGTCAGAGTGATCTAATTTCTCTGCATCCTTGCCAGCATTTGGTGTTGCTACTATTTTTTTTTTTAACCATTCTTCTGGGTAAACCATGATGATCCACTATGTTTCTAATTTCAGTGTCTCTGATGCTACATTTTAATTTGGAATGGAACTGACTGTATACTGTTGTCAGCAGTTAATTGCACTAAATGTCCCTGAAAATTGGCTCCAATTAATAAAAGGGAAGAGGTGTGCAAACACTCTTCCCTGAGGTCCTCAAAGCACAAGGCTATCCTGATTGACGTTGTACTTATGAGCAAGGAAGTTACTTTAACATTTCAGTCATCAGAGTGAAAGCACCAGGAGCCTGATACAGACAAAGGGACTGGGTTCCAGAGAGGCAGAGCCACTTATCCACAAGCTCGCAGTGTGGTTCTGCACAGCCCTCTGTTCTTCTCCCCTTCCCATCCTTCTGCAAAGGCAAAAATGCTCAGTTTTTGCCAGAAGAAGCCATGTTCCAGTCTCTCTGAAAGTTATCTACTGTCAACAGCTCTGGTGTCAGTCACTCAAAGCTCCTCTTTGGCTGAAAAACTGCAAGTTTGAGCACACTTGTCAAGATTTATTTTATTATGAAGTGTGTATGCCTGCATGTGAGTATAAGTGCCCTCAGAGGCCAGAGACTTTGGATTCCCTTGGAGCTTGAGTTACAGGCAGTTCTCAATTGTACAACAGGAGTCCTGGGAACCGAACTCGGGTTCTCTGCAACAGCAGGACAAAGTTTTAACTATCAAGCCATCTCTTTTACATATTTATATCTCTGGGCATGGTGGTACATACTTTTAATCCCAGCACTTGAGAGGCAAACACAGGAAGATATCTGAGTTCTAGTTGGTCAATAGAGTGAGTCCCTGGCCAGTCACAGGCATACACGCAAACAAGGGAGAATGTATATGCAAGTGCGTGCGTGTGTGTGTGTGTGTGTGTGTGTGTGTGTGTGTGTGTGTGTGTGTGTGTGTACACGCATGTGTGCATTTGTGTGTACATGAGAGAGGTGAGTATATGTATGTATATGTATGTGTGTGTGTGTATGTGGCACAGGTTGTACCTGTGTGTGTGCCTTCAGAGGCCAGAAGAAAGCATCAGATCCCCTGGAGCTGAGTTGTGAGCTTTCCAGAGTGGGTGCTGAGAATTAAACCGAGGTCCTCTGGAAGGACATCTCTCCAGTCCTAGGCTGATTTATTTTTAAGTAAGTTTTGCTTTTAATTGCTTTAGGAGCACAGTGAGGCTATTATCTGGTTTCTACTCAGGGAAAGCTTCAGAGGTGGTAAGAATTCAAAGGATCTACAACAAAGGGAGGTTAGGAAGAGGACCATGGAGTGATAAAAGATCAATAAAAGGGAGGGAATCTGGATACTATTTGGTTTTCCTGGCAGGAAAAAAAATTAAAGAAAGATTAAGCCACACAGGGAGACGGAGACATAAAGCCTCATTTCACACTCCAGAGCAGGCCATTTTGAGTGTGAGGACATCAGTTGTGCAGTTCACTAGATGCGGATGCTGACAATGCATTCTCTGTGGCTTCCTCTGCCTCCTTCCCCAAGCAAAGCAGATAAAAGAGGGACAGAGAAAATGGCAGGGAGACAAAGTCTCAACCTACTCAAGGCCGTACAAAGTAGTTGTATGATGGTAAAAACCAAGCAGGTGTGTGTGTGTGTGTGTGTGTGTGTGTACACGCGCACACGCAGAAAGCACAATGGAAATAGGGTCCTACCATAACTTTACTTCAATCAAAGTCTCTTTGATTTCAATGCGCCAATGCTCCTTTCCCCTTTGTGCTCTCATTCCTTACAGCAACAGGAAGCTGGCTAGGACTGTAAACAATGGCACAGCTCAGGTATCTTTTGAATCTGTCTCTTTGTTCTACCCAGGAGTTCTTTCTCTCTGTTTTTTTCTTCACAATGCCCAGCTTAGTTACTCAACCAACCCATACTGGTGGAGCACCTGCCAGTCACAGACACTGCTATCTGGTACTGGAGGGGGCAGAGAGGATGCAAGGAGATGAGGAATAGATTTGTAAGAGTCTAGCCGGCATATAGTCATCAAAGGACGCATGGAAGGCAGAGAAAGGGGAAGTGATAAACCCAAACGGAGATCAAAGTCCAGGGAGAGAAATTTGTTGTTGTTTTTGTGCTCCCCCCCTCAAGCTGGAAAACCAAAGGCTTCAACAGGACAGGACTAGAGGGGATGTAAGCTAAGCTGTTGAGTACTGCTCAGGTGGCCCTATTTTATTTTCTAGAGCCTTCCCTGAGCCGCATGCACAGATTCACCTGATCTCTCCGGAGCTCATTGTTGGAGCTCAGCCCAAACCTTGCAGCCCATCTTGAGTTTTCTGCCTGGGTTGCTAGTTAACTCTATGCATCTTTATTGAACCCTTTACTTGTGTACACAGTATCTCCCGAGAGCTGGGAACTGCCATCAACACTTTCTGTACTCCATCACGGTCCAGGCTCATGGCTGGCACCAGCCATGATCTCAACAAGTAATAAGAGGAGGAAGCCATGCTCCGTGACTAAAGCCAGAGTCTGCAAGGAGTTCAACAACTCATGCTTTCCACAAATGTCAAGAGTTGTAGTAAGTGGGCTTTTTTAAACTTTCCAAAGTGAAAGACACAGCAGACTATATTGCTATGAGAAGTTAGGGGTGAGAAGGTTTTGGGTTGATGAAACCATTCTATCTTGAATATACTTCTAGTTACACAAACAAAGGCATTGTCTGAACTTGGAGACTTGCCAGGGCTGGGGATCTAACTCACAGGTAGAGTGTTGAGTTCTACACCTACAGGAATTAATTTTGTCCTCTATTTCAGTAACTATACATGACTTTGATTGTGAGTGGATCCCGAGCACAAGCTACGAGGACTGACAGCTAAGTTTTTGTCTTCTGAGCTAAGAACTAGATACCCAGACTTCCTTCTTAGGGCTGTGCTACTCTGAGAAGGAGGCAAGTTTCTCCAACACATGCTGGTGAGGAAGCCCTTTAGAAAAGTCTTAGCTCTCAAGGGCTGTCCCTCCATAGAAACAGGTACAACCCAGAGTCCGAGAAGTTCTGTGGGTGTGTGCAGACACTGTCACTCTTTCTATAACACACCTCTATGTGCTAGATAATGAGTAACCGGACAGAAAAATAACAATAAAATCCAACTCTCTGGGCACACCCTCAGAAAGCCTCCCAACCCTATATGCACTGTAATTATGATCCCCATTTCAGACAGAATTTTAAAAAATAATAAGCAAAGGTCAGCTAGCTAGTACATGACAGAGCTGAGGCGTCCAGGTCAGGTTTTCTTTTTTTGACTCCAAACTTTAACTCCTCTGTGACATGGTCTCCCTAAATAAAAGTAGCCCATTCAGCTCAAACTGTATGACAATTACTGCCTAGGCCCCTTTCAAGATAAAAATCTGCCAAATCTAACTGTAATGAATCATTGGGCCAATCATCAACAGTGGATTTTTTTTTTCACCAGCTTCCTGTTTAGTCCCAGACATTCTCAACTGGATCAGCTAGCAAGCAATCCACCAAGCTCATCCAACTTTCGTAAGGCCAGGCCCTTATGCAAAGTCACCCTCGGGAATGTAACTTTATCTGAATCTAGTTTCCGAGAATCACAACAATATTATTCATAGCTGGTTACTGATGGACTGGTTTGATGGCTTAAAAGGTCATTCTTTATTAACAATTGTTGAGTTGATGCAAGGCCCCACCTTAGAAAGCAGCTTGCTCCCTGGCTTCAGAGAAAGCGATTTCGAGCAGGGACTATTGGAAACAGAATGGTCCTTGAGAGAGCCAGGGCCTATCATTTTACAGTTTAAAAGCTGAAATGCTGAGGTGAGGTAGATGGTCAGAGTTACCAGGTAGCTGCAGGGCTGAGCAATGAACTTATGGCTGTGTGTATAGAACCAGACAATCGACATCTTACTATGGGGGAAAATATATTCTTGGACAGGCTGAGAAGTGAGACTGCTAACACGGGTGCTGCTGACACGGCATACAGGGAAACACAGTTTCTACTCAGATGCATGTTAATTTGAGTTTGAAAATGTAATCACCCCATCTTCCTTCTAAACAGCAGAGGATGGTCAACTGCACGTTTCATTTGATGCTCCGTGAAGTGTGTAGAGTCAGTATCATCATTTTCATTTTACATAATACTGTATCTTTCCATTTACAGATAATAACGCATGTCCTGTTTCCAATTCACATATATGCAGTCTCAGATTTAAAGCGGTATCAATCAAAAACTGCAAAAGTAGGTCTAGAATCCAAGTCCATGACAGCTCATCTGGTACCCATCTTTGTCAAACATGGCAGCCATTTGTTTTTATAAAATATTAGTCAACACTAGGTTAGAAGAGAAAGAGTCATAAAAAGGTTAGGAATGGAAGGCCAGGGTCAAGTCCTAGAGCACAGCTCAGTTGTCTGGGCTACCTCTGGCCTGAGGCTACTCCTACCTCAACTAGTAGAAAAGGGTGTAGGAAGAAGCCAGAGTAATAAGCTACAGAGGGAACTCTGCAACCTGACAGCACACGGCACCACACACTACTGCACAGAGCAGGGCACACGAAGTTTCCAAATAAAACTCAGGAGAATTAATCTGTATCTCAGAGGTTGATGATCTGGAAGCAAAAACATGAGCACACCGTGCTGGGCTCGCAGCTTCGCTTGGCTTCTCAATGGATGTGAGAGCTCTGCTGCTGCTTGGTCCTAAGGCCTCCCATCAACCTCCTTTTCAACAGCTTGCCACATACAGTTAGATCAAACACAGTCTGCAATGATAAGCAGGGACAGGGGATGCCAGACATGTTTTGAGTTGGAGGCAATGGGGACATGGTAATAAGGAGGTTTAAAAAACACCACCAAAGAGAGGAGAATGGAAGCAGAGCCCAGGTGAGAACCAAAGTATGATTAGAAACAGTGTCGGAACAAGAAGGCGATGGAACAGAGGACATAAGGAGGAGGGCAGGAGGACCTGAGAGTTAATTATCAACAGGTGGAGGTGGCTAGGAATAAGGGGAGGAGAGAAAACTCATGGAAAGATAGCAGCCTTCCTAAGCACATAAAAGAACAAAACAAAACAAAACCTCCATGAGGCTACAAAAACAAAACAGCCAAACACCACCACCTAAGGCTCCTAGTTAGCACATGGTGACTGTGCCATCTGCATGGCTCAGCTCTGGGGAGGGGGCTAAGCTGCCGAAGAGTGGGGGGGACCAACATAGACAATGTAGTATCTGTTCTGTGATGATACCTGGATTTTGAGGCTATGCTAACAAACAAACAAACAACCTATTTAAGGCTAAGGTTGCATAGCTCAATGCTGGGGTGTTCGTCTAACTCATACAAGGTCCTGGATTGGCTCCTCAGCAACTCGGAAATAGAAGAAAAGGGAAAGAAAATCAGGGTCCTGAAACTTGAGCTTTACTTCCCATAAAGCCAATCAAACTGGAAGAAAGTGGCAAAAGACAGTCCTCAAAGGACTGTGTGTTCCAGGAGCTAAAATTAAGACAAAATATTTCACTTCCTAATTGCCCTGTGCCCGGTCACGTTAGGTTGCTTCATGCCCGTCAGACTGTTGAATAGTGCCCCTTGTTTCTGTTGATCTCTGCCTTAGCCAAGGGTGGGGTTTATCAAGACACACAATGGGGCTGCAAAGCATAGCCTCATTGAGTCAGGCAGAGCGAGGCACCTGCGGGCATCTTGGGCTGGCCTGCAGATCCTTCCCATACAGCTCAGCAAAAGCTCCCCTACCTAGGGCAGGAGGCCAGCAGGCACCGTCAGAACAATTCCCCATGCTACTGGCTTCTCCCATGTTAAGTCACCACACAGCCAGCCAATTCAATGCTAAAGGGGGGAAAAAGTTCCCTATCCTTAGAGGGGAAACAGGGGTAGGTGTTCTGGATACTACACCTGTGACTTAACCATTCAGAGCAAAGGAACTTTAGAAGACACAATTCAGCAAGGGGATACTACATCCAGAATGGATCCTTTTGAACTGCCCCAAAATGCTACCAGCTGTTACAAAGAGGGTAGCAGGAGCTGAGTCCAGCCCCTGCCTCCGTGTGTGTGTGTGTGTGTGTGTGTGTGTGTGTGTGTGTGTGTGTGTGTGTGTGTGTGCAAAAATTAGTCACACATTGTAGACACTAACCAAGAGTTCATTTTTCAAGACAACAGTACATTTCAGGTAGTAGAATTTTTGCTTATGAAACCAGCCCACCCTGACCAGAATAAAAGCATACTAGTGGCTAATCTCCACAGACCTCAGTGATTTTCAGTCCAGCTCCCTGGCTAAAGAGCCTCCAGACAGCACATGAAACGTTATCACACCAAGAACCCATTTCAGCTCCCAGTTTCATACACTCATCAACACAGGGTGCATACACCATGTAGACTTCGTGTTGGGGCCCAAAGCCAAAACTGAAATGCAAGCCAGGTTTCAGAGCAAGTCAGTGGAAAGTGAGAAACGGTGTCATTTATAAATGAAGAAATTTTCAAGGTAAAGGATAGAGTATCTCAAAAAAAAAAAAAATTGCAGCCATGGATCCAGATCCCTGTTTCTTAGCTCTACCCATAAGCCTCAAAGACCAATGGTGAATAAGGAAAATACATGGAAGGCTGTAGGCAAAACTCCTTCTGGTTTAAAGTCTCAGACAATAACATGGTGATCACCAGTATTGATTACCCATCTACTGAAACGTGATGATTCTACCTCATTTCAATGTGATTTATTTTGTAAGGGCAACCAGCTGAACAGAAGATATCTTCAGACTCATTTTGCTGCCATTCACTATTAATGTACTCTTAGGTCTATCAACTATTAACTTCCTGGCTACTATTAAGACCAGGAAGGGAATTATTAATCCAGAGGGTAATGGTCTCCGGAACTCTGAGCAGAGAGCAGCATCTTTGTCCCAGAAGAGAGTAATGACTCAGTCTTATACCAGCTCCAGGTACTAGCAGCCATGCAAAAGGACAAAGAATAATCAGAAAATCTACACACACTGCAGGTAGAACTCTCGAGAGGGCACATTGCTAAGTGAATTAACTCAGGAACTCAGGCACAGAAAACCAGTGCTGCTTGGCCCCAGCCCATGAGTTAAAAGAAATTCCATCTCATGAGAAACAGAGAAGAAAGGTCACCACTGGTGGCTGTAATGGGAGTGAAGGCAGCTGCAGATCCAAGGGCATGGAACATGTTTAGAGTTGAGGAGTGACTTTTAAAGGTCTTCAGCACTGAATGTTGTCAGCAATAGTAATACTGTACTGTGTACTTCCAAATGGCTGAAAAAAAATGGTGTTTTAAAAAACATCCTTACAGTTAAAATCTGCTTATCAGTGATTGCACGATGCCTTACTGTTTTCAAGACTACTTTTTCTTATGCAAATATCATGCAATAAACTGCAACATTAAAAACAAAAAATATCTTAATACCACAAAAGTCGATGAGGTGGCAGATGCTTTCATTACCATGATGTAATTGTTCCACACTGATCACAGCAACCCACTGTGTGTGTGTGTGTGTGTGTGTATACACACATGTATATGATATATATATATATATATATATTCATAGTTATTACATGCCAATCAAAAGTAACCATGGTATAACTCTCACTTCAGTTTGGCAGATCTTTTGAGGCTGACTTCACCTAATAAAGAAAGGGCACTCTAGAACCATCCATCCAACATATTCAAAAAGAGCTGTCTCAAGAAATTGTGTCTGGAGTTTGGGGGGAAATTTTTTAAGGGCTCCAAGTCATACATATGTTCCCCAGGCCTGATTGCTAAGAAAGCTAAATGGTATCACAAGGCAAAAAAAGACAGGGAAGGGAGATGCTTCCACAGGGGCAGGAGGCAGGGAAGAGGGGATACCTCCAAAATAGGGGTGAATCTCCAAAATCAAGGGGAGTTATGGGTACTGAAAGCCTCTGACTGTAGCCTCCTGTCAGTCAGTGTTTAGCTAAGACTTCAGACAGAAAGCTACCTACTCAGGAGACTTGCTATACCTTTGTTAGGTCTTTCTAGTTCTTAGTAACACCAGAAGCCCATATGGAATCAAAATTTTATGGATGGAAAGGTATCCCTGGACCAGGAAGCCTCAACTCTGAATTCTGAATGCATCTGCAAGCCAAGTTCATTGCCAGGCCTCCAGTTTTACAAGGCGTCTCCAGAGTTCAATCCAATTCAAACTGTCACAGTATCTTTGCAAGATATCACTGTGTTGTCACTCACTTGCCTGAAACCTTGAATGAGTAGTGCTTGCTTTGGGGCAATTTACTGTTTATATTATGCTCCAATGTAAAATAAATAGATTTTTAAAATTTGTTTGTTCTTGGGTATGTTTGTGCAAATTTTTGTCTGTGTCTGTCTGTCTGTCTATGTACATGGACGCAGGTTTGCAGGTACCCACAAAGGCTAGATAACAATGTCAGATTGCCTGGAGCTGGAGTTACAGGCAGTTGTAAGCTGCCCAACACTGGTACTGGGAACTGAATTCTAATCCTCTGAAAGAGAAGCAAGCACTCTCTTAACTGCTGAGCCAACTCTCCAGCCCCCAATCATAATTTTAAACATCTCCCCAAAATTTGACTAAAACCCAGCTTAATTTACAATGATCTACAAAGTCCCTATGACATTTCCTGCCTTATATTAGTCAGGGTTCTCTACACAAGTAGTATGGATAGAATGACTACATACTCTAATAATCTAACATATAGATTAGATTTAGAGGCTGTGGTTGAGCTAGTCTAACAATGGCTGTCTACCAACAGGAAGTCCAAGACTCTAGTATTTGTTCAGTCCATGAGGTTGGATATCTCAGCTGATTATCAGTATATAGAGGAATCCTGAAGAAGTAGGCTCTAATGCCAGTGAAGGAATGGCTTTGCCAGCAAGAGTCAAGTCAAGCAGGCAAAGAGCAAGAATCTTCCTTTTTCCATGGTCTTTCTTAATATGCTGCCAGCAGAAGGTGTGGCCCAGATTAAAGGTGGATCATCCCATCCCAAGAGATCTACATTAAAAGTGGGTCTTCCCACTTCAAATGTTTTAATTGAGGGGGGAAAAAATCAGAGATGTACCCAGCTACTTGGGTTTTTAGTTAATTCTAGATATAGGCAAGCTGACAACAAAGAATAGCCATCACAAATCCACCCCTAATCAACCTGATACACAGTCATCTCCTTATGTCATGATTAATTTCTAGGTCATAATTATGCCTAACATAATATGACTATTATATATACAGCCACAAATGCATTATATATTTAACTAAGTCATAATTATATTTACATGATATAATAATCTCTCATATGACTGCAAATACAGGTTCTGAAAAGACTTGGGGAGGGGAAGAACATGATCAAAATATTTTTAAATTTAAAAATTGTTTTGAATAATAAATAGAAATTTGGGTAAGAAGAGATGAAGAAAAATTTATAATATTTTGCTTTAAAAATAAAATGTTAAGTATTACTGAAGGTGAACATTTACATACTTAAATTTATTAAAATATTTTCTAAAATTTTTTGAATAGGTGACAATGTGCCTTGATGGACATGCTTTTGGTATCTCAAAACTTGTATATGATAACACTGGATATTTTCTTAATTGCTGTTAAATTAGGTAATAAAGAAATCAAGAAAGGAAAACCTAAATATTTGTACAAACACATTCTTAACAAAATATGACAGAACTATTCATATGAATTATAATCCTCATTTCTACAACTAGTCACATGGCCTTAGCTTGTGTTTGTAACTACCTTCCTCTACTAGCCATTCTGTATTTCCTCCACCCTTGGCAAGAGCCTCAAAAGGTTTTGGCTCTTTTCCTGGAAGAGTGATCCATCCCTTCACTCCTGAGGGGTCTGTGCCCTTTTCATCCTGACTGGATTAGGTTGCTGTGGTTTCCCCTTGACTTTAATCCCAGGATCTGGTAGCACCAGCACATGCCCTAAAGGATCCCCTACACCCCAGGCATAATCTTTTTTAGCTCCACTGTGAAGAAGCAGTCTAACTTCCCCTCCTAACACTGTTATTCCTTTCTTAGCCTTTGCTTAAGGGCATCAGAAGCTCTAAGCAGGGAGAGGGAAGTCTGAGCTTCCAGTTCAGTAGAATGTTTGTTATGGCTACTGGCCTGAGTGCTTTCCCCTCTGCAACCCAAACTTCTGGGCCAGCAGAACTTAAGGTCATAGGAACAGGAATCAAACTTTCCCTAGTGGGTTACTAGGGGTGATAATGAGTTGAAGTACTCCCTTTTCCACCCCCTAATTCCTGGAGCCATGAATCCTGGCTATGGGAGACACTACCATATATTAGGTGCTGTTCCAAAGCATATACCATCTTCTGGGAAACCTTGCCCCAGCCCTCCATGCTACTACAACCTAATTAGTGCTGATATTGTGTCTTCAAAAAGGCCACTCCATCTTTCTTAAAGCAACTGCTTCAGGATGTTGGGAAACATGGTAAAACCAGTGGACTCTATGATCATGGGCCCGCTGTCACCCTTCTCTGGCTGTGAAGTGAGTTCCTTGGTTGGCAGCAATAATGTGTGGAAAACTATGTTGTTGGATCAGGCATTCTGTAAGTTCATGGACAATAGTTTTGGCAGAAGCACTATGTGCAGGAAAGGCAAATCCATAACCAGAATAATTATCTACTCAAGGAAGGAGGAAGTGTTGTCTTTTCCATGGAGGATGAGTCCAGTGTAGTAAACCTGTCACCAGGTCACTGGCTGCTCACCTCAGGGAATGATGCCATATCTGCGGCTGCTCAGTGTTGATGTCTGCTGTTGGCAGAGCTGGCATTCAGCAGTAACTGTAGCCAGGTCAGCCTTGGTGAGTAGAAGTCCATGTTGTCAAGCCCATGCATCTCTGCCCATCGCTGCCACCATGGCACATTGTCCATGGGCAATGACAGGGATGGCTGGGGAAAGAGGCTGGCTGTCTACAGAATGGGTCACCCTATGGTGATTATTAACTCCTCCTCTGCTGAAGTCACCTTTTGATGAGCATTTACATGGGATATAAGTATTGTCACATGCTTAGTCCATTTGGAGAGCTCTATCCACATACTTCTTCCTTGGATACCTTTTTCACCAGTTTTCCAACTATGGTTTTTTCAAGTCCCCGACCATCCAGCAAATCCATTGGTTACAGCCTATGGCTCAGTGAACAATTGCACAGCCGGTCATTTTTCCTTCCAAATAAAATGCATGAACATATGAATTGCCCAGAGTTCTGCCCAGTGTGAAGATTTCCCTTCACCAGTGTCTTTCAAAGTTGTCCCAGAATGGGGTTGTAATGCTGCAATTGTGCATTTCTGAGCAATATCTGCATAAAGTACAGAACCATCAGTAAACCAGGCCATAGTCTTCTTTCCTCATTTAACAGATTACAGGGCATAGCCCATGAGGCTATAGGTGCACGCTTGGGCACAGTGAGCACTGCAACAGGAGTAGAAACCATAGGCATTTGAGCAACTTTTTAATGTAACTTGCTTGTATCCTCAGGACCTGCTTGAGCCAGATCACATCTATACCACTTCCATTTGATAATGGATTTCAGTTGTGTACATCCTACTTTTATGACTTGGTGGATCAGATGACATCCAGCTCATGATGAGCAATGCAAGTTGCATAATAACTTTGTAGCCCATTGTCAAACACACAGCTTCCACTATGGACCAACAACAGGCTAAGAGCTGTCTGACAGAAGGAGAACAGTTGTCTGCAGATGATGGTACAGCCCTGCTCCAAGAGGCTCCAAACAGCATCCTCATCTGTCACTGACACCTCCTGTACCATCAGGCCTGCTGCATCATATGGTCCAAGTGGTAGAGCAGCCTGCATAGAAGCCTGGACCTGTTGAAGAGCCGTCTCCTGTTCCAGGCTCCACTCAAAGCTAGCAGCCTTCCAAATCACTTGGTAACATGGGCAGGAGTAACACACCCAAGTGGGGGATGTGCTGTCTCCAGAATCCAAATAGGTCTACAAAATGTGCTTCTTTCTTGGTTGTGGGAGGGGCCAAATGCAATAACTTAACCTTCACCAAAGAAGAAATATCTTTGCATGCCCCACAACACTGGATCCCTAAAAATTTCACTGAGGTAGAAGGCCCTTGAATTACCAAAAAGAACAAAGCGGTTGCTACCTCTTGCTCACTAGGTCCAATCAGCATGTCATCAATATTGTGAACCAATATGATATTTTTTGGAAAAGATAGATGATCAAGATCTCTTTGAACAAAGTTATGATACTGGGATGGAGAGTTAATATACCCTTGCAGCAAAACTGTAAAGGTATATTGCTGGCCTTACCAAATGAAAGCCAACTGCTTCTGGTGGTCCTTATGGACAGGTACTAAGAAAAAGGCATCTGTTGGATCCATAGCTGCATACCACTACATACCAGGGGATGTGTTAATCTGCTCAAGTAAGAACACCACATCTGGTACAGCAACTGCAATTGGAGTCACTACTTGATCAAATTTTCCATAGTCAGGTGTCAATCTCTATGATCCATGTGTCTTCTGCACTGGCTACATAGGAAAGTTAAAAGGAGATGTGATTGGGGCCAACACTCCTGCACCTTTCAAGTCCTTGATGGCAGCGCTAATTTCTTCAGTTCCTCCTGGAATGTAGCATTGTCTCTGACTCATTGTTTTCCCTGGCAGAGGCAAGTTCAATGGCTTCCATTTAGCTTTTCCAACCATAAGAACCCTCACTCCAAAGATCATGGAACCAATGTGAGAATTTTGCCAACTTCTAAATATATATCTATCCCAATTATACATTCTGAAACCAGGGAACTGACTACAGGGTGAACTGGGGGACACTGTGGGCCTTCTGTGAGCTGTATTTGGGCTAAAACTCCATTAATCAATTGACTTCTGTAAGCCCCTACTTTAACTGGAGGGCCACAACATTTCTTGGGATCGCCAAGAATCAGCATCAATTCAGAGGCAGTATCCAATCGACCCTGGGAAGTCTGATTGTTTATTTCCCCCCAAAGGACAGTTACCCTTGTAAAAGGCTATAGGTTCCTTTGGGGAACGACTAAAGAAAAGTTAACAGTAAAGCTTTTATGTACTTTATTAAGGTCCTTCCTCAGGAGAACCTGACTGTTCTTCATTCGAGGGGTTCTGGGTCTGCAAACTGGCTCAAGTCAGGAATGGTTTATAAACTGAAATTCTCTTTTGCCATGATCCAGTGTAACTTTTCTTTTGTTTGTTTGAGATTTTTTTTTTCACTTATACAGTAGGCTTTTTATCTAGTTCATGCCTAGAAATACCATGTTGATTAGCCAGTATCAAAGGTCCATATAAGTCATGGCACCATAAAAATCATTTTAGCTGTGTTGTCCATTACAGGCTAGGCCACCATGAACATTGCTTTGGCCTCGCTGCTTGTTACGATAACATGATCACCTTGCCTTTGGTAGTTCAGTGCTGCCACCTGGACCCTGCTACTTCAGATCCCAGTTAAACCCACTGCATTTGATTCATCTAACTGAGCAGCAGCACCTCCAAACCTAAGGTCTGAAACAAGGGAAAGGGCAACAAAGTTCTCCAAATGTGCTAGTGGCCCCTCGCCATTTTGCTGTCTTACAGAATTAGTGAAAGGCATCATGTCTTTGTGGGCTTCCCACTGTGCAGGATTCAGTTTTACATAGCACACTCACTCCAGCATTGCCTTTTCCCTGATCCTTAAAATCCCTTCACCAACACTAAACCCAGGGATATCAGGCATCTCCAACGCCTTCTCAGTCAGCCATCTTTTCACAAATGCTTCAGTCAACCATTCAAACTTTTGACAAGCTTCCATACTAAAAATAAAATCTCCACTCTGTGGGTTCTTATCAATAAACTCAGCCATATCCACAATTATCCCACACCCTTAAAGCCCATTACCACACATATTCCCTGGACTTGTGCTTGAACAAATTAGCAAACTCGTTATGTCTTTAGCAGTGTGTGTGGTGCACCTCCTTGTAGTCTACACTTTCTATCTCTCCTCTAGGAGCCCGCTTAGCCTTATCGGGTTACAGGTCTAGAGCAACTATCTGTGGGCCCTGAGGGACATCAACATTGCCTTGACTAGACTATCATCTCCTTCAGAAAAGGTTGCTGATGATTTAGCAGATAATGAAGGATTAATTTCCCCAGTCAAAGGTAAAAAAGGCAATATTTCAGGGGCTGGATCCATGAGTACATCGTCTACTGAGGGTAGAGAGATTCCTTCCTAAGTCAAGATAAACCCTTGAGAATCTGAGGGTTCAAAGTTCTCAACTCCAATACGGTTCTCCCACACATCTCCACCCCAAGTTACAGGGTCCCATTCTTCACAAATTAATGCCCTTACTTTAACCATCAACACTTTCCAACTCAACACTCTCCAAGGCTGTCACTTGAATTTTCACTGCTATCCAGCCAACTTTATAATGGGGCTTTTGGTTTCATTTGCCACAACTTGCACTCCATGGCAGCTGGAGAGAGGATTCTCTTCCAGGGAACACTTGGAAAGCTTTAGGCTGTTCGTGTGCATTCAGGACTTTTCAGTTCTATCACCAAGTTCATTGTTGTCCTTCACAGTATCCCACAATGCTAGAAGTTGGTTAATTTGATCATGGAGCTCATTCTTTTCCTTTGTCAGTTTGTCCAGAGATGCCAGGAGTAACCAACCAACATCATCATTTTACAATTTTTCCACAAATTGTCAAAAGTTTTATACAGAGTTACCAAATCTGTTGTTTCTCACAGTTGGTGAATCAGGATAATTAAATGTATTTACCTCCTTACGTTTCTAAAATA
Organism: Cricetiscus sungorus; assembly: GCA_030556225.1. NCBI lineage: Eukaryota > Metazoa > Chordata > Mammalia > Rodentia > Cricetidae > Cricetiscus > Cricetiscus sungorus. The sequence goes on from JANBXA010000180.1 coordinate 7,333,616, forward strand.
CTTTGCACCATGGGCCTTTTCTATTCCCCGAGCTTCTAGGACAGGATTCCATAACTGTAGGTGTTGGCAAATTGGAAAGGCTATTCCAGATATTTTAAAAATTCATTCTTATACATCTGTTGCTCTAGAACCACTTTTGGCATCAAAATCTGTATTAGTCAGGATTCTCTAGAGGGATGGATGGATAGATAGATAGATAGATAGATAGATAGATAGATAGATAGATAGATAGATAGAGTGATTATGGCTTATAGGCTGTAGTATAGCTAGTCCAACAATGGCTGTCTACAAATGGAAAAAGTCCAAGAGTCCAGTAGTTGTTCAGTTCACAAGCCTGAATGTCTTAGCTGGTCTTCAGTATATGCCAGAATCCTGAAGAAGTGGGCTCTAACACCAGTGAAGGAACGGACTTGCCAACGAGAATGAGGAAAATTGGGCAAAACCCAAAAATCTTCTTTCTTCCATGCCCTTTATATAAGCTGCCAGAAGGTGTGTCCCAGATTAAAGGTGGATTGTCCCACCTCAAAAGTGGGTCTCCTCACTTCAAATGACTTAATTAAGTGGAAAAAATCCCTCACAGGTATACCCAGCTGCATGGATTTGAGCTATTTACATATGTCATCAAGCTGACAACCAAGAACAGCCATGACTACCTCTATCTCTGAGGGGTTCTCATGAGCAGTCACCATGCTTCCTATACTATGCAACTCTGATCTGCTTTCTGTTCCCTCAGATATTTAATACCCAGGGTTTCTGTCAACATCATGTCTGCCTCCTCCACATGTCACCTTCTGCTGCTCACACACCAACTATAGGGGAATGTCACTCTTCTAATGACACCCACCATTACCACCATGTAAATCTGGTTTCTAGACTGTTTACAATCACCTCTGCTTTCTCCCTTTATACCACAGGCCACAAATGTGGGTACTATGCTTACCTGTGTCTTTGTTTACTGTGTCCCCATTAAAAGTGGGAATAGAGATGAACTTGTCCCCTATTAACTTCCTGCACACAGAACTGTACCTGGACAGTAGAGAATGTTCAGCAAAACTGTAGAGCCAGTCAGTCCTTTGACAGAAAGTTTCTGTGCCTCGGTTTCTTGGCTTGTAAAACCAGGGCTGCCTCTGGGCAGATGTCACACAGTGGAACCCCAGAGGACTCACAAGGCTGGCCTTTCCCCTCCTTGGTTCCCAAGGTAAATAAATGACATTTTTGTCCCTGTGACAGAACAATGAGTTATGAAGTATTGCTAACCATTAGCCACCAGGGAGGAAGCATTTTGAACGTCTGGCTTTCTTTTCTTAGATCTGACTGGTCTACAAACCTTGATCTCATCTGTGAAGCCCTGAGATCTAGGGACGAGAACTTGGATTTGGACATGTTCCAAGACTTCCTCTTACTGACTATGTTATTTTGAGATTACTGTTTTGCAAATTTTAGACCTTGGAGGCTGCTTGTGAGTATAAAAATAAGATGTCAAAACAGTTTACCTATGATGTTCACCGTACTATCCACTTCATTTTTTATAGCTGAAGTCAGGACCGCATACTCAGGAGAAAGGTCACTTACTCCATTACTAAGCCCCAAAGATGACTCAACTGGTTCTTGCTAGGAAGAAGAAAAGAAAAAAGAATTGAGAACACTTCCTTTCCCTCCCTTTTCTTAGCTTCCATTCTCCCCCTGTCTAATTTGTTGGACCCTGGGGTTAGTCATTCACGTCATGTCCCAAATGCATCCCCTGCCTCTCTAAATCAGGCTGACATTAAAGAAGCTAGCTATTCATTTCTTTCATTTGCCTTCAAGGAAACGTTCTCAGCACATCTGGCCTTCAGGAAATACCTGCAGCTGCAGAGTCAAGCTCTGTGACTGAGCAGAGCTGCAGCACTGTCACACAAGTCCGGTGCTGCACGGGTCCCGAGTCTTCCTCCTCTGAGTGAGGACATAGAGGGACCAGCTCCTGGATTCTCTCAGAGAGGGCCGTATCCCTGCTTTTGCAGTCACTCTTAGGACAAACTGTGCCTCCAAGATTAGCCAGTGACAGGACCCCAATGGCAGGTGGCGAGCACTCAGGTGCACTCTGTGGTGGGGATACAGCCGCTCGAGCGGTCCAATGATAGCATGAGCCACTACCTCCTCTCACTGGCCCAGCACCACACAGGCAACCCCACCTCCACAACTTGACACAAACGTCCTTGTGTCTAAAACTCCCACCCAGTCCAAAAAGCTACACAGTGACCCTGACTAAAGGAGAATACAGTCTTTCCTTGCTTGAACTTTGCATCTCTTCTTCATTCAAGTGTACTTGAACCTTCCATTCCCTGAAAGGACCAATCAATCAAGGAAAACAAGCCCTGAGGTACATGTGACTCTTGGGACCTGGATGAGAGCTCTTCCTTCCAGTAAGAGTACATTTGTTTCAATGATAGCAATAGCCACCCCCTGGCAAAAAAAACAAAACAAAACAAAACAAAAAGCCATATAAGACAACTCCCTAGGAATCCAAAATGGAAGAAGAGGCTGGAGAAGGAGAATGAGGATGGGGCTGCAAGCAGAGGGGGACTGAGGAAGTGGTACATCAGGAGTACTTGGCATTCTAAGGTATATGAGGAATTCTCATCAGTTGGTCCCACTGGGGAATCAAGATCAAATTGCATATAGTCTCCATGATCCTCAGGCAAACATCCATGACTATTATGGCTTTAAAGGCATTACCTTGATGTTCAGCCCAGCTTGAGAAAAGCTAAACAAAACAAAATAACAAAACTCTCACAGTAAGATTTGCCAGATTTACCAAAGGTTAAATATCCAGAAGGGCCCAGCGCTGGCCCACTGAGCACTAACTACAGCCCTTTCTCCCTCGGCATCTCTCTCTCTCTTTTTTTTTTTTCCTTGTTAATAAGTTCCAATTAAAGGCTTGTCATTTGGTGGAGGGGGGGAAACCTTACCAATTTTCCTTCCTTTATAGTCAAACATCTGAACAAATGCCTGCTTTTGCTAACTCTGCCTCTTGCATGCACGCCCTTAAAAAGGCCTACGGTCCTGCCTAGTCTCCAATGGCAGAATGAAGCCCCCAGAGGGCATGCTAAGAAGAAGACTCTGGAGCCAGGCTCTGTCTGACTCTGCTTCTCACTAGTCTGCAGGCTGAATTTAACCCTGTAATCCCTTCTTAAGGCATTGAAGACATCTGTGTGCTGAGACCAGTAATGGGTACCATGCCATGGGGCGAGGTGAAGTTTAAAGAGAGATGAAGTATTTATTATCAAATAATGGTCACAAGCAACAAAGGTCACCAATAAAACTTCCTAAATCCACTGGCCCTTTCTCTAGTTCCTTCCCCTTAGCTCCATCTTCTGGCACCCAACAGGGAATCATTGCCTCCCGTGCATGTGTATGTGTGTGCGTGCGTGCATGCATGTGTGAGACAGGGTTTCTCTGTGTAGCCCTGGCTGTCCTTGAACTCTCTCTGTAGACTAAGCTGGCCTTGAACTCAAAGATCCTCCTGTTTCTGTCTCCTGACTGCTGGGTTAAACACTGTACCATGTCTCCCTTCTCCACAGCCAGAACCCTGAGACGCTGCTAAGGGTGCCCACCTCTCCGTGGCACCACCCTTTACCCGTGGCTCTCTCAATGGCCCTGTTCCCCTCTCTCCTCCCCAGTCATGCCCCACATTCTATTATGCCACTTCGTTTCCTCAGTTCCTCCCTGGGGAACTAAGTACGGGTCTCTAAAGAAAGGACAGGAAGAACCGATTCTCTAGGAGCTTCTTTTGTTTCTTTTCTTTTTTTTTTTTTTTATAAAATCTATTTCTAGATTTCCTACCAAAGTAATAAAAACTGAATTATTCTGACTTTGCAACAGAGACCTTTAAGTGTTTCACGTGATCTACAGTGTAACTGGTGGCAAGTGACACTTTTGTCACTTCTTGTGAGAAAAAATTATGACTCACTAAATTAATTTTCCAGGATCATGCTCCATTTAGCCTGGTGAGAGGCAGGAGCTGAGCTAAGCGTTTGCCTGTGCAGCAGGTTCAAGTGCAGGGGCCTCTGTCTTCTGCACCCATCCTGACGGAGGCCCAGATGGACCAGGGTGGAATAGAGATAGATGGGGCGGACCCCTGCTTCCCTCTGCCTACCTGGAGCCCTGCCTGAGGCAGAATTTCAACCAATGGCTATTGTGAACTTGTCTTCTCCTCCTGCCACCACTCGGGGCAAACTCTCATTGTTACTGTCACTCAAAAGGGACAAGACAGTAACTTGTACTGCATAATGTACTGTACAGCCCCCTGACAGGTCTCCTCTGAGGGTGTGGAGCAAATAAACCCAAGAGAGAAGCTTCAAAAGTCCAAATTTTTGAAAGAATTACAAACGGGGATATCAAAAGCTAAACTGGGCCAGCAAGATGGCTCAGCAGAAAAAGGAACTTGCTGCCACGCCTGATGACCAGCGTTCCATACCTGAGCCTCACATGGTGGTAGGAGAGAACCTACTCCCCTAAGTTGTTCTCTGGCCTCCATTACACACTGTGAATATATGTGCATGTGCACAGACACATCAATAGATAATAAATAACATAACACAAACCTTTAAAAAAAAAAAACCTAAGTTAGAAACCCAAGGATTCCAAACTGTGAAAAGAGGTTACAGTTCTCTATGAGCATGCACAGAGACAGTGTAAGTGACAGATGGTCTGTCCCGATCACCTCTAATGGCCCATTTCTGCCTTGTCTCAACAAAATCGCACTCTAGCCCAGCGAGTAAGACAGAGGCTCTGGTACAAAGTGATACCTGTGGCTACCTTGGTTTCTAAGTCTCTTGCCTCACCCCAAAGAAACTAAACAAACAAACCATGCTCAGGCAGATTCCCTCCAAGTTGCATTAATCCTGCCAAATATTTAAGCTCAAAGACATCTGCAATTATAGAATCTAAGATCTAGCATAGAACTTAAAGGATTTTTAAGCAAAAGGAAATGGGCACAATAGAAAGTTTTAAGGGTGAGTGGTGGCCATCCTTACAACTGTGAAACATCCTGCTTTGGTGGCTCTCCTGCTTGGCTTGCTAGATATCTCAGAGTGGACCTGAGATAAAGTAGCAGAGGAGCTGGCAGCTGGAGCCCCTTCTGCCTTACTCCTGTGCTAAAGCACTTTGTCTAGATCTGTCTAGGCAAAGACAGACTAGTAGAATGACCATAAGAACATTTCCTGTCCCAAAATGCTCTCTTAAAGTCAATTTAAGACATCAAATCTAAGGGCATCTCCAGGGCTCTGTTATCAAAAGGTCCACACTAAGCTTCACAAACAAGGGTAGAGAACTGAATCTCGGAGGGTGCATAGGCCCCACCACAGCAGTCAAAGCACCACAGAGAACAACTGTGGCACAACCTTCAGCCTAAATTTATCTTTCCTTCCCTGGAGCAAGGCTATCATTATTTGACTTTTCCCTGTCTCTCACTGCAGTTTCTGTTTTGACCTTTGTCCTTGGCTCATTCTTCATTTTCTTTTCTTTCCCTTCATCTCAGAGAATTTCTGTCTTAGAGAAGGCCCACTCTCGAGGCTTCCAAAGTTTTCTGGAATGAATGATTGCACCTTTGACCCTCAGACAGCATGCATTTGCTTGCCAAGGCTGTCTCTCATTTCACTCACAAACAAGCTCCAGGTCTAGTACTCCCTGTATTCCCCTCTTCAATCTGTTCCTGTCTTTACTGTCCTCTCCTCTCCATTGTATTGATCACCATCTCTGTCTATACTTGCTGGAGTCTGTCACTCTCTCCCTCCTGCTTTGAGCTGCCATTAAATATAACCTCCACTGGGTCCTGAAACTTTGCCCCAAGTAGTTCAACTTTATTTCCTGAAGTTATCCATAGAAGTGTGAACAGGAAATTCTGGTAAGAAGCTGAGTCTGGAGAAACTGATCCACTGAATAGAACTTCAGTAATATAAGGAAGTTGGCATGTTGTAGACCCAGGACCAATTAGCTTACTGTGAGCTAGCTTTAGCCTCCATAATAACCATCCTTGCCCCTCTGTGTCCAAGTTAACTTCCTGTGACTAATCAATAAGAACTTTTAAAAATACATTAACATATTAGTCTACGACCTTCCACCAACTCCAAAACTAAGAGTGTCATCAGATTTGAGGCCTATGGAAAAGGTGCCCCATCTCTCTGTAAACACCTCTCAAAGGCCCATCTATGTATGTATTTTAAACTTTCTTGACTTGTGATTTTTTTTTATTATGTAAAACTGTAAAACTTCACGGAACTGCTACCACATTGGAACATGGAATTTAAAGTGACCTAAATCTATGTACCAGAGCCACAGTTACTCAAATATAGCTCTAGAATAAAGTATCATTTCTTTCCTTTAAGGTGAAAGCTATTGTTTCTGTGTCCACAGAAATGATTTAGCCCTCCATCAGGAGAAGGGGAGGACCAGAGATGTTTCTAGTTGGCTTCATCCTCCAAGCCTGCTTTATCCAGAGCAGCTCTGGTGTATTTTCAAATAGAACACTGATACAGGTTCTCTTGTAACCACAGTTTCCACTCTAAGGCGTTCTCAAGCAAGGAAGGAGGCGCTACAGGAGCAGCTCCCACAGGCAGTCACTGTCCTGTCTAACTGGGAATTCACAGTTTGAAACCAGTTCTGGTCTCTGTCGCAGCAAACAGTCCTTCAAGAAAGTTCTATGGAACTGTGTCTGCTTTTCTGTAACTTCTATCCACAAGTCTGCCCTCAGAACTAACAGAGACCAATGACTTTCACAAAGTGACTTTAGGCCCCTTGCTATTCTGTTTCCATGGTGATGCTGATGCTTTGACCTGGAAATACTTGTGTTTTCCTTTGCAAACAACCCCCTCCCCCAGGCAGAAAGCACTCATTCATATCCATCTTACCTGTATGTCTATATTTTTCATTGTTTTCCACACAAAACTCACTCAGATTAAGCCAGTTTCTATATTCATTCAGGGAAAACGAAATAACTCTAACCTTTAGGCCTTCATTCATGAAGTTCCTGGAACTAGAGAGCATGGATCATCTGATCTGGGCCACATTTCCCCCATCAAGGTCTGCCTCAGATTCTGTGGTATCCAAAAAGCTGAGGCACTGACTCTATGAAGCAATGCCATCTTGGGAAAATGACTCAGCCCCTGTGCCTGTACTTCCTTGATATGGAAAAGGGAGAAAAATCTGACCATTGCAGGAAGAACTAAACAAGGTAACAAGATCACTTAAAGGAACTAAAAATTGTCAACACCTACTGCTCTACCCACTTTTAGCCTTATTGTTCTTGGTCTTGCCTGTATTCCCACAGAGCAATCTGTTCCATGATATTTTCTGAGACACATACATTTGCTGGCAATGTTCAGTCCAGCAATGCTTAAGGGTGTTTCTCTTATTATAGTTTCCTTAGGTAGACAGGTAGCCCTGTGTAGACAGATTCATTTCAGTGACATGAGGCTCACTAAGAGCCTAGAATACACTCTCTCATTAAGAGTGGCGGAAATAAAGAACTTTAGACATGCATCTGTCTCAATTAGACAACATTACAAAAATGTGACCAAAGCCCGGAAAATGATGGGCCAATGGCAGGCAGGACCACACCTCAACCAGGACTGGGAAGATGCTTGTGTTCTCTGTCCTCTGCCTAAACTTTAATTGCCTTTTAGGGCCCCAAAGATGGACTTGAGGGCTTCTCTGGATCCCTCTGTTCTTCTTGCTGATGTGGACAGGAAGGAAGGTTAGGATGTATTTAGTCAGTGTCAGGTATGTGTCTCTAAGAGGCTTTTTGTTCCAAACCATTGACTTTGGGAAGAGCTGGCACAAGCAACTACATCTTGGTTTGAGAGAGGGCTTACCATGAAGCCCAGACTTGCCTTAAACTTAATATCCTGCTGCTTCAGCTTTGTAAGTGTGGGATGACAGGAAAACACTGCCACACCCAGGGTGACTCCATTTTAACCCTGACAGCTTCTCCCCCCTCCCATCTCCACTCCCAGTATAAAGCCATGAATCTTGGAGAAATTGTTTTGTGGAGCAACAGTGAACATGTCTGTGCCCCAGGGAAAAACTTCAAGTACCTGGCTATTGTGCCCTCGATATTATTTGCTAATTAAATCTTTAGCTTGAACTGAAGAGTGGGAAGTGCTTGCTCCAACAGGTAACTGCAGTTCTAGGAACATATGTACAGTATTCTCAGTAGGCATCGAGCATACAACTCAAGAATGCAGCTTAGGTATTTTGTTAGCTTCACTGTTGTTTTGTCAGAGTTTGTTTTATTTTTATTTTATTTTATTTTTTGAGACAGGACTTTGTGTACCACAGGCTGGCCTCAAGCTTGCTATGTGGCTGAGGCTTATGTTAAAACCCCTGGTCCTTTCATCTCCACCTCCCAAGTTCAGGGATCATAGGTATGTGCCGCCACGCCTGGCTCAGTTTATATATTTTTGACTTGCAACAAAAAAATGAGTAAACTTTTAATAGTTTATTAAAGAAAATCTTTTGATTACATGATCCCAGAGCAACCATGGGATCAACTTTGGAAACATTCTGCAGGTACCCTAAGTCAAGCAATGTCTTTAGCAACTATGAGCCCCAAACTAGGGAAGCCTGATGCCTGTTCCACTGTAATATTGCATGGCATGTGCAAAAGAAAAAAAAAACCCATATCCAATAGTTAGGCTGCACTATGTATGATTCATCAGCCCTCTGCTGAAGGAACAATGTCCCTTGAGGAACAGTGTTAATCATAACTTTGTTACACAAGGATTTCATAACATCCGTTGCTAAGCAGGAGCTTCACTCACATGGTTACACCTAAGGCCTCTCTGTTCCTGGGTCAACACGGCTAAGACCCACCCAGGGCTGTGCCTTCCACAGCATGCTCATTTTAGAGGCCCCACAAAAGACAAGCCCACAAGGCTGATGTAACCAAAGGCTCTCTTTCCTCATGAGAACCCCACATGCCATCCACCTTAGGGTTCACATTTCCTCACATTGCCACAGTCCTGAAATACTGCATGTCTTAACCTTGACTGTGGGCCCCAGTTTCCCAGGAAGCAGTTTTTCTGTCTTAAAGAGACATAATATAATGATCTACCATATATTATACTCTTTGGTATTTGATATTAAATGAAATATAATGGTCATATATGGGAAAAATACTAAAAAAGTAAGCATTATTCTATCATTTTCTAACTACTGCTATGATATTAAATCTGTACCCTAACATAAAGCCCTCGACTCCCATCACACATATTTTATTTATGTGTTTATTAAACAAATGTTTATGTATCCACTCAATTATTGAACATGAATTATTTGTTCTACGCAATAGTCACTGACTGCTGTGGAAATAGTAATATAATCACACTAATCATATCTAACATTGCAGCGAATTCTTCAAACTATGTATTTGTGGGGAGAAAAAAAAGCTATACCTCTCTTACTGGACAAGATGCTGAAAATGTAGATTTAAAGAAATAGCACAGTGGAAAACAATGTAATAACAACTAGGGTTTGTTTTTTTTTTTTTTTTTGAGACAGGGTTTCTATGTATTGTTTTGAAGCCTGTCTTGGAACTTGCTCTGCAGACCAGGCTGGTCTTGAACTCACAGAGATTCTCCTGCTTCCCACGTGCTGGGATTAAAAGTGTACACCACCAATGCCTGGCTATAACTAGTCTTTTATAATCACAGAGAGACAATAATCTTTTTAAATAAGAAGAGATATAGGAAAAGCCCACAGATTAAAAACAAAGCCACTCAAGCTGGTTGGAGTGGTTCCTGTCTATAATCCCAGCACTGGAGAGGCCCAGGGAAGAGCATGCTGTAAATTTAAAGCCTGCCTATGCTACACAGTGAAACCATGTCTCAAAGAAAAGCCAACCAATCAAGCAAACAAAGAAAAATCACACACACACACACACACACACACACACACACACACACACGCACGCACGCACGCACGCACGCACACATTTAAAAATCACACTTGGTTCTCTTTCTTGTCTGAAACAAAGTTTCTATATTTTATGGCCCAGGACAACCTCATCCTCAAAATCTCCCTATTTTAGCATCTTGAATTCAAGGAAGATACCAGGGAATCTGTCAAATTCGTCAGCTAAAATAACGATGCCATGGTATTTTTAAAGGGTATTTACTTTTAAAGATACATGGTAAAATATTTAGGGAAGAAATAACATATTTGAAATTTGCTTCAAAATATTTTGACAGCTATCAGAAATTGTTTCTATAAATCAAAATGGGTCAAATATCTATGATGTCACATTGGAAGTCGGGAAAAGGATGGAAGCAGGAATGAAACAAATATGGTCAGGAGTTGACTAAAATCAGGGTATGCTCCAGTATAAATATCTGACTCCTTCCTACACATATACAAATTTTCCACAATAAAACTAAACAAAATTCATTATTGATACTGTACTTTTTTAATTATTACTTTTATTTGTGAGTGTATGTGTGAGTGTGTGTTACTGTAGAAGAAAGAAGAGGGCTTTGGATCTCTCGGAGCTGAAGTTAAAGGTGAGCCAACTGACATGGGTGCTAGGAACCAAACTTGGGCCTTCTAGAAGCACTGTTTACGGAGCCACCTCTCCAATCCCTAATCCTTTGTTATTGTTAAAACAAATCAGACACTGAAAAATACCAAAAATGAAACAAAGTATCACTGCTAACCATTCTCCCTAGAGTACTTACTTTCCATTGCAGAGATACACGCCTCTAACCCTGAAACAGCTGCCACGTTTCCCCCCAAACTCTACAGGGACCAGAGAAACGGCTTCCCCATTCTCAGCACTTGCTCTTCTCAAGGATCCTGGTTCTTGGAGCACAGATAGAAGCCCACAACTGTCCAGAAACCTAGCTCCAAGAGATCTGAGAACCTCTGGCCTCTGTAGGTGCCAGGCATGTACATAGACATGCAGCCTATACACATTTAAAAAAATAAATCTAACAGCAGTTAACCATCTGCATATCACAATCCTATACATAAGATTCAATCAACCACTGATCTATACTAAACATGTATAGACTTCTTTTCTTGTGATTATTCCCTTAAAGATGTAACACAACAACTTATATGTAATATTAGGTACTAAAAGTAACTAAGGGGTAATTTGAAGTAAATGGGGTTCTATGCAAACACTACTACATCATTTTCCATGAGGATGTCTTGCTGGGGAGGGGAATCATGGGGACCAGGCCCAAATGAGAGCACAGGATGTTGTCCCTTCCCAACCTAATGAGATACCTAAATTAAGTCCCTTTGTATTTTTTTTTAAATTATCATTATTATAAGTCAGAATGTTCCACATCTAGTTCAAGCTCAGTTCTAAGGAGCCATGGGACCTTGCACACAAGCCACTCAACACTTATACATCAGTCAGTCAGTCCCTCCCTCTGCACACAGAAGCCAGTGACCACCATCACGTCCAGAGTGGTCTCTGGGTCTCTAACTGATGGGCTTCCTCAGATCAGGCATGGGATTTGACACCTCTCTCACTATTTAACAAGGGCCACACCTTCTGTGCAACAAGAGAATTGAGGTGTAGAGGTGGTTAGACCACTTATTTGACTGAAACCCTCCAACACATGTAGAGAGCCCCTGAGACACTCACTAATGGAGTGTCTGAGCTACTGTGTTCCCAAGTTCATGGCTTACAACAGAGCAGACAGAAAGATAGTTTATATTTCTCGACAGATGTACATAATAACAACTATAGCTTTCAAACACATTTCATAGCCTGCAAACATATCCCACAGTATTAGACCTAAGTTGGTGGCTGGAGCTTGGTTGGAGCTGAGCGACAGGCTAAGGAGAGGTGGCAGTCAAGTTCTGTGAATCTGTTACACCATTTGCACTTTTTCTCTGGGACACTGCAGTAAGCTAAGCATGTGTTTACTTGAGTCTGCAAGTGGGTACATGCAGAGGAGGAAATATAAACAGCACATAATACACAACAGCAAGAGGAGAAAGGGTAAAGCCTCCACGATGTCCTGTGCTCTGAGACAGAATATGAATCGTTAACATATGGCCACAGCACGGGCTTTCTAAGCAACCAAAGATTACCTTGATGTGCTTAACTCGCTCTTCTTTTTCTGTCTTTGGTTTCTTTCCTGTGGCAACAAAAAGGTAGTTCCAGATCAGTTCATGATGGACAGAGAAAGATGGGTTTTCCTACATTAAATTTCTTCAGAAACCCACTGTGCCTAAGCTATACAAGCGCAAAACTACAAATGTATCTTCTTTGCCTTGGGTGCCTTGAAAGTCATTCTTCAAGGCAAGTAGAGACAGAATTATCACCTTTAGAGTGAACAAGTATTCTACTATTCAAAGTGAAGACAGAAGCAGAAATGAAGAAACTAAAGGGTATCATGGTCTACAGTGACAGATCATTTATTTATTTAGTCAGTAAACAGCTTTACCTTTCTTAGAAGGTCGTTCAGATAAGGGCAACATCCGGTACACTCTGAAGGCATTGTTTCCTTTCTTTATACTTCTATCTTTCACTTCTTCGATATCAGGCAAGGAATTCATGGCACATCGAAAATTTGCTTTCCATGTTTTCGGATCAGGTTTATCTACTCCTGGTTGATGCTTTCCTAGCAAAATAGCCAAAGACAAAGAAAAAGACATTAACACAGGGGGAAATGTCTAAAAACAGTTCAGACAGACAGACAGCAGGCAGGCAGGCAGGCAATGAAAAGCCTCTTTGTTCCAGATGATTAACAATCCCGCTTTGCTGGAAGCTGGAACATGTCTACGGTACAGGCAATTTATTTCAAAACTCTAGACAACAGGTACCACAGTGGTCTTACTGGTTTTACCATATAGCTTGAAGTGAAAATAAAATGGTAGACTGAAGAATCAAACAATACATAAGACTAGAAAGCCAACAAGCAGAATTAACAAGCTTCAAATATTAAGCAAAAAGTCCACTTCTGAAGATAGCTTCCTGTAGAAATTTTGCAATAAATAAATTACTAAAAGTTAGTAGTGCTAAAGGTTCCCTAGTAACTGACCCCTAAGAACTTATGATAATACCACATCTATGGGAATTTTAAGGGTTAAGAACCTCTAGGATGGGTGGGACATCACTTCTGAGTGATGCTGTCTATACCCTCATAAATCTCCTTGATGTACCTGGGAACAAGTTGAGGGATTTCAGAGCTGTCTTCATGAGGACATAAGTCAGGATATTTGTGCAATGAAAGCAAAATTCACCAATAGCAACCGTGTAAATAAACAAGGCAAGGGCTACTACCTGTGTGGATCGCCCAGTTCCTGAAGAGTGGAGCATCCTTCTCCACGTCCCACCCATGTCTAGCTGCATGCATCCAGGGGATCTGGAAAATCTTCTTTTCCTGAAATTGGGAGGGGGGGAGGTAAGTAAAAACTGAAGTCATGGGTTTTGACCGAGGATAGCATGCACTGCTGAAGTCTTAGTGCAAAATTTCACAACTAAGCAAAACTGAGCATGTGAGGGTCTACAATGAGGTCGACTGTAAAACACTTGGCAAACCTGAAGACTCAAGTTAAAGCATCCACATAAAATGCCAGGTGTGGTGTGTGCCTGAGTCTAGGCCAGGGTTACGATTGCCGTGAAGAAACAGCATGACTGAAGCAATTTGGGAGGAAAGGGTTTATTTGGCTCATGTTTCCACATCATTTTTCATCATCAAGGAAGTCAGGATGGAAACTCAAACAGGGCAGGAACCTGGAGACAGGAGCTGATAGAGAGGTCATGGAAGGTGTTGCTTACTGGCCTGTTCCCCGTTGCTTGCTCAGCCATTTTTGTTTGTTTGTTAGTTTTCTTTTCTTTCTTTCTTTCTTTCTTTCTTTTTTTTAATAGAACCCAGGACCACCAGCCCAGGGATGGCACCAGCTACAATGAGCTGGGTCCTCCTCCATCAATCACTAATTAATAAAATGCCCTATAGGCTCATCTACAGCCAGATCTATGAATACGATTTCTTAATTGATGTCCCCTCCTCTCAGATGACTTTTAGCTTGTGTCAAGCTGACATTAATCTAACAAGCACAGATCTTGGAAAGTAGAGACCAGAAGATTCCTGGAGCATGCTGGCCAACTAATTTGCTCAATCAGTAGGCTCCAGGTTCAGTGAGAGACACTCTCTCAAAAAATAAGGTGGAGAGCCATTAAGGGGGACATCCAGCATCAAACATGAACATGGCAAACACATAGGCATGTACACATGCAACACACACACACACACACACACACACACACACACACACAATCTGAAAAAAATTTTTAATTAAAAAAAAATCCCATTGGGTCTCTAATTCTGACAATCTCTGAAGGAGGGAATTCAGGATCTTGAACAGCCTGGCAGAACAGGAGTGTATTGTAAGGTCAAAGGTGAAGATTGATGCTACGATGATGTGTCCCATGATTTGTTTCCCTTCCCTTTCGTACAGCCAAGAATAACTGGTCACTGGTGAAACTTCTAGTATGTATTTTATAATTTCTTCGTGACATGCTGCTAAAGAAAGGTCTACTGTGTTGGAGACAAGTGCCATAGAAAACAAACATCTTCAGTTTTGCACGGGTATTTACCAAACACAGAGGTTATGTATGTGAGTGCTGTTCTAATCGCTCTGGGTCCACCGTCCTGGACATAAGAGGTGGAAATGCGAAGACATCCAGTCTGTGAGGTCAAACTCATTCTCCAGCAAAAAGTTCCATACAAACCTCATATTGGACTCTATCTTCCTTACCACCCGAGCACAACTCACAACTGCTTAAATCAAACCCAGCAAACACACACTCAGAAACTAATCCTGCTCATAGGGAGACCTTGTGGGTGAAAAAAAAATGGTGGGTAGGCTCACCCTCAGACCACTCCTGAGCACTGCACACCTAACTATGTGTGACCATGTGAGGCCCACTTTTGTTTCTTGCAATCGAGAAGGAGCTAAGCAGATGCTTATATTTTCCATTTTACAAGTGAGAGGATGGAAGAAAGTAATTCAATTTTGCCAAGAAACTTTTGGTTCAGCATATCTAAATCCAGAGCCATGGTCATGTGATCACACATTGTCTCTCACCCTCTAGATTCAGATTCTCTGCCCTGCAGTCTTGGATGGAATGTAGTGGGGTTAGGGGGCAAGGTGGGGAGGTGTGATTTGTTTGTTTGTTTGTTTATTTGTTTGCCTGTTTAAAGCTTTGGGGAAGTTCTGATCACTGCTAAGTACCAGGGCTACTTCCCTGTCTCACACAATGAAGAAGAAAAAGGAAGGCCAGTAGGGGATCTCCACCAGCAGATCTCATACAGTGAAATCTAGAAAGGGACCCAACAGTCTCAAAGAGACCTCTACACAGAACAACGCTCAGAGACTGAGCTGACAATATTTTAAAATGCTGGAGAGTTTCCAAAACTGTTATGGGGAGGAGGGGATCTACTGTATTTCTAACAGTCCGTTAATAAAGAAGAACTGAAAGTGACAGGCATTTTCATAAACCCTTCCTTGTCCACTGTGTGTCCCCCACCTGTGGGCCAACGAGTGGGGGAATCAGAAGGCTGTGTGGGGTTTTAATTTTCTTTTTAATGTGTGTGAAAATCAAAGAACAGGATTGCTTAATGATGCTCTTGTGAAAATGAACACAAATAAAAAGGAACTAGTTTCATGGAAATGTTTTCCCTGCTGCCTAGATGTCAAAATATTAGAAGATGCTCCCAGGAAGCTGGGGGCGAAAGCACAACAACAGTATTAAACCACCAATGGTCCAGCGCTGGACTCTGCAGGCTGTTACACATGCTGCAATGCAGCCAGGCAAGATGCATCCACCAGTGCAATAGTGGCATGGATGATAGTAACCAGCTACTTTCTGATTGTATTTGGGGTCAGCTCCACAGGTGGGAGTTTGTGCCTGGTACTGTAAACCTACTCAGAAGCCATGGCTAAGAAAGTTGTAGGCCCTACTTAGGAACCTAGTGCAACTTTCTTGCTAAGTTGCCATGTTGTCAAACTACTTTCTGAGTATTTTTGTTTAGACCCATAGAATAGTGATGTTCTCAACATTATCTAGTAAAGTTTCTTTTTGCAGTGGGCAGCATTTGTGCAGACTTGTAACTAGTCAAAGAGTCAAGAATAAGTGACTAATGAGTGACATATACATAAATCTCCTCAAGCCCCAGGGAACATCACAGAAGAAGGGGTGGAAAGACTTGAATGTTAGGAGAATGGGGAGGAGTACTGTGACAGGACATGACCACCGTACTTATGAACTACCAGCAGCTATGGTTACCTGGACAAAACCAAGCCAGTCAAAATTTAGAACAGAACAGGGGTGGGTTCCCAAAGTCTCGCCCTGGCTGAGGAGCTATATTATCAATTGATGGCTGCTCCAGGAGGGACGGCCATTTTCCTTTGGGGGTGTGGCTGCTAATGCATTGCTCATGCTCTGGCAGCTGGCCCCACAGCCATGCACATGTTGGAGTTACTAATGGAACTCATTGGATGACTTAAAACAAAAAGACAGTGAACATAAAGGTTGAGAGGGGCATATTTGGGGGAGGTCCAGGAGGAGAGGGAAGGGGAAATGGGGATGGGTATGATAAAAGTATATTGCTTACATCTGTGAAACTGTCAAATAATAAATATAAAGTATTCTTTTAAAAAGATTCCAGATATTTTTTTTCCTGGAATTCACCCCTATAACTTAAAGCTTCCTGCTTAAAAATACAGACTCTAACTGGGTGGTGGTGGTGGCACATGACTCTAATCCCAGTAGTTGGGAGGCAGAGGCAGGTGGATCTCTGTGAGTTCAAGACCATCCTGGTCTACAAAGTGAATTCCAGGACATCCAGGGCTGTCTCAAAACAAACAAAATAAAAATACAGACTCTGAAGAAAATGTTGTACTTTTTCTGTAGATGGAAAGAGTTCACACAATCTGAATTCTATTCTACAAGACACAGATTCAAGCATTGGATGCATGTGCATGCACATACACATGCGTGTGCACACACATACATTTTTGCATACACACAAATGTGGTCTCACATGAATCAAACAAAAATAATGAAATCTTAAAAGATGACTAAACCTAGCAATTTGTAAAGAACCCAAATAGACCTGAATCACTAAAGAAATACAAACTAAAACAAGCATCTCACCCCCACCAACATGGCTAGAGAGGGACTAAGAGGAAACTAGAAGATAAAAAGCATTTGTGAGGTTTGGAAGACACTGGAACTCCCATGCACTGCTGAGCAAATGTGGAGTAGCTCAGCCACTCTGGGAAATTCTCCGGCCATCCCTCAGAAAGTTAAACACACAAGTTGCCTGACAGTTTCACGTAATGTCTGGACGTGTGCTCAAAGAATCACTCGTGTTCAACAAAAACTGTTATCGTGGATGTGCGCATACTTGTAAAGCCCCAAGACGGGAACAGCGGGAATGCCCACCTGCTGGTGAGTCTATGAACTGTGTAACACATGCAGACAGTGGAATATGCTTCATGTATTCCATTGGAATCATTCCATTTAGTTTATACAGACCAGGAACGAAGTACAGACACATGCAACCACATGGGCGAACTTTACAAGACTGTTCTGACATAAAGAACCCCAACACAAAGGAATAGACATCAAATGGCTCCATTTATATGGGATGACCAGGAATAGCAAAGCTACACCGGCTGAAGGCAGCTCAGCAGTTGCCAAGAACTAAGGAAGGAAGAAATGGGCAGTGAGTGGTTAATGAATATGGTGTTTTATTTGGGCGGGGTGAAAAAAATGTTTTGAAGGAGTTGGGGGTGATAGCTATGGAACACTGTGAAGGTACCTACTGTCTCTGAATGTACACCCTAAAATAGTTAAAGTGGTAAACTTTAAAAACCTCACCTAACTTTTAACTAGTTTTTCCACACTGTATAAAAAAAAAAACAAAAAACAAAAAACAAAAAAAAAAAACCTTCAGCTCCAGGGGTTCCTCTGATTCTGCACTGAAGTTATAACTGGTTCAGTGTCACCCAATGTGGATGCTGAGAACTGAAGTAGAGTCCCCTCCATGAGCAGTATCCTCTCTTAACTGCTGAACCATTGCTCCAGATCCAAGGTTCATTTTAAAACTGAGATTTGAAACAAGCATTCTTGTCAGAGATCCTTGTGCTTCCATGGACAGAAACAGTGTAGCTACATGTCTGTGTAGCCCCTGATGCATCTTCAGAGTCCAGTGGCCCAGAATCCCTCATAGTCCTGCATACACAATGTTTGTACACACTTCGAATGGAAAGACTGCTCCTGAGTCCTCCCATGTGTGCATATGAACAGAACTACCCAACTGAGGAAGAGCTGGCTGAATTGAGAAAATCACCTGAGGCTCTCTTGAGTAGGGGGAACTGCATGTACCTTGGTCCCCATGGAAACTAGTTCTGTCATCTCCCTCTGCTTCATCTTCCTCCAACAATGATAAGATGTTCTAACTGGTTTGTTCTTTCTGTTTGGACTTTTTACCTTGTACAGAGATAGTCTTAAAAACACAAGCTTGTTTCAAAGTGAAGAAAAAAGAAAGCTCTTTGATCCCAGGAGTCGCCACAATGCCTTGGTCTAAATGGATCTCTTCTGTGAATATCAATTGCCAGAATAGAAATCACACAAAGCTATAAGAGAAATGATGATCCCAGCAGTGAATGACTCCTTCATTCCTAAATGAATACCCTCCCCCAAAACTCCAAGTACCCATACAGACAAATCTAGAACTAGCCTGGATTCTCCAAGTCAAGGACAAGAAAGAAAGAAAAAGCAGGGCACTTACTGCTCATAGTCAGAAGAGAACTGAGAGTCGTAAAACTGAACTTGCAAACCAAACACAGACATACTTCAAAAAGATTATGCACGGTATCCAAGTAGGCTTTATACCTGAGGTACAGGATGGTTCAAAATATGTAAGTCAATAAAAGCAATGAACCACATAAATGGACTTAAAGACAATAATAACATGATCATCTCAATAGATGCAAAATTCAACATGTCTTCATGATAAATGTCCTAGGTAAAGTAGACTAAAAGGAACATAAGAACGCTATATGTGAGAAACTCAAGACAATGTCATGGTAAATGAAGAAAAGCTTAAATCAATCCCACTGAAATAAGGAATGAGATGGGTATGTCTATCACCCCCACTCCTTTGCAATAGTGTGCTCTAGCTAGTGCTAGGGCAATAAGGCAAGAGAAGGAAATTAAAGAGATGTAAATAAGGAAAGAAGTCAAACCATCTCTATTTGCAAATGACATGATACCATACCTTGGAGGTCCTAAAATTTCTACTGAAAAACATTTAGAAATGATAAATCCAGCAATGTGGCAGGACACTGAGTCAAGAAAGCATCTTCAACAATGATGCTGGGGAAACCTACTGTCCATATGCAAAGAAAAGAAACTGTATCTATCACCTTTCAAAAAAACTAACTCCAAAGAGATCAAAAGACCTAAAGGTGAAACTCCTATAAGAACACATAGGCAGTATTTGCATGATATAGGGACAGGAAATGACTTCCTGAATAGGACTTGAGTGGACCAAGAATTAAGGTCAACAGTTGACAAGTGGGACTTCATGAAACTAAAAGCCTTCCACATAACTAAAGAAATAATCAGTAGGGTGAGAGTAAGCCCAGAGAATGGGTGGGAATCAGTGTCAAACAAAACAAAACAAAAGGCCAATTCAAAAAATGAACATTAATCTGAACACAGTTCTTGAGAAGATAAAAAGTCTAAGAAATATCCCCCTAAAAAATGTTCATCTCCCTAGCAATTAGGGAAACCCAAATCAAAACAATTTTGAGATTTAATCTCACCCCAGTAAGAATAGCAAAGACCAACAAACAATTGACAAAAACTGCTAGAGAAGGGATGTGGAAAAAGAGGAACCTTCATTCACTGTTGGGAGGATTGCAAACTAGTCCAACCACTCTGTAAATCATTGTGGGGAAGCTAAAAGTAGACCTACCACGTGATCAGTTTTACACTCCGGCTCCATGGATATTTTGTTCAACATGTTCATCGCTGCTCTATGCACAATACTTAGGAAACGGTCACAACCTCAATGTCTTTCAACCAAAGAATAGATAACAAAAATGTGACTTGTGTGTGTGTGTGTGTGTGTGTGTGTGTGTGTGTGTGTGTGTGTGTGTGTGTGTGTGTGTGCGCGCGTATTGCAGGTATTTTTAAGTGAATTGTTAATTGTATGGTCTCATGTGGCTTTTCAGACTTCCTTACTATTATTTTACCCTCCTCTACCTTTCTGTGGTATTTCTCTTCTTCTCCTTCCTAATTAGAGCACCCATGTTTTTCCCATTTCCCCTTCAGACCCCTGCTATTTTTCTCTGTTGCTGTCCCACCCCCACCTCTGCAATCGTCTTTCTTCTTTCCTGGTTTCTGTGGTTTCCTCCATGTTATATACTTACACCTGAAGGCTTGGAACTAAAAACCTCAGGTGAGAGAGAACATTTGATGTTTGTCTTTCTAGATATTGGTTGCTTCACTCAGTATGATTTTCTAGTTCCATCCATTTACCTGCAAATTTCATGATTTTGTTTTTTTTCTTTACAGCTTGATTTCCTGTGTGTGTGTGTGTGTGTGTGTGTGTGTGTGTGTGTGTGTGTGTGTGTGTCTGAAAAAGCCATTATCGGACCATACAATTAGCTATTTACTTAAAAATACCTGCAATACGTGTGCGTATGTGTGTGCGTGTTAAATGAAATTTTTCCATTTGAGCCAACAATCCTTCCCCCAAGAGCTATAGACCACATAAAAAACAACTCCCAACAACAGACATAAGAAGCCCTCTTTTCAGTTGTTGGTCAGGGTTGTCCAGGAGATTCTCAAAACATGCTAGGCTCTTGTCATTAGTTGCCCACTGCACCCCGCCCCACCCCACCCCAGCTTCAAGATGGAAACTGAGTCCCTATTGTTTAGGACACTATGCATTTCAGACCAAGGATCCAGAAGCCCTGAGCTGGCTGGATATAACCTAGAAGCTTCTTCCCTGAAGACTAGCTCTTATGATATCAGAAGATGCCACCCCAAAGGACAAAAGCAGCCAACAATCCTACCCAGCTTTGACCCCTATGCACCACAAAGGACAACCAGCATTACATGTTAACCCTAAGGGCTCTGTAGTGACACACATACATTGGAGGTCACCAACGGCTCTCTAATTGGACTTGAGACCTATGACTCACTCATCAAGAGGGAAATCATACCTGGTATTGAAAACCCAGTCAACTACCTTATAATAGTGAAATCAAGGATCTTCAAGGAGAATCCACAACCTCTACTTTGCTAAACCAGCATAATCACCAACTACATTCTATATATTTGTCTTATGGCCTCAGATAACTGTAGTTCTCACTTCTTGTCTAGAAAACTGCCTTTGTAGTAGACAGAGACCATTACAGAAAACAATCAACCAAAAGGCAGAGTTGTGGACCTGAACAAGAGGGAGATCATGCACCCCAGTCTGATAGCTGGGAAACCAGCACAGGACTGACCCAGACCCCCTGAATGTGGGTGTTAGTTAGGAGTACTGGGCAGTCTATGGAGCCTCTGGTAATGGATCAGTATTTATCCCTAGTGTACCAATGGACTTTGGGAGCCCATTCCACATAGAGGGATACTCTCTCATCCTAGACACATGGGGGAGGGCCTGGGCCCTGCTCCAAATAATATGACAGACTTTGAAGATCCCCATGGAAAGCATCACCCTCCCTGGGGAGCAAATAGGGGAATTCAAATTTAAATTAAAAATATTATAATATTATCATACATATACATACATACATACATACATACATACATACATACATACATACATACATCATATATATAGTGGAACTCAGTCCTAACTGTTGCATCTACAATTCTTGCACCAAAGCTCAGGGATCACTGCAGAAGAGGAGAAGGAAAGTTTGTAAGACCCAGAGGAACAGGGAGTTTACTGTGACATTGTGTCTCCTAGATCTGTCAGGAAGCTTCACCCATGAAGTCTCACCAACATGGCTGCCTGAACAAGGGTGACACCAGTGGACACACTGATGTGGAAGGGAAAAGCTCAGGGCGCTTCAACCCTAGATAAAGCCACAGGCACCTAAGGAATGCTGAGAATGAGAGAAATAGTTTTCCCAGAGAAGAGAACACCAACCGGTTTTCCAATACCAATGGTCAATCCAGAGAACATACATACAATATACAGACCAAGCACGCTAGATTTATGTATTTAGGAATAGACATATTAAAAAATTGAAGAAAAAAAGGCCATGAATTTAAAAGAGAGTAAGGGGGTGCATGGAAGGGTATAGAAGAAGGAAGTAATCTAATTATATGTCTAATCTCAAAAAAAATAAACAATCTATTTTTAAATGTTATTTTAGGAATACAAAAGGCATCTGAATATAAGTGGGACAGTGATACTAAAAGAATTATACTGACTTTGTCCAGTTTACAGTGATATAGCAGATAGGTACGAAAATATCTTAAATCTTACAGATGGACACCGTCATCCAAGGGCTTTAGGATAACACCCCTTCCTACCCACACAGAAAAGATGAAGCAAGTAGCAAGAAATCTGGATGTGGGCATAAGAGAATTTGACCTTCTATTCATTCTAGACACATGACTATGCCATACTATATCATTTTCAAATACTGTGATAAAAAGTACATGGTCCTTCCAGAGCCTCATTCACACTTGATACAAATCCTGTTTCAGCAGCATCCTAGATGTCCATTTGGACTCTTCCATTGTGGTTGGACCCTGTTACACGACAGGTCTCCTTCATTCTATTAGAAGTATGAAATGGAAACAAATTAAGGCATAATTAATAGCCTACTTGTGTCTTTCTAAGAATGTCCTACACTGGCTAGACTCTTCCTTGGAGACAGACATGATAATAGCCAACCCCTAGTCCTAACTTTGATCTCTCTTTTTCTTCCATTTTCCATTTTGTTGGCTTATTTTTATTGTTGTTGTTTTTTTATTTATTTGCTTTTTGTTTTTATTTTGTTTTGTTTTGAGGCATGGTTTCCATAGGTAGTCCATTTAGACTCAAATGTTCAGCAATACTGAGTAAGAAGATTACAGATATATACCACCAAGCTTATTAATCTTCATTCATAGCTTCACAAGCCCCTCTATATAGAGAGCCTCCTACTTATTCAGGCATTAGGTCTAGCACTGTGCATAGAGTAACCATCAGAACAGCCACACCCTGCACCTAGAGCTTCCAGGCACTGGTAAAAGTTCATTCTGAGTATCAACTGCTGCTATGGTTTGCAAGTGTCTCTTGCAAGGTTTTCTTGGTCTGCAGCATGGATGGGTTGAAATGATGGATGATGGAACCTTTAAGTGATGGGAGTCCAGTGAAGAATAATTAGATCATAGGCTCTGTCCTCATGAATGGGTTAGTGCTATTTTGGGAAGTGGGTCAGGTCTGGTATCCTAGCTTTTCAAAGAATCTGCTAGGTTTTTTTTGGTTTTTGACTGTTTGTATGTTTTTAACAGTAAGCAGGGCCCTGCCCAGGTCTTTTCTCCTAGTTTACAGGTTTGCTTCTTCTGTTGTCAGCCATGTTGTAAAGCAGCCTTATCAGGACTTGTGCTGTTCCAGCACCTGTAGTATGAGTCAATAAATTCCATGGTGTTAAGTTTAACTCATTCTGCTGTAGCAACACACAGTGCACCAAGACACCAACCATGGTGTAAGAGGATCACAAAGTCTTACGGATGCTGCATCTCTTTTCCTAGAATCCCAACGGTCTTCAATAGGAAACAAAGTTTTGGAAAGACCTCAAACCACTCAAAATACTAACAGGGTTCTGGGAGTGCTTGTAAGTGAAAAACAGCAAGCTCTTGGTAACAGATAAATGTCAACAAGCCTAAGTTAGAGAACACCTATAAAAAGATGCCCTGTGAGTTTAGGTATGAATAGAAAATACCCTGGCCCATCTCAGGCCTGTACTGTCCATGTACACAGACACTCATCTGCTGTAGCCTAGCCATTGTGGGTCAACTGCCTAATAGGGAACCTCAGACTCAGAGCAGCCAAGGCATTCCTGTGTCAATGTTGTCCTGAGAAGCCAGGGTAGCTAGATAGAACTAGTGACATGCTCCATTCAATCAGATGGCCTCAGATTCAATTCTCGCAGAAGCGCCCAAAAGATGACAAGGAGGTACCCTTCCTTACTCTTCTTTGAGGAAGAGAATTGCAGTTGCAAGAGACAGACTAAAGAATCTCAGCAGGGAAGGGGCCCCTGAGCATGCTAAGGGTTCGGGTATAGAATGAGAAATTATTGTCTCTGGCCCCACAGCAGAAAAATATGGACAAGGCTGGGAATACATGTCACTGGCTTACAATAGAAATGCATTCTATCACAGTTCTGAAAGTCAGAAATCCAAAATTAAGGTGTTGATGGGCTTTCATTTTTTTTCTCAAAACTTCTAGAAGAGTCTTTCCTCCCTCTTGCAGCTTCTGGTAGATCCAGAAGTCCCTTGACCATGGCTTCATTGCATTCTCTCTGTCTTCACAAAGGTGTGTAGGTGTGCGGTGTGTGTGTGTGTGTGTGTGTGTGTGTGTGTTCTTCTGACTCTTTTAAAGGCACATGCCTTTGAAATTGGGGAAGCTCAGGCAGATAATCCAGATGCTCTCAATTTGAAGTCCTTAATTACACCTGAAAACCCTTCTCCAAAAAAAGTCACACTCCCAAGTTCTAGAGGTTGAGATGAGTTTTTGGAGGTAGAGACTACTGGTCAACCTCCTGCAAAGGACACCTAACTACAGGTTGCCAGTACCTAGTTGACACATATGCACACTGACACCCGGTGTTCTCCACTTACAGATGTGGTTCAGGACAAACAAAAGTGAGAATAGAAAACTCAGGTGGTAGAAAAAGAAATTGCAGAAATAGAACACTTGCTTTTCTTGAGAATTGAGGACCACATACTTCAATCTCACACCATGAATCCAAATTAGTCCCCCATACCTCACTGTACCTCAGTTTCCTGGCCTGCAATATAAAAAAATAACAACCTTTTTCCAGAGTAAGTTGATGTATGTAATGCTTTGCTTACAAGATAAAGTAACACAAAATACTTAGCAAATGTCAGCTGCCATTACAATTATCTGTTCCCCTCTATCTACCTATACTGTCTCTGAACCACCACCCTCTTTCCTTTTTCCCATATTTGTACTGCTGTTCACTGAGCAATCAAGGACGACCTGAGTTCTTTGTATTTTTAGAAGATACTAACTATATACCTAAACCACAACTAACTATAGATATTGCAAGCTTGGGGAAAAAAAATACAATGCTTGCCACAAAATGTTCCAGTACATAACAGAACCTGTAAAGTAAGTACATGGTTTATTTATTTCTATTTTCTCTGTGGTTCGCCTTATTTCATAAAAGACTCAAACAGGTATTCAATTACACTCATATTAAATTCAAAATGAATAGGTAAAAGAAATAAGATCTGAAAGGGATATTAAAAGACAAAAAGGAAACCAGAAGTTTTGAGAGTGTTTTTTTTTTCCCCACAATGTCTTTTTCACTCATTAAAAAGCAGGCCACAATCTCTCTCTGGCTTTAAGTTCTTACACCTCGTGTGAAATTAAAATTTGACCCATTAAATTACTCACTATGTCTTTAAAATTAAAAGATGAAGGGAGGAAAGTGGAAAAGAAAAAAGGGACATTTGCTCAGAATTCTCATTGTTCTTGGTGGAAGTAGAAAAAATTCCTCCCTTGAACCTCCTTAGAGAAGGTTTAACTGTTCTACTTAGCTGTTACTCTGAATCAGTATTTCTTAACCTGTGGGATCCTGACCCCTGTGGAAACTTGACTCCCTTGGGGACGAATGACACTTTCACAGGAGTCACACAACAGATAAACTGAATATCAGATTTTTATATTATGATTCATAACAATAGAAAAATTATAGTTATGAAGTTCAATAAAAATAATTTTATCATTTGGGGGTCACCACAACATGAGGAACTTGTATTAAAGGGTAGTAGCATTAAGAAGGTTGAGAACCACTGCTTTAGACTGTAGGTGTGCATTTTTAGATTAAAAACAAAATTGCCCACATTACCTCTGCTTGATTCATCCCCTAATAGAGATGAGCAATTAAACTGAGAATGTTGTGGTTAACAAAGTAATTGTGTGTGTGTGTGAGAGAGAGAGAGAGAGAGAGAGAACGAGAGAGAAAGAGAGAGAGAGAGAGAGAGAGAGAGAGAGAGAGAGAGAGAGAGAGAGAGAGAGAGAGAGAGAGAATGAGAATGTGGGGAAATGTAAATGACAATTACTTTTTTGGGGTAAGTGGGCATGAAAACAGGGTTTCATATAATGACAGTACCTATGTATTTCTTTTCTGAGATTAGGTCTTGCTGTGTATCCAGGCTGGCCTAGAACTTGCTCTGTCAACCAGATTGGCCTCAAACTTACAGAGATCCTCACCTTCCTGCCTCTGCCTCCCAAGTTCTGTAATAAAAGATAAGCAATGCTACACCCAGAACAAGAGTACTTTTTTTTAAAGAGGAAAAAAAGGAAATAAAGAAGCTTTTAAAGGTTAAAATCCTCCACTCAGACAAAAACAAAACAAAACAAAAGCACCACCTTGGAGCCCCTGTGTGTTTAATGCTAGGGCAGTTGGAGCAGCAAAGCCAGGATCTGAGGAAGGGATGGAAGGGTGAGGGCCAGTGGAGAAACCACAGAGGAGCTTGACAACATCACCTGAAAACCAAAGGCTACAACTGGTACTCAGATTGAGGTGGCAGTCTGAGAAGATAAGATGACAAAAATAAATAAATAAATAAATATTTACAAATTAAAATTTACCATAAAGAACTTGCAAGAGGAAAGCATCATGTAGATTATTAGCCAGACCCAGAGTCTACACATCTCAGTGACCAACTCCTAAGCAATGGGAGCTAAGGCTGTGGGGCTCCACACGGGATCTCACACTTCCCCTATCCACTATATTTTTACATACTTATCCACCACAAAAAAAGATAAATCAATGGCAGTTAAAACTAGAAAAGCAATTAGCCTTATATCCTCCTTCATGACTCACGAGTCCATTACTTGGATCCCATCGCTCCTCATCACCTAAATATACCTTTCCTCTATACTCCACTTTATTTGAGAAATGTGACCAAAACTTTATGATGTGAAAAAATCATGTTTTCTTGTCAATGTTAGCTGGGTGTTTCATGTATGAATGAACATAAGATTCTGAACACATTATTTGGTGGTCCAGTAGGTACACTTTCAACAAGAAACACTCCGTTTCCTCCCCTCCCCTCCTTTCTCTTCTTTGCCTCCCTCCTCCACAGAGCACTCACTCATATACACACACACCCAACACACCTACCTTGTTCAGCCACTTCAGCCCTGGTATCGTGTTTGAATTTATCTGTTCCTCCAGCCATGGGCGCATCCGCATTCTTTCCACCGGCATGGTACCCTGTGACCGAAGAGAAACACAGTATTGCTCATCTCTACAACTGACTGTCTTATTTGCACTGCAAAGCTCTACACCCCTGCCATGACCCCTTCCTAGGCTCCTCTTCCCAGGGAGGAGTTAGATATATTCACCTCTCCTGCCACCTGCTCTCTAACCTATCGCGCTCTTTCAATGGGTTTTAAAATGGACCAGGCCTGACAGTCTCTATGCTGACTCTCAGCTGAAGAAAGTTTTGATGAGCATGGTATGCCACACACTCTACTAGCTGGAGGCCAAGATGCCACATAGTGACTCTGCCTCAAGCCACACTTTACCTACCCCCATCCTCTCTAAGCTGAGCATACAGCATAAACCATCAACATATCAGACATTCAAGAACCAATATTTTACTTTCCAAATGCCAAGAAATGCCAGGCAAACAGTTCTGAAACCAAATATGGTAACGAATACATCCCTTGGAGAATATGGGGTGAATAAATAATTTGACCTCTCGATACTGGCTCTAGAACACTGATTACTTTGGTTTCAGTAAAGGTTTGATACTGACAAGTCATTCCTTCTGACTTTATGCTCAGAGCTCGCCAGCCCCTTGCCCTGTTCTCATCTTCACTTCTGCATCGACCCTAGTGCCATCTCTTGGTCATTCCATCCAGCATTTTTCTTCAGTACCAGCCTCCCTGCTCTAATTCAGCTGTGTGCCTTTACCCTGTGCTCACATTCCCTTTGAAAGTCACTTGCATGGTTGGAATATCTTTCCCTCACCAGTCCATGCAATGCCTCTCTCTGCTTCTACCAGACTCCTGTGATCATCTTGCATTTTCCCACCCAAACACAACTACGGCGGAATTGCTAATAAAGTGGCTTCCAGCTTCCCACCCTGCATCTTCATGATGCTCATGTCTGTAACTTTACATTCAGCCTGACACCTGAAATCAAACATGGCAATGACTCAGGCTTCCACTCTCCAAGACTTGGCGGCTCATGTGTCATTACAGTCCTCTCTCCAACTGGAGCCCTCTCGTTTCTTTAACTCTTTTCCTCCAAAACTAACTGAAGAGTGTTCAGATAAATGTGGATCAAACCATTCACACCTCATTATTCTCTCCTCTGTCTTGCCAAGCTCTCCCCTATGCTCTGTCCCCAGGTAGTGCCAAGAGAACAAGAACCACTGTATGAATCAGTAAGGGCCTCACCTTTGTACATGGCAGCCACCGGCCTTTCTCTATACCCCTCCCAAAGCTCAAGCCCACTGTGCTCCTTACTCACAGCAAGCCCTCCCTCCCTTCCTAGGCCTTGTAAGTCTTTATTGCTCTTCCAAGACCTAAGCTCTACACTTCTCCCACAAAGTCACTGGGATCAGCCAGCTTGAAGCAACCCTTCCTCCTCCAACTCCTACACTCCTTACTCTGATGACTTGAAAAGCAGACATTGCTTTAGGGCAGCCGTGTTAGTCCTGGCTTTCATCTCATCTCTTATTATGCCTATAAACTTTTCAGCTGTGCACAGACTCGCTTCCCATGCAAATTGTGAGTTCTTTGAGAGGATGAACTTCACTCCTTCTAGTAAAATGAATAATCCTGTAGAGCCGAGTCCTGCCTTGGCTTTACACGCTAAGTGTTCAACAGAAGAGAAGCCAGGCAAGGCTGCTAAGAAACAGTGACCTTGTCAAACATCTGCAGGCTCCAGGTGGCCATTCTTTGAGACAGTAATGGGAACCTTAGAAACATTACAAAAGGACATGTGATGATGATGAGCAGTCACCAATACAGCTGCTTTTCAAGAATCTCAGATTGTCCCATTGATGCTTCATTCACTCATTGGCTCATTCATCATCCATCCATTCAAAGACCTTAGAAAACTAGAGTCTGAGAGTTGGGTGTGATAAAACATTCCCTGACATCTTGATTCTTACAGGACTCAGGACTTGGTAAAGAAGGGAATGGGAAACACGAGGAGCCCTGTGTGGGTGTATGGAGTTAGCAAGGAGTTCTGGAAACACGGGAAAAGTCACACTCACTGCTGCCAGCATAAAGGCTCTGCCCTGCAGAGTGGTGACCACAACCTACTCCAATCTTCTCTCAGAAGACAACCTCAAGACATGGAGTAGGGACAGAATAGCAAAATTAGGGACAGAAGCCATTAGTTGAGGTGACAGTATAAGAGAATTGCTGCTGGTAAACTCAGTGGCAGGGCAGTCCAATGGGCACATCTGAGAAGCCCTGCTTCCAGGGCAAAATTGTCACAGTATGTTTCCTTCCACTTTTATTCATAAATAACCTATTTGAGTAGCTGGTGCACATTATTTCCAAGTTCTGTACATGGGAATTATCGTACTGGAAATGTATTTGTAGCTACAAAACACAACCTTCAGTGTTTGCCTGGTCATTACAGATTTGAGCCACAGGGGAAGATGCAAGATGCCTCATATGAATGTAGCCACTGAGATCAAGCGAAGCAACACTATACATTCTCGCTACCCCTCTCCTACTGCAAATCAGAGTCCTTTCCACAGTCTACTTAGTATGACATTTTTAATATCTCTGTGCTTTCTGTTGATCACCTTGCCATTTAAAATGCCCCAAAGTACTGCTGAAGTACTGTTACATTTCTAAGCACACGTGTGCACACACATACACATACACACACAGACTCACACATGGCTGTGTTATGCCTTATGAGGAAAATAAATGTAATCAGACAAGCTTACTCAGAAATTTAGGAATGAGTCATATCAGTGTTATATATGCTTGGCTGTGAGTTCATTTTGTTGTTTATTTTTGAGACAGAGTCTTTCTATGTAGTCCCAGCTGTCCTAGAACTCAATATGTAGGCCAGACTGGTCTCAAACTCACAGAGTTCTGCATGCCTCTGCCTTCTGGGTGCCAGGATTAAAGTTATATGACACCTCGCTCCATGTAAATTTATTATTAATCACCAGCGTGTATTAAACAAAGCATCTTAAAACATTAAGGCTATATTATATTTATCTACTGGTGAAAATATCCCGACCAGAGACTCACTAGAAGCTGAAATCATTCTAAGATTCTAAGAGGGAACTGAAGACAAACACACACACTAAGAAGAAATTATGGACATAGACATGGAGAGAGGACGGCCATATGGAGGCAGTAACAGAGACTGGGTGAATCTTCTCTAAACTAATGAATGCCTAGGGCTTCCAGAATCTGGAAGTAATAAGGATGGAGCCTCTCCTAGAGTTATTGCTTTAAGTCACACAGTCTGTGGTACCTCGTTATGGCAACCCCAAGAACTGATCCTGAAAGGGAAGATGTAAAGATGTAGAAGGGACCAGTAACCAGACAGCAGTCAACAGCAGCCAGTCCTGGAAGGCCATTGTGCGACATCCCTAATGGCAGAGAGAAAACTAATAAGCACTTATGTCCCTGGGCCATGCTCTGAGAAGCCAGGAGCCAGATGCCCGTTAATTGTTCCATATGAATTGCCTGGATATTCTGTGGCATCTCACAATGCCTGGTCTTACTGGCAGGCAGATCTTTTCCATTCATCTAATTGCCAGGCTTTACTGTTTCATCTGTCTGTTGGCCCATCACTCAGGGATTCAGTTCAGCACAAATTCAAAGTTTATCTCTTCCTCAGCCAAAATACTAGCTGTTTGGTTTGTGCCTCCTAGGTTCATATGTTAGAAATTGGTTCCTAGTGTGGTAGGGTGAGTTTGTGGAACTTCAAGCAACAGAGTCTCCTGCTAGGTCATTAGGCTATGGTGTCACCACTGATTAGCTATCAGTGCTATCTCTGCAACAGGTCTGGTCCCTGGGACTGGATTTGTTCCTGGATGAGTGCTTATGAGGGAGCTGGAGAAATAGCTCAATGGTTAAGAGCACCAACTGCTCTTATAGAGGACCAGGGTTTTGTTTGTAGCACCCACATGGCAGCTCACAACAGTCCATAATTCCAGTTCCAAGGAATCCAATGCCTTCTTATGGCCTCTACAGGCACTGCATACATGTGGTACATGGCCATACATGTAGGCAAACACACATAAAATAAACATCAATATTGAGAAAAGGAGGGCTTTTAGAAGCAGGCCTTGCACCTCCCCTTAATCTTAATTACAAACACTTGCTGTCACTGTGGTCTCCACAACCTCTATGCTTCTGAACCCCCAGAACGCTAAGCTTAACACTAACCTTCCCTAATAAAGACGCAACCTCAGGTGTGTTGTTTCAGAAACACAAAATAAACCAAGATATGTGAATAAACATGTAAAAGCATTTAAGGAATTTTCTGTATTTACTTTCACTGTTTTTCTCCCATTGTACACAATAGATGCAGATGTACTAACTGTCACACACCATAGCTGAAAGACAAAGTGTCTTGGCTTTGTTCGTTTTTATCCTGCCCCTTGAGGATTCATTTAGCCCTACATTCTGACAGAAGTGCCCTAGTATCTATAATTGCTACCTCAAAAAAAAAAAAAGTAATGACATTATTCTTGCTTTTATAATTATCTACCAAAAAATAAATAAATAAATAAAAAGAAGAAGAAGGAAAAGCTAAATTTCTCCAACCAACCAGGGCTGACTCAACGGGAGGAAAGCACACAAAAGTGGGAAAAGATAATTGATCCCACAAAGTTGTCCTCTGTCAACCACATGTAGACCATGGCATTTATCTCTGAATATGAAGAAAGTACGTTTTGGTTTCTTTTCAGCAACCTCACTGATAGCTAGTCTCACTACCCTTGCCTGTGAGGCCAGCTTAAGTAAAATAAGAGTCACCTGAATGCAGACAATGCATACTGTGACAGCTGATTTGATGACTAAGATGGCTCTAATGACAAGTGGCGAACAACACAGACACACAGGACAGGTGGGTGGCTCACTGCTCAGGTGGGATACAGCCAAATGCATGAGATTTCATTACACCACTCAGAACAGTGTGATTTAAAACTTCACGTTTATTTATGAAATTTTACACAATTTTACACTCAGTATTTTCAGGATACGGTTGACTCGGGTCAACAGAAACCACAGGGAGCAAGACCCATGATAAGATGGAACCACTGTTTGGTTATCACCGGTGTCAAGGCCACTGCATAAAACCATGCAAGGTACTTGTGATTAATACCATGGAGTGCCCCCTCCCATGAAGTTGACAGTATCATGGTCCTAATTTAGTGCTATCAGCAGCCATGTTCAATTTCCAGTTAAACAACTGAGATTTGCTATTACTACTATCTTCTGGTGTAGTGGGCATTATCACTGAGGTTTTGTTGAGTTTTATGATTTAAATATTGAGCCCTAGGAGACAGGGACTTGATGAGGACATGCCAACCTCTATAGAGGGGTGGGTTGGAGAACTGTAGAAAAGCAACCTGCTAAGAGAGCTGGGGTCCCATCAAGTCTGTGTGATGGGGGAAGCCCAGGCTGTAGAAAGCCCTTCATGAGGAAGACCTCTCTATCATCCTGACGTGCCCATCTCCACACCAGTGCATGCATTTGCCTAAAATACAACTTCAATTATGTTGATGTTCTGTTCTTCCAGAGATGACTAAATGTCCTAGTGATAGTGCTGACTCCTGGGAGGGGGCTGTGAGACTCAGAAGCTGATCAGAATTTGGGGGAAATTCAAGTAACTAAGTCAACCACTGAAGATCAGCACTCAACCGTAAGTAATAAACTCAGTGGGGCTGGAGAGGTAGCTTAGCAGTTAAGGGCACTTGTTCCTTTTCTGGAGGAACAAGTTGGTAGCTTACAACCACCTGTAACTCCAGCTCCAGGGGAATCCAATACCTCTAGCTCCAAGGGCACCTGCACTCACATGTACTCGCACATACACACAACAAGCATGCACATGCACGCACACATGCTTGTAGAAATATACAAGGTAAAGATGGAAACCCAGTTTTGAATCATCTCAACTTCTGATCAAATTAAACTAGACTGGAACTTCCAAAAAGCAAACATAAATCTTGTATAAAGTAACATAATCCAAGAGTTAACCATTATCTCTGGACTCTTCGTATGCAGTCACCAGGGTTCAGTGACTACAGCTAGAAATATAAGGATGAACAGCAACAAACAGAAAGTCAAGAGAAATAATGAACGATGGGAACAGACCCATAGATATAGACACAGGTCTTAAACAGATACAACAGTATACAAAGACAGGCTAAATGTGTTCACGCATTTATTTTACACAAGGTCTCACTACGTAGACCAGGCTGCCTCAAACTCACAGAGGTTTGCCTCCCAAATTCTGATTGAAAATCCTGAAACACCACACCTAGCCCTCAGATAGTTAAAAAAAAAAAAAAAAAAAAAAAAAAAAGCTATGCCTAAAATGTTTAGGAAATAAAAGGCAAATGTGGAAAAATATTTTTAAAATTTTAAGTTGTAGAATTAATGGATGTCATTAAAATAAGAACTCAATGGATGGGCCTAAAAATAGCTTTGATACCTGGGATGGAGAAATAATATGGTCAAAGAAAACAGGTCAAAGGAAATACACAGAATGAAACTGAAACCAAAAAGATGAAGACATGTGAAAAGAAGACCAAAACCTCCACAGAGAAAACACTGTAGAGTTTAAAATATGGGTAATTTGAAAGTCTGTGAAGACAAGCAAAAGAATGAGGCAAAAACAGCTCCTGAGCAAAAAATGACCAGACGTTTTCTAATTGCTGATTAAAAGTCACTGAAAACCAAATGGGCAGACACAAATAAAAACCAGACCTAAACTAGAAACAGAAAAAACTTAAAAACTCATTAGAAGGTAAAAGACTCATAACCTTAAAAAAAAAAAAAGTTATAAAACATCCTAGACTTATAATGTCTACAAGTCACTCTGCACAGAAACAATGGAAGACAAAAAGACTCTAGAAAAGTCTTGGGCCAGTTTGGTTTAGCAGACAAAGTTACAAAGTCACAAGCAACCAAGCCCAATGACTTTGACTTGAATTCGGTCCCAACCCCAACCAAGATGGAAGCTGAGAACCAACTCCTACAAGTTGTGCTCTGACCTTAACATGTGCACTGTGGCTGCTTGTGCGCGCGCACACACACACACACACACACACACACACACACACACACACACACACACACACCGCAAATTTTAATTTTAAAGAAAAAGTATTCAAGGAAAGCAACCGCTTTATGGATTTTTATGGTCAGACAACATTTCTTTCAAGAATAAAGATGAAATCAAGGCATTTTTATTCAGACAAAACATACAGTTTCCCACCACAGACTACACATGGCTGAGCACCCTACAATCCCAGCACTCAGGAAGCCAAGGCGGGGGTGGGGGGGGGGGAGAGTTAAGGCAAAATGAGCATGGATTGCACAGTAAGACCCTGACTCACAAAAGACAGAGAGAGAGAAATTAGATTAAAATTTAAAAACACAACTGTCAACCTCCAGAATTTTCTAGACAGTTTATCAGCTCACGACAGTATGAGTCACAGCAGGGCAGGTAAAAGCCAGATGCAATGAAGAAAAGATGGGACGTCAATGACTAAGGACAGAGTGAATTGTGAGCCTATGTCCTGGAAGCTGGCAACAGTCACGTCCTGTCCTAGCTCTTTTGCAGCTACACTATTGTTTAAAAAGTGCCTGTGAGGGTTCTTGTCACTTACCAGCCCTCCTCACAGAGCTAAGTCCACAGCCCTCTTTCCAACCTCCAGGATTTTTTGCTCTCCTGAAAAAAGCTGGTGTAAATCTAATTTCGTTGGTGAAAGGCTTCTCTCATGGGGCTAGCCACTGAGCGCTCATGTCTTTAGGCATAGGCCGTCTGGGCTTCCAGTTACCCTCCATAGATCCTAAACATGGTATTACAGGAAATCATGCTAAGTGCTGTAGTGGGTGGGAGTGCTCAACGACACATAAGATGTGACCACTACCCTCTGGAAACTCATAAATTAGCTGAGGATGTGAGACATAAATCATATAATGCTAAATAATAATTCTGTAATTATCGTAATAAAATGGTGCAGTGGAGACTAGAGATTTGTCTGTGATTAATTGCCAACTAAGTTAACTAGTTCATAAGGAATACATAAATCACCATTAATTGGATTTCTAAGGGAAGCATTATGGAGGAGGAAGAGAATATTGGATGGGAGGAAATGTCTGGGCAAGGAGAGTTCAACAGACAAGATAAGCAAAGATAAAAGTGGGTTGACGCAGGGCATAGGTGTGTGTGTGACTGATGAGGACAGAGAAATGACCCATGCACCCTCACAGGTGACTCTCCTGAGTCTCCCACCCACCATAGGAGAAACAAGTCCCGGACATTTAATGTTGACCTTCAGTAACACACACAACAGCCTTAACCATTAGATACTATCACTTATATTTTAGAGATGAGTAAATGTAAATGTAGTTAAAAGGGTGCCCCATCCCAAAGATGGTAATAAGTTAAAGAGAAAAATTAAAAGGGAGGAAGAGTAGAAGTGAGGGGAGAGGAGGACCAGGAGAGAAGGGGAGATGCTCCCTCCAGGAACGGAAAGGATGAAAGAATCTACGGTGACATTAGAGGACTATGACAGCGGCTTCCAGCAGCAATCCCTCCTCATCCACAAATCTAAGTTTGTTTCTCATCTGATGTTCTGTACTCCTCACACTGACTGCTCTGGGCTTCTCAGCAACAGTAAGAACTTCTGGGCAGAAGTACATGAATGGGGAGGGACCCAAAGCTAAACAATGAAAGTCAAACATTAAACATTCCAATGAGCCACCTGAGTACAATGTCTCATTGCCATCTCATAGCCCAGAAGATTAAGCCACTTACATAGTAGCCTGACCCCAGAGATGTGGTGGAGGTTAAGTTCAAATACAAATCTCTTTGCCTCCAAAGGCCACTCCTCTGGCAATAACCCACTAAGGCACTATGCAGTCTGTTTTGAGTTTTTGTTGCTGTCTGTATGTTTTTATTAAGACTAGTATTCTTGATTTGCAATCAACAAGTTTAATTTAATTTTACTGTACTGAAGTATAAAATAGAAAATATAAGAGGGTACTACAAATAGAGTCAACATAATTTTAAGAAATTGCCTTCTACCTTGTATCTTAACATATATAGTGCTGTAGTATTAGTATTAATACTAATACTATGGTTGATAAAGTTTAAAAAGAATTGCATTTAGACTGAACATTTAGATGGGGGCAGGGAGAGGACACTGGCAAATCAGAGACAAGAAGAAATAATCCATCCTTAGTAAGCTATGGGCTACTGGCAAATAGAAATGAATATAAAGAGCTTTCTGGCATATTCTTGCATAAAAAGATCACATTCAGAGCCAAGACATTATGACACGGTATGCTAAGGGTTCTGAGACCCTCACACCTCACACTTGGCTGTGTTTCCTATGTCTCCTGTGGTATTTGAACATATCTCTCTACATGTTCTAGTGGAACACTGGAGGAGTAAGCCAACAACCACCATCATGAACCCAGGAAGATGTTTGACATTTCAGTGGAGTGCCAGACAAAGTGAGGGTGGGGGGACCTAATGCTATCTATACCAGTACAAAGCTGATTTTCCAAGGTTTTGTTAAACTTCGTCTTTATTTCCCAATTCACTGTCTTATGAAACTTTTTTAAAGAATATATGTCCAATTCATCAAAGAATACATTTCAGGGGGGGCTGGAGATACGGCTCACTAGTTAAAATCACTTGTTACTCTTCCAGAAGACCTGGGTTCAGCTCTTAGCACCCACAATGAGCAGCTCATGGCCACCTGTAACTTTAGGTCCAAGGGATCTGATGCCTTTTGACCTCTGCAGACATTGTGCACGTGGTGTGCATGCACACATTCAGGCACACACAGTTACACATAAAGTAAATAAAAAGTACAGGTTCCAGAGTGAGGAGATGGCTCAGCAGTAAAATGCTTGCCTCAGAATCTATGTAAAAAGCCAGGCATAACAGCATCATCCTTAATTCCTGTACTGGGAGGCAGAGAGGAGAATCCCTGGAATTTGCTGGCCAGCCAATCTAGGTGAACCAGATGTAAGTTCAGTGAGGCATCCTATCTCAACATTAAGACAAACAAGTAAGATAGCCAGTGACAAACTGTGGACTCCATTTGCACGTACAGAGGTGCACACACACACACACACACACACACACACACACACACACACACACACACACACAAAGAATGAGTTTCCAGTCCATTGCTTTCTCCATAAAGTTAAAAGCAAGTCAATCATCAATGTTATTACTAGAAAAATTGCCACCCCAAAAACATCATAAGCCATAGTTACCTTTTCTGTTTTGCATTTATCCCAGTCTCTAAAACTACTGTGCAATATTATCACCTGGCAAACTTTGAAAGAAAATTCCCTAGCTCCACTCTATCAGGACTCTCCAGGGCTTAGGAACAGGAATCACTTTCATTATCCTAGAGCAATTTTGATATGCCACTAAGCTGGAGAATCACTGCCACTTAGTGCCCATTAATCTAATGGCCTTCGCATCCCTGACGTTTAACAAACATCTCCAAATGAGTCATGGGACAGGAGGAAGCTAATGGTGAATGGTGTTCGTTACTAATGAGAAACAAATGCGTAGGAAATTAAAATTCCAGAATGCCTTTATCACAAAACATGCTTCCCATGCTGAGAATCACGAGGATGATAGTTTGATATTTTCTGATTAGGCAAGTGCTGGGTCCTTTTGGAAGATATTAAACTACCACAGCAATTTTACAAAAAAAAATGACATCATCTCTGGGCATAGACTACTCTGGTACCCAATGTGGTCTGGCTTCACTTCTGGTCATAATAAGCACCGTTGCATCACCACCATAAACACCAGCAAAAATGCCTTAGGGTCTCCACAAGTATGCTCCAAAGACTATCATATGATCAGTTTGGCGTATGATAGTTGACGTGGTGGTCACCCCAGAAAGTGGTCCTCACCAGAACAAGTCTTCAGGCAGGGAGGAAGCCTTTGAAGATGCATGTAACTTGCAATGCTCATATGTTTGCTGAGAAGCCCGTCAGACTTGAAGAGCAGCTCTGAGACAAATGCAATGTTAAGGAGCCCGGGTCAAGCACACTAACTGGAAAACAGCTACATGTATTTTACTTTTGACTAACCCCTTTGAACTTGACCTTACTGCTTAGCACGTCCCTTGACTTGACTTTCTTGCTCCCCCACTCTAGAATGTTCTTTGGAGTCATGTACATCCCAACACAGTAGCTCTATCACTTCCTCACAACAAATGGGTCTCCTCACTTTGCTTCATTTGCTCATGCAGGAAACATTTATGATCTTTCAAAGCCTCTGAAGGCCTCCTCTGCCTTTCACTTCCCAGCTCCTCCTCTCAGTTCTCAAGTCATTTCAGCTTCCCCCTACCTCAAGCTTCTGGGATTCACCTCTACCCTCGATGGCAGCAAATGGTCTTGCAGGTAACTTCATGGAGAATGCAGAAACCAAAAGGCTCTTCCTTCTAAATTCCTAACTCTCCTCTGCCTTCAAACTTCTTGGGGCTTCTGTGACCGCCTTTCCTCTGTTTTCAGACAAGGTAGGAGCCATTGCCACTCAGCTTCTGCAACCCAGTGTGGCTTGAAGACACGCCAGGTTGCTTTCTGGCCTATTAGTTTGAGATCTCCTTGAGACAGTCATAATAATGTTGGATGATCAATTAGATGCATGAGGCTGGAGCTCTGGAAAGGCCCAGTCAGGAAATACTCAACCAGATCTCTGCAGGTTTCCAAATGCTATCTCTTCTTCAGTGTCTACCCCTCAACTTAGGACCCAAACAGCCCCCTTCCTTTGAACTCATAACACAATCTTTAACAGTTACTTAACACACATTTACACTGTCTTCCAGTCTGTTTCAAAGTTCTATGCTTTAATCCACCAGCACAAAGGTCCCTCTGGAGTCAAAGCTTGTGTTGATATTGCTATATGTGTACATACATATGATTACAGTCTCATACATTGCATCTACAAAGTATAGATCAATTCTACCCAGCAGACTTCTGCAACAAGCAACATGCTCCATCTACACAGTCCAATAAGGTAGTTGATAGCCACCTATGGCCACCTAACACTTCAAATGTGGCAGACATAAATGAGACAATTCTTGTCACCAAAGAAGGAAGGACAGTTTCCAGGCCATATCTAACCTTCCCCAGTCATGGTCACCCATCAGATGCCTGGTGGAAACAAAGTAACTACACTGGACACCTCTGTGGAGCTGCCAGAAGAGACAGGTTGGCCTCATGACATTGAAACTGCCAGAAGAGACAGGTTGGCCTCATGACATTGAAACTGCACTACAGTGAGATGCTTAGCAAAAAAACAACAACAACAACAACAAAACACACCGGACTCATATTTACAA
Source organism: Cricetiscus sungorus (assembly GCA_030556225.1). Taxonomy (NCBI): domain Eukaryota; kingdom Metazoa; phylum Chordata; class Mammalia; order Rodentia; family Cricetidae; genus Cricetiscus; species Cricetiscus sungorus. The sequence continues at coordinate 7,373,457 of JANBXA010000180.1, forward strand.
GCTTAGTTACCTTTCAGAACACAATCTATTTTTAGCTGGATGACCTTGAGTGTAAATAACTAAATGATCCAGGTCTAGACCCGCAAGCTCCTGCAAACATCACCAGCTGCCAGGTCTACATCTCCCCACACTGAGCAGAAGAATATTAACAGTAGGTACCCACTCCAAGTGCTTAATGGTTTTGTGAAAGTTGTGGGCATTAAGAGCATTAGCTGGGCGCACTCACAAGCATGGAGGTGCTGCTGTGACTTCTAATTTACAGATGAAGGAGCAGATTAAATAAGGCATTGAAGGTGACCGAGCTGCTGACCATGAAAGCTGGGACTTGAACAGCCATTTTAGACCCTTTGGGTAAAGAACACACACACTTACAGGCCATCTCACCCACATCCACACTGGGAACTTGTGCTGCAGGGGCCATGGGTGGGCCTGGGGAATACAGCACAACAAACCCAGTACCAGCTCCAAGGGTGGAGTGTACTGAATAGGAGACCATTTCCCAACCTCCTTTATACAACCCCTTTTGGTGCTTTCCTGAAAAATGGGAATTGCAGAAGTTACTACACACCCTGACCAACCACAGCTTTACTTCTGTAGCTTGCCCAAGGAAAACAGTATTTCCCCACGCCCTGTGTTCTGAGAGTACCTTCTTCCTCTCCAGCCTGTCTCCTCCCAGCTTTCTTTAAGAAACAGCGAGAGGAAAAGAGCCAGGGGGCTTTCTCCCATTGTATCACTTGGGTACAGCTTCCAGTTGCTTCACCGGAGTTTGCTTCCAAAGCAGGGTCACCTGGCCAGTGCACAGGCTTCCAAGTCTTCAAAAGGACTTGAAAGCTGAGGAGAAGGACCATACGCCCCACCTGGCCTGGCCTGTTTCTGATTAACCTGGAGAGCTATTTCAGGAGCTTACATCCCTCAGAAGTCTAATGTTCTACCCCCCCAATATCAACTTCCCATTTACACTTATGTAAGGTGTTGAAAGTCTCTACAGGACTCAGCCCCTTTCCCATCTGCCCATCTCCACCTCCTGCCAGTTTGTAAAAAGAGAAACAGGAAGGTAGGAAGCCATGTTGCTTCCCACTCCAAAATGATGAGGGTTTCATAAGAGCACCAGATCCCCAAGCCAGAGAACTACTCCAACCAAGTAAATACCTCAGCACTCTGTCTGGCCTGCACTTCTCAATACCAAGTTACTTCCTCTCTTGGTTTTCAGGAGGAAGACTTGAACCTCCCCTCCCAAGAAAGTTTTATTAGGGCCAGCAGTGTTTCAACTGTTATCATGGAACTTACTAATTTGATAACACTACCAAAATATCCGGATGCTAATGTCAAGCCATCGTGTCCAGCTCATAGCTAATTAATCGGACAATTTGGGTTTTGGTTTTAAGATAGGGTCTTAGTATGTCACCATATAGCTCAGACTAGTCTAAAACTCCTAGTCCTCCTGGATCAGTTTCCTGGGGAACTTTGCTGGGTCTTGTTGTTGAAGAAGAGTTTCATGCTATGTAGTTGAGGATGGCTTTAAACTGGCCCGCCCATCTCTACCCTTTCAACAGAAGTGTTACAAAAGTGTGTCACTATGCCCAGTTGCTTCATGCATCAAGTACTCTACCAGCTGCTGACCCACATCCCCAGTTCCAATGTTCAATTAAGATTCTTAAAAGAGTATTAGTATTTTATGAACCTATGTGTATGCAAATACACAGGTATATGCATTTGTGTGCACACACAAAGGTCAGAAGGTGTCAGGTGTCCTGGAGCTCTGCCTATTCCTTTAAAATAAAGTCATTCTTTGATCTGAGGCTCATGTCTTCTTCTAGGCTGGAAGCCAGCAAGATCCCAAGGTCCTTGTCTCCATCCCACTTGGAGTGTGCATAGTTTGGTATGTGGGTGCTGAGATACAAATTGTGATCCTCAGAATTGTTCTACAGGCACTCTTAACATTTCATCCATTTATTTCTCTAGCCCCAACATGGAACATCTTTTTTTCAAAAACTTTTAAATTTTTTAATTGAGCCATACATTTTTCCCACTCCAATTCCCTCCTTCCTCCTCCCTCTCCCCTTCCACCCTCCCCGTTGCTCCCCCATGCTCCCAATTTACTCAGGAGATAATATCTTAATGAGTCATTATGACCTCTATCGGTCCCAGAGCTGTCTTTACTTATCATGTGGTCCCAGTGGCCACAGAGCAGGATACAGGATGATACTTAGAGTCTTAGCCACCATGCATCCAAGACATCTCAGGTACCCAAAGGCAAAATGGGTACCAGGGAAGACCTCCTTAGCTCCTGCGTGTCTCATAAATGTGCAGAGTAAGCCTGCCACTTGGGCATCTCTTTTTTGTTTTACCTTATATTAAATAAAAATTGGGATTTTTCTATCTTAAATGGGAAATCAGCCTGCCATTATAAAACTCAGAAGCCATCTAGTCCTAACCACTTTCTAGGCTCTGCTTCAAGAATCAAATGCAGAGGGTAGCAGAACTGAAGATCCTTATGCTTTCATTTTCTCCCCTGAAAATATAACTTCTTCAGTTTAAGATGAGCAAATACCTAGCATAGCCTCTGACCAGTAGCATTTTGTTAATAAACACTCATATATGCAGATACAAAATTTATGATTAAAGATGTTTAAGGAGAGGTTGGGGGTGTAGCTCAGTAGTAGAGCAGTTGTCTAGAAAGTATAAGGCCCTGGGTTCAGTCCTTGGCTCTGAAAAAGGAAAAAAAATCCTTAGGGAGCACTGTTTACCATTTGAAGCATTCAATAGAGTGTAGGAAGATGTTTAAATAAAATGTGGAAGAATCTAATAATGAAATATTGAGAATACAAAGTTATAATTTGTATGAGGATGCTCAAAACATTGAAGTGAAAAAAAAAAAGTGGAGAAAGCAGCAGTTTTTTTTCAGCCATCAAGGTAATAAAGAGTCATACACAAACTGTCGGGGCTGTGTGCCACAGCGGGCTTCCCCATGGGCAGTGTGAAACCACAACAACAAAGCTGTCTTCTACTGTGTTAGTGACATTCATAGCTGACTCATCCCAAGTGCTCCAGCCAAAAGGTACTTGTGGATTGAAGACACATGCTTGGCCTGCAACTTGCAGCAGGGCACAGTTGTCTGTCTTCAAACTGGGCCGTTGGGGGATGGGCTCATACCCCAACATTAAAGTGGCCAGTATAAAAGGTATAAACATTCCTGAACAGAGTGAAGGGGGCTAGCCTATGCTCACTCTAGCCTGAATTTCCTAAGTCTGTTCTGATATCAGCAGAAGGCCCTAACTTTAGATAAGAAATAGGAATAATACAACAATATTACTCAACACACCTGAAGGAGATGCCAGCTCCCTGCTTCCCTCCTTCCTTCTTATCTCTAGAAAATGACTTAGTCCAAATGCACACTCAGAAGAACATAGCACACAGATCCACCAGCTTGAATAGTCTTTCCCAAGCACCCAGCCCCACAACATTCTCATCCAACAAAAACTGTGAATGTGACATTATTCGGGAATGGGGTCACTGCAGATATGCTCACGTTAATAAGAGGCAATCCTGAATTAAAATGAGGCTATTACAGGAGGGAAGGGGGGATTTCCTTCTACTCTTCTAGACTCTTTGGCTGGGTTACAATTAAAGATGGGGTAAGGCAGATAGGCAAGATAAAAACCATATCTAAACCAGTATCTAAACCATATACACAGGCATCCCACTGAATATAAGACTCAAAAAGTAGCAGGGGATTGAAGTGTAAGCAACATCCTGAGCTACAAAAGCATTTGGAGTTTGTGAGGGGTTGTGGTTACATATGAATGGAAAGGAGTGTGTGCCAAGTAGAACATTGTTGACCAGATACTGTCTTAGGTAATAAGAGTGGTCATGGCAACCCTCTCTGACCCTAACACTCTCTCTAATGCATAATTTGTTTTAGATGTATGTTTTAGGTTTGGGATTTTGATTGATTGTTTTCTGTTTTTGTTTTTTTGTTTTGTTTTGTTTTGTTTTTTACAAAATCATGTCTTCCCAGATCTACTCCTGTGCCTGAGTTTCTCAGGGTAATCAGTTTGAAAAATACCAAGGAAGTGTATCTGGGGTGCTATATTCAGGCTCCTTTAATTACATCTGAAGCCCCAACCAGCTCATTCTTCAAGTCCCATATGACCAATGGCTTGCAACGAAAATGACATCTGGCCGATGACAGGACACATTCAAAAGGCAGAGGTGGGGGGAGGGAGGAAGGAAGGGAAGGGGGGAGAGAAACTGGAACAATCCATCTACAAGCCACAGAATCAAGACCTGCCAGCAACCACCAGAAGCGAGGGAAGCTGCCCAGCAGTTTGTCCCTTAAGCTCCAGAAGGAAGCAACTTGGCCAACACCTTGATTTCAGACTTCTGGCTTTCAATTGCATCGTTTGTGGCCACCGGTGTATGAAAGCTAATAGACACCAGTGAGGAGAGGAGGCCAAAGTGGTGAGTGTGGATAGAGTGTGGATAGAGTCAGGGAAAAGGCAGCTGCATCGTGGCATATGGAAGTAGGAAGGCCATGTGGAGCAGGGAGGACAGATGTAGGAAGGAAACAGCAGCTGGGAAACAGATGGCAGGGTTCATCTATAGGAGGCAGCAGCCTTGTGCAGGAGCAGTGACAGGAGGCAGGGGACAAGGAGCACATCCTGAATGCAGCGAGCAACAGTGGAGCTTGACAGTCATATGTGCAGGTAAGTATAGAATGCAGTCAGAATAAGTGGAAGGAAGTTACACAGGAAGAAGGCTAGAATCATACAGGACTCTGGGTAATATTGAGAAACCTGGTTTGGATTCATGTTTTTTTCCCACATATTAAAATACAAAAATAAATGTAGACATGGAAAGCATGTAGATAAGTATGTATACATATACACTATAAATATACATGTATGTATTCTCTATCCCTGTAGAGGACAGAGATGAGCAACAAACATGTTGTGGTAATTTGAATGTAACTGGCACCATAATCTTATAGGGAGTGGCACTATTAGGAGCTGTGGCTTTGTTGGAGTGGGTGTGTTACTGTGCTTTGAAGTTTCCTAATCTCAAGATTCGGCTCAGTGTCTCAGTCAACTTCCTGTTGCCTGCAAGATCTACTCCTCCAGCACCACATCTGCCCCATGCCACCATGCTCTCCACCATGATGATAACGGATTGAACCTCTGAAACCGTAAGCGAGCCCCCTCAATTTAATGTTTTCCTTATAAGAGTTGCCATAGCCATGGTTTCTCTTCACAGCAATAAAAACCCTAAGGCACACATCAAGGGCAAAAAGCACATTTCTTGCTCAAATCTTAGTTTCTGAGTATTCCATTAACCAGAGCCAGAGATTCTTAAGCACAATTGCTGAATGTTTACTTATTTGGGGACAAGAAAATAGAAAAGTCTGCAAAGGATAACAGAACATATGGGGGGGGGGAGCAAATTTCAGCTTAAAGGGCTCACAATGGCCAAATCAGACAGAACTTGAGCATCAAATAAATAAGGATCCTTGAATAAGCAAACACAGAGCAAACACTCTGTAAAGTAGAATGTCAATCATTGAACATTGGGGACTGATGGGAACCGGAGACTAACATTTGGTGCCTAGCAAAGCAGTAATTCTTCAATTAAGAAGCATCAGTGGGAAGTAGAGCATGACATATACCCAGATGTATATGCAGCACCTAGAGGCTGAGGCAGGAGCATTGTCACCAGTTCAAGGCCTGCAGGGGTTACACAGTGAGTCTGAGGCCAGCCTGGGCTAGATCATGACATCCTGTCACAAGAAGCAAAAAAACAGAGCTAGTGAGATAGCTCAGTGAGTAAAGTCACTGGCTGCCAAGCCTGAGGGTCTGAGTTCAATCCAATCCCAGAATATACACAGTAGCAAAACAGAACTGACTGTGACAAGCAGCCTTCTGACTTACACACACACATACTAGCATGTACCTCCAACTCACATATACAAAAATAAATAAGTAATGCAAAAATGAAGGAGGAGATGGAGAAGGAAAAAAACTGAAAAATTCTAACCTATAAAGCAAAGACTGATAAATCGGGCATCTATATAGTCTTAAAGTACTTCTCACAAAACATTTTGACTACAAAGGGGAAAATAGGTTTACATAAAAAAAGGCTAATAACTCCTTAGTCAAGTGACAAGACCAACATCATCAGTAAAGGGACTAATCAGAGTCGTGTATAAGCCATAAAAAGCCAGATGAGAGCCTCATGCCTGTGATGATGTTATTTAAAAGTACATGACCTAAGTAAGTAACAGCATAAGGAAATATCCAATGAGGCCAGATTGGCAGATATTCCATAGGATAATGGACCATAATTGCCAAAAATGTCAAGTCCATGCAAGCTGAGGATAGATTAAAAAGGAAGGATTCCTGAATGCAATGCTGGGCCCTGGACCAGACACAAAGGCCATTATTGAGACATCTGGTAAACGTGAATGGGTCTGTGGATTAATGGTAGCAATGCTTTTCCTGGTCCTGGTGGTCACGCTGTGGTGATGCTGAAGAGTGTCTTTAACATAGGGAAGACACTCAAGTATTCAGGAGAGAAAGGACATCAGAGTTAAGAAGCGACTCTCTTGGAGTTCCGGGAGTGGGGGTGGGGTGGAAAAAAGGGGTTCTTTGTGCTATTCTTGTAACTTCAGTCTAAGTCTGAAATGAGTTCAAAAGAAAGGGACTTGGCAGGGAAGACAATAGCAAAGAATGTAAATACTTTACAAGGCAGGAGGGAAACAAATTTCGGCAAACATAACAAACCCTAGAAAAGTCTCTTTGCTAAGTCTCTTCGGTTTAGGTGCTGACCATTCTTCCAAATCAGGCACTGAGATGTTGAGCACACACACCATTACCCATCCATCCTGCCTGCATTTGGGGATGCCCCAACGAAGCCACTATTATCTGATCAGTGAGCATATGAACCTCATTTCCTGGGAAAGATGGGAACTGCTGGTTCATAATTCACTTAAACTGTTAGGGTGCAAAGAAAATTAAAAAGATGACCAGAGGCTTGCTTGAAGAAGTCTCTCAAGCTTAGACATCTAAGACATACCTCCAATGAAATTCCTATACTAATGTTTAAGGGAAGCTTTTCACATTTTTAAAATGCCAATTATTTCCCAGAAGTACTGTCTCAACACCTATAGGTTAATTTGATAACACAGAAAAACACGAGGGGCATCCCTGGGCAGTCACAGGTTGCATATCTTAGAAGCTCCCACACCACCAAGATTTCCTAAATTTAGGCAATTTCCTAAAGACTCTCCATCTTCCAACAGCCCTAAAGTGGCCCTTCTCAGCATCGTTTCACTATCTAGCATGACAACAATGCCCATTCCCACAGCCTCTCGGGTACTTGGCTCCAGAAAGTCCCACCATGAGTAAGGGCTTCACTCTCTGTTTCTCATTTGCAACTTTTCCTCATTTGCAGAAGGAAGCCTGAATGAACCTTCAGTTCTCCTTGTTCCAGCCAGCCTGGAAATTGCAGTTGCTGGGCTGACCTCAGAGCACCAAGCAGGGCACATATAACTATTGTCCAGGGGAACAGCTAAGACTCTGTGAGCATGGAAAGGGAAGCCAGTGGCTCAAGAACAATTGCTTCCTTCTACAAAGACTGTAGCAAACAGCCATCCCCACTGCCCTCCCACACCCACAACCCTGCTTCATCATTGGCTCTGCAGCCACACTGTCCAAATACACAAATAAGATCTTTTCGCTTCCCTGAAAGCCCCTGATGTCTCTGTCTCTCTCTCTCTGCCTCTCTCTCTGCCTCTCTATCTGTCTCTCTGTCTCTGTCTCTGTCTCTGCTCTCTCTCTCTCTCTCTCTCTCTCTCTCTCTCTCTCTCTCTCTCTCTCTCTCTCTCTCTCACACACACACACACAGACTCCCTTTCCAGCAGCCCCTGTGCTGTGCTGTCCTTGCTCCCCAAACTGCTGGGTGGGGGCAGGGAGTGTCTCCCCCAAGGTCTTTTCACTTGTCCCTCAGATTCAAGCATTTCTGCATTCACTTGCTGCTACAGTTTGAGAAATTGACAACTAAGATCAGGTGTGTTATCGAGTACCTCTGATCCCAGCACCAGAGACAGAGGCAGGTGGATTTCTGTGAGTTCAAGGTCAACCTGGTCTACAGGTGAGTTCTGGGCCAGCTACAGCAACTTAGTGTCTCTAGCCCCACCCCCAAAAAGGTAACTAACACACTGGCTTACTCAGTTTTCTTTTTTAGCTTCAGAGTTACTCCCTAAGCAAGATTTCTCAGCCTCCCCAAGTAAAGCCCCCCAAATCTCTGTGTTCCATTAGTTAAAAAATCTCCATGGACAAAAATATTTCCTTTTTATTATCCCGTTCCCAGGTCTTGGATAGAATATGGCAAAAGCCAATGGTTATTTTAAAACAAATAACCAGTAACTTACTAAAATAGTATCCTTTATCCAATGTTTCCATGGTTTCAATTACTGGAGGTCAACCACTGTCTGAAAACATTAAATGAAAATTCCAGAAATAAATAATTCATAAATTTAAAGTAACTCATTGTGCTATATTGTTAGAATTGTCAGATTGTTTTATTGGCATTCTTTATCTTTTGTATTGTGTGCGTGGGGGGAAAAGGGGGATAAGTGCACATGACTGCAGGTAATTTGTAAAGGCCAGAGGAAGGCATCAGATCCCCTGGAGTTAGAGCTACAGGTGATTGTAAGATGGAAACAAACTAGGGCCTTCTACAAGAGCAGCAAGCACTCCTAACTTCCATGATAACTTTCTAGCCCTCATTCTTGATCTTCTACTATGCCCAACTCATAATTAAATTTCAAAGGTAGGTGTGGACAGGAAAAATCAGTATGTATGTATGTATGTATGTATGTATGTATACATGTGTGTATGCATGTATAGTTGTAAGTACTCACTGGGAATCTTGCAAAATATCCCCAGTAGATATATAAGGACTATGACATTAGCATCAAGTATCATGATGAAACATAAACTAAACAATACTAAGATGAATGAAAATTTATACCATCGGAGGAAAAAAAGCCTGGAACGCTTACTGCCTGCATTTCTTTTATCACTCAGTTGTGACTGAGAGGAAAAGGACATCACATCAATGTGGGAAGATGACAGGCACCGCCGAAGGGACTGGGGTCTGTGACATTCCTGAGCACACAACATTCAGGGTGCTCCAAAAGTACTGACACTAAAGAAGGTCAAGGTAAAGGCATCCTAGACTTCTGAAAGGGACCAAACTCAAAAACATGCTTCCCACGTTCCTAGGGTGACAGTGGGGGGCGGGGGGGGGTGGTCACGAAGGCAGTGACGAGGCACTGAATATCTGCCATTTGGCTTGGTATGAGTTCTCACTGGAGCTGTCATCCTGTCATGTTGGTACCATTGCCACCTCCATCTTTAGAAGATTCTATAGTTGCCTTAGCCCGTGTCACACCTGATGCAGGAACACTGAGTTTCCATTAGCATAAGAACTGGGTACCCAAAACTGAACTTCAACCTTCAGAGGTTAGCACTGCTAATAGGAAATCCCCAGGGGACAGTCTTTTTTTACACGTGCCCTTTAGGTCCTCAAACACAAATGTTGGGAAATAGAGTTTTCGGACATGTCTCTAGCTGTGGCAACTGTCTCCCCAGGTCTGGAACCTGAAATGTATGATCAAATAGAACACACAAGCCTACACTGTTCATTGTACCCAACACTTTTTAGCTTTGTTCAGTCTTTGTTTAGATTAAAGGAAGGACAATTAAAAATTCAAACACCCACAAACACAGATGGAACAATAAGATAAGCAAGCTGTCTGGGACTTTTCCTCAAAAAGGAAGTCTTGTGACCCTGCCTAACCCCCGGGGTTGGGCAGATAAGAACAAACATGGTTTTTGCAATCCATCACAACAAACCCAGAAGGAAAGCAAGCTTGGCTTCAAAGCCTGAGTTCCCACAGCTCGCTCTGCAGCATCCATCTAGAGAATACAGTGAGCCAAGAGGAGAACACACTCATCCTGCCCATTAGTGCTTCTGGGGAGAAAGAGGCAGGAAGACAGGCCCTGGAAGAACTCACAGCATTGTCCCCGGACTTTCTTGGCCCAGCAGCCCTCAGAAAGGGGAGAAGAGGAAGTGTCGGGACATTGGCCAGAGACTTGCTCTCCTAAGCGACTTTCGATTCTTTCCAAAGAACACTTTCCCAGTGACAGTTTCCCCATAAATGTAAAGACTAAGGGTTTGTTGGACTTTTTTATGTTTTTGTTTTCAATGGAGGTGGTGAGTGTTTTATTTTGTTTTTGAGATGTATTTGTTGGGGTGTGTGTGTGTGTGTGTGTGTGTGTGTGTGCGTGTGTGTGTGTCTTTGCGTGAGTGTGTGTGCAATTGTGTACATATGTCCCTAGGCCAGAGAAAGATGTTGGGTCACCTGGAGCTGGAGCAGAGGCAGTTATGAGTTTTCCAATATGGAGTGTAGGAACAGAAGAGCTCAGGTCCTCTGGAAGAGCAACAAGCACTCTTAAGCCTTCTATCTCTCCAGCCCAGGACTAAAGGTTTTGCTCCAGGAAATCTTTCTATCCCTAACCTACCAGCATCACGGAGGACAATTAAAAGGCAAAGCCATATCCATACTCAGAGGAAGAAAGGCAAAGTGTTGTCCCAGCATCAAATTGCTAGGTTTCTTAAACCCCCAGCCACACCAAAGATAGCATATTAGGCAACAAACAGCAAGGGACCTGGCTGAACCTGCCTGGTTTCAAACTGCAACTCTGTGGCTTTCAGCAGGTTACTGATCCTCTCTGTTCTTAACATGTTTCCCAAGAATAAAATGTAAAACATTAATTGTAATCCCACTACTCCGTAGACTAAGACAGGTATGTTAAGCTAGCCCAGGCTACACTGCAAGACCCTGTGTCTAAACAAACAAACAAACAAAAACCACCAAGTGGGTAGGCAGTGGTTCTGTCAGTAAAGTACTTGCTTTAGAAGCATGAAACTCTGAGTTTGATCCCAGAACCCACATTTTTTAAAAAGTCAAGCATGGTGGCACACATTCACAAGTCCAGCACTGGAAGGCAGACAGGAAGAGTCCTGGGGCATGCTGGCCAGCCAGTCTAACCTAATAAAGGAGCCAGCCAATGAGAGACTGTTTCTTCCCAGTCAGGGAAGCCGCTCCTCTGGGGCTAATGGCTGCAATGTGAAATGCACCTCTGAACTCCGATTTTGTTCCCAGGACCCTCATGGCAACTCACAACTGTCTAACTCCAATTCTAGGGTATGTAATGCCATTTCTGGCCTCCATGAACACTGTGCACACATGGTTTGCACACATGCATACAGTTAAACACTCAAATACATAAAGTAAGAATAAAGGAACCCTTAAAATTAAGTAATAGTGCACCTGAAGAATGACACCGAAGGTAGTCCTCTGGTCTATACACACACACACACACACACACACACACACACACACACACACATCAAAAGGGGGGGTGAGAATACTGTACATTTCACATGCACAATGTACTATAAATAGGCACAAAAGATTGGCAATAAACCTCAAAAATTTTAAATGACACTATTGGGCTTAGCAATGTCACTTCTAGGAATGTTCTCAAGTAATTTAATAATGTGTAAAATGTTTTCTTTCTTTAAAAAATTTATGATTAACAATTAATTTTTCCAGATACAAATGTAATACTTTTGCAAAAATAAACATATTTTTTAAGCAAAGCTATGTGGGGTTGCACAAATAAATTCTCCTCCAGATACAACTAAACTACAGAATTTTATATTTTACTCCACCAGTTTTTAAAGTAGCTATTTTCTACAACAATTCTATACCTGAAACAGTAGCCTGGCTCTTGAGACATTAGAAAGTTAAAACCATGCTGTGGAAACTGAGTGTGCTTAGCCCCTGGTCCCAGCACCTAGAAGACACCATTTTGTACAACTCAGCAAATCAAGTGCCAGGGTCAGATTTCCAAGCATACAGATCGGAGCTCATGCTGCATTTTCATGCCTTCTGTCTACATAGAAATGAGGGGCAAGGAACCCTATTTTCCCCCTGATAAGCATCTCCTCTGAGCAGTCATTGTCTCACAGAACAGGAGATGTAAACAAGCTCTAACAGTTTCTAATTCCAAGAGTTGAAAGGAGGTCCCCTCAAGACACTCCTCTTCTCCTTTCTGAAAGTAAAGTGTCCTGGCAACAACCGTTTAAGTAGGCAAGCCCAGAGATAATTGCTGTGTCTTCATATACACCCCCAAAATAGCAGCAAGGTGCTCTGCAGCTCTCAGGAAGGCAACATCCCAACAAGCCATAGTCAAGTTGAAGATGCATGTGTCATACCTAAGCTATCTACCACAGGTCAGCCACACAGCATGCTACAGCGTGCACACAGACCTTCTTGTGGTCCTGTAGCTAGATGAGTAGGAGCTGTGGCTAGCTGTACTACCTACAATCATGAGAAAATATACTGATGCATATCACTACCCCAAGAAAAAAGATTATTAGGTCAAAAATCATAAGCCAAACCATCATAAGTCAGGGGCAGTCTATACATGGGAAAAGTATATTAAGATGGTACATGAGGAGGCTGGACAGATGGCTCAGAAGTTAAAATCACTCATTACTCTTCCAGAGGTCACAGGTTCTATTCCCAGTACCCATGTGGCTGCTCACAACCATCTGTAACTCCAATTCCAGGGAATCTGACAAATTCTTCTAGCATTCTCTAGAACTAGGCATGCATGTGGTGCACAGACACACATGCACATAAAACACTTATAGACACAAAATAAAAATAAAGAGGGAAAAGAGATGCTAATCCTCATGGAGATTTGCTTTAAAAATTGGTACATGAGGAGGAAGGGCAAACAGTCACTTAGAGCTTGAGAAGGAAAGCATGGCAGCATACAGGCAGAATCTAAATGATCTGAGCTGTTCATGGACCCACATCCTTCGTGCACTTAACAGATCTATAGAAGGTCAGCTATAGCTCAGTGGTAGAGCAACTGCTTAGCATACATACATGAGGCCAACTCCTGGCACCACAAAAATAGAGAAATAACAGGGGCTAGAGAAATGAATTAGCAGTTAAGAGCACTGTTGGCTCTTGCAAAGAGTGCAGGTTCAATTGCCAGAGTACATATGGCTGCTCACAACCATCTGTAATTCCAGTTCCAGAAGATGCAACACACTCTTCCAGCCTTCTCTGGTACTAGGCTTATAGATGCTGTACAGACATACATGCAAGCGAAACACTCATACACATTAGAAAGGTGTAAAGAGGGAAAAGGGCATATTTTGAGGGCAGCCCACTTCTTATAATTAATATGTTCAGTACATCACCAAAGGACAGGATACTTAGAAAGGCCAGCTTACTGACACCTACTTATTGCTTGCAGAGCACCTGAAAACAAATGGCTTCCCAAATACTGAGAAAAGAAATATCTACTCTAGAAAAAGCCATTGTGCTGCCCTCCTGTTGAGATGAAATGGCTCTCTTCCTCACATCCAAGCTCACAACTAGCCCATTCTTGCCAGAATTACTCCAGGGGTTTCCTTTAAGCTGCCCTTCCTTCTGGTGATCACCTAAGAAAGGGTACCCACTTATCATTGTTGTATCATCAACATTATCATAATCGCTTGTAATACAGCTCCTCATGTTCAGGTGAAGTTTGGTTCCAACATGCAAATCCACATTATAAGATGGTAAAGTTGCTTACTTGCTGCCAAGCCAGAGGACCCCAGTTCAAACCTGAAACCCACACAATAAGGAGAGATTTGAATATTCTGAGTTTTCCTTTGACTTCCACACATGTAGTGTGGACTGTGTATCCCCCCCATACACACATATATGTACATACACACATGCATACATACACACATAATAAATAAGCAAATACAACTTTTAAAGCTTTAAAAGTTTTTTTTTTCAAACCAGTGGTTTCCTTTTTTTTTCTTATTAAAACATAATATGGTATAAATAGCTCAGGTTTGCTGTCAAGCACACCTAAGATTTGAATGTTACCCACATTCTGTCAAGATGTCTACAGTCCTCACCCATCAACCAAAATCTAAGAATCATGGCAGAACTATTGTGAAACTGATCTGGCCTCCTCCAAGATTTCTCCAAAGAAACACCAAACGATAAGGCAACTACATAACAGAGAGAGGACAGGGACAGATTCTTCACAGAGAGTAAGAAGGCATCCCAGGTCCATTTTTATGGAACAGAAGTATATTCCCTTCCATGCACAGGAGTGACCAAATTAATGTCCCCAAGACCTCCTTGCTCAAAATCTTTGAATAACTCCACAATGTGGTCTGAAACTCACTCCAAACCACTGTAATCCGCCTTCTCAACCCTTTCTTCCACTGATTCTGGCCACCTAGCAACACCAACATACACACCATGTACTTGAAAGCAAGCTTATCAGTGTACAAAGTCCTTATGAGCAATAGGCTTACCTTCACATCGTTGAACACCCCCTCAATTTATCAAGCATATCACCTTGTACATAATGATATATAGCAATTATTAATCAATAAGGAAGTGGAGGATCCCTCTGGAGAACAGATGGGGCTGAGAGGAAAAGGCATATTAACATTAACTCTGTTGTGATAAATTTATCATACATGAGTGATAAGGAAAATGAAAAGATTACAAAAAGCATAAAGGCTAAAAAATGAACCAATTTACTATTTTCACATTATCCAGAGAATTCAGTCTAGTATATTAATAAACTTTTGAATTTATTCAACATTTATAACAAACAAACAAACAAAAAATCACTGACTCATTGCACCAAGAAGAGTTCTATGCATTCAGCATTAGGTAGAGCTCTGTAAAGGACCCAAAGATGGTTCAGACATGGTACCCAAGGAAGATACAGTGCAATGTTAAGAGTCTCATCCAAGCAAAGACAGGTCATGATGCCCTCAAGGTGTTACTAGACAAGCATACACATGGTCAAGTTTGTGTTGATGATGCCTCTCCTGGCACTGCACATTCCCAATGTAGGCATTTAATGCAGTGTTCCAGCTTACCCTCCATGGCACTCACTACATCATTTCACAAGACTGTAACCCTAGGTTTTCTATAGATGAGTTATTTGGAAACTGTGTTGAGAAGGTTTTCTTGCATAAAAGCTCAGAAGAAAAGAAGATCTCTAGAAGGCTTCAATGAAGAAGGGGCAGCTGAACTAAGCCTGAATGATAGATGTTCCTCAGGTGAAAAGGAAGGAAAAACATTCCAGAAAAACCAAACAGAGAAAAACAAGGGAGAAAGACAAGGACAAGAGGAGGAAAGCATAAGGATGCAATTGAACCATTATTAATGTGAGAAGCTGTACCACTGGGCAACGGACAGATGATGGAGACACATCTGCAAGCCTCGGCTGATCATGGCTAGTCAAGAGAGAGCATGCAGTCCTTATTGACTGGTTGAAGGAAACACCAACATACACCAGGGCATGTACAGACGTGGCTGGTATAGTTTCCTATTTGCTGTCTGCTCTGTGACCCTCTCTAGGAAGCACAGGTCATGACCTCTTTATCCCTAACCTACAGTGGATGGGTAATAGGAACTGGGAAACTAATTCAACCATTACAGTTGAACTCAACCCACATTTATAGAATGTGTCTATGCAAGCCACTTCATTTTTCCCTGTGAAAAGCACTTCACAACCCTCCAAATTCATGGCTGGTTCCAAAAGGCAATTGTTATTTATAATTGGTGTAGAATGTAATAAATTAAAATAAGCCCCAGATAGAGCTAAGGCCTCTAAGTAAGACCTCCAAATCTACTCCTATAGAGAAGTGTTCAGCAAATATCTAATAAGTGCTGTCACGGCAGCCCATCAGGCCAGGTGTTCTGGTCAATACAATCAAGAGCAACACCATATTTACCTCAGTCACTGGGGGAATGGGTAGGGAGAAGTCTCAGTCACAGGAACGCCAATACATGAAGCCTGATCCTGAGGCGTTCTGCCTGCCGTCCTATGGCCTAGCATGGCTTGGTCTTAGGAAGAAATCCTTAAGCAGAGAAAGTGCTAGAAGGAGGAGCCAAGTGACTCCCCCAGCAAAGAAAGCTCCATCCTACACATCTGCCCCTTGCCCAGAGCACAGCCATTCTCTGGCTTCCCTAACCTGTGTTTCTTATCTAAATGTGGGACATTACCCTTATCTGTTCTTCACTTTGAGTGTTACAAACCCACTCAGAATCACTTCACTTTTTAAATGAATCAATTCAAAACAAAAGAGAGTACAAAAAAATATTTTTCTATCTTTGTATTACTTCCCCTTAGAAACATACAAAGCAATGATGCTGGGGTGTTCTTCAATGAGTTCTTGCCTTGCCTGTACAAGGCCTCTGCCCTTTATCCCCATCACTATGGAAGGAAGAAGAAAGCCAGGAAGGAAAGGAGGGAGGGCGGTGAATCAATCTTGAATCAATCTGAAAGATGAGTCCAGTTATTATCACAGCCAGGAACTAGTCCTTTTTACACTGCCCATCAAGTATAGCACACACAGACACACACAGACAGACACACACACACACACACACACACACACACACACACACACACACACACACACCCTTACTGCTCACATATGCCAGCTTCAGAGTTCTAATGCACTAGTCACAGCCATTATTTTCTGAAACACATTCCAAATCCCTGGTAATCTTCCCTCAAAAAAAAAAAAAAATGTTCTAGCCATAGCTAAAACCTTTCCTAACTGGGAAAGTGGAACACAGGCCATCAAGCATTCACCATAATTCCCCCACTCACTCATCTGCTCAGTCACACAAGACAGCTCTCCAGGCAGCAGTGGTACAAGCCTTCTCTGGCTTTCTTTTCTCTTGCTGATCCTTCTATCACACTGTCTTGCTAGCCCCTTAGTTACCAGTGGTACTTCCCTCCTCTCCCTCTCCATCCCTTCCTTCTTCCCTCCCTCCCTCCCCCTCTCCTTCTCTGTCTCTCTCCCTCTCTCTGCCTCTCTTTCTCTTCCCCCCCCCCGAGTTGTGAAAAAAGCACACCCCAAGTTCTCACCTCCTTCCTCTTTCCTCCCTAACTTTATGCTTGCTATGCTTCCCTGATGCTCATATCTCTTCACCTTCTGTCACTGAGATGCTATAGTACCTGCTTCCTCCTTCACTAAACTGTAAGATCTTGCAAAGTATGGCTGGGAATTTATCAGCTTTGCAGCACAGCGCTGAGCACACAGCTGCTCACAAGTATCTGCTGTAAGAATTGACTCTGCTGGTGAGCAGTTTTCTTTAAAGCGGTTGGCAAAGATGGGTTCAACCTAACTTTACCACTACCATATTTGTGTTCACAGAAGGTTTTTTTTGTTTTGTTTTGTTTTGCTTTGGTTTTGTTTGTTTTTTGTGGCGGGGGGAAGGGTGGTTGTTGTTGTTGCTTTTCAAGACAGGGTTTTCTGTGAAACCAGTCCTGGCTGTCCTGGAACTCACTCTGTAGACCAGGAATTTTTGGGTGGGTTGTCCCTTGAGTTGAAGAAATGGCAATTCAAAGCACAGGCTGCTTTTGCAGAGGACCTGGGCTCAGTTCCCAGGACTCACACAGTGGCTCACAACCATCTGTAACTCCAGCTCCAGGAAGGCTGATGCCCACTTCTGGTCCCAAAGGGCACTGCACGCACACAGTACACAGAGATATACATGAAGACACACACTCACGAATAAAAAATAAATACATATCCTTTTTTTTTAAAGGCGGGAAAAAAATGTTCTGTGACTTCTACTGGAAGGATTCAGGCATTATGCTGGCTGCCCCTGTCACCTGGCAGAATGCACTCAGGCAGTACTCTGGTCGCCCCAAGGTTCCATGAGTACTAGTCTGCAGGCAGGTGTAAAGGACCCTTTAAAAGTCACTTATGTTCTCATTTTGCTCTCTCTTTTGCATTCTCTCTCTCTCTCTCTCCTGCTTTCGGTTAGCTACCAGCTACCCCCCTCCCTTCTCTCCTCTCTCTCCCTCTCTCCTCTCCTGTTCCTGGTGCCTCTATATCTCTTCCCTTCTCCCTCTATGTCACTCCCCTTTCTAAATAAACTCCTCATTCAAGCTCTATCTGCCTGGCGTGTTATTCCCTCTGCCTCTCCACCTCAGTCACCCTCACCAGCTATGGAACCTGCTATGCTCTCCCACGTGGTCCCTTATGTTGGGACCCCACTCACTTGGAACCACCTCCCCCCTTCTCCACATTTATTCTTATAACTGTAACGAAAGAGCAACATCTACTACATGTCATGTACGATATTGTGTATCTTTCCCCAATATTTACAATTTAGTATGCTATTGTCCACATTAACATGTCAGGCTGTGTTATTCGATACAATCCATTTTCCAGGAAGAATGAATGAAATAAGTATTTGAGCACACCATAAATGTCAGCTAACAATGAAAGTGCTAGACACAATTGAGATGGCACCCAATGTCTTCATGTGCTATAGCTCTTGTAAGAAAAATAGGCAAGTTCCTTATTCAGGAGCTGTGCGTAGTATCATACACCTATACAAGGAGGCTGAGGCAGGAGGATCACAAGTTTGAGGCCAACCTGAACTTCATCCTGAGACTCCGTCTCAGAAACAAGAGGTTCTTCATGCTGTTGATGATTCATAACAAATATTCAAATGCCTTTATTTGCTTAACTGATCTGTTCCTACGGCAATGTATTTTTTTCCATTCACATAGTGGTACCAAGCCATTATGGAGAGGGCTGTGCTTAAATTATTAAGCCCCTAATTGCCATTCTAAGGATGAACTGACTTACCTCCCCCCTGGGACACGATACAAATGCTACCTTACTATGTAGATATTTCATCTGAATAGAAACATTCTTTCTAATGGAGAAGCTTCTAGAGACTCAGGACATTAAATAACTCCCCAGTCTCAGGAAGTACCTGAAATGTAACAGATGCATAACACCCCTTCCTCCCCTAAGCAAAAGGACAGCTGAGGAGAGATCATAGCTAGAGTACAGTATAGCACAGGATAGATCTAGTATTGCAGTTACAGTTGCCAGCAAGCTGTGCAGAGTTTCCGCTTCCATGAGTGCCACCGTGGGCTTTCAGGGATGTCCCTGCCTTTCAATAACCCATGTTCTAGAGAGTAAACACCTCAGTGAGTGATCCCAATAAACTATTGTTCAAGTTGAACATTGATGGTATCCTCACTTTGGCCTGTCATCAGTTCCCTATCTGGGGTGAGCAAAGCAAAGCCCAGGGTCCAATTGACTTCCTTATCAGTCCTAAGCAGTTACCCTAAAAGCAAGGGCTGGCTACAATTAATTCACGTCCATATCCAGCCCCTGATGTGTTTTCCCCTCTACAGAAATTTTAGGGTTTGAAATATAACAGAAAAAAAAAAAAAACCATTTACTACACAGTCCACAAATAAAAGCCTGAACAGCAACACAGACTCTGCTCACTAAAGGAACTCCTAATTCAGGGGCTGGAGAGTTGGTTTAGAAGTCAAAGGCATTTGTTGCTCTCACAGAGGATCTGGGTTCATTTCCCAGGGTAGCTCACAATCACTCACTCGTAACTCCAGTTCTAGGAGACCCCAAACCCTCTTCTGACATTCATGGGTACCACACATGAACATGGTACACATGCATATATGCAGGCAGAACACTCGTACACACAAAACAAAATTCACCTTTTTAAAAAATGTACAGAGAAACTCCCAATCCCAGCATTCTGTGGGAAGGCTGGGTACTTTTTTCTGGTTTTCCGTTTACCCATGCACTTCATTGGCCAGTAACTTAATTGCCCAACATGCATTTTACCAACATTTACAACAGCCCATTTGGGAAGTTCGATTTCCAGATCATATTCTAATGTCAACTGGAACCTACCAAGAGAATGACTTGATCTAACAGCTGAACATCCAAGAAACAAACAATTTAACATCAGGCACAGAATTTAGATAGCTTTTTCTCGTCGTGAAAAGACTTTCTACCTCACTAGAGTTACTAAGGAATTATGATAATGAGGAACCCCTCACAACCATCCGGGTTATTTAAAAAGAAATAGTACATATAGCACCCTAAAGAGTAACAAATGTTGGTAAAGATGTAAATAAAGTTCATGGAACTGCATGCATTCCTGACAGGAGCATAAAGAAATGGTACAGCACTATGTAAAACAGTTCAGTGGTTCCTAGGAACTAACATTTGAGCCTTTTTGTTGATGATAAGAGGCAAACTAATCCCTTGTGTAATGCTTCTTAGCTGAAATTAGGGAGTCATTGTCAGGATCTAGGAAGGCTGAGATGTAAGGAAAAGGCTAAGGAACATCACATTTCTTTGTTTCACTCAAGGCCCGGCTTCTGTGGGAACACCTGGGGCTAGGGAAGCTCAGGCAAGCTTTGGCAGTCTGTGACACTGGACTACCTAGGACCTCAGCATTGCAGGCATTGGAGCAGTCTGCAGTTGATTGTAATCAGTAGCGACAGATACAGACTAGGCACCAAAGGTAAAGTTAAGAAGTTTAGGGGGATTTTTTTATATATATTTATTATTTTTTCTTATTTTACATACCATGGGGGTATATTTTTGTCTTGAATGTACACTTGAAACTTCTAGGCCCATAGTCCTGGTAGAAGGGGGCAGGAATCCCAAGTCTGGGGCAAGGCGGGGGAGGGAGATCCCATTCTCAGGAATAGGCAGGTGGAGAAACTTAGGCTGTTTATTTACAGGAGTACTTATCTGGAGTCTGTTTAACCTGTGACAGGTGGATACAAGTCATGATTTCCGGAAGCTTACAAGAATTTTTTTTTTTTAGTTAAAAAAATAAAGATAGAACTTTTAGCCATATTAGTATTACCAATGTTTGTAATCTGTAGTGAAATCCACATCATAGAAAAAGCAATAGACTCACACCTTCGAATCATAGCAAAAGCTATGGTTTGGGGTTTAAAACATGAACATTCTTTCCTCTGTCCAGAGGGCTGGATGGATAGACTGAACAGACATGTTTTCAGTACAATGAAAAGCATGTTTAAGTCTATACACAGAAGACAACAAAAGAAATTTAAAATTTTGAGCTATGATATTAGCAATCATGGCTTCAATGGGGCTATATTAATAGCTTACCAGAACTCTGTTGATTAGTGCTAAAACTCTGAACTTCTGAAGTCTTAGTAAAACAATAGCATAGAGAGAAGAGATCTGAAACATTTCTCATTTTTCTTATATCACTTCCTTAGACCTTTACAGCTTGCATTTACACTTTCTTAGACTCTTGCACATCCTCAGACCTTTAAACGTGCATTTACATACCTCAAATTACTTTTTTACATTCTTGTGACTTACATAAACTTTAAACCTTTTCTTTCCAGTAATCAACAGGTGGTTGATTACTGAGAGCAGTCACTGCAAAGCAAATTCCTTTAAATAAAGAAGTAAGGCCAGGTAGTGGTGACGCACCCCTTTAATTCCAGCACTTGGGAGGCAGAGACCACAGGAGGATCTCTGTGCGTTCCAGGTCAGCTTTGTCTATAGACTGAGTTCCAGGACAGGCTCCAAAGCTACAGAGAAACCTTGTGTCAAAAAACAAAAACAAACAAAAAAAGAAACAATGAAAAGCTACCGCGTGTGTGTGTGTGTGTGTGTGTGTGTGTGTGTGTGTGTGTGTGTGTGTGTGTGTGTGGAGAGAGAGAGAGAGAGAGAGAGAGAGAGAGAAGAAAGAGAGAGAGAGAGAGAGAGATGTTATCTGTTTCTGTGTGTAGTCTTCCAGCAAAGTAAACTATGTCTATATCTGTCTTTTTCATCAGGAGACCTAGTAGCTCTAGAAAATTAAACCTGGTGCCGGATTTTACAACTGACCAGGCAGCTGTAGCCTTCAGGGAGGAGCTGGTTTGCTTGCTGTTGTTCAACTGATAAAGCTAGTTAGAAGTCAAAACTATCAGAGATCTAAGAAACTGTAGCAAGAAATATAACCCAAATGGTCTATGTATCAACTAAAATGAAGGAGATTTACCAACTACCCTAGACTCCTAGATGGTTTTGTTGAGGGCAGAGGTTGGTCTTCTGCTGTCATAAAGGGCAGCATAGGCCTTCGGCTACTAGACCCAGAAAATCTGAGAGATTTCCCTATGGAGGAGGGACTTGGGAAAACTGACCTACATTGTAGAGCAGTCAAAATAGTCTCCACAGTTTGAGCAAGGCCTGACAGAGGGAAAAGCATGGAGCAGTCCTTGCCCGGTGTTGACATTACCACAATCCAGGTGGCGTCTTCTTTGGAGGCCTTAGGGTTGCCACTAAAAACTAGTATTTCTGTCTATCAAGGGAAGCATTTTACATTAAACAATTTAAATGCCATATTCAGTATATCTCTGAAGAGTTTGAGGACCATTATCTAGTAAGTGTACCTGATTTTAAACAAGCTTTGTTTCTAGTTACTTGTTTTGTGCTTATCCTTGAAAACATGTACAGGAAACTAAATAAAGCTTGTCCCTGTAAATGAACTACATTTGTACTAGGCATGACTATGAGCATAGTTCTGGGCGCATTTAAGAATTTGATCATTTATATGGTGACTGACCACTAACTTACATGCCTTAATTATCCTTAATAGTTTATATCATGTTCGTAGCTTTCATAAAATTAGGATTTTATATCTTTATCCCCACTAAGTTTTAGTCTTAAAATTTGAAATGTAAATTTATTTGAAGACTTTTCAACATCAACATAAAACTTTAAACCGTAAGTCCATTCCAGTTCCCAGAGAAACTTGGAACTGTACTGGAGTATATTTTTGCTCACATAGATACTGGAAACCTTGCTTTTCTGATCTGTTCATAGAGCACCATTACAGAATATTATACTTTTTTGTATGACTTGGTTTACTCAAATAGCTAAAACTTAACTGTTTGTCAAAACAAAGAGGCTAGACATAGACCTTTAAATCAAGTACTGTTAACCTGAGTAAACCTTAGGAATTTATGAACTTTTCTTATCATATATCTTATTTATCAAACGTATGTTGTTCCTGGTCTAAAAATTTTTAGAAGTCTGGTGTTAAGCAGTTAGCAAAGATATAAGAATTTAGACACACTCCTCTAAGTCAGTTTCTGTTAACCTGAGTATATCTTTATAGGCTTAGAAATTTGTCATCACATGAAAACCCATCCTAATTAAGGACATTCTGGAGACCTGCTGTTGCCTCCTTAGAGATACAATGATAAGCAGAGGGCTCAATAGGACTAAGAAGTTTTGTATGTGTTGTCTTACCTGTTTGTCTACATGGTTGTCTTAATCAAGATGGTTTCTAAGTTATATTTCATATACTCTTCTAACCTTAGTAAAAATGGCTGCCAGTCACGTGGTTGCTTCCATCATGATAAAGTCATCAGCCAAGATGGAGGAAAGCCACATGGTTGCTATTTAAAAGCATTAATTTTCCAAGTAGGTCTAGTTTTTAAACAAGAGTTGAATCCAAGTTACATATACAGTATATTTCTAAATAAGAGTTGAATCACATATCTACTATGTTGTATTAAATTAAGATTGCCTATGTATAGCTTTTTAATTATAATCCGTTTGCTATAAATTTTAAGCTAAATTTTGTTACATATTTTTTAACCATACCCAATGAACCTACAAATCCTAAGATGGTTTATAGCATAGTCTTAAAAGATTTTGTGAGAGCAGAGAGAAAAGAAATCATAGAGATGAAAAGATTTTTTAAGCATAGAAAATAGAAAAAGCATAGAGGTAAGAGACTTTTAGAAGTGTAGATCAGAGAAAGTTTAGATATAAGAGATGTGGGAGTTGTTTGATTGTGAAGTGGTAGGAGTTGTTGCCAGATGAGAGAATCTGAAAATCAAGTGTGCAATTTCTGATCATTGGTGGAGCTGAACTGAGGCCAGGCTATTTGCAGTGAGATAGTGAGTGATGCTTTAACAAAATCTCTAAGTCCGAGGAGGAAGAGAAGAAGTGTCCTATAAGGCCCAGGAAGGTATAAGGAAGCTACAGGCCCAGGAGGGCATGAGGAAGCAGTGTGACCTCCAGGAGGGAGCTGAAAGACAAGGGGAACAGGGTCACAGACAGGAGCAACATCTGACAGGGGTGCCAATGGCATCTCAGAGGCCCAGAAAAGCTTAAGGACTGCAACTCCTAGGGGGAGGCAAGGAAGATCCAAGAAAGAGCTGAGAACAAAGAGGGCACAGTGGGTAAGTGTTGTGGTGACAAGAATCTCAATCTGGAGCATCCCCAAGCAGATTGAGAGACTTGACAGAGAGAACTGTCCCAAATGACATAGGAAAGGTGTTCTTTTCCATACGATAGGGGCCAAGCAGAGCCAAAGGGGCTTCTAACACACCAGTGTGGCCACAGAAGACGAATCAAGCAGCTCTGGGGTGACACCCAGTAGAGGAGGAGATGAGTGGTTAGAGCAGGTTGAGGAGAAAACACCAAAAGAGGTGAACTGGGAGAAGCTTTTAGGGGAGGGGTGGGTTCCAATAGAGAAAAAAGAGTGTCTCCATAGATACATGCCCAAGATGGCTTAGCCGGCCAGAGAAATGCAGAGATGCTCAGGTAACTATACCTCCTACAGATACTTTTTACAGCAACGTTCACCTACAGATACTTTTTACAGCAACGTTCACAGCAGCATTGCTCATGAGACCTAAAAGGTACTAACAACCCATGTCCCCTGACAGGTAAATTGATTAACAGCATACAGGAACATCTTTCAGTCTTGAACAGAGATGGACTCTGACCACAGCAAGGATGAACAAAGACATCATGCTGCTGGATGAAATGTGTCTGGCACAAAAAGGCAAACGTGGAATGCGTCTGCTACCACGAAGAGTCAAGTTCAGTGAGAAAGTAGAACTGTGGTTTGCAGGGGCCGAGAAAAACGAAGTGATTGTTAAGTATGAATAGACTTTCTGGTTGAGTGAGACTTTTTTTTTTTAATTCAGGAATGGTTAGTGATGATCACACAGTACTGTAAGTAAACTTAATGCCACTTAACTGTCCACTTAAAGATAATTGTAAAGGCAAATTTTATGACTTAAAGTTTGCAACAGAAAAGACAGAGTGACAAGGAGTACATTTATCTATAAACTCACCA
Source organism: Cricetiscus sungorus (assembly GCA_030556225.1). Lineage (NCBI taxonomy): Eukaryota > Metazoa > Chordata > Mammalia > Rodentia > Cricetidae > Cricetiscus > Cricetiscus sungorus. Next base: position 7,398,559 of record JANBXA010000180.1, read on the forward strand.
TTTGCTGCCACTGTTTTCTTCAGTCTTCTCTGGTGGAAAGTAATTATTTTTAACATAGGTGACTTGAAGTATTCACTATAGATAGAGGGGGGAGGGAGGGAGGGAGGGAGGGAGGGAGGGAGGGAGGGAGGGAGGGAGGGAGGGAGGGAGGGAGGGAGGGAGGGAGAGAGGGAGGGAGGGAGGGAGGGAGAGGGAAACACTCTTCGAATTAACTAAAGGCTAGATTTCCCTTCGTGGTGATGTTCTCTGAGCCCAAATGAGAAGAAAGCCCCACCAGTCACTCTAAGAGGTAGGCTCTCTTGGCACAAGGCTACAGAGAAGAATTCAGGGCAGAAGCATTTATTCAGGGTCAGTGGCTGCATCTACCCCCAAAGAAAGGGGAGAATCAAGTGGAGACAGCTACCAGCCTTATTCTCATGAGGTTCCTCAGACAAAGCAGGCCTCTGACAGGAGCTCTACAGGCCACAGCTACATGTGGAGGTATCACGGGGAAACACCCATGACATCAAACCCATCTATGGTTTTAAGCCTGTTTTATAATCTACCAAGAATCTGGTTTCTAAAACAATGAGATATATACCTGATTAAAAGTCTGTCCCATGCTCACTGTGGCTTCCCTGGTAAGATGAGATAGCTGTGATGTGGCCCTTGGACTCACAGATAATCTCTAGTGGCTGCTAAAACCATTTTTTTTTCAGTTGCCTAGTTGATTGATCCTGCTATACATGACTGAGACTCCTCAACACTGGGAATGGAGGTACCTAGCTAGATCAAACCCAACATCTCTCCTCCATACCATGCAACAAACACCCAAGAAAATGACTCCATGCAAGATCAAACAGTTGACTCTTTCTGCCGAGTACCTTCCTCAATCCTGTCTACCAAACTGATAATGTACTGATTCTTAAGAAAATAAGATGAATCAGTAAACAGTATTTGATGCCCTAAAGCTGCCTGTCACCAGCAGTTCCTCTCCTATGATGTTTTCTTGCTACTCAGAATGCACGTGTCAGTAGAAAATGCCTCAGAAGTGGAAGCAGTTCAACTACTGTCCCTACTGGGGGCTCCTTTAAGGGCTCCCCAAGCTTCTGCCTTCACACTACAGTGGAGAGAAGAAAGGGAGTCTCAAGATGGCGGCAGGTACCAGCATGCCCCACATCCCTAAGCACATGCTCTTGGAACAACAGCCTTAAATCTGCCTTCCCTATTGCAGCTTTTTCCTCCTACTTATAAGGTTCTTAACTTGAAAGGTGAGACCAACTGTGCATGGAAGTTAAATTCTCCCATATGAGGAAAATCTCAGTGCCCCTAAGAAACACTCATTATAGACTTGCCTTCTGGATTATTATTTTAAGGTGAGATTATATTTTTCTGTTCTTCTGTTAGTTGCAAATCCCTAAACCAACTGGAATTCACTTAAAAACTAATCTGCTGTGTTTTTATTGAGCAGAATAATCAGGAAAGTCCAGCCCCTCTGAACAGCTGGGAATTTTGTTGCTGAAGGTTTTGGTTTAGTCTTTATTTTTCTAGCTGCTGGCCCTGCTAACAGGATTCCATGAAGGTCACATTTAATCTTGCAGCGACAAGCTACCTAAGCATTTCTTAGGTTGGCTTCAGTAAAAATAAATTGCCTGAGCTCTGTAGACAGGCCTGGTGCTTGAGCCCAAACAATTAAAGCCAATGGGAACAAATGGAGGCAGCTATGAAAAAAAAATGCACATGATTTCAAAACAATTTCACTACACAGGTTAAGGGCCGGAAGTGCTTCTTAACAGTAACAAAGGTATAGCTACTTTAATCCAGCAACGGTTCTTGGAAGCCCATCTCCAATGTACCACCAAATAGATTTATATTCATAAAAAGGTGTAAATATCACCACTGGGAATGAAATGTCAGGTTCCTCAAAAGTCTTAGTAGGAAAAAGAAAAGCTGAGCAATTTTTCATCTTATGGGTGTTGAACCACCTTATACATAGTAACAAGGCCCCTTGCTAAGTGACAAGATTCCATGGCTATGTGCTAGATACACATACCAATAGGTTTCTAACACAAAGCAGATCTGTGCCTTCCTTCTGAGCTGGATTTCAGCTTTCTGAGCTAACCTTTGCTTTAAAGTGAAAAGCAAAGCAACAAATATTTATCTAGTTCTTACAGCGTATCAAGTGCCCGTGAGGAATGCAAAGTAACACAAGATCCCGGCTCTCAAATAACATATCACGGAGGTGAGAAAAATGAAAAAGTCTGAACAACCAACGCTTTTCACAACACACCCAGAGGCCCACAAACTCTCAGGTATACACACAGCTTGTGGCCATAGGAACAGTACGTGCTATGTTCTGCCTCTGTGGGCAGTTGAAATATTTATTGTTTTCGGCTGAAGAAATCAAGTCAGCCTTATGATGAGAGGCCAATGGAGAGTCATGAGGTTCTCACTAAAGCAAAAGACTACTTCCTTTTGGTCCTTTTAGGCTCCATTCCTTGTATTAAAACTATCCCCAGACTGCCTCCCCTGTGAGAGAGAAGTGTGTGTGTGTGTGTGTGTGTGTGTGTGTGTGTGTGTGTGTGTGTGCGTGCGTGCGTGCGTGCATGTGTGTGTGCAAGCACGTGTGCATGTGTGTGAAGTCAAGAGGAAAGGTATAGGATATAGAGAAAGGGCATGTTCACCAGAACTCTTAATCTGCATACACCCTGAGAAGTAGCTTTGTGGACATTTGTCTAAATTAACTGCTCTTATCTGCTAGGAAAAAACTATTATCTCCTCAACAGGATCAAATAATACAGCCTGGTCCAGACCTCTTAGTTAATTAGGGTCCCCAGTTGCTAAAGCTAAAAGACCAGGATCTACCCAAGCATTTATACTACAAAAAGATAGGGGGCAGGGCTTGGAGGATGGGCCTAGATGATAAGTCATTATCTTAGAAGAAGGCTAAATCCTTTCCTTTCTATCTCAACGAAGCAAAAATTTGGAGCTGTCTCTGTCTGTCTCTCCCTCCCTCCCTTTTCCCTCTCTCTTCTCCCTCCTTCCTCACCCCCTTCACCCCCCCTCTCTCTCTCTCCCTCCCTCTAGGGAATAGAGGGGGCAGTTTCTCTACAAAGTGAATGCCCCCGTAATGATCTATCAGGGTCTAGGTGTTGGGTATCAATACTGCAATGAACCTCTTGTTGACTTGCTTGTAGATACCAGTAATTCTTGTCTGCTTCTCAGGTGTTGTGTGCCTCTATAGTATTTACATTCATAAAATGCAGATTTGTCAAGTGGCATAACATCTTAGACCATTACCAGTTCATAGTGAACCAATGATGCCTCCCAGCACTGGCTAGGAGATCCCCAGTTCTTAGCCCAGATCTGCACAAGGAAGAAGAATGAGATGGAGAACAGCTAAATCAATAAGTAGCATCCTCCACAGCAACATTCACTTTCCTAACTTGTCTTTCTTTTTGTCTGTTTGCTTTTCTTTTCTGAGACAGGGTTTTTCTCTGTGTAGCCCTGGCTGTCCTGGAACTGGCTCTGTAAACCAGGCTGGCTTCAAACCCACAGAGATCCGCCCGCCTCTGCTTCCTGGGTGCTGAAATTAAATGTGAGCACCAAAACTGCCTGGCCCAATTTCCTTTTCCTAACCTCACAGTTGGTAGAGTTGGGTCGAGGGACCCATGAGCATTGTTTTGAGAACATTTCTCTAGTTATGAAAGTAATTATGGTTGATCCAAATGTAAACAAAGTGTCTCAGAATATTAAAAAAAAAAAGTCAACTGTATCCTATCAAATTGTTTCCTTCCAGCATTTTTTAACAATGAATATACATAATTTTAAAATTTAGAGGGGGGACACACAATCTAATATCCTTTTCTCCCACCCAACCAACATGTGTTAAATTTTCCCTTGTTAAATGGTATCCAAATGTATGAATTTAAAAAAAAAAAAAAACAAACTACCTACTTTTCAGATATGCCGTAATTTACACGTGTTCCTCTTATTGGCTATTCAAAAGGCTCACAGATTCCTATATGGTAAAATCCAATTTAATAAACAACTTTACACATAAATCATTGTTCTAACCTCCAGTCACCTCAAGGAAATGGGTTCCTAGAAGCACATCACGGGAACTGAAGTTTAACTCTTTTTGGTTGAGGTTTGTTTGATTTGAAACAAAGACTATGTGACGAAACTAGCCCTGCGCTCTCTGTGTAGCCCAGGACAACCTCAACTTTGCAGCAGTGCTCCTGCCTCAGTCTCCCCAGCATTAGGATGGCAAGCACACACCACTGTGACTGTCTGGCTGGACCGTTTAACATTTTTAACACTGTAAGCACATCACTAAGTTAAACTAAGAAAGCTCCTCTCCGTGTAAAGTCTCAGCTGCATGGCGTTACACTAGGTTTCCCAACAGTGGTGAACCTGTGGTGCCTACCTAGCTGCGGAACCCACAGTTCACTCTTCACCTGCTCTGGAAGAGAACACAATACCAGCTATTCTGTTCACTTGTGATCTGACAAGAATAAAAAACCAATCAAAGAAGAGCAGAAGGGGGTGTGGCCTGTGAGAGTGGCCATAGTGTTTCTCATTTCTCTGTGTTGCCTCTTGTCTTCTGGGAGGATGGTTTTAGAGAAAGTTTAGGGGCCTTACAGTGGGAGTCTCAGCCCTTCAGTGCCCAAAACTTCAACATCAATACCTCTAAGGTAATGTTGACCATGCCCAAGTGACAGTCACCTGTAAGACCATTGTTGACTTGCATAAAGGCTGGCAGTTTCTCGTCACATTCTGTCTTCCACTGGGCTAAAATCTAACCCCAAAGGCAACAGTAGAGGCCCCTTCATTATTTCAGCTTACCCATGGATAAATACAAACTACCTCACTCACCTCTCCCTCCTTAACGCCACAGCACAGTGGAGACTTTGCAATGGAAGGAATTTCCTGGAATTTTACTTCACAGCATATGCTTAAAGTATTTAAAACCCTAAAATGGAGTCTAAGAGATGGCTCAGTGTTTAAGAGAGCTTGATGGTCTTCCAGAGGACCCAGGTTTAGTGCCCAGAATGCACAGAGACTCACACCCATTTGTAACTTCAGTTCCAAAAGATCTGCCACCCTTGTCTGGCCTCTACAAGCATCAGGTATGTGTACATGGTACACAGACATACATGCAGGCAAAACATAGGAAATGAAAAATAAACATCAACCATTCAAAGAGACTGACAACCATTCAAATAGACCGAACTTCTACCTGCTTAACTGCCTCTTCCCTCTGCTCCAGTCCCAAGAACCTACTACTTAGCTTACTCCTTATTCTCTCTCCAATTCTCCCCTTCTACACCCTCCCCATCCTACTCCACCATACAACCAACACCATATTTAGGATTAAGACATTCTCTTCACACCACTGTTCTCTTCTTCCTCTTCAATAAGTCTAAGGTGAGGAGAACAAAATTAAAAATAACTGATATTGGCTTAAATAAAGCAATTTGTATGCAGCTCATTCACAATGTCAACCAAATGAAAGGGGGGGGGAGTAAATCAAAGATTCAAAGCTCGTGGGATCCAAACAGTATCTTCTATCTACAAAAGAACTTCTTTGGGTTGTCCCTAAATCTGACAGGAAGAAGCTCACTAAGAACCAATAAAGTGTACATTCACTTTCCTTTGGTCACCCAAAGCATAGGCATCTGACACTATACACAGATAGCAGTAGGTTGATAAGTACATTTGGAAATAAATTATTTAGGAAAATGACATGAGAAGTACTTTTGCTCAAAAATAAATTTGTTTAATGAAACCTAGCCAGACTTTTGTCACACAAAGTTCTAAATTAAGATCTGTCTGAGGACCCTTCAAGAGCCCCCCGTTTTCCCTGTGTTGCCACATGTCTCTTTAGTCAACTCTAGTTCTTTCTGGCTTATCAAAGCCAATAAAAGGAAGTATAAACCTTTTTATACAGAAACAAACCAAGACAGGAAAAATAACCCACCATAACTAAGTTCCTGCACAAGGAGACAACACTGCCATCCTTGACCCTTTCATTGAAAAGTCAGAGTAGGATAGCCATGATATGAATGACAACTTTGGTATGATGACTAAGGTCAATGTGGACATTGCCAACACAGGTGAGCACTATTCAGAGAAATATGTAAACTGTAGATGCAAGTGGCTTTTGCTTGCTGTTTGCTTGGCATAGCTTCTAAGCCAAGGCCATGACCCAAGACTCACCCTAGAAGAGATCCTTGAATAGTGAGTGTTTCTGTACCTTTGCCCTGGCCACACAACTGAGGGAGGCTGGAGTGAAGGGAAACAAGGGGTTCATAATGGTGGAAAGAAGAGATATATTATACTACTATAAATTATAGCCAATCTCAAATATAAAGAATCCTGAATGGTTACTAAATTTCCTTTCCCTTGGTCACTTAATAATAAACAATGTATTTCCTGGTCCCCTAAGAATTGCAGAACTATCTAACCACATTTTATGAAAATTAAGGTCCCAAAATGGGAAGTTACTAAAGAATGAATAAAAAGAATGAAAGTCAACGCCAAGGCTTGGGGTGTAACTTAGTGACAGAGCACTTGCTTTAAGAAATGCTCAAGATGCTGGGCTCAACTCAGGACACACACACATTTTCTGTTCATGTTATATATGAATACAACTTGAAATTAAGTAATCTATATACATGTACTACATATTTGTATGTATATAAATTGTGTGTGTGTGTGTGTGTGTGTGTGTGTGTGTGTGTGTGTGTGTGTGTGTGGTAAATTCTAGCTTCACCTTCCTCTGCACAAAATCTTGTACATGGCCAGTTGTCCACAAATGTTTGAAAAGTGAGTAAGTTTGTGTGTTACTACATTTAACTAACTATTCGCTTAAAATAATGATATGAGGTTTCCTGGATCCCCAGGAGAACTCAAAGTCCTGAGGGAAGCCCTCAGCTGGTTCCAGTACCTCAGGACTCTTACTCTAACACAGGCCTGCCAGAGTGCCAACACATTGGCCTTCCCTGTGTTTGGGTAGAATGTCATTCACCAGATTTGATGAAAATAGCTTTATCAAGTCCACCAGGAGTTCTGACTGGAAGTCACAGGTATCTAAGTAGGTGAAAAGAAGTCACATGAAGGCTTCCTAAGTGAACACAATTTGTTTCAGAGAATCTATCCTAAGATGAATCATGTAAGGGGTGAAATCAATTTAAAGGCTCCCTGACAGTCAAAGGCTGGGAATCACAGGTCTACTGCTTTCTCATAATTCTGAGAAAGCCCAGGGAGTCTTCATGACATGGCCACAGTTAGGTGCCAGCTGTCTGTGGCATACATTTTTCTGGGTTGTATTTTCTTCAGTATTTTATTATCAAATAAGGGTTCCAGATTTACATCTGATATCTATACAGAATTTGTTACAGGGTGGGGAAGGAGCTAAATCAAAGCTTGATCAAACCTCTTTAGCTACAGCCTCTACCAGCTAGCACAACCCCTCAAGCCAGCCAGTTATACATTAAGCTAATATTCTTAACTAAATATTAATCCATGCAAGCCAAAGAGCAGGGCAAGAATAGGGCAAGAGGTAGAAAGTCCTGCTCATCTCCTCCCCCTATTCAGGAAGGAACACAGGGTGCCATACAGATGAAAAAAAAAAAACTGGCTTTATTGTTAATATTTGTTATTTCATACAAATTTATCTGTGTATATGAGTATGTATTTACATATATTATAAATATATACTATTGATGCTTACTTTCACCTACCATGTCGTATTGTTTTTACACATGTAGTGTTGAGCACTGCAGCATACTGTAAATGAGAGTCAATCAAGACCCTTTAAAGACAATGCAACAAGCCGGGCATCGGTGGTGCACGCCTTTAATCCTAGCACTTGGGAGGCAGAAGTAAGCAGATCTCAGTGAGTTCGAGGCCAGCCTGGTCTACAAAGTAAGTAACAGGACAGCCAGGACTGAAAAAAATAGAGAACCCTTGTCTCGAAAAACAAAACAAACAAACAAACAAACAAAAAGCAAGAAAATATAACCTAGAGCTAAGCCATAGCTGTAGTTGCAATGACTTAACAAGTCTGAAACAGTAGTGAAGAACATTCAGACCAAAGCACAGTGCGACCTGTCTATTGTATCTATTATAAAAGAGAAAATATCTTCTCATACTCAGATCCTAACCTATAATGCCCAACTGTAAGTGTGGGTATCCTATGCTATTTAGAAAAGAGATCAAGAGAGGGTACTATTGGGTTATGGGGAAGGAAAGAATGTAGGCAAAGGGACCCATGTGACATAGAAAAGGATATAGAGTTAATGTTTTTCTAGTTCCAACCCTGCATTTTAGTTGTAGGTGAGTACGAATGTAATTAATAGTGAAGTATAAACCCCCAAGTGAGGCTCTATGACTTCGGAAAGCCCATTCTAATTGGATACAAGTTCACGGAGATGCATAGAGTTTGGGACAGGGCAAGTATCTGAGTAGCTACCTTAATCTAGTTGTATGTTTATATGTGTGAGTTCATTATGATAAAGTGATTTCATTATTATTTGGTCTCCATGGATAAGTTAACTTTCTCCTGGCACACACACACATACAAAAATTTTACTCACAAAATATTTCTCTGTTAAATAATTTCTTGATACTTTATATATAATAGTTGTTCAATATTTAATATTTTGACATTATTTTATGTGTCCTCAAAAGCATTGTTCTAATTGTGATTCCCCCACTTTTATTTTAAAGACAGGGTCTCGGTCTGTATCTGAACTTGAGTCACAATCCTCCTGTGTCTGCCTCCTTAATGCTGGAACTAGAGGTAGTGCCAGTACATTCACACATATATGTGTATACACATATATATGTATACACATATATGTATATATATATATATATATATATATATATATATATATCTCCTTAGCAATAATCCAGTACAACTTAGAAAGCTGATGTGTGACATGTTTGTGGATTGCTAAAATTTACACAGTGGTCTTTCATACACAGCATCACAATTGTTCCCAAAGGCAGCCCTGTAAGTGTAATATATTACCACCTTTCTTAAACTAACCCTCAAAGGTAAATACTGTATTTATTTTTGGCTGTTGTCAGCTCATGGATAGAAGGCAACCTTTGTAGAAGCTGAGGAGGCTATCCTTGCTTCCAGTTGAATCCACACAACCTACCACTGTAGCTGTCAGTTCATGTCCCACAAGTATTTGTCAAATGTGTAAATAAGTTCTCTCTCGATTACTTTAAGGCTGTTTGGTGGAAAGCAGATAAGGGTCCTGTGATGCGATAACCCAAGTACAGTTCAGTAGTCTGTTTGCTACTTAAAAAAAAAAAAAAAAAAAAAAAAAAGTGAAAATGCTGGAAATAAAATACAGCTTCTACTAAATAAAGCTGAGAATAAAAGGGCAGCGCCCTTGGGTATGTGAGGGAATCGACGGACATCCAAAGTTGTAAGTATTCCACTCCTAGATTTAAACAGCTCTTGCCAGCTCTGGTCTATTAAATATTTCGTTAATGGAGTTTTTCAGGAGGTGGAGTAGGAGAAAAGAACAGCCATAGTTCACAGAGCTGTCAAGACTTTAAGGCAATTCCTCTTTAGCCTTAAATTGCTTCAAATTTGATTACAAGCTATATATATATATATATATATACATATACATATATATATATACATATACACACACATATATACATATATAGGTGAATGAGTCTAAAACATGTGAAACTATTCCTAACTTTGGTCAACAGAAAAAAAGACAACTCCTTGAGAATGAAATACTTTTAATTTTAAGAAGCAGTAACAATCATAACAGACAAGATCTCTCGGGTCTAAGCGCAGGCCAAAATCTAACTTCTTATACAAGTGAGGGTGTAAATTATAATCTTTCACCAATTACAGTGAAATTCTGTACTTTGCCCCGTCGATCAATAGATGTTCCAAAGTTACCCCTTAGAAGAGATGCCAACTCAGGGCGACCTCTGCGGCCCTGCCCTGACCAGGCAGTGTACATCTGTCTACCCTGCCATCCTGTCATCCACCTTCTGTAAACAGTGGGCTAACAGACCCGTCCCTGCACCTGTCCTTAAGCACCATAAGTCCAGACTGCTAACTTCAAATGTTATTTGCAGTCAGTCGCTGTGAAAGAGCAAATAAATGACTTCAGGCTTGACGACAACCTCAGTAATTCCTGAAAATGCACAACAGGAAATGTAACTATCCTCCACCCTCCGGAGCCATTCATCAAGAGCAGCCCAAAGTCCCGAGCCACTGGAAAGCCAGTGGCAGAAAGCTAACCCCAGCACCACTTTGCCTCCCGGGCACAGACACAAGCAAGGACAAGGAGTGCCCACACCGGAGGGAGGAGGGGAGGAGGAACATGTCCCCAAGTTTCAAACACAGGGGGTCAAGAAGGACTGCAAACGGGCTGGCAGACGAGTGACAACCTCTACTGCCAGCCCCCGGGGTCTTATTTACATTCGACCACCAAGGTTCTTGCCTCCACCGGCTGACCCGGGTGTCTCACCTGGTGCTCGAGCACAGTCCTGGCTCAGGGCTGAGGCTGCCGGCCTCCTTCCCTTTCCCGGCTCCTAAGGGACAGGTCGCTCAGGGTGGCCAAGGATCCGAGACCCGGGGCCCAGCGGAGGCACCGGCTGCGGCGTCCGGGCCCTGCGCTCTCGCTAAGGCTTCCCGGGCGGCTCAGGGGCGCCGGCCCCCAAGGCCGTGTGGCGGGGACTGGCCGGGCACCGCGATTGGCCGCGGCCCTCATCGCTCGCCCAGAGAGCCCGGCCGGGGCGGAGAGGAAGTGGCGGCTGCCGCTCTGCACCAACCATGTTCCGCCGGCGGGCGAATGCCAACCGGCGCCCGGAGCGGGTCGGAGGGCACGGGGCGGGCACTCGGATCTCCACCGCGTCCCGGACACCCCCAAGGGCTCGCCAGCCCCCCACTCCTGCCCGCGGGGGCGCCGCTCGGTCCCCGGAGGCTCCCCGCCCCCACACCTCGCCCATTCCGTAGCCAAGGCGGGTCTGGCCCAGCGCGCCAGGCCGGCCCGGGGGCGCCCGCGGGGACCCGGAGGCGCTCGCAGCTAGGCCGCGCCGGGGTATGTGACCCCTGCGCTCAGAGCCCTCCCGGGACGCGCCTCTCGGGTGCCTTGAGCGCTGGGACAAGTGCAGTGACAAAGCCCCGAGGCCAGGCCAGGCGCTGGCCGGCGGATAGGAGGACGCGACGTCCCTGGCGAGTGGCGGCGGCCCAGCCCCCAGGAAGCCGGGCGCGCCAGCCAGGCCCGCGCCCAGCCGCGCGCGGAGCCCGCCCGGCCCGAGTGGTCGCTGGCACCCGACGCCCGTCACCCGATCCCGAGCCCCGTTGGCGAGCGCATCCAGGGAGCGCCTCACAGCACCCATCAAGTTTACTGTGGCCACTGCCCCGGCATGGGTATCTGGGGACCGCGGGTGCCAGTCTATTTACACCGCAGACTGCCGGGAGAGAAGGGCCACCGGGTACCGAAAAGGACCCGGTTCCCTTCTTCGGACCTGGTGGCAACAGTGTCTGTAAACACACACACACACACACACACACACACACACACACACACACAATTTTAAATGAGGCCCGACTCCAGCGGACCTGCACCCAGAACGCACGACACCTGGGGCGCAGAATCACACAGAGCAGATCTGTGTCCATGGAGCCACCTCCTCGCATCTGCAAATCCAAAAGTGAAATTAAACCTCCACTAACCTCCTCCTCCCTCTCTACCTCCTCCTCCTTGCAGCCTCAGCAGTCCCAGTACCAGCAACAACAGCAGCAGACCCTGCTTCCCCTAAAATCAGATGATCCATAACTGCGCCGACTCTTCCTCCAAAAATCGGTATTAATATTTATGAACCCCGGCATTTTCCGTCTGCAAAACATCGTGTCAAAGCATCAGGACGCACATACATACAGAGCTCCTCCTGTCCCCATCAACATGCCCTGGAGAGAAAACACTCGCACAGCCACAACTATTATTTGAAAAAAAATGTTACCTCTCAGTGTGCTTTTTTTCACGCTACCAATACAATCCCGCAAGGTGTAAGTGTTGTTAGGGTGTGTAAAATGGAAATGAAAGCCCGTCAGTTGAATAATCGCAGGAGCAAAACTAAAAGTTACTCCCCGGCTTGCCTGAGAACAGTCCAGATCGAAAGCAAAACAAGGAGAGGAAACTGCGAGGAGCCGAGGCTGGAAATCCCCCCACCCCCGCCCTCTCCCGGCCCCGCTCCCTCCCTCGCTCCCCCTCCGCCCTCCTCCCTCCCCGCCCTTCCTCCCCAGTGTTTGTTTCAAGCTTGTGCAACCCGGAGGTGGAGGCAGAGGGAGGGCTCCAGCCGCCAGCCGGGAGGTGCGGAAGTTCGCCGCCGCTGTTCATTGGCGGGCAGCGCGGCTTTCATCATTTCTCGGAAAAGTCAATTTCATTTTCACTTCCCCTCGTCGCGGCTGCGGGGAGCAACAAGCGGCAGTGCGTGAGTGTGTGGCTCGCGCCGAGGGGCGCTCGCTTCTCACCGCGGCCACGCTTGAGTGGGGGTTCCAGAAGTGGCCGGCCAGGCGCAGGCTTAGGATCTGGCCACCAGTTAGTGGCCGCGGGGAAGGAAGGAGGTACCTGACTCTGTATCCTACCTGAAGGTGGGAACGACCAGAGGTGGGTGGGATGGGAAGCCTGGGGACCCTTTCTGACCTGTGGGTTAAATGTTCAGAACCTCTGTGCTCAGGCTGCACACACAAACTTACCTTGGAAAGTCGCCCGCTGCAAAGGAATGCAAGGAACGAAGTCAGCTGAAAAGAGGGCATTACTTGCTGCCCTCCTACTTTATTGGATCTCCTACTGGGGGAGGGGGGGTGAAGGGCCAGCCTGGCATGTTGTCTGTGAGCTGGGATGATTTGAAAGGCCTTCCCCTAGTAAGCCACCCTCCAAGGCTACTTTCACGTTCAATGAGATGGGCAAGGCTGTGCATTACTTAAAATGATTTGGTTGTGACTGGCCCTGGACATTAATGCTGCGGATTACTTCTAACTAAATTGAAAACTGACCCTCTTATTAGCTGAACATCCTTGGCCACTGTCCTCCACGATGTACAGTGGAGATAATAAAGAATTCAAGAAGGTCCGGTACCTCTGACAGGTGCAGCAGCTGTTGCCTATTAGCTATACTAGGCCAGCTCACTTGGAACCTCTTCCTCTTTGGTTGTTTAACTTTACAAGTATTTCGTTACATTTAGTTACACCTGTTTCTTCCTTGGTTTACAGTTTCATCAGCCTTTTCTAGTCACTAGAGAAGGTCCCATCCTAGGAGATTGTAGCTACTTATGTGTACACATATGAAAACTAATTCTACCTCCTGTTTGTCATAGAAGTAAGTACTCCATTCCACTGACAGGAAAAGGAAGAGTATCTCTGTACTTGTGGAAGGAAATCGGTGAGATTAAGGACTCTGTCTTGTTTCAAAAATAGATTTCCCTCATATACACATTGTCCTTTATTCCTCCCCTAATAACAGTGCATAAGCATTGCTTTCATATTTCATACATCAGTAACCATGGGAGTATACAAACTGCAAGATAGTTGTCCCCCTTTATCTAGTAGGCACCTAAGTTAAAAACCTCATAACCACCAGTCATTCTTTTCTTGCATGCTTTTTGTGTGCATAAGTACATGTGGTACATCTGTGTGTGTGTGTACAAGTCATGTACTCACAGAGGCCAGAGTGCCCTGCCCTGGCATTCTCTGCATTTAACCTAGAACTAGACTGGCAGCCAGCTGCTCCAGCAATCTCCATATCTGTGTCAATCACAGCACTGGAATTATGTGGGCACATAGCCAGGCCTGGCTTTTCAAGTGAGTACTGGGATTTGAACTCCACTCCCCGTGCTTTCGCAGCAAACACTCTTCCCCACCGAGTCCTCTCCCCCAGCCCCTTCCTTTTTTGGTTTTCTTTGAGGCTGTTCTGCTCATTTTATTTTTGCTCATTTGTTCATGTGTTTGTTCATGTCTCTGTCTGTTTTTACCCTGGATCTTCCAGGCTAGCCCGAACTGTAGCCTAAGTAGTCCTGGAACTAAAGATGCCTTAGCTCTCAAGTCCTGGAATTATAGGTGTGTGCTGTCTGTATTTGTCTCTCTTAATTGGTACCTAGAGGAATTGTCTTCTCTTCCCTAGGACAGGGGGGTAAAGGGAAGAAAGGTGTCTTTTTGAGCTTGTGGCTCATTCCAGTATTAGTTCAGCGTCCTTTATGAATAGGCCCAAGGAGAGAAAGAAACAATGAGGTCTAGTGGGGCCAACCAGTGTCATCTTCTGGTATTCATGACAGTAGCTGCCTCAGTGGTGAAAACTGGGGGCAGCCAGACAGGACACATCCACAAATCTCTACCCTGAATCCTAATGACTTATGGCCATACACAGAGGCTGCTCCTGGAACCCTCATTGCTAGGTGCAGAAAGCATCCTGACTGTGTGCTTCTTTCTGATTGTTGGTCTGGCATCCCCAAGTCTTCTCTAGATGTTCCATCAAGAACTGGACCTGCCTGCCTTGAGTGCAGCTCCATCTCACTGTTTGAGAAAGAGCAATGTCCTAATGATGTGCGTATTGTGTCCTGTTATGGTTAGATAAGCAGCAAAACATTTGCTTGGACTCATTTGGCTTTTGCAATTGTCCTTGATACCTTCCTTCCCACAACATCCATGCAATCGGTTGTATCAGTATGTATCCAGTCACAGTCAGTCATATCCTATACATGCCAATGCAATGACCCAGTGTCTCTGGATGAGGCACAGCCTTCAATCATTGTGGTTCTCAGCAACCCTGCCCAGTCCCCTTCCTTGGGTTCCTCTACAAGTAGACACATTGTTATCAAAATTAAGCAGAAACTTATATCACTTAATGCCCAATTCTAGTCCTCTCTCTGCCTCTCTCTGCCTCTCAGAAACCCATCTGGAGCTTCCATAACAGAGCCAAGTTTGTTATAAGACACATAAAGTCATTTTAATGTGGTGGCAGACTGCCATCTAACCTCGTGTGCCACCAGTGCACCCTAAAAGACCTACATCCCTCCCTTGCTAAGCCAGCTGGCTTCCTTTTTATGTAGAACAACAGAGTATTTCTCACATTTCTTGTTTATCATTAGCTTGGTGCCCTGCACATACATGTTCAAATATGTTTGAATTCACAATTCATTTCTTCCCCTAAGTTCTTACAGATTAATCTAGACTTTTTCGGAGCATCTGTTTTATACTTCAATAACATTTTAAAAGATTTTATTTTACATGTATGAGAGTTTTTCCTAGACGTGTATATATGTGCATTGTGTGTGCTCCTGGAGCCCACAGAAGTCAAAAGAGGACATCAGATCTCCTGGAACTGGAAAATCGATGGTTGTGGGTCTGCATTTGGGGATCAGAAACTGAACCTGGTCTCTCTGCAGGAGTGGTGAGCCTTCTTAATTGTTGAGCCATGACTCCGGACCCCTTTAATAACATTTTAATACAAATGTAACTGATTATCATTATATGGAAGTCAGAAAACATAGAGTAACTGAAAGAAAATAGCATTGCTGAACATGGTAGCACACAACTGTGATCCCAGCATCTGTAAGGCAGAGGGAGGTTGATCCTGAGTTCTTAGCAAGCCTGAGTTACATAGGGAGGACCTTGACTCAAAGAAACAAAGTTGAAGACATAACTGAATTGTTAGGGTTTTCTTAATGTGAGCAAGGACATAGAATTCAGGCCCCACCATGTGCATGTATGTACATACACACACACACACACACACACACACACACACACACACACACACACACAGAGGAGGGGAGGGGAACCTAAAATTTTAATTCTCAGAAAAGATCTACCAATATTTGTATGTGCTTCCAACTAGTAATTTTTCAAATGTGCTGTTTCCAATCTTCATCTGCTGTTTCATGTACAGGCTGTACTTCCCATCCCCCTCTGGGCTTATGTGATATCTTTCCGTCCTGTTCCGTTTCTTGGCTGGCTTCTCTTTTTCTGCCAGCCCCCTAAATTATGGTGTTTCCAAGCATTCTATCTCCAACCCTCTCATTTTCTCATTTTAAATGCTCTTTATCTTTGGGTGCTCTCATCCACGCCCAGAGCCCCAGATATCACTACAGATGGTCCTCAACTTAACGATCATTCTACTTACAATTTTCCAATTATGCAGTGGTAAAAAAGCAGCAAGGATTCAGTGGAAATTTTGCATGTTGGTCTTTTCCTGGGCTAGTACTATGCCGTGTAATACTTTGTTGCCATGTTGAACCATGGCAGACATCCTCATCTCCTAGGCAGCACAAGATCACCAAGTGAAACAGCAGGCAACCTGCAATGTACCAGTTACTAAAGTATAACTTTCCCTAGGCTAGGTATAGCAAATGCATTTTAGGGTACAGTATTTCCACTTGTGATGGGTTTGTGAAGGTCAGGCCTCTTATGAGAAACATCTATATTTGGTGATGGTTAAAAAATAAAATTCTGAGCTACAATCATATCACCTCCTAGCTGCCCATAAGATGCATGCATATATACATACATACATACATACATACATACATACATACATACATACAGTTCACACAAGGAAAACACAGACAGGGTCTCCCTATATCACTCAGGCTGCCTTGGAGTCAGGTTCCACCTCGATCAGCCTCACACGTTCTGGAATTACAGTCTAAAAGTATACTCATGATATCTTTCCCTACAAATTCAGATTTGTCATTTTATCAAGAGCCAGAAGTCTGGGAAACATCACAGCCCCCTGCCCTACCCCCCACACACAACTTTTCTGAGCTCCAGCAGCTCCCCTAGGCATAGGCACTGCTTGCAATTTCCCAGATCCTTATACTCATAAAACCTAGGATGAATAGCACTGCGTTTTTATGCCCTTGATGAAATGCCACTACCGATCATAGATATAAATATGACTCAGAACATCCACATGGTACTGATACACACAGTCATGAAATATTTCTTGGCTCTTTGATGATACACACACGCACACACACCTCTGCAGAAAATCAATCAATATAGTAGAATACAATGCTTTTGATAGTCTGTGAGAAAAGTCTCATTTGCTGAATGATATTAAAATATTTTCTCAGGGATTTAATTTTTCATCTCATCTACAGAATGGATGCCCTGCCGAATCTTCCTGGGTGTATTATAGTGTTTTCTTTCTCCTCAGGAAGACTGAGTAAAGACACTGGTTATTTAAACAGGGTGTGTGGGTGGTAGATCTCTCTGAGTAGCTCTTGACCAAGGGGGAAAAAGGAAGATACACTAAGAGCCCCTTTTTAAATAAATGGGTTTTTAATTTATCTTGCTGATGAGTGAGATGCTTTAACAAAGTAATCATTCAATTAGCAAATATTTGCTGGGTGCCCAGAATGTATCTCAGCACTGGCTGCATAGCAGTGAACCAAAGGTATGAAAACCACTGTTGTCTGCGACTTTTTTTGTTGTTGTTGTTGTTACAGTCTAGTCAATTACTGTGTTCATTTCCATTGCAGCATCTCAGTAATGGCAGGGTCATGGCCTGTAGCTATTATAGCATCCCTTAGAATTGTACATCATAGCTCTAAGAAGGTACAATATATGGCATGTTAACTGGAGTATTTGAGATGAAGTCAGAGACCCTTGCACACTGCCAGCTAATGCTCCACTTCCATGCTGGCCACTGGGGCTCTCCTCCAAGGTTCTAAAATTCGGGATGGGGAGAGGGCATAAGATGAGGGTCCCACACTTGCCAGAGCACATAATCAATGTGAAGGTAAGTCCTGCAATGCAAAAACCTTTTGGTGAAGTTCAAAATGGATAAAGACAGCCAGGCGGGTTAAGGGTTAAAGGTTAAATTCTAGCAAAGGCAATGGAACCTCGCTGATGTGTAGAGCCTATTATGGAGTTCTGTGAAACACACTGAAGAAATTTTTGAGCATGTTTGCTCATTGCTTCTATCTCACTAGAAACAGAAACAAAGCTTAGTTTGTTACAAAATCATGAAAATCATGTGTTTACATTGGGTAATATATTGCCCAATGCTTAGTAATAAATATTCTGATGAATAAAAGGGAAACATAACTCTAGAATTTCCAAGATAGTTCTCCCTTCCCCTCCCCCTCCTGCCCCCTCTCTCCCATCTCTGTGTCTGTCTCTGTCTCTCTAGGTTAGGTCTTTCTCTGCCTCTCCCCATCCCTCCTTCCATCCCTCCCTCATGCTCGCTTGTGTTTCTCTCTCTCTCTCTCTCTCTCTCTCTCTCTCTCTCTCTCTCTCTCTCTCTCTCTCTCTCTCTCTCTCCATCCCCCCACCCTGTGTGTGATAAGTGTTCTTGTCCAAAGACAAGCTTCAGAAAGCTGTCATAAGATGTTTTTTGGAATCACTTCCCAAGTGACTGTGAGCTCAGCTGCTACCTTCAAAGACAAGTGAAAAAGTGTCCATAGTTTTATCTTGATGTTCATTAGAAAGGACTGCTCTAGTGCCTTTAGGGACTAAGGAGAGAAATTTCAAATGTACAACCTAAAGGCAGCAAACTGGGGCTGGAATCATGGCTCAGTTGGTAAAGTGCTCCATGTGAAGAAAGCATGGGGACCAGGGGCCATATCGTCAGCACTCATCTAAAGGCTAGATGGGGAGGTACATGCCTATAGTCCCAGCTATCTCAAGGCAGAGGCAAGCAGATCTCTGGTCTATATTAGCAAGTTCCAGGGTTAAACAGTAAGACCCTGTCTCTAAACAAACTGACAAATAAGTAAATATAAGGTTACATTATGGGTACTGGAGTTTAGATTTCAGCATGTAATTGAGGTGGGGCAGGATTTAACCTATAACACAACATACCAGTTGTCGATGAAGTGCCCAAGCAGAGGGACAAATTGGGACAAATCCACCCAGAGTCCAAGGCCCTGCATCTTCTGGGAGTTCACAGAAAGGAAGGCATGGAATGAGGTGAGAGATGGGCAGAGTCTGGATTTTATTCTGTGAGCGGTGGGAATTGTGAAAAGATCTATGTGGGATACACCTATGGTTTCAAAAGTCATGCTGTTAATTTCCCAATTGCCTCTTCAGCATCAAAGAAATGCCAAGATTTCTCAACTTGCTAGCCTTTTGGAGGAATTTGCAACTGTTCCCTCATTGCCTCTCAGTCCCTGACTCGAGGGATTTGCTGAAACATGCCGTTCTCCAGTCAGTGTTTTCAATCCTATCTTATGTTATTAAGTCAAAATACTCATTTCCAGCTAGCTTCCTCTGATTTCCTTCTCCACGGGTAAATGAAGTGAATTTAATTAGTGACTTTTACACCATATACCCAAAGTAACCTTATCTTGTGGAGATGTAGAGGACAGATTTAAGGCATACACATTTTCAGCCAATTTTTGAGTGAAAAGTGATGATTTTTAGAGATTGTGTCATCATAAAAAAATCAACGTTCATTCCAGTATTGTAATTCTGGGATGCATTTTGATTTCTAACATTTTTCAGATTTTTTTCTCCATGAAAAATTCCATTTGTAATAGTTCCTACAATTTTTAAGTTTTGTTGACATGTGTGGAACTTTGCTCCACTCTTTATGTCTGTTTTTGAAACTGGGTCTAAAGAAACCCACACTGACCTTGAATTTGTTATGTAGCCTCTGTCTCCAGAGTTCTGGGGTTGCAGGTGCATGCTCCCATGGCCTGTCGGTTCCCTTCTTTTCTAGCCAAGTACGTTTATTTTTTACGTTTATTTTTATTTGATATATTGAAGTTCTGGGCTGGTGAGGAGAACCTGTTTGTTGAAAAGCAGAAAGAAGATATTATGATAGCTAGAGTCACTACTGCCATCTGTTAGTCACCCTTCAATTTCAGATCACTGGAGATAAGAAAGCAAACACAACCAGCCATGTTCAAGACAGCATAAAATAAAAGGGAGAAGGGAGTGTTGTAGCCAGGCAGCACAAGGCTGTGCGAGCATGTGCTCGTCTGATGGAGGGTGGACCTAAGTCCCCACTAAGTGAGTCCAGCCAGTTCACAGGCCCATCATTAACCAAGATGTCCTCAAATTATCTCCATTCTATTTGTTTTTGCTTCCTTTCTTGACGAGGACTTTTCAATAATTCGAAACTGGCTGAATTACTGCTTTGTGCTTCTTGCTTCATGCAGCTAGTGCCAGGCAAGATTCCACAAAAAGTCCTCGTGAATTCTTTTTCCTGATGAGAAACTGGAGCAATCTTGTCACTTGCCCTGTCACTCTAACAGTGCCTACATCTGATCACATAAACACTTTTTCATGTGAGATCTTTTTGCTCATTATGAACACGGTTCATGCCACACGTTGAAGGTAAGAGAAAATTAAATTTTTATGTGAATACCTCAATGGTATTGTGCATAAAACCCAAAGGAATTCTGCAAGTGTCAACAGTTCTCTTTGAATAAGTTACTTCCTTTTCTTCTGGAACTTCCCTATTTGCTCCTCATACCATCTAGTCTGCTCACCTGATGGTTTCCATGTATAATGCAAGGTATTTTTTTCTATTTAAAAGTAATAGTTGATTATAGATTTTATTTTTATCAATATAAAATCCGATATACTTTTTGCATGTGATTTCAGGAATTTACTTCATAGCACTATTATGAATTTTATATAAACTCCTTAAATTTTTAGTTGTTTATTCCACAATATTTTAGAAAGAGAGCACCGAGTCCCCAATCCTCAATACCATAAACATTACATTTGAAATTTTTTTAAAAGTCCCATAAACATAGTATTTGAAGACTTTTTAAGTCCATGGTTATACTGAAGATCATTTTCCTACAATTGCTTTATAATTTTTTAGTTTTTTCCCAAAATATTCATTTTTCAAAGTAATTTGTTCCTAGTGATTCAAATATTCACTCTCAAAGGAGCATATATGACATGTAAGAGATAGATACATAAGAGAAAGGTTTCTGGAATTCACTGCTCACAAAATATGAAAATAACATAATTCATGTTCAAACTTAAAATCCACAAAATCCACAGTTTAAGTGTGCTATTTGAAAAGGGTCAAGAATTCAAAGAAATCTCCTAACAACTAAAAAGTCTTTTCTAGGTCTTAATTTCAATGTCTGGCTCTTAAGTTCAATTACTAGATTCTTAGCAGTCCAGTTCAAGGAACAGACAGGATGACTTGGTTGCTAAAGGTACATGCCACTTGGGCCTAATGACCTGAGTTCTATTCCTGGAACCTGCAACATAAGAATAACACTGACCTCTGGAAGAAATCCCCTCACTTCTGCATACATGACATTGCACACATGCACCCGAAGCCACACATACATCGTGCACACATGTGTACACACTAATAAAGAATAAACATTTTAAAGGTTTCTTTTTTATTTATGTGTATGTGTATATGTGGATGTTTGCTGAGTGTGTGCGGGAGGCATCAGATCTGGTGGAGTTGATGGCAGCTGCAATCTATTGGTTATGGGGGCTGGAAACAAAATTTGTGTCTTCTGCAAGGGTAGCAAGAACTCTTACCCTCTCAGCCATTTCTCCAGTCCAGATAATATCCATTGTTTTTTGAGACAGTCTGACTATGTAGCTCTGGCTAGTGTGGAACTCACTATTATGACAAGGCTGGCCTCAAACTCAAAGAGATCTACCTGCATCTGCCTTCCAAGTGCTGGCATTAAAGGCATGGATTGCCATGCCCAGCCCAAATATTGAATTGTTTTAAAGTCCAAATCAGGAGCTTCAGAGATGACTCAGTGGTTAAAAATGGTGCTTGCTGCTCTTCCAAAGGACCTGGGTTCTATTCCCAGCTCCCATATGGAGGTTCACAATTAACTGTAACTTTAGTTCCAGGGATCTGACAAGGCATCCTTCTGCTCAGACAGTGCAGTTGTGGGAAGGAAGCAAACAGTAAAGTCCAGTCCACTGAATATATGTCAAAAACCAAGTGCCATGGACCTTTCTGCTCAGCACAGCTCAGAAACCCACAACCCAAGTCCAGATCCGGACAATTATTCACCAAGAGGAGATGGATGCTTGTATCAGTGATGTGTTACTTATCAGTCAAACACAAAAGTGAGGCTGCTCTGGCTATAGCTTCAGTGTATGTGTATGGTTATGTGTCTACCTCTCCCTACCCCAACTCCTGGCTGCCACAGGCTCATGTGCTCAAGTTGGTGCCAGGATGGCAGTGTGGACAGAGCAGAAATTTTCAGAGGTGGGACCTGATAAAAGCTGATTTAGCCTTAGTCAGCTTCAAGAGTTAATGTGGTTCTTTGGGAACTCTGATTACTTACAAATATGTTTGGTTGCCATAAGAAAGAAGAGAAAAGAAAAGCAAGCTTGTCCTGTGGACCTGTCTGTTCCCATCTTGCCATGTCATCCCTTCTTCTTGTATGACTTCCAACACTAATGCCATTTGCCTTACTGTGATGTGACCAGAAGTCCTGCCCTGAACCCAACAGTTGCTGAACCTGCACTTCAATGACCAGAACTGTGAGCTAAAAAATAATAATAATAATAATAATAAATGCTTTATTAAGCGTTTATAAATAAAATTTTTAATTGTGTGTGTTTCTGTACAAGGCAATATCTGCATGCACATGAGTATAGGTGCTCCAGGGAGTACTACCTACCTCCTGGAGCTGGAGTTACAGATGCCTGTATGGCACCTAGTGTGGGTGGAATAGGAGCTTTTAGCCACGGAGGACTCTCTTTCCGTGTCCCCCATTCTTCTTCATATTTACACTGACTGTTGAGTATTCTTTCATAACAGTAAATGCCAGCCTCAAACAGACAGTAAACAATGAAGCAAAGCACAACAATAAAAAGGAAAGGCTCAGTGGCTTCCAGCACGGGGTGGGATTTGAGCTGAAAAGTAAACAGCAGAATAATTAAAAAAGGATTTATATGGGCATCGTTGATTACTACTAATATCCAGCATTTAAAAACCATGACAGAAGCTTTCAGACTTTAAAAGATCCACTTCCCTCCATGGAGAGCATGTGCTTGACAAACTGAGTCGGCGCATAACCCGATATGGATACAGTTTTAAACCAAAGCTATTTTGTTGAAGTTATCTATTCAACATTGTAGTAGGGATACGAGCCTGGATTTTCCCGACTAGAAGTTGGAACTGAGAAGAGGAGACCTGGAGCCAATGCAGGAGAAAATGTGTGCCTTCAGAAAGATCTGTAAGACAGCTCTTAGATCCTGAGGCCATAGATAGAAAACAGTTTCCTCGTGACACTTCAACTGAATCCCCAAGAATGAAAGGGAAAAGTTACAGTCACCAGATGAATGGCCAGAGACGTGAATTCCTAAGAGAGCATTCGTCAGTAGATGAGCAGCAACGATGATAGTGAACTTACTCATGGTCACATTCAGGATGGATGGAAGGTTAGCCCCAAGTTATGTGTTAACTCAGCATTTCACTCACAAGTTACTTTAATTACATGCCCGAGTCTATTCCGTAACACCAAACATCTGGTGGAAACTGAAGACAATATCTTCTATCCAGATGTTTAGCTTGTGGCCAAGGAGGCAGAACACCTGTGTACTAAAATAGCATTTTACCAGATGTCTGATAGTATATGTCTGGAGACTAGCTCCAGCTCTGGGTACAGGCTCCCACAAGGTGTCCAGCCCGCCACAAGGGCTCCACATAATGACTCTTTGTATTTACCAGGGCGAGGATGGAAGGACTTTTATAACTCCTGGACTGTGACATACACATGGGGCTGATGTACAAATAAACCTGAAACAGGGAAAAAGTAAGTCACTGAATGAATGTGCTTTTGTAACAATGCCTTTGATATCTCAATACACCTTAATCAGCTGAATAAGTTTCACTCTGTTGTGTGTGTATATTCATACCTTAATATAACATATGAATGCATGTACATAAGCATTTCAGTGCATGAATATATACACACATGTGCATTCATACCTGCATATATACATATATGCTATGTGTATACATACAGAGAAGAAAATGTTTACTACAGGTTCTGTCTCATGTGCTTAAGAAGTTTCACCATGGGCTGGAGAGATGGCTCAGAGGTTAAGAGCACTGACTACTCCTCCAGAGGTCTTGAGTTCAATTCCCAGCAACCATATGGTGGCTCACAACCATCAGTAATGAGCTCTGGTGCCCTCTTCTGGCCTGCAGGCAAACATGCAGACAGAATACTGTATCTATAATAAAATAAATCTTTAAAAAAGAAGTCTCACCACCTATCACAACTGGAGACCCTGGGAATCGAACACCAGTCTCAAGATAGTGGTGAAAATAAGCCCAAGTGTGAAGTTTTGAAAACTTAACAAGATGATGGTATAAGTGCAAACCTCAGTCTGATAGCCTGCAGAGCAGGAACGCTGTGTCCTAAGCTGGATGGAGAGTGCAAAAATAAAAAATAAAAATTAAAAATTGATTTTATGTGTGTGTATGAAATGTCACAATGAAATCCATTACATTCTGTACAGCCTTTTTTTAAAAAGCCAATACTCAACAAGTATTAATCTCCCAGAAACACTATCAGACATACTTCAAGAAATTGGGCCAACTTTACCTCTGTGAGGCTGATGTATGATCCTGACCATTGTATGCGGGTACACGCATATGAATACATGCAGTCATTAACAAAACTTGAGCACATGCTTGTTTGAGTTTATTATTAATATCTGACTTTTAGATAGAATGGCTTATTTTTCTGAGAGTGGTGAGAAACTTGAGCCAAGACAAGTGCTCTCAGATTTACCACCATAGAAAAGAAGAAAATTGTGCAGAAGGAATATTGGTTGAGTGTAAAGTAGGTGCCCTCACTGGTACTGCATGTTTGGACACTTCATCCTCCCCTTGAGGATGGGGCTGAGGGCCTAATTCCCAGGTGAGTATGTGTCTTAGGGTTTCTATTGATATGAAGCATGACCACAGTAAACTCATATGTATCTTACAGTTCAGAGATTCATTCCATTATCATCATGGTGGGACATAGCAGTATGCAGGCAGACATGGTACTGGAGAGGTAGGTGAGAGTTCTACATTTGTGCAGGCAACAGGAAGTGAGCTGAGACATTTGGCAGTATCTTGAGCATAAGAAACCTCAAAACCCTCCTCCACATTGACCAATTCCTCCAATAAGGCCACACCCACCACACCTACTGTAACAAGGCCACTCCCTTTGAGTTTATGGGGGTCAATTGCATTCAAACTACCACAGTATGATATCACTGTTTTCCAAATCTATAGGAACAAGTTCTTAACTAGCATCTCTGCTGCTGCTGCTGCTGCTGCTGTTGTTTTCCAAGAGTTGGCTCTGTTCAGATGCACCATGTGTTGTTGAAATATGATCGATGTGTAGTCTAACCCAGGCTCACTCACCTCTCTATTGTTTTCCTTTCCATTCTTTTCTTATACCTTACAGTACACTACAGTATACAGGCAAAGTCTAGCTGCCCCTTGTTTTTGCATAGATCTTGAACCAAGAATGATTTCTACATTTTTTAAAATGGTTCAATGGGGGTAAAAATCAAATGAACAATATTTTTCTTTTTTTAATGTATTTTTTATGTGTACAGTGTTCTGCCTCAATGTATCCCTACATGTCAGAAGAGGGCACCAGATCTAATTACAGATGATTGAGAGCCACCATGTGGTTACTGGGAATTGAACTCAGACCTCTGGAAAAACAGCCAGTGCTCTTAACCTGTGAACCATCTTTTCACCCCGTGAATAATATTTTTCAATACATGAAGGTGATGTGTAATTCAGGTTTCAGTATCCATAACCAAACTTTTAGTGCACAACAGTCATGTTTGTTTGTTTTGTTCAGGGTTGCTTTTGTGCTCAAATAGCAGAGGTGTGCAATTCCAGACCACATTGGATGGCCCACAGAAGTTAAAATGCTCACCGGTTGGTCCTTCGCAAAAGAAGTTTCCTATCCCTTGTTTTAGCCACACTGCTCTCTTTTCTGTGCCTAAAATTCAGTCTTTACAGTCCCTCTGTTTCCAGGTCTTTCTCTTTCTAAAATATTCTCCTCTAGCATTTTGCCAGTGTTTATTTTCATAAGGTTCCACTGAACTTGCACAAAACCAGCAGGAAGTCACTTATGATTGGAATGCATGTCTTTCCACCCAAAGATGGAAAGGTTTGGTTTGAGATTCTTTTATTTGCCTCTGGAAGTAGCAAGAGAATGAGATGCTTTCATGAGAACACGGTTGGTGCAATTCCATTACCATTGATGACACCTTCTGCAGAGAGTGTGAATGGCTGTCCCCTCTTCTGTTGAACACACACTAGAAGCTACAGGAAAGGGCTGTACATTCCAAGAACCAGATTCAGGGATCCAAGGGAAATATTACCAAAACTCTCATGTACCATTTCAGCCATACCTCCAGCCCATCACAGCCTGGAGTTGTTTGCTGTTGTTGTTGAGTCCTTAATATAACTATGAGCATTAGCCCACCAACATTACAGCAGACTGGTCTACAGAAGAAGGAGCCAGGAAGCCCTTCGAACAAAAGTTAGATCTTTGAGCTTGTGGAGTCATCAGTTTGCATGTGTCTGAGATTTCCCCCTTCCACATAGTCACTGAACTACACTGGTGGGCCACACCAGTCATTGGCCCATGAAACCTGTTTCCTTATCTGCAAAATGTGAGCCCGCCTAAACCCAGAGATTAAATCAGATTGAATGGGAAAACATCTATAAAACTTCTTTATAAATCAAATGTGAAAGGAATAGGTAACATTTCATTAGGACCCCAAACCATAAAACAGCTATACACAGTTCAACAGAAGGAATACCCTATAATACACACACACACACACACACACACACACACACACACACACACACACGATATCAAAGAATGAAACTCAACTAAGTTTGCCACACATCCTCACATGTACATTTTGTTCTTTAAAAAAAAATACAGGCAGAAGGCTTTGTTGCCTCCCCACCGGAGACCTTACCCTTTGGAAGAGTGGATGGGGCATGGGTTGGGGGGAGGTGGGGGCAGTGGGAGAAGGAGAGAGAGAGGGAACTGTGGTTGGTATGTAAAATGAATAAAACTTTAAAATAAAAATATTTTTTAAAAATACAAGCAGAAAAGATAAGGGACACTTGTAGATCATGAACGTATTCAGGGAGACGCAAGGTGCTGCCTGTCCGAGGCAGAGATGAGAGATGGAAATATTGAAAAGGGCAAACTGCAGAGGTCAAAGATCAAGGCCAAGCCAGAGAGAAATCCCTGTGTGACGGTCTTAATGAAGAAAGCACCTATTATTTCCCAAAGCAATCAGGCAGTGGGGGCTCTGTAGGAATCGCTCGATGTTACTGAGAGTGGCAAACACAAATCCCAGGGGACAGCCTTCTGATGGAGGCTATTGAGGGAACTTTTGAACTGGAACCTAGAAGGAAACAGTCCAACCAAAGTGACAACCAGAGTGGCTGGGCTTAGGAGTGCTTTTAGCACCTGTCAAGGCTGCTCTCGGGGATCCATGGTGCCCTGGGCATGGAGTTAGGATGTGTGAGTCCCTATCAGTGCTCTCACACTCTAACTGCATCATATTGCTCTCTGAGAGGCAGTTTTCTCTCCTATAAAATAAGCACTACATATGAATATATATGCATTACATATTTTGGGGTTTTTTGTTTGTTTGTTTTTGTTTTTGTTTTTTTGAGATGGGGTCTTCTGTAGTTTAGGCTGGTCTGAAACTCACCATAGCTGAAGATGACCTTGAACTCCTGATTCTCCTACTATTGCACCCAGTTTTCATGATGCTGGGGATTAACCCAGGGCTCTATACATGCTAGATAAGTGTTTCCCTGCAATAATTCTGGGCACTGACACAGGAGCTGAGGTCCAGAATCATTTTTATGATATAGACAGAAGGGGTTCCAGGAAAAATTTTTTGATATCAAAGGAGTGAGGACAAAAGTTTCTGTGGGGTACAGAAATTGAGGAGAATCCTCTGGCTTCTGCTCTGCCCTTCCCTGTCTTAACATGGAACAGCAATGTGACCTGCTCTCTTGGGCACATTGGACACCAATGGCCTGAGCCTTATGTCATTCCAGGAACTGGCATATATTTGTAACTTCAAGGAACCAATAAAAACTGTGACTCATTTGGGTGGCAACCAAAGGGTTTTCATGAATTATGTTTTGACAAACTATTGAGCATGTCTAACATTTTCATCCTGAAGCACAAGGGGTTGACTATACCCAAACTACACTTAGCACAACCCCTCATAAATCTCAACTCATTTTAATGTTTTTTCTGTTTCTGCTTTGTATATGTGTACACATGTGTATATGTTTTCACGTGTGTGTACTGCGTATGTGTAGGTGAGTGTCCATGCTTATGTTTGTGTATTCATGCAGAGGTTGACATTGAGTGTCTTCCTTAATCACTCCGCATTTTATTTCCTGACACTGGGCATCTCTGTGAACCCAGAGTTCATCTATTCCACTAATCCACCTAGCCAACTGGCTATGGGCTCCTGTCTCCATCTCCCAGGAGTTGCGATTGCAAGTGGGCCATGACACCAACCTGCAATGAGAGTGATAGCTCTCTCGCTTGCCTGGCAAGTGCTGTATCCACCGAGCCATCTCCCAGCCAGACATCTACAGTTTTTATCTTTCTTTTCTCTTCAACATCGTCTGCCTGTAGTGTGGCGCTCATGTATGAGGATCAGCTCGATCACTGCCTCGGTTATTTTTGAAAAGTAAGAAAAGATGAATCCTTTTAGTGCAGGGCTCTGCTGCCAGACAGTTCTCAGCCACCTGACATAGGGAGACTCTGATTTCCTCGTTTGAAAAATGGTGGCAGTCACTTTTCTCACCTGTTTTCTTCTCACAGCAAAGACAAGAACATTGTGCTTGGCTTGCTGAGTGACACATATATCTGGGAAATAAGCAGATAATCTGTGATCAAAAAAGTCTTGACTTTCATTCACTTAAAAGCTGCTTTGTTCCTTTCTTGCATCTAACTAGGTCAAGGGAAACATCAGGTACAAGAGTCTTAGGGAATCTCACTGGGCAAGAAAAGTGTGCCCTAGTGTGCCTTGTGAGTATTAGTGAGCTTGTGTTTCTCTCTGCTGGAAGATTAAAGTTCTATTTGGAATTGTTATAACTTATATCCTTTTAGTCATTTTGATGCTAATGTAGAAAAAGTTCAGCAGGCATGAATATTCTAAATACATATTACTTTATTTAATGAGCATCTTCATTAATAGTTATAGCTCATCATGTGACAGGCATTTTCAAAAGCGAGAGTAGGTGGATGGCATGAAAACCCTGTGGTTGCCTGGAGAAGAGAATTTGGAGACCCAGATAAATAAATGTAATTAGAGATTTCACATGCAATGTTTGTAGAATTGCTGCAAATGCCCCCTTCCCCTGCAGCAGGAGGCCTTCATCCAGAGGGGTAGCATTTCAGAGGCTCAGTCCCTGGGAGCCTTTCTTCTGACTCTGCAGATGCTCCCTGGCTGCTGTAAGGTGCAAAGGCTCCATTTTAATCACAGAATGTGTCCCAGTCTCTATAATAATTTGCAGCTGTTTGACCATTGCGTGCAAGAAGTTTGAAGATTGTTCATTGTCCCCTGGAGCAAGTTCAAAATAAAAGCAACGGATTTTCCACTTCCCAAGATCAGTGAAGGGCCTGTCCACCCATCAGTGGAGTTTTTGAGTTTTATTTTATTTTATTTTTATTAAGCTACAGACCTACAGAGTCAGTGATGAATAAGAAAGAGAGGGAGGGGGCGGTGAGTTAGTAGAGTTGCTTTTTAAAAACTGTGCTCTCTGGATGACAAAGCTCTGCCCAGTGCAGCCTGCAGCCCTTTCTGCAGGGCACACCTGTAAGCAGGAGGAATATACCCCACCTCTGGATCCTCCTGTTGGCATGGAACACTGAGCACCTACAAGTTGATACCTAATTCACAAATGGCAAACATAATCAGAGGCCAAAAGTGTCAGATGAAACAATGAGTTAATATGAAAAAAAAAAAAGATGGTATCTCAGCTTTAAAGAGAACTTTTATTTTAAAACAAAACCCCATCACTGTGAGTTCAGGCAGTTTTCTTACAACTCTAAAACTCCATCTCTTCAGGTGGTAGAACAGTTCACTCCCATGAACAGGAGAAAGGGTCACAGTGTTCTCGCCTGGCAAGCCAGATCCACCCCAGCAAGCCTGGCTGGCCTTCAGTGACATGGCCTTTCCTAAAAATTAACTTCAGGCAGTTTCTATTAGCTTGGGGGTTTTGCTAGGCTGTCACTTTTTCTGCCTTCCAAATTATTTGGAATTAACCACATAACAGTTAAGTCGCATTCCAAATATCTGTAACATAAATGTCAAACAATGCTATTTAATTGTGCTCTGGGGGAATATTTGGGTAGGTAATGATGATGGATTCACCACAACTACAAAAGGAAACATCGCATATGGCTGTCATTGCCTTCCAGTAAGCATCCAAGCCCTCCTGCATGGCATTTACTTCTGTAAGAGACAGACTAGGAACAAAACATCCAAGGCTTGTTTAAACCATTTCACTGTCACATACATACATACATACACACACACACACACACACACACACACACACACACACACACACACACATACAAACTTTCTGCTCCCAGATGACACACATACAGAAGAAAAAAAATAGTGTTTATTCCACAGAAGCAAGATGTCTTGAATGAAGGTGACCTTTCAGACTAGGAGAGTTTGGTGTGTGGTGATACTGTAGCTGACCTCTATCCTTGTCCCAAATCTAAGATCCTTACTGAGGGGTCCTGGGGTTTTCAGACTGTAATCTCCACAAGTAATAAATTGGGAGCCTGATACAGCCAACTGTGCCAGGTTTTCCAAGGCAAGCGTTAGATTTCATCTCTGTCTTGCTGTGTAATTTAGGGGCACTCTGGCATTGGGAATCTGCAGAGTCTCTCAGAGCTGGATGGTAATCTGGTCCCAATGTCTGGATTTAGGGCTGGAACTCAGAAGAAATTGTAGCAAATCTTCCTTTCACTACACTGTCCCAAAAACTAATGGCCTTCAGCCAAGAAGGGAGTGACAACTCTAGATCCTTGCAAGGAAAACAGAAAGAGGTGGGTGGGGCAGGGGAGGGGGCATTTCCTCTTAACCTGCTAGCCTCCTCAAGATCTTAGATCACATAATCCTTCAGGGGACCCTGAGGTCCAGGAATGTCTCTGGACAACTCCCGCCTAAAGATGTCCTTGATGTCCTTGAATAGCTGACCCCACCTGCAGCCGCCAACCTTTTATCACCCTCTTTTCTAACAGTTCTGGGTTTCTTTTAGCTAGTGCTCTAGTCCCAGGAAATTATTACTGAAACCTCAAGTGTGTATACTCCTTTTCAACTGAAAGAAAAAAATCCATCCTCGTTCATATTATTGTGTACTGGTGTGGTATATAAACACACATATAAACGTTTTGTCTGTTGAGAAAAATGAGATGCTAAGTTTTGAAAATACAGCAATCATCAGATCCATCTATTTAACTCTCCCGCACAAAAGGTAAGATTTCCTGTATTTTAGCCTCTGTTGCCTGGGCAGGTCACTCCTCTGAACTCAATCTGATGACCGGACTTCAAAGATTACCCATGAGAGGAACCAAGATACCAGGCTACAGTTTCCAAACATGAAATCTCTTATTCAGGACTTCCCAACTCCTTCCTGCCCTACCCCATTCAGAGGAATGAGGACAGATTTGCTTGCTAAAAATTGCAAAGCCAGGTCCTGCAGCCGGCCAGGTTGAGCTGTTTCTGAAACTCACAGCAACTGTGACTCATCCCTCCTACGGTCCGTTAACTTCCCACTCCCCTCACCAAACCAGCTACCAGTCTCACTCTGACTCTAACGAACCCACTTATTTTCAAATTTGCTCAATAAACCTAACATTCAATCCCAACATGCTTTTATGCCCCGGATGCTCAGAGAAAACCCAGTAAGGACAGAGGGTCTACGGAACGATCAAAGATGGAGCCAGGGTTGCTTTCCTGGACTTTGGAGAATGAGAAAGAACTGGTAATAAGAGACAGCAGCAAGGCTTGGGACATGTGCCATCCTGCCCAGCTGAGTTAAGGGAATGCAACCATCCTAACCAGTTTGCAGGAAGTTGCTCCACAATAGCAGGCACACACAGCTATGTGATCAGGAACATAACCAACACTCTGGTGCCCTGACTGTGTAGGTAACAATGAACTAAACTGGCTTCCTGACACACAGCAAGATGTATTTTCTCTATGCCACCTTCCGGCCCTGTTGCCCAAGGCACAGCAGAAAATGCCAAATTTCAATTTTCAGAGAAGTTGCAGGCCTTTCCTGGATGGTTCCAATTGCCAATAAGCAAAAGAAAAAGTGCCATTTGTGGATAAGAGAAGACTGCAGCCCCAGTCAAGAAAGATGTCCTGGAAGAGAGCAAAGAAAGAGAGCAAAAGAAGAGACCCATGTGCGATGAAAAGGGATGGAACCCAACTTAAAGCCAATTCCAGCAGGGAGTATCAAGACATGTAACCGTTCCCCAATTCACATCTCAAATCCATCTTTACCCTGCTAGAATCCAAGCATCCAGAGACTCCAAGAGTCCCTAGTCCCAATACCTGGGAACAAAAAAAAATATATTCAATAGATTTGATCAATATCATCGTTTATTAGTTGCTTTTGGTGTAAGTATGGTTTATGCATGTGTGTATCTAAGTGTGTACAGGTAGCTATTCCCACGAGCGTGTGTATGTGCAGCACAGAGGACATGAAGTACCCTCCTCTTTCACTCACTGGCTTATTCTCTTGACAGAGTCTCTCACTGCCCCCGGATCTTGCTGGCTTTTTGGCTAGACAGACAGTCATCATACCCCAGTGATCCTCTGCCCTCCAAACTCCCCAGCACTGGGGTTACGGGCACACACAGCCATGCCTGTCTTCTTTTTATGTGGGTACTGGGGGGGGGGTCTGACCTCAGGTCTCTCTGCTTGTGCAACAAGTGCTCTTACACACTCAACCACTTCCTAGACTTCGCATCAGCATTATTTGTTGAGCACTAAAACATGGAGCATTGAAACAACAGAATTATCCCTATTCCTCCTTAAGGAATTGGCTAGAAGACCCCTCTCAGCTCCCCAAATGCAAGGATGCCCAAGCCCAGCATATTAAATGCTGTATTGTTTTCATTTAACACACGCACTTTCTTCCCTACACTTTAATCGTGTCTTCTTTACTTTCAGTGAAATCTACAACATAAGGCTGGGGATGTAGCTCAGTGGTAGAGCACTTGAAATAGCTGTGAGGGGACTGTGTAGGGAATAATGGCATGCTCAATGCAGATGCAGCTGTCACAGGCCCAACAAACTGCATACCACAAAGCAGCAACAACAGAGCATATCTTTCTTTAGGACATTTTCCAACTCCCACATGGTAGGGTTTGAAGACAAGGGCCTGTGGATAGGAAGGGCTATTGACTTATCTTGGATATCAACCCAATAAGATTAACTCATAGATTATTAGTGGACCCCTTTATTCATGTATTTAACATGAGCCCAAATTTAAAACACAATTCACTTTCCAAGTTGTAGATTCTATTTTTAATTCCTTTGCTTTAAAACTTAGATCAGTCTGAGCCACAGCTTTTCGCTGTAAACGGTTCGTGGTGCCCACATGCATCCCAGTAAAAAGGTTCACCTGCATGCCACTCCAAACAGCTCTTTAATCTCTGCAGGTTTGGGTCTGAACTCAAAGTTTTTTCCTCAAATGTGCAAGTCCCCAGGTGGCTCTCTAACTCCAGGACTCCAGACAGCTTTGGCTCCTTCTGCTGACTTACTCCCACCACCCAATAAGCATGACAGGTTATTGTTTCTAGTTCCTAATACATCTCAGGGTGATAATTAGTCACCTCCTTTGCTGACACTGCACTAGGCACAGGAGAGGTGGTCACTGCCATCACCGTGCTCATGTTAAAGATGAAAAAACAGAGCTGCAAAGGTTAACTACTGTCCCAAGGTTCCACAGTCTCAAGCCAATTTCAAGTTTGATTTTAAGGGTGAGGATTCTTACATCCTGTACCTCTGATTCCATGACCCCTGCTCTAGCCTGAACCTTGTCCTCGCTGTTCTCAGTCTTCACTCTTCTTTCTTTCTTGTGCTTTTTAAAAGATCTCTATTATAGTTCTCAAGTCAGATTTATACGGGCAACATACAAACATAAGGTCTGTCTCTTTTAATCTCTATCTAAAGAGTCTTAACAAATGTATATGGTTAGTAAGAGCACATACATAATGTTTCGGTTATCCCAAACAGTTCTCAGTGGCCATTTAAGGTTAGTCCCCTCCCTGGTTCGTGATCTCAGCCATACATAGTCAGATTTTTCATCCCATGGGTTTTCCTTTTAAACTTGAAGAATGTTGGGGCTGAAGAGATGGCTCGGTAGTTAAGAAAATCCCTTGTAGCTCTTGCAGAAGATCTGGTTGGCTTCCCAGCACACACATGATGGCTCACAACTGTCTGCGACTCCTGTTCCAAGGACTCCAATGTCCTCCTCTATTCTATGAGGCACCAGACACACATGTGGTGCACTTACATACATGCAAGGAAAAAACTTGTGCTCATAAAGATCTTTCCATTTTTTTCTGTTTTCCTCATTTCTTTTTTTAATTCAGGGTCTCACCATGTAGCCCTGGCTAACCTGTTCTATGTACAGCAGGCTGACCTCAAACTTACAAAGATCCAACTTCCTCTGGCTCCCAAGTGCTAGGATTAAAGATATTGCTACTGATCCTGGCACAAAGATAAAATCTTGAAAAATAAAATTTAAGGGACATTGCTCAGACTCAGACTGTATAATTTTTTGCTTCTATATGCTTTCACTCAGCATGAATTTTTTTATTTCATCCATGTTGTTCCAAGTATCAATATTTTAAGCCCCTTTGTCACTAAATTATGTGTATGCCTTTGCACAGACATGTTACTATTTGAGGATGTTTTAGATGACAGGCTATATTGATCTCCAATTAGGAGATGCTATAGATGAAGCTGCTAAAAAGGTTCACATATAGGTTTCATATGAATGCATGCTCTTTCTCTTGGGTAAATATGTAAGAGTAGGTTATAAGTCACAAAGAAAACATGTGTTTGATTTGTCAGGAATCTGTCAAACGGGGCTGGAGAGATGGCTCAGTTGGTAAAATGCTTTTTGCACAATCTTAAGAATATGAATTTGATCCCTGGCATCCATGTAACAGCTGCATGTGTGTGATGCATGTCTGTAACTCCAGTGCTGGGGGAGGGAGAGGGACAGAGACAAAAGATCCCTGAGGTAACTGCCCTGCCAGGTTCAGTGAGCAGCTGTGTCCAAACAATAGAGTAACTGAGAAAGACACTCAAGTGTTGACCTTTGACCTCCGCACGCATGTGCAAATAGTTTACACATGTGCGCGCGCACACACACACACACACACACACACACACACACACACACACACACACACACACACACGGGGAGAGAGAGAGAGGGAGGGAGGGAGAGAGGCACCAACTAAATTGCTTAGTGGGTAAAGGTGCTTGCTCTGAAAGCCATGTGACCGCAGGACCCATGTGAAGGCGGTAAGAAATGTAAGAAAGCACAAACTCTACAAAGTTGCCCTCTGACCTACACACACACACACACACACACACACACACACACACACACACACACACACACCAGACATTTTTTAAAAGAAGAGAAAAAGAATCTGCACAACCCTTTTCCAAATGGCTACATAATTTTGTGTCCGAGTCAGTTGTGAAGGAGTCCCAGGTGCTCTGCATCAACCATTGCCATTGCTGCTCTAATTTTAGCCATGCTGAAACACTCTGACTTACAGTTTCGACGTGTGACTAAGGCTGTTGCTCATCTAGTCCCTGTGCTTTTTTGCTATTTGTTCTCCTTGGACAAGGGTTTTTGGCTCATTTCTAAGCGGGTGGTTTATTTTGTTTCCTGGTGTGGGAAGCTCTGCATTCCTCACAGGATTCCTTTTATCAGGCATACTAGGCGAGCATCTCCAAACCTGCTGCTTGGCTTTTCATTTTCTTACTGGTACATTTGAAGAGTGATTTCAGGTTGTGATCCCTGTTACTGATTCTCTTCATGCATCCTGATTCTTCAGTATTACCCAAGAAACCTTTGTATAAGCTAAGGCCACAAAACTTTATTATCCATGTTCCGCCTGAATCCTTTTGCAGTTTCGCATCTTACTTTTTAAAGATCTATGTTCTATTTTATGTTAACTTGAGTACAGTTCAGAGTAAAGGCTGAGGTCTGCCTAGAGATATCCAGTTGCTTCAATACCATTCATTGCCACAGCCATCCCCTTCCCACACAGAACTGTGTTGGTAATTATCCCAAAGTCAGAAATAAGCATGGGGCATTTCGGGCCTCCGTCTTTGTTGATCTGTCTATAGTTACACCATAGAGGTACTGTCTTAAATACTATAGATTTAAAGTGTTCAGAACCAGGTATTATACGTTGTCTGATTTACCCTTCCTGCTCAAGAACATTTGGGATATATTACTTTTGATACTATGTTATATTGCTTTTGATATACATGATAAAATTTAGCTGATGATTTTGACAAAAGTCTTTCTGGGATTGTAACTGGGATGTATTGACTTTAGTGATCATTTTAGAGGGAATACTCATCTTACAATATCGATTCTGTTTCATGAACACAAATTTTTCCTGAACTCAGGAAATGAAAAACCAACTACCTCCATAGTAATGAGTCTAAGATTTGAAAAGATACTTAACTATGAAAGACATTCATCACAAGTTCAGTTATGTTTTGCAGTTTTCTATGTGCAAATCTTGTCATTTGAATTAAATTTATCCCTAAATATTTCACGTTTTTTAAAATTATGTTCTCTCTCTCTCTCTCTCTCTCTCTCTCTCTCTCTCTCTCTCTCTCTCTCTCTGTGTGTGTGTGTGTGTGTGTGTGTGTGTGTGTGTGTGTGAGTGTGAGTGTGTGTGTGTGTGTGTGTGTGTGTGTGTGTGTGTATGTGTTCTGTGAGGCTTCATACATGTGAGTGCAGGTGTCTGTGGAGCCCAGCCCCAATACTTCTCTTGTGATATTGCAAATTATTTTAATTTCAGCATCCAATTACCTATATGGGCCTTGAACATGTAAATTCAATTAAAAGCCATTTTATTACTTCAAGTAGCTTTAGTTGATCATTTGGGGATTTTTTATGTAAACAATTCTATAATCTATATGTAAGGACAGTATTATTTCTTTTTCAGATCTGTATGTGCTTTATATGATTTTTATGCCATAGCATACTGGACAGGATCTTTCAGACAATACTAAGTAGAAATGGTGAGAACTGACATCTTTACTCGGTCATCCCTGAAAGAGAGGGACTTGAGAGGCTGGAGAATAGTTCAGTTGGGGAAGTGCTGGCATTGCAAACATGTGGACCCGAGTTTGATATCCAGCACCCATTTACAATTGTGAGGTGTGATAGTGCATGCTTATAATCCTTGCACTGGAGCCAGAACAATCACTGAATCTTACTGACAGTCAGGCTAGCCTACCAGGCAAGTCCTAGGTCAGCGAGAGACCATGTCTCCAAATCAGCTAGACAGTTCTGAAAAAGTAACAGACACATGAAATTGTATTCTGTTCCTATACATATGCACACTTATTGGCATGTGCACCCCCACCACACACACACAAAATGTCCTATTGAATCTTTCACCATTATGCTTGTAGTTATCTGAAGGCTATTCATAGATTTTAAAAAATAAGATTGTGGACATTTTTATCTACCCCTCATTTAAATCACAAATTGACAAGAAATTTTGTTAACTATCTTTTCTGCATCTAGTGAGACAATCAGAGTTGTTTTAAGTCATCTGTTAGTGTAATTTAAAAGATCATACTATAAACATCTTTCTTCAGATAAACTCCACAAACTCAATCATTACACACTATTCTTTTGACATATTGATGAATTGCATTTTCTCGTATTAGTAAGATCTATCCTCATGAAAATACTGGTCTGTAAGGTTTTACCCCAGTGGTGTCTTTGTCTTGTTTTAACACCAGGTTCTTGGTCCATTCCTTACAAGAATTTGAAGGTAATGTATGCTACTTTTCTAAAAGCTTGCTGAGACTCACATTGAATTCACATAGGCATGAGGCTTTGTGGAAAAGGTTTTAACTACAAACCAAATTTCTTTCATTCAATTTGTTTAATGGAAGGCTATTAAAGCTGCCCATTTCCTCTTGAATAAGCTTAAGTAGGTTTCTGCCTTTCAAGAAACATGTTTACATGCTATATGAAAGTAGAGGGGGGAGGTTTAAGCAGAAATGAAGGTTGCGGTGGGGGAAGAAGTGGGTGGGGGAAGTTAGCCCAGTTAAGAATGTATAAAATGCTGTATGGGAACCCTCAACTTTGTAAGCTAAATTTTTTTCTTTAAAAATTTTTTCATGATATTTTTTCATAGATGTATCTTTTCCCTTCTCAAATGTCTGTGCACTGTGTAGCTTCAGAGGCTGTGAGCTGCCAGGTGGCTCCTGGGGATTGAACCCAGGTCTCCTGAAAAACAGAGACTGTTCTTGCCTGCAAGCTGTCTCTCCAGCCCTCCAAACTAATTTTAAAACATTTAAAGGTAATGTGGACAGAAATACCCTGCATAGATGGATATGACTGCTCCTCCAAACTGTGTGTTATCAAATAAAAATCTCAGTGTGAGGTGTAGGTTAACTCCCTGTGTTTTGTTGGTCATGGAGACCCCAAAGTCTACCCAAACAATACAAACAACTATTGCAATTGCTCTTTATTAGCTACAAGAGCAACAGAGTAAGACCTAATTGCAGAAGACACCATATATTTTGGGTGTAGGACATAGAGAAATCAAGCTGGAACTCACCTATACATGTTTTTCCCATTTTCACAGTGCGCAAAAGCTTTGTGCAGGCCACTGCCAAAGAAAATCCATCACTGGTCTTACTAATCTGTGGGGATAGTACATGCTACAGTAGTAACCTTCCAGGCAAGACACACCCCCTGGGGAAATAGTGGCAGAGAGGTTTCAGATGTAACCAGCCACTCTCTGGTTAGATCTGAGGCCTTCTCCACAGGAGAGAATTCATGCTTGGCCCTGCAAACCTGGTTAAAAACTCATGGCTCAGGCCATCATATACCCTAGGTATGTAGGAACA
Source organism: Cricetiscus sungorus (assembly GCA_030556225.1). NCBI lineage: Eukaryota > Metazoa > Chordata > Mammalia > Rodentia > Cricetidae > Cricetiscus > Cricetiscus sungorus. Next base: position 7,437,755 of record JANBXA010000180.1, read on the forward strand.
TACTACTATTGCTTTGCTAAATGAACATAGGTTTGTCAAACTGTCCTATAAATATTTATGTTTATAGCCATAGATTAGAAATGCTTTCAGTCTTGGCCAAATAAAATTCTTTTTGCAATCTTTAGTGGCTTAATGGTTAATGCAGAGACTGATAACTGGTTAAAATAAGAATAAATGACTATTGAGTACTCAACTCTAAACAGGGTATCTATATCACTGCCTCCCCTCCCAAGGCTCAGGGAACATTACAGAAGACGGGGGCAGCAAAAATATAAAAGCAAGAAGATGAGGAGGCGTGTTGTGAAACACTGTCTTCTAAATGGCTGTTTCATTCACAGCAGCTGTGGTTACCTGCAGGAGATACAGCCTGTGAATATTCCAGCATGGCTGGGGGAAGGCACATGAGGGCCAATCCTTAGTTAATGACTGCTGGTAGAAGGGAGCCATGGCCACTGGAAATTGCTCGTGGGCTGTAAATAATCCTGCAGGAGTGCACACTCAAGCAACCCTAACTAGACTCGGTAGGTTACATACATTTTATTTTTTCAATCTTGGCTGAAGCAACGACTCAGTGGTTAAGAGTGCTTACTCTTCTGGCAAAGGATCTGAGTTTGGCTTCCAGCACTCACAGCTGACTGTAACTCTAGTTCAGGGGTTAGGGCACCTAAAAATTTAGAGACAGGAGATATGGCTAAGTGCTTAAGAGCACTGGGAGCTTTTCCAACAGACCTGAGTTTGATTCCCAACTCACAACCATACCTAACTCCAGTTCCAGGATATGTACCACCCTCCTCCAGCCTTTGAGGGGCTAGGTACACACGTGGAACACAGACAAACATGCAGGCGAAACACGCATACACATAAAATAGGTATTTTTGTAGTTGTGAGCCTAGCCTTTAACGGCTGAGCTATCCCTCCAGACCAAAATAGGAATTTTTTAATTGACTGTTTCTGAATTTATGAAGTTGTGGCAGTAGGAAGGGGGTAAGCTGAGATAACAGATTCCAGGACAAGCATAAAGGAGATCAATGAGAGGGAGAAACAATAAAATTGTGTGATCATCAAAGTACATTACATGCTGGTATAAAATTGTCGAAGAACAAATGAAATTTATATTTAAAAAAAAAAAAAAGAACCCCAGAGAAAATGTGAAAAAGACAAGTTTCCTTGGCTTATCATTTAATTTTAGGAGTATTATCCCATCACGTCCAGTTTGCCAGTTTGTACTCTAAGAAACAAATTGTAAGAAGTCAAGGGTGGAGAGGCTAGGGAGGAAGGGTCATGAGGACTCACTTTGAAAGAAGCCAACTACAGTAGCTCTTCTCTAGGGTTTAGCAGCTGTTGCAGAAAGGTAAAAGGAATATGTGACTGTAATAAGCAGCATACTGGTTATGGATTGTTATGGTTTGAAATTAAGACAAACCTGCTTTCTTAATTTTCTTTACACCAAAAAACCAAGGCTCAAGACAACAATAAGCTGAAGTATGTTTGAAGCTGGAAAAAAAATAATTCATTTAAGTGACCATAATTGCTGGCATAAAACTGACCACAGTTTTAAGATACTGTAGGATCTATAGTGGCTTCTCTCTTTCACTCCTAATGCAGGTCATATCTGTATTTGTATCTTCCACCAGTCTGGACAGAGGCTTATCAGTTTCACTGATCATTTTTGTAAGTTCCACAAGTAATAGATTATACCACTGGCTGTAGTTCCTTTATCAATCTTTTCAAAGACCCAGAATTTTGTCTTACTTTTCTTTCACTTTTTCATGTTGTTTAGTATGTTGAATTATGCTTTCAGTTTTATTATCTCCTTCCTTCTTTTCAGATACAATCCTGTTATTGATTTCTAGTCTGATTTCATACTATCAGAAGACTTACTTTTCATCAGTTTCTGAACTTGTCTTTTTCTTCTGAAAACCATGCTCTCACTGACGAAATAGTTCCACGCATCACTGCAGTGTGAGCTCCAGGATATGATGTGAACTGAGTAAGGTAGAAACACAACTCCAGTACTAATTTTAAATGAAGGGGAAAAACAAAGCATAAGGGGCTTGCGGAGATGGCTCAGTGGTTAAGAGCATGTGCAGCTGCTCCTGCAGAGGACCCAGGTTCAGTTCCCAGCATCCACCTATTACTCCAGTTCTTGAGAATGCAATAGCATCTTCCGACCTCTGAGGGCATCAGACATGCACACAGTGCACATACATAGAGAAGAGCAGAACACTCGTATGCATTAAATAAAATAAATCCTGAAACAAATACCTTTTTATTAAAGCCTTTATTTTTATTTATATGTATGTGTGTGAGTGAACGCCACTTGGGTCCATGCCTGTGGAAACCAGAAGAGGATCCTGGATCCCTGAGCACTATAGTTACATATGGTTGTGAGCCACCTGATGTGGTTGCTGTGAATGATACTCAGGTCCTCTGGAAGAGCAACCAGTGCTTTTAACTGCTGAGCCATCATCTCTCCAACCCAAAATGAAAATATTTCTTAAAACACCAATAAGTAAACAAAATAATTGCCAGTGGGAAGGACATAAAAGAATTGGGTCAAAATGAGTATTAGATTATTTCTCTAAGTAGCCCTTGTTTTACAAACTTTGTTTTGGAATGTTAGTTCTAAAATAAAATGGAATAAAAGTAAGAAATAAAAATCTAGAAATGAAAAGCAATATGATTGTGAAAGTCATAAGACTAACAAAATGACTTTTCCACAGTGTTTTGCTTATACAATTAGACAAATGCCCAATTTAGAATCTCCCAGAAGTTCCATTTTTGGCCTAACTGGGATGCAGAGTAGAAGGGGAATGTAACCCTAAATCTTTATTTTAATATTTTTATTTAGTCTTTGAAAATTTCATACATTTATACAATGTATTTTGATTATATCCATCTACCATTACCTTCCTCCAGCTCTCTCCCTAGCACTCCCCACCCCCACCTCTGATCTGCATCCCAACTTCACAACCTCCCCTTTTGTTCCTGTCATTGTTGCTATGACTGATAATCCCTGCATCCAGTTAGAGTTGCCCATGTGCCTGCGGCTGTGGGGCCCTCCACTGTGGCTCCGACAACCTCCTGGAGCTATGATACCTGCGAGTGACTCTCCCTCCCCAGCAACCACAGTTAATGCTTCCTCTGCCAAGGGTGTGGTCTTGGGGGCTCCTTTTCCTATACCCTAAACCTTAGAGAGGACATTTTGTAATGAGAAAAAGACATTGACACATTTAAAAATACTTTCATTTCTATTTTTGTAAAGAAGGTAAAGTGTCAGGACTGTTAGATGTAGTGTGAAATGTAAAAGCAATGTGCACTCCTTGTTCCACGTGTTACGGTTATTGTAACAACACTTTTACTTTAATACAACATGAGGCCAGGAGTAGGCACCTATCTGGCTCAGAATCTTGGCTCTGCCACCCATTACCTGTATGACCTCAGCCATGTTACTAAGCCTATGATAGCCTTTTCTTTTTACCTCTCTCATGTCACCTGTCAAATCCATTATTCTCTTACCCCAAGCAATTTCTGTCCTTTCCGCCGTAAATCACACCAGTCTAGACCCCTACTTAATTTATTATGATCTGTTTAGAAAGGCCTAGCTGCCAAGATGAAGAAGACAGATTTCTCCTCCAGCGACAGGGCGACAGGGAGCCCCTGTGCGTTTGTTACCTTTTCTTTCCATGCTGCATTTACTTAATCCCTTTAAATCCCATACACAGTGGTGGAGGAGGAATTATGTCTTTGCAAGCTCCCTGCAGGGTATTAACAGACCCGCCCCAGTCTCTGGTGATGGAGTTGGGAGAAATTAGTAAAATACAGAGTGCATTTTGTGTGGTGGCGGCGGGGATTGTCTTGTCAGGTTGTGGTTGTGATTACATGAACATATGCATGGGTTAAAATTCATGAAGTGCATAGCTCTCCCCAGCCCATTTCACTGTATTAATTAAATAATTTAAAAAAAAACAGCTATTTTAACACAACATTTTTGTTCTATACCGTGTGGATAGAATTGAAGTTGACCCAAAAATTAAAAAGTAAAACAGCTAGGGCCTAGGCTATCATTCCTTTGGAGATATATTCAGAGTTATGCCTGGGCAAAGCTGAAGCCGGACAAGAGCTTCTTTTGGCGTTTCATTTTGAACCATTTGCTTGCCTCCCTGGATCCTTCTACAGAGTTCTGTAGGCAAGGTGTCCAAGGGCTCGGGCTGCCCTCGCCACAGGTACACAGGCTCCACTACTAGCACCATCCTGAGTCCCTGCATTAGGGACACTCCCACTATAAAACTATTCCCCTGATCTAATTATCAAAACTCATTTCCTTAGCATGAGATTTGACTCTCCATTAACCGTCATAGCAGAAAAGAACCAATAAGCCTACATTCACAACGTGGAAGTGTTAATTGCCAAGGATGACTGAAAGATTAGAAGTCTCGGTTACACGTGGGCAGATAATGGAGAAACTGGAGGCAGGGGACCTTTACAATCCACTCAGTTCCTTCCTTACAGGTTCTTCCCATTTATTCCTCAAATTGTACATGTCATCTCTGAAAAGTGTCTTTCCTGGGCTGGAATATCTTCAGAATAATAGAGAAAGCTGTACATGTAGGCAGATGTAGAAAATAGAGGAACATGCCTTGATTAGGGCTCATTTTGCTGTGAACCTAGAAATTCTCAACAAACAAACAAGCATATGTTATATAACATATTATATATCTTATACATATACTTATACATTACATATAATTATATTATCTATTTAAATAAGTATATATGTATCTTAGTCTTCCAATGGTTTTAAGAACCTTCTCAATGTATAAACTATGGGTTTTTTTGCATAGTCAACTATATAATTTGATTGAATAGTAATAAAAACAACAAGAATTTTGTTTGAACATTTACTGTGTGGCAAGCATTATTCTAAGTATCTTCTATATTTCAATCGCATTTAATTCTCTACCAACCCTAAGAGGTAAATACTATTGTAAGCTCAACTTCACAGTTGGGAATGGAGGCAAAAACAAACAGACAAACAGTTCAAAACTTCTTGCTACGATATATACAGAGCTGTTTTAACCCACATCTCTGGCAAGGACAGGCCTTGCCAGGTATAGGCAGTAGACCGGGTACTATTGCATGCCTCACATGCAAAGAGTTCCATGCTTGGATCAGGGTAAGGCAGAGACAAGAAAGATCACTGTGAGTGGGAGGGTAACCTGGTTCACATAGTGAGTTCCAGGCCAGATCCTGTCTCTATTAAACAAAAACAAAGCAAACAAAACACATGCAAGGCCAGTGTATCAGTTACCTCTTCCATGATGACAAAGATGACAGAAGCAACTTAAGAGCAATTTTGGTTCACAGTGGGGAAGGTATGACAGCAGGAGCTGCTCTGTGCACAATGTAAGGAGCCCAGGCAGCTGGTCACACTGCTGTGGCAGACACAGAAACCAGAAGCAGGGCCAAACCATACCCCTAAGGTCTGCTCCCTAGTGACACACTTTCTCCAGTGACAGAGCATCTCCTAAAGGTCCTGCAACCTCCTCAACAGCACCACCAATTGGACAGCAAGTGGTCACACAGATGAGTCTATGGAGACTATCATGAGGCCAGGCTATGAAGACCTGGCCATTTGGGTTCGCTACAGGAACTCAGACAATTCAAATCCAGTGTGGCCCACATCTCACCTTACCCCTGCCTCTTCCCCATCCTGCTTCTGCACCCTGCCTCCCGGAGTGCTTATCTTTAATGAGCATCCTGCATCCCAAGCTGCCTCAGCACCCTTCTGGAGGAGCCAGCATATAGCCCTTGCCAACAGTCAGGCAGCAGATAAATCTGATGTTGTTAACACTGTGACATACCCTTTCCAAACACAAAGGACAATCTAGAACTCACCTTTGGCAATAGTTAAAACAATTCCTCATGTTGAGGGATAACTGAAATTTTTCTTTAATTTTTTTTTCCAGTGGCTTTATTGAGCTGAAAGTCACATACCCCACAGTCCACTTTCTCAGTGTAACATATACCTCAGTGTTTTAGCACATTTTTAAGGTTGTGGAATCCTCACTGTTGCAGAATTCCAGGATATTTCAACACCCCCATAATCAGTATTGTACCCCTTAGCAGTCATTGTCCTGTTTGGCTCTGATTTTGGTCTTCCTGGATAATGATTCATGTTGTTAGTCTGTTCTTGCTGGGTATGAAATTTATCCATCACAATCAAAGATAAAGCTTTCCTAATTTTCCCCTTTTTCAAAGTATCAAATATCTAAATATAGCCCAATTCTCACTTGGTGATCTAGCTCCTAGGGACTTAAACTAAGAATAAAATGACCAAAGTTGGTGGGAAAAAGCAAATAATTGGCTATAGTAAAGTTTATACAACTAAAATCCCTGAGAGCAAGTTTTGTTCAACCAAGTCATAGCACATTATAAAGGCATTATTATGCATCCAGTAAAGACTAAATAGCAAAAAGAAGAATGTCTGGAATAATGTTAAACAGAAAATCGGAATATTAAAATTGCATCTACAATATGTAAAACATGTACATATGGATAAGGATTGAAAGGAAATGAAGAAAAATGGAAACAGTTGTGGCAACAGGATGTTGGAACTGTGAATTATTTTCATTCTTCTGGGTTCTTTTATTATTGTCAAAGTGTGGTTTTCACAATAAATTAGAATTGGAAGGAAGTATGCATGTATGTTCTCTTGCCAGTAAAATTCATTTAGAACAGGCAGTGGTGAAACACCCAATTCTCATGAAGAGCATTGACTTTTGAGTCCTGTGGACTCGGATTTTCGTTCTGACTCTAGTAACTCTGAGATGTGACACTGGGCAATAGCCTAACTCTATAAACCAAACTTTCCACAACCTGTGACAGGGTCTAATCATAGCATCTACCTCATGGGGCTGTTGTGTAGATGGAGATAGCGGTGCCTAGCAACAATTAATAGACTGCAGCTGCTGTTATTTTTGTTGTGGTACTGACAAGGGGGGTAGGAACTAGAGAACAGAAGTTGACATTTATGAGAATACCTGTAACACTGCACATATTGAATGGAAACCTAATTTTACACTGAACACACAAGTGGGAACTTTCCATCATCTCTATCGCTTGATCATTCCAGTTCAGCCCGAGGGAACATCACTTCAAAGGACAGTTGGAGTTGGGAGCAGGATCTGTGCTCACAGTATACTCACTGGTTGGTGGCCTTGTTGAAAACCTTACCCAGCAACCCAAGCTTGGCCGAATCTGCATGCCTCCTCTTATTGATAAACACAAAGGCCTATTAACTATCCTCCTTGTGCAATCCTCCGACACTGGTAACAAAGAATGAAGATAATACATTAAGTAACCCTGCTTACGTCTTTCTCTTCCCCCTCTTTAGGGAGGAGCTGTAGTCTCTGTCAAGGAGACCTGTCCCTCCTAGACACACAAGCCGCTAGCCCAGGCTTCCCTGTTTCTCAAGAACTCTCAGTCCATTCCTTTTCCACCAGCATTAGCCCATCCTCTCCTTTCAACATCCTCTCTTTTCAAATATACTATAGCATGTACCATCTTAGGAAACATCCCCAATCTCTATTTGCTTCCTCATCTTTCTAGGTGCAGCCCATTTCCCTGCTTCCCTTTATAGCTACACTCCTTGAAAAGAAGAGCAGAATTCTGAAACTTAATGAAGCTAGATGATGGGAATATTGTATAGTACTATTGGTTTATTTTTATATTGGAAAGGGTATATTGAGGTATAATTGACATTCAATAAACTATGTATCTCATATAGAAAATCAAGCATTGCCATGTTCAGTATACCTATGAAACATATCAAAATAATTTAAATAATAATTCAAAAATTATACCCATGCAAGTTGCTCATCTCCCTTTGAAATTCATCTCCCCTATCCTACCTACCCTAGGGTTTTTTAAAAAAAAAAAAACTATACACACATTTATATATTCTCCAATTGGCTTGTGTGTGAGAGACTCATTATGTTTTCTATATTGGCCTCAAACATGTGGGTTCAAGCAATGTCTTGCCTTGGCTTCCTGCACGGCTACAACTATTGGATACAGAATGTCACTGTATTCTGGCTCTTTTTTTTTTAATGCTTCATAAAGTTAAGACCTTCAATGTGTACTCTTTCTTTCATCTGCCTTCTTTCACAACATAATTCTGAGATTTGAGATTCACTCGTGTGTAGCAGCACAAGCGGTCCATTCTTCTCTATTGCGTGGTATTATTTGTGTTAAGGTTTGTTTATCCAGTCACATGTTGTTGGGCACTTGGGTTATTGCCAACTTGGGGCTGTTACAAATAAAGCTATTATAAGCATTGTGCCCAAGTCTTCCTATAGACATATGCTTTCATTTATCCAGGAGACTCCCTCAAACGGGATGAATAGATTATACTGCAGGTGTACATTTAAATTTTTAGGAAACAGAAAAACTGCATTCCAGGGTACTTGTGTGATTCTGTGTTCCCACCAGCAGTGTATGAATTCCAGATCCCCCACACCCCAATCAATGCTTGGCATATGGTCAAGTCTTTATTTTTACCATCCCTATAAGTGTGGGGTTTTTTTTTTTTTGCGTTTTTAACATGCCTTCTTGCAATTCACAAACTTTTTTGATAGTAATTCTGTTCAGATATTTTGCTGATTTTTTAAAACAAAACTGAGTCATTTCCCTGTTGAATTGAGTTTTTTTAATAATTCTGAATATAATTCCTTTATCAGATATACAGTTTTCAAATATTTTCTCCAAGTTATTTTATTAACTTAACAGCATATTTTGGCACTTGGTTTTAATTTGGTAAGTCTGGTTTATCAGTTTTTATGCATACTGCTTGTGGTATTCACAAGCTCTTTGCCATACTAGATATCATAAGTGTTTTCTTCTGTAGTTTTGCATTTATTTATTTGGGGGTCATGCCATTGTGTGTGTGTGGCAATCTGAGGGGTGAGTTCTCTCCTTCAACCATGTGGACCCCAGGAACAGGACTCAGGTTGAGCTTGGCAATGAGTGCTTCTACGCATTGAACATTTGGCTTCCATAAGTTTTACAGTCAAGCTTTATATAGAAATCTGTAATCTGTTTGAATTAATTATTGCATATTGTTTAAAGTATAAATTAAAATTATCTTTTCTTAAGAGAGTTGAAAGGGATATATGGACAGGTTTGAAGGGAGGAAAGGGAAGGGGAAACGTAATTAAAATGCAACTTCAAAATAAATATGATTTATTTTTCAGCGTATCTATTGCCAAATTATCCTAGTACCATTGGGGAAAAAAAACTGTCCTTTCTGCACAGAATTCTCTTTGCACCTTTGTCAAAAACCAATTGTCCAGCTGTGTTTGTAAATACTTCTGGTCTCTCTATTCAAACATATCAATCTCTCTGTCCATCTCTAGGCACTGTCACCTGTGTTAGTTATATCATGCCACTATAATGCACTTTGAAATTGAGTAATGTTAATCCTCCAACCTGCTTCTTCAATTTTTAAATATTTTTTCTCAGCTTCCCGGATAGTTAGGAACTATAGGAGTGCTATCATGCCTGGAATTTGCTTTTATTTATTAATTTTGCTGAGCTAGGGATCACATTGAGGTCCTTTCCATGCTAGGTAAGTATTCTACCATTCCTCAAATTATACACTTGCATTTTAAAAAAACTTGCTGGAATCATAATTGGTATTATATAGATCTATAGAGTAGTGGTTTTAATTGATATCTCAGGAACAGTGAGTTACTTGTATGCATGCTGATAAGATATTCGTCTCCTTTATCTAGTTCTCTAGTTTCTCTCAACAGTGTTTCTCAGTTTCATGTATTGGCCTTTCCACATCTTCATCAGCTTTATCCCTCAAGTATGTCACATTTTCAAGGCTGCTGTAAATAGGATCATTTAAAAATTTTGATTTCTGAGGTCATCCACTGTTAGCGTGCATAAACAAAACCGTGTTTTCATACTGACATTTTATCCTGTAGTCTTTCTAAATTCACTAGATTTGGTTGGGGTTTAGGTTTTGTAGTGTTTTAAAAAACTAAGTGGTTTTTAAAGTACTTTTGGTTTCTATGTAAAACAGTGCAAACTGTGTGCCAAATGTGCTCTGATTCCTGTCTGCTAATTGAAAGTCTTCAGGAACACATCTGTGCCATGTCTGGTTGCATACTACCATCCACAGCTGTTTTGTGTCGCTATGGCCAAGTTCGGTAGGTTCAACAAGCAGGCAACAAGCCAAGAAACCGAACTTCCAGGGCCGAGAATGCAGCTCAATGGTGGAGCACTGCCTTAGCATTCACAAAGCACTCCAACCTCAGAGCTGAAAATAGTTATTTACGATAATTATATGGGCCAGTTATTGCCTGCTGGTATATTCCAGGCACACTTGAGAAGAACGTATAATCTAGCATTTTCAAGTAAATATCCCATGACTTTAAATGTTAGTGTTTAGCTCAGTTATGTCCATACTGATTTTCTGTTTTGAATGTCTTCTTAAAAAGTTGTATGATTACCTGAATGGAGTGCTCCCATTCATCCATGTTCATACCTATTGTTCTGAAACACAGTGAGATCGTCACTGATTCTGCGGTTAGGAGTAATATGGTAGTGGCAATATCTTCATCTTTTAACTGCTCATGTGTGAATCATGATTCTTTAGGCAGCATAGAGATGAATCAAGCTTAGCATGCCCAGAAGCACATTCTACTTTATCTCATCTAAAAGAAAAAAAATCTCTATTAAATTTAGGTCATTCACATGTAATGAAATTACTGATATATCTAGGTTCCTATTTGTCATTTTTCTACTAGTGTTCACTCTATCCCTTCACCATTTCTCTTTTTCTGTCTCTTTTGCATTTTGTGTTTCCATTGTTTTTATATATTTGCTATAACTGCTTCATTGTTTTGATGATTAGGATGTATAGTCTACCTAACTTACTTAGGGGTTAATTTACCACAGTCTGTCTTCAAGTGCAACCATGCTTAATGTACAGATTAAAAGCTAAAGTAGCTTATGTTTATTCTCACTCCTAACATTTTTGCCATTACCATAGAGTTTACTTTTATAGTCATAATGAATGTTATACAACTTAGTTTTGTTTAAGTAGTCAATAGTCTAGTGTGGCTTACACCTAGAATCCCAGCACTGAGAAAGCTGAGGCAAAAGGATTGTGTGTTCCAGGCCAAATATTAACCAAATACTAATGCCTTGTCTTAAAACACTAAGAATAAATAGTCAATAATCTTCTAGAGAACTTTAAATTGTTTTTCAGATCTTATATTTCTATCCACACAATTATCTGTCTTGTTCATCTCCTCTCTCTCTCTCTCTCTCTCTCTCTCTCTCTCTCTCTCTCTCTCTCTCTCTCTCTCTCTCTCTCTCTCTCTAACTATTAGCATTTTCATTGTTACTTTTTATGAATCTGTTGCATTTCTTCAGCATCTGAGTGTCTGAATAAAAGAAAAAAAAGAAAGAAAAAAACCAGCATCAGAGTGTCATATGTCCGTGTTTGGAGTGTATAACTTTAGGCAGTGAGCTTTCTTTCAGTACCTCTCAGATATTACACCACTGTTTTGTTGCTTGGGCTACAGAAGGGGACCCCCATCTCAAAAAACTTAATGAATGAATGAGAATCTTTTGCTGGGCATTATCATAAAGGTAAAACAACTAACAAAACTGGAAAAAATAGACGGACAAGTCACATACTTAACAAAGGTCAAGTGTCAAGAATATCAAAACAACCTCATAACTGTGGAGTTAAAATCTAGACTCCAGGGATTGGAGGGTGGCTCAGCAGTTTAGAGAACTTACTGCTCTTGCATCATCCAGGGTCAGTTCCCAGCACCCATGCCCGCAGGGCAGCTTACAGCCACCTGTAATACAGCGCCAGGGCACCTGTTTCTCTCTTCTGGTCTCCACGGGCACCTGTATGCATATGTTGTACCATTCATTCACACAGGTGCATGCACAAAAATTAAGTAAATAAATCCTTAAAACTGCATAATCCATTAAAATACACAAGTACTTTTTATATTTGTGTTGTTCTGAAAGATAGGACCACTTATAATAAAGAGGAATTTACACATTTACAGCTGTAGAGGCTAGGGGGTCCAAAATTAATGGGCTAGCATTATGTGAAAGGACAAAAAGAGGGTAAGAAAGAAGACAGCATTAAACATGCCCTTTCATAGAACTCACTCTCACAATAACAATAATCCATTCATGAGTGCCAGCCTCTCTTAAAGGTCCCATGTCCCCACATAGCCACGCTAGGCAGCAAGTTTCCAATACACACACTTTGGAAGATGCATTCAGTCACAGTAGATTTCAATAGGTATTTTCCATACATATGCACATATACAGATACCCAAGGAGGACATGAATTGCAATAGGTATTAGGGAAACTGAAAGCAAAACAACAGACATTCAATTGCAGTAGCTATTAGAGAAACTGAAATCAAAACAATAATTGGGCAGCACTTCACACATGCTCAGTGGTTATAATGTATAAGTAAAGGAATCTTACTGAGGATCTGGGAAAATCAGAACACTTACATATTGCTGACACAGATCAAACCCTTAAGCATGGAGTTACTAGCTTAGAGGCACATGTCTTTAATCCCAGCACTCAGAGGCAGATATCTGAGTTCGGCTACACAGAGACACCTTGATTTAAAAAAAAAATAATTTAAAAAACTTAATCATGGAGTTACTATATGATTTATCAACTGTATATGTAGCTATACTCAAGAAAAATGAAAATAAAATTTCATACAAAAAAAAAAGCTGTACACAAATGCTCATGGTAGCATTAGTCATAATAGCCCTGAGTGGAAATGATCCAAATGCCCAGCAATGGATCAATTGGTAAAGAAAATGTGACACATCCATAAAAAGAAATATTATCCAGAAATGAAAATAGTTAAACACCAATAAATGGACGAACCTTGAAAATACTGTGTAACATGAAAGCAACCAGACACACAAATTCGCATACTGTATGATTCTATTTGTATGAAATATCCAGGGTGTGTAAATCAACAGAGATAGAAAGTAGATTAATAATCTCTGGGATCTAGAAGAGAATTAAGAGTGACTACTGCTAAGTTGGTTAAGGAGGCTTATATTTTGCAGGGGTGATGAATGTTCTGGAATTGAACAGTGTTGAAGATTGCAGAATTAAACAGTGTTGAAAGTGTATATGAACACCACTGGACTGTGAATTTTGGAATAAATAAGTCTTATAGTGTGTGCAAAATATTTCATTTAAAAAACAAAGTACAAGCCAATACATAAAACCTTCAGTGATAAGATTCACGTTCAACCTGAGTGGGGTTTTGAGGCTAAAATATTCTTGTAGGATGAAGAATAAAGTTTTAATTATCTTAGAAAGTCAGAAAGAAAAAGAGACCAAGAAATTAAATATGGGGGGGCTTTCCATGGAGAAAAAAAAACACTAAAAGATGCTATCATATGAAAAATATCTGGTAAGAATGCAGAAAAATAAAAAACAGACAAAAAATTCTTCCAGAAACTGAGGTCATGGGTTAGGTGGGAACAAGAACTCAAAGTCAGGGTGTCCCTGGGAAGAGACAGGAATCTTGGAGATTTACCCAAAAAGTGGCCTTGGCTAACACAGTCCGGGAATAAAAAGGACAACATTTAAATAGAACTAAATTCTTCCTCCCCCACCCTGTACTATGAGACTGATAGTCAGGCCAGGGTGATTGTTCAATTAATTAACTGTTTGAAGCTCAGTTATGATGACCTAAATTTCAGGTGTTGAGGAGGTGGAGACAAACAGGTCCCTGGGGCCCACTTGCCAGCCAGTCAAGTATAACTTGGGAGCCCTGGGTTCCAGTGTGAGGCTCTGTTTCAAAACATGAGGTGGCCAGCTCCTGAAGAACACCCCACGCTGACCTCTAGCCGCCATACATAACTGCATGCATGTACATATACACAACACCCCCACACACACAAAAAAACTTGTGGGAATAATTATAAAACTCCTTTTAAATCACCACGATTTCATGTGGGTGGCACCCTGTGCGGGTGTGTAATGACCTAAGGCTGAGGAACAATGTTAATAACAAAATGAGGTTTCCAACTATCCTGTGAAGTGTGAATTATTGGAAAGGACAATGGTTCAGACTGTCTACACAAAATAATGAAGCAAAGAGTCCTATTCAAGTGCTCTTGCTAGGATTTATCAAGATCTTTCCACACATTAGACAGGACATCAGGTACTTTCTAGATTTAAAAATAATATATATACAATCAATGTTCTGTTTATTATGAACATACTGAAATCTAAGCACAGAGGACAGCAAAGAATAGTCCATTGTTTTCCACTTGGGAAAAAAACAGTGCAAAACCATGACAATTTCATGATGTCATTCCTAACTTTTGGGCAAGAAACTCTCTGTTAATGAAATAAAATCAAATTGTCCATGGTTCCATTCTCAAGTCCAGACATCCTAAACCTGTTACATTCAAAAGAATGCTGCTCCCAAGTCCATGGTCCTTCCCAGGGGCAGAACTAGCCGTGAGTCCAAAAAAAACATCTGAGGGGGAAAATCATTGGTACTTAGACTACAGCACCTCTCTTCTCATCTCCTAACAGAGCAAAGCAGAAACGAAGAAGCAACAAACACAGCTCACAATGCCTTGACCAACTGTCTACTTCTTCACAATTTGCCCACACCTTAAACAAACACAAAACCCTGTAACTAACCATAGTTAGACAGAACCGGAAGCAGAAAAGCCTCAACATGAAATCTCCCTCTCTCCCTAACCATTCCTCACAAGATCAGGAAAAACGTCAGAAAGTGACCAAGTTAAAAATGTCTTTTTCAGAATGGATGTTTTTTTTTTTTTCTGGCAAACATCCAACCAACAGATCAGAGAAAGCATATGATTAAGAGGCAATCAATACTAAAGGATTTGAAGCCTAGAAATTATACTGCTATGGGAGCAACAAGACATAATCAGAATTCACTGTGCGTGCATAGTCTCTTAGATCTTTTTAAAAAGCTGTTCAGCTGTACATGGTCATAATTATGATGCTGATGGGTCAGGGTAGCATCTCTCTTGTTGGCCAAAGCAACTGGCAGTCTCAGAAGAATAAAGGAATCCTAGGGCACAGAGCGTCAGCAGCAAAGAGCGCACTTTCACTCTCATGGGTCCATAGGAAGCACATGAATGGAGGCTCTGACCTGGAACCAACTAGCTCTACACTTAGGGTGGAAGTTCAGGGCAGACTGAAAGGTTGGGCCAATTCATCATTTTTATGGGTTGTATCCACAGAAAGATGTCCATTCTGTTTGAAACAATAGGACTCTGAATTGAAGTGAGTGTGCTCACACACTGTACAGAGCAGTTTCAGCGTGCCAATATCCTCACTGACCAGACTTTTAAATCCATAGTTTCACGTTAGCGATGCTTACAAATACCCCCACTTTGGTACAGAACAATGATATAATGGTAACAGTCCCCCTCGGGATAGGCCCAAGTCCTGTGGCAATCCCATTCAACACTTCACCACGGGAACCGGTGTGCCAAGCATTGTTTTTTACACTTTTCAGATAAATTGAAGCTCAAGGAGATTGGGGACCCTGCCAAAGCCACATAGCTAAGTAAGATAACAAAGCAAACTCACACCCCAATAAATCTATGCTACCTCACAGATAGCAAACTATGAACCCCAATCTCCTATCCATCCGTTCTCTAACCTCTCTCCTCTAAGGCTATGCAGGGGCCCCCTATGGTGAGCTTTGGCCCTTCATCCATGCACCAAATGTGTACTGAGTATGCACCTTCTCTCAGTCCTTTGCTGGCTTAGCTCTTGCTGTGTGCTAGGTTCTAAATACTAGGTGCTAAGAATTCATTAACAAACAACACAGACAGAACTCTTCCCCTGTGGAGGTAAAATTCTAAAGAAGGCAGAAAGACAATGAACAGAAGAAACAAGTACTATAGCAATGGAACAAAGGTAAGCATTGATGACAATAGTACAGGGGAAGATAGATACCAGATATAAAGCTATACAAAGACATAACTTTAGGGTTTTGAGAACATACCCCTTTTTTGAGAGGCAGCAGTTTTAGGTGTCTTGATTGGGCTACAGTGCACCATTAATTAATAAAACACAAATGCAGGGTTTTCTTTATAGGTATTTTGGAGATGTGGTTAACATAATTGGGGGGGGTTAAGAAATATATTGTGACTCAGAGTAGAAGAAACAATCCTCACTATTGTGAACAGTAAAAAGTTGAAAAGCTTAATAATAGAATCAAAATCAAGGTTTCCCTGAGGAAGAAATCCTGCTTCAAGATTCCAACATCAACTCCAACACTTACCTTAGAGCAGCAGGTCTCAAACTGTGGGTTGTAACCTTTCCTCAGGGGTCACATATCAGATATTTGTATTATGATTCATAACAGCAGCAAGATTAGAGGTATGAAGCAGCAATGGAATAATCTATGGTTTGGATCATCACAATGGGAGGAACTGTACTAAAGGCATAGCATTAGAAAGGTTGAAAACCACTGCCTTAGAGTTCAGACTACCTGCCAGCTCCACAGATTTCAGACTCTCCAGCCCCAACAATGGCATATGACATTTCCTTGAAATGAATCTCCTAATATTTTTTAAATATGTGTGTATAGTATCATACATATGCATGTATATGTACCATATATATACATATCTAACAATTACAACTATATATACATGGTGCATACAAAGCATACATAAGCAGGCATATATATAAATGTATGCCACTCTCATTTCTCACTCACACATGAAGAACTTAGCACAAGAAACAAAGCAAAAGCACACTGTATTAGGCTGACAGACAACTGTGACCAAGTCAGATGTGACTCCTACAACCCTGAAGCTTACAGACCAAACATAGGAACTAACAACTGACCTGTCTCTTCTAAGATCCTCAGGTCCTCAGTAGCTTCATTTGCTTTACTCACCACCCTTAGCTCATGATCAACTGTTTTGTTTTGTTTTGTTTTTTGAGATAGGGTCTCTCTGAGTAGCCCTGGCTGTGTTTGAACTCCCTCTGTAGACCAAGCTGGCTTGGAACTCACAGAGGTTGGCCTGCTTCTGTCTCTGGAAGTGCTGGGATTAACAACATGTGCCACCCCCACCCCACCTCTGTCCCTCTGCTCCCTGCCCCTCCCACTACCCCCCCATTTACTTATTTAACAAAGTCTTTTTATAAAATAATGTATGCCCGGTTCTGAGTCAAATCTTTTTTGAATCTAGGACTTTAAGTATGCTAGGCAACGACTCTACCATGGAGCAATACCTCCAGCCCATTATACCACTATATTCACCCTCTCGCCCATTTCAATTGTAGTTCCCTAAGAATTACACACACACACACACACACACACACACACACACACACACACACACAAAGCAGTCGGTTTTTAACCAGTACTGAAGAAATTTCTCATTTCTCCCTAAGTAAGTAGTATCTTCAGGACAGATTAGCAGTAACCAGTTTTAAAGGATTAGGAGAATAGGGAAAGGCTAACAAAGAACAAAGTCCAGACACACCTGTTAAAGAAAGCACGCGTGTGTTTGTAGAATAAATTATCTGACAACGTAGTCTACACTGTTCTTATTTTTCACTAAAATATCCGCGATTTCCACAGAACAAAACAAAAGGTCACCAAGCCATTGTAACTCAGGATTGCCGGCCTGTCTCACTGAGGACCTCCGCAAAGTTTAAGGACATGACTCAATGACAAGAGCAACAGCCAACCACCTGTGAGGGGCCTGCCTGAAGACGGTGCCAGAGTCTCTCCCCGGAGAGCAAGGTCTGTACAGACCAGAAAGTGAGACAGAAATCGCCCTGTTGTGATTTGTCGTCCCTTTCACCGCCCAGGAAAACACAAGCTAGTCCCAACGCCTTCGCTAGAAGTCTCGAAATTTAGTACTCTGCAATGATGCTAAACTCTCAGGAAGCCCTTCGCAGGAAGTAAGGCTGCGCGGGCGACGACACAGTGCATCCTGGGAGATGTAGTCCGCACTTGTGGCGCGCAGACGCAGTGGTAGTGTCAGGAAGAAGCGCATAACCTTGTATGATTGTAGTTTTTCAGTAATGAAGAACGTTAAAGGTGTCAAAAAGTCGGGCGTTAGGGCCAAGC
Organism: Cricetiscus sungorus; assembly: GCA_030556225.1. Taxonomy (NCBI): domain Eukaryota; kingdom Metazoa; phylum Chordata; class Mammalia; order Rodentia; family Cricetidae; genus Cricetiscus; species Cricetiscus sungorus. The sequence continues at coordinate 7,455,931 of JANBXA010000180.1, forward strand.
GGCCTCCTCTCAACACCATCAGGACGGTCCACGAGTTCCTGTGAATCAGGAAGACTTGGTTTGGGAACAGTGTGTGACCGTCCTCGTCTAGTGGCTCTGAAATAGATTGAGATAGCCCCCATGTGGACAATGAGAAGCCCTACCTGCAAACGTATTTTCTACAAACAGGCTGCTAAATCCAGAGAAGACAGAGAAAGAACACACATCAGTACCACTCTCCTTGAAATATAAGGCCGTACAGAAGATCCTGAGCTGTGGTGTGGATGGAGGGTAGATACACAAATCAGGATTAAAAGCCCGACCAATCCTCTTTACACACACGGTAGGCAGATTCGTGAATTAGGTGCTAATGCAGCAGAATGTTAGTATTAAGTTTTGGATAAAAGATTGCATTTTTAAGTTTCATGAATTTTCTTATTTGGGACGATAAAGAATACGGTAAAATATTTCAAACATAAAGCATATAGAATATACTTTTAAACGCCGGGCATCTACCACATTACTTGAACATACTTTAGAACTTCCTTCCCTCCATTCATTCCTTCTCCCTCCCTGTACTTCTTGACAGGCCGGGGTTGGGGGAATTCTTTAAAACATAAGTTCTAATTGCTGATAATTCATGAACTAGCAAAGACTTACTAACTTTATAAAGTTTATTTATGAATTTTTTGAACTTATAACTAAGTTTCATTATTTCTGGTAGACTTTTCGTGGACTCTTTGGGATGCTTTTTATATTGACAACCATGTCATCTTCTAATACAGCCTTACTCATCTTTTCCACCATGTGTGTTTTATGTACTTTATTGCCTTAGTGTAACAGTTAGGACCACTCACATCATGTTGAGCAGAAGTGGTGAAAGTGTGGTCATTTTTGCCTTCTTCCTCTGATATTAAGGGAAAGCCAGTACATATGACGCCACTTATCAGTTTTGTTGTGTTTGTTTTACAGATGTCCTTTGTCAGGCTTTGGATTTTTGACTCTGTTGTCAGCTTTCTGAAAGTTATTTAAGAAATTTGTTCAGGTGCCAACAAACCTGGCTTGATAAGTAAAGACACATGCCACCAAGTATGATGAACATGAGTTCAATGCCAGGATCTACATAGTGGAAGGAGAAATAGGCAAATGCCATAGTTTTATTTAAGAGAAATACAAATGCAAAATTCAAACAACTCAAATGTCCTCTGACTGTAGTACACAAATCAAACAAGGCACACACACACACACATACACACACACACACACACACACTTGCATGCACAATAAATAATTATTTTTTTTAAATATTCATCTATGTTATAGAATGTGTGAGTACAAATGTTGTATAGAATGTTGCTATAGTCCCTTATTATCCTGATATGTCTGGACGTTTTGTAATAATGGCCCATCTTTTATGCCTGATATTGATCCTCTCCTCTCTCCACCCCACCCCGGGTTGGTCTTGATAAGATTATATAAAATTTATTGGTTTCTTCAATGACTCTTTTTCATTGAATTGGTTTTCTCATTTTGTTTCTATTACTCTTCTCTGAACTTCAGGTCTCTTTCCCCTCCTATTTGCTTTGGTTTAATTTTCCTAGTTTAAGTGGAAATGTAGAATGTTAATTGGAGACTTTCTTCTTTCCCAGTATAACCATTTAATATACAGTATTAATTTCCTTTTAGCATTTGCATGGAGTACCCCATGAACTTTGACACATTTTGTTTTCATGCCAACTCAACAAAGTTCTTTTCCAATATACCTTAAATCTTCTTTGAGTAATGAGTTATTGAAAATATTTCCCTTGATTTATAAAAATCTTTTCTTGAACCATTATACATTTTAGCAATTGTTTGCTATATAGATGTTTAATTTATTCTAATTAATATACTCTCCCTTTTGTCAAGTTATCAAATATCAATCTGTCAACACTGACAGATTAAATCCTTAAATGTTTAAAAGATTATTTGTGACATGTTATGAAATCATAAAAAACATGTTTGCACACTCTTTGCATTCTGTCTTACCAAAGTTACTCTATAAGTTACTTCATAACTGTCAGACATCTATTCCTTTATGAGAAAACTGTTTTATCTTCTAATTCAGTGTTTTGTTTTCAGAATTTTTTTCCTCTTCATTCTCAGAGTTTAAGCATTTGTGTGTGTACATGTGTGCATGTGTGTGTGAGTGCAGGTATGCATGGCCTGATAACAGAAGAGCTTTGTGAAGTATATTATCTCTCTCTCTCTGCCTTTACTAGATTTCTGGAGTTCAAATGCAGTCTTCGGGTTTTTGTACCAATCACTTTGCCCACTGATCCATCCCTCAGGCACAGGCTTGATATGAACAAATTTAGCACTGCAAAGCTTCCCCCAACCATTCCAATCAATATCCTCAATGAACCACTCTGCCAAGTTCTACATCAGGTAAGTGCTGCTTGTCCTTGAACTTCATGGAATCAAATAGCCTGTACTTTCTCAGACATGTTTCTAGACATGGTAGTATCACATTTCTCTCTTGTAATTCATTAATTTTCATGGCTAGAAATCATTCTGTTGTATCAACATATCATAATATTGTCCCCTAGTTTATTCCTGATGGACATTTGAGTTGTTTGAATTTTGCATTTTTATTTCTCTTAAATAAAACTATGGCATTTGCCTATTCTTAATAGATATGAGCACCCGCTCCTCAGGGTTTCAAAGATGAAGTTGCTGGATTATGGCATACAAAACTTCACTGATGATTTTCTTGTTTTCTATTTTGCTTACATTTTTCTTAAATTTCAACCAGCTCTATGTTTTGCTTTGGAGATTAATACATATAGAGATGGTCAGATTTCATGTAAATGATTTCCACATGCTCCATATTGAGTGGGAAATCCCTCACAGATTCTAACAAATGGTGGTTTTGTGTTTTGTTTCTACAGTTACAATGACCTTTCATCTTCTTGTGAATTTTCATTAATACTTTAGTAGGGCCTTGGGATTTGGCTAACCAGACCATCATGAACCAGAAGCCAAAGTGTTCGTCTTCCTTTCCCTTCCTTGTGAATGTTTGCTTTCTGGTGTTTCCTCCCTGGCTTTCTTCTCTTGCTGTGTTTTATTCCTCTCCAGACAATATCAGCCACTGTGTTGGAGAATATTTATTTACACTGTAAAGATGTGTCTCTGCCTAAGGTGCCTTCTGATTGGTTTAATAACGAGCTAAATGGCCAATAGAGAATAGGTGGGATTTCTGAGAAGAGAAAGACAGAGAGAGAGAAACTGGAAGGAAAAATCTAGGTGTGGGATTTTGCCAGCAGACTGGGAACAAGTTGGATGTGCCACACTAAGAAGAAGTAACGTGACAGAACATAGATTAAAAATATGAAATATGAGTTAATTAAGTTATAAGAGCTAGTCAAAAATGCCTAAGCTAAGGCCAAATTTCATAATTAATAATAAGTCTCCAGGTCATATATGTGGGGTAGTCATTGAAAGTTTGCTACACCACTTGCTCAGCTTCTGATAAAAGCTCTGTAGCTCTCTTCCTGTTTTTCTTGCCTGGATATATCCACCTACCACTGAAAATGGTCTCCTATTTCTATAGGTTTACCAAATTTGTCTGTCTGACTTAGCCCATTTTGTAAGCATCACTCTCTTACCGTTTCTGTGGTTGAAAGCATTCATAAAACCCAGTTATCCAAGGTGTAAGTCCAGGAAATCCACATCCACTGTGTCCTAAGAACTCTGGTTCTTAAATGTTCTCCATTTCCTCCTTTCCCTCCCATCCTTATAGTAGCTCAGAACCCAGCTTACACTACTGCATTATCTCACTGACTGACTCTGCTGCCTTGCACCACCTCAAATTCTGGGCATCATCCCTGCCCAGGCACATCCCTGACATCCCTGCCTCTCCAGCTACCATGGCCAGTCTTCGCCAACTCATGTCCTAGGTCCCAGGTGCACTAAACTGACTACCAGCACTTCTTTGGATAATTTATGCCATTTAATGATTTGATGTCTGGTGCACATGCTATGCATTTTGTCCTGAATTTCTTCCTCCCATTACTTCTTGCTGCAGATAGATTTATGTTCCTTCAGAGTTCTTAACAGACTCAAGTTTCCTCATCTACACTTCTGGCAAATTGTACTTCATTTGAATATTCATCGTGTGTCCTATCATTGTTAATCTGCAGGAGCCTAATGTTTCAGTGGATGGAATTTTAATTGAAAGGGATGCTTGACATTATGATTGAGGTTTTAAAACTTGAATGCTCATTAATTATCACTTTTGAAAAACAAGGTAAGAAAGGAGAATAAAATGTATTTGATTTCACTATTTTACTTCAAGATAAAAGTATTAGTCATGTCTTCCATAAGCTTATAGAATTTCTTACATACATGTATCTTAACTTCAAGCAATTCTCCTAAGTTTTGAAGCTGGGAAGAGGGACTTACCTCCAACAGACTGCCCTGTGAACATGTTTGTAGGGCATGCTATTGATTGATGGTTGATGCCCACTGTGGGCATCCTCTGAGCAGGTGGTCTTAGGTTGTATAGGTGTGATAGATTGAATGAGGATTCCCCCCACCCCCACCCCCAACCTCACATGTTTGAATACTTGGTCCTCAGTTGGTTTGGAAGGATTAGGAGGTGTGGCTTTGTTGGAGGAGATGTGTCACTGTAGGCAAGCTAACATTTCAAAAGACCATTCCCTATGTTCTCTGTGTCTCCTACTTGCAGTTCTGAGATGTGAGTTCACAGCTCTTCTTGACCCTGTGTCTTTGCACTGCTATCATGGACTCTAACCCTCTGAAACCATAAGCCTGGTTAAATGCTTTCTTTTAGAAGTCGCCTTGATCATGGTGTTTTATCACAGCAATAGAACATTAACAAATATAATAGGAAAATCAGCCAAGCAAGCAATGAAAAACAAGCCGTAGGAAGCATTTTTCAATGGTCCTTGCCTCTCTGCTTCTGTTTTTGAGTCCCTGCCCTGACTTCCCTGAGTGATGGACAGTGACCAGGACAAACTGAATAAGCCTTCCCTCCACAAGCTGTTTTTGGGCAATGTTTTACCACTCACCAGAAAGCAAACTATAACAACATATTATTGCGTAGAACCCCAAGCCTGTGCTGGTGTGTTCATGGATTAGTCTTAGCTGTTAGATACTTAGAAAGTAAAAAACACCCTCTTTACATGACTTTTTTAAAAATATATTTTAAGAGGTCAATGTCTCAACTCTGTTATGGATCATAAAAAGAAATGGGGCATAGTCTTCTGTCCCCAGAATCACATTATCTACTAACTTATCCTCTAAATACCATAATGATGTTCCTTGGTAAGTGAATCAGGAAAGCCTACTCTAATTCAGCAGAGCTAGATGTTTCAGGGAAATTAAATAAGCCCATTGCTGTCAGTGGGGGCTGTCTTAGTTTCTTTTCTACTGCTCTAATTAGACACCATGACCAATGCAGCTTATAGAAGGAAGGGTTTAATTGGGCCTAGGTTCCAGGGGGTCAGAGTCTATGATGGCAGAGTGAAGGCATGGTGATGGGTAGAGAGCTCATGTCTGATCTACAACAGGAGGCAGAGAGCACACTGGAGTCTTCTGAAACCTCAAAGCCTCCCTTGAGTGACATATCCTTCCCCCCCCCCCAGCAACAAGACCATACCTTCTGGTACTTCCCAAGCAGTTTCATCACTCAGGGTCCAAAACTCAAACACATGAATCTATGAGTCTTACTATGTATCCCTGGCTGGCCTTGAACTCTCAGAGATCTTACCACCACTGTCTCCTGTGCTGGGATTACAGGTGTGAACCACAACAACCAGCTATTGGTGCTGCTTTCAAGGAAGTCTGTCACAATATTAAAGTTATCAATTCTCTTTCACTCAGAAATTGTTTCCCATTGCACACTGAGGCACATATAATGACTTCCATTGTTTCATGGTAAAATTAGAAAGGCTGAAAATAATCTTAAACTCAGCCACTGGAACACACAGACATGCCACAATGCCACGACACATCAATTGAATGAAATGTTCTACCACAGTTAAGGAGGATGACTTCACACACGCATGCATGTGCATGCACACACACACACACACACACACTTGCATGCACACACACTCAAGCAGTTTTGTGGACAAAGGAGGGAATACCATGGGATAAAATACATTGTAGGATGTTAGATAGTTCACATGTCAAATCTCCACTTCAAATGTTTATCAGAGAAGGTGTAGTCCCCAGGAAGGTCCTAGTGGAAGGTCTTTGGTCGGCGTGTCATTGAAGGGGATTTAGGAACTTCATCTTTATCCTGACTACCTCTATATTTGTTTTCACATGACAAATAAGTAAGAAGAGAGAGAGACCAACTGGTGATAGACTGGAACTTCCAAAATTATGAGTCAGAACAAGCCTTTTCCTTTTATAAGTGGGTTATCCAAGACATTTGTTACCATGACAAAACGCTGTGCCACTCATATGAATATTGACCTTTAAATATTCATTGACAAACTGTCTATCTCCAGAGAGAGGATTGGTATGATTATCAAAAGGGATTTTCTTATAGTTTTCTCTTTTATAATGAAGAATGTTTTCGTGTATCACTCTCATATCTTAGAATATGAAGTTTAAAAATACAAGAACTGAAAGACCCACAGAGGGTGGTCCCTCACGCCCCGACTCAGGAAAGGCGCCCCCCCCCAATCACTCACAAGAAGCGGTCTTGATGCAAAAGCATGAGGTCTTTTATATTCCAAGTGCACTGGGGTCCGCAGCCATACACCACGCAGGGGTAGAGGGCTAGGGACCCTGGGTACAGAATTGAGACAGCTTTTATAGGGTTACAACAAAGCCCACACATTGTAAACCAATCATCTCATAGCATCCAGTGAGGACCAATCAATTTAAACTATCCAAGCCCACGGCTTAGCCCCAGAGGTCTGCATTTGCGAGGGCTCCTGGGTGGGGTGACAAAGCTAATTTCCTGTGTTCACTCACTCACAGGTGCTGTCATAAACAGCAAAGAATTGCCAGGGGACAGGAAGCTAGAAGTTTAAATTCCATCCTTACAGAACAAGGCAAAGTGGTCAAACTGGTTAAACACAAAAAATGTAAATACAAATGGCAAAAAATAGATGAATAAAGTCCCCAAATATATATGTCCTTTAAATTTTACTACTATGAAGGACTTTGTCCCCAATACATGAGCATACAAAACACAAGAACACAAGATATATTGATGTCTTAGTAGTGTCTCATAATGCAGCCTTACTTGTCATTGCAGACACAATTCATTAAAATGAGGTCATTCTCAAATAAGGTAGGCGTCTTTTTCTTTTTCTATGGCTGTGCTAAGACACCATGAACAGGGTAACTTGTAGAAGAGTTTCTTGGTTTACAGTTTCTGAGGGTGAGTCCATGACCACTGTGATGGATAGCATCAGACAGGCAGGCATTGGGGCTGGAGCAGCAGAGAGTTTTCCTCTCTGTCTGCAAGCACAGCACAGCACAAGGCAGGAGGCCACCTCCAGTGACACACCTCCTTCAAAGCCACGCCCATTCCAACATAGACCACACCTCCTAATCTTTCCCAAACAGTCCCACACAGCCCCCTGTATACACAGTGCAGCTGAAGAAGCCTGTTCATTATATCTGACTGCAGATGAGGAGTGACTAAGGTGTTCTGCTCCCATGTCTCTGTTGTGTGGTGATTAAACTAAGGAATCACCAAGTCAGTTTCCTTCCAAGGAATCTGGGGCTGATCTGGCCTGTGGTGTATTCATGCTTGACTAAAACATGGAGGAGCATGGAGAGGAAGGAAGTGTGTGGCAGATAAAATAAATGATCTGGAAAACTCTGGAGACCAGGTTTTGCCTAGTTTGAGGCAAGTGCTGCCCTTAGGAGTGCCTGGGTGTGGCTATTTGCAGCAGGTGCTGGCCACCTGGTTACCTGGGAAATAGTCTGTCTTATCTGATTACCAGGAAATTGACAATGGGACCTTTTCTTCCCTGATTCCAGAGAATGGCTGAGAAGATCTTTTGACAGTGTCAAATGTAAGAGGAGATAGGGCTGGTTGAGAATGAGTAACACAAAAACACATCATCTCAGTTTTTCCAGTTTCACAAACCTTTGAAAGCCTCCATAAAAGAATAAAATTAGTTAGCCAATGACTGATACAAGAAATAGTGATGGGCTGTGCCCCCTCCCAGGTCTCTTGATCCCTTTCTTACTTTGCTACACATACTATAGTTAAAGTCTGTCTTAGGACTGTTTCTCATCATATTAAGTTGTCATACAACAAATGATACAGGCAGAGCTGCATGATGCTTGATGCTCCAAAGTCCCATAATGAATAAAGGTTAGAGCACATTTCAAATTATACCCCTGGTTACAGCCCTTGTCTGCTTGAAATTCTTCCAGAGTTTTCCAGGACAAAGTGCAGTCCTTTGGAAAGGATGCCAGGTCCCCTTATGACCAGAGCCCAGAGCCCACCTTCTTCCCCATGGCTAACACTCATCACTGCCTATAACTATCCTCTGGCAGGACAATGTCCTCTGTTTCTTGGAAGCACTCTGCCCTTCCACCAATCTTATGTTGAGGCAGGCTCTATTCACTTTCTAGTATGTTCTCAGAGCCAACTCATGTACACATAACCCCATTCGCCACACCACATCCTCTTCCTCTGTGTTTTGTCAGCCATTACTATAAGGGTTTCCCAACCTCCTCAGATGACTTTATGTGTTCACATTACCTCTATTAAAATACTTATCAATCTTAATCATAACTATTTTATTTTTCACCAATAATCCCCTTAAATGGGAAAGTGATTTTATTTGCTTGGTTTTTTGTTTTGTTTTGTTTTTTGTTTTTAATTTCCCTATGTAAGTATTGCTTAACAAAACCAGTGATTGGATAAAGCACATGGAAGTTTCTGGGGCATTTTTAAGCCATTGTTTTTACTTATTGATGATCCAATTTCACCTTTATCTACCATAAACTATTATTGTCATCTTGAATCCTTTATAAAAGAGGAAACTGAAGGTCATGGAGAGTGAGTCCCTTGGCTTCAGCAGTTCTAAGGGCTGTTTGAGAGCTGGGAATTCTTTTGACTTCAAAGCAAAGAGAGAAGCAACCTACAGATGCAAATCTGGACAGAATGTCAAGTGCATCTGACTTTTATACCCATAGATCTGTCAGTAGAGCTAGAGTTAAGGTGTTTGATCTTGCTGGATCTCAGCTATCCTATCTGTAAAACAACAGGGGTGACACTAAGTACAGGATTCCAAACATTTTAGATTGTAGACTAATCTTTCTAATTCAGAGCTCCCTGAACTTTCCCAATTTCTAGTATCCAACAAAGGCTACTCTTTCTCAAGCTTTAAAATAAAATAACCCCAAGCTGGGTGGTGCCCATGCATGCCATTGGTACCAGCACTTGGGAGGCAGAGACAGGCAAATCTCTGTGAGTTCAAGGCCAGCCTGGTCTACAATGTGAGTTCCAGGACAGCCAAGGCTACACTGAGAGACTCTATCTCAAAACAAACAAACAAACAAACAAACAAACGAATGAATGAATGAATAACCCACAGTGCCTATATAAGTTTGCTGTGCTATCCAGGATATGAGGGCCCATGATTCTAGAATCTCAGACCTAATTAAAGAAACTTCTCCTATACTCATAGAGAAAGGAAAAAGATTTGTATGTCAAACTTGTTTATGCAAGTTTTTAAAGATGAGAAATTGTAACAGTGTTGCTGGAAGTATGTGTTAATACTGTTTTTAAAACTTGAATGTTTCTGCTAATAATCTGAAATACTGAAAATATTGCTGAGAATAAAGTTTGTCGTCACAATAGAACACAGAGTAAGTTCTTACCTAAAACTCGTGGCTCTAACTGATATATGTGTGGATAATTATATACATACTGTGATGGCTATTCATGGTTCTCAATTTGACTATATCTGGGATTAGCTAAAACCCAAGTAACTGGTTACTCCCACGAGGGAATTTTTCTTAATTAAAACATTTGAAGTAGGGAAACCCACTTTTCATCCAGATCTTTTGAGGTAGGAAGATCCACCATTAATCTGGACCACACCTTCTGCTGTCAGCCTGTATAAACGACAAGGGAGCTTGCTCTCTCTGTGCAAGTCTACTCCTTTATTGGCATTAGAGCTTACATATTTGAGATTCCAGTGTGTGGTAAAGACAAGCTGAGATATTCAGCCTTGTAGACTGAACAAGTACTGGATTCTTGGACCTTCCATTGGTAGACAGCCATTGTTGGGCAAATTGAACCACAGCCTGTAGGTTGTACTAATAAATACCCCAATGAATATGTATATTCTATATTAAATATATATAATAAATTTATATATTTTTCTATCTGTTCTGTTCCTCTAGAGAACCCTGTCTAATATACATAATATAATCCATTCTATTAAAAGTTAGTATATACTTATCATTGGTATTCAAAGGGATTAATTCTAGGACCTCCTCCTCAAATGTCAAATTCTTCATCTGTTCATCTCATATATAACATGATGTAGTATTTGCACATAAAATGCATTCATTCCTCTGTATAATATAAATCATCTCTGTATTATCTACAAATAATAGTTAATAAAAAAGAAATATATAAAAGAAATATATAAGTAGTTGTCCTGGAGTGCTGTTCAAGAAATAACAACAAGAAAAAAAAATCTTTGTATATTCAGCATGGGTACAGTTTTTTCCTCCTAAATAATTTCTATCCAAGATAGGTTGAGTGTCAGGTGTGAAACCTGAACATACAGAGGGCAGTAAGAGCATAACAGTACAAAGTGACTGACACTTTACAATTCATTGTCAACCCAAAGATAGGAAACAAATTCATAGCCAGGAAGCATATTACACTTGTCTGAGCCTACTGCAAGGAGCCCGTAGCTGTGTTTCACTGAGTAGCATCTCAGCTGGAATGAAGCTGATGCAGGAAGTGGAAGGGGAGCTCCAACTTCAACAGTTTTCTTTTTGGAGCTGTCATGGTATAAAAGACGTCTCCCATAGCTAGGCCGTTGGAGGCAGTCCAAGCCCTGCGAAGGTTTCTCATTAAATGTTTCATGTTGTCACAACTTCGCGAGCTGTTGTAAAGCTGGTCTGGTAGATAAATTGGTGAAATCCCTCTTCTTTAAAGTTCTAAGCCACAAAACATTTGTCCCAGTGCTCAAGGGGATGAACGGACATGAGTGATCTACCCAAAGATTGTGTTTCAAGATCATGGGCAAAGAGAAACATCAGTTTCTTATAGTTAACAATGCCAAGATGCCACACTGTGTATTGAGGAATATATAAGAACAGCTGCTAGAGGACTATGGACAGAGGAAGCAGAATACAGTGAAGTGTGCCCTGTGTCCTCTGCAGAGTACAGACTCTAAGTGGAGGAAAATGACTAGAAGAAAGCGATGCCCATTTCTCTGAAGTTGCCCAAAGGCCATACATAGGTGTGGTCTGCCAACAGAAGGTCAGAAAAGCCCATGGCATATGGATATAGAGCTTAAAAGAGAATTAATTTTAGCTTTACTAAAAAAATAGATTTTATTAATTTTTGTGTGGCTTGGATTAATTTGAATTTTGTTTCTTGTCTTTTTGGTTGCTTGGTTTTTGTTTTGCTTCATGTTGGGTTTTTGAGCCAGGTTCTCACTGGGCTGCCTAGAATTCAGTATATAAACCAGGTGGGCTTGGAATCCATGGAGATCTATCTACCTCTTCCTCCCTAGTGAGGTTGAGCTACCACACTAGGCTCTAACTTTTTAAAAATTTAATTTAAAAAAATGTTTACTTTTTTATAGTGAAATATACATAGCATAAAGCTAATCATTATGACCCTTTTTAAAGTGAGATGCCTAGTGGCATTAAGTAAGACCACATTGTAGTAGAATTATCACCAACATCCATCTCCAGAAACCCTGTTCCTATTTAACAGCACTCCTTGGCACCCCTGCTCCTAAGACACTTGTAACACATGCTACTTCTGCCTCTTTGTATTTGACTATCTGAGTTACCTCATATAAATCTACCCATACAATAATTGTCTTTTGTATCTGACTCTGTTAACCATAATGCCTAGTTTCACCCATAATGATAAATAAAAGTTGTACATATTATGGGCTACCATGTAATGTTTTGACACATGAAAACAGATATAATGTTCAAATCAGGACAAATATGTCTGTGTTCTCAATACAAGATTCCAACCTATGAAACCCTGTTACCTACTATCTTAATTAGGCTTACTATTGCTGTAATGAATCATCATGACCAAAAGAAACTTGTGGAGGAAAATGTTTATTTCACTCACAGTTCCATGTAACTGTCCTGAGGCAGGAACTGAAGCAGAGGGATGCTGCTTACTGGCTTGCTCCTCATGGCTTGCTCAGCCTGATTTCTTAAGGCATCCAGGGCTGTCAGTCCAGGGATAGTAACACTCCCAGTGGGTTGGGCCCACTCAGGTCAATCACTAATTAAGAAAATGCCCTACAGGCTTGCCTACAGCCTGATTTTCTGGAGGCATTTCCTCAATTGAGGCCCCCTCCTCTCTGATGACTCTAGCTTGTGTCAAGTTGACAGAAAAATAGCCAGCACACGTTTAGTGTGGCTCTTCCCACCTCAATGGACCCAATCTAGAAAATCTCTCACAAGTGTGCCAAGATATATGTTTTCATGGTGATTCTAAATCTTACCCAGCTAACAACCAATTAACTGTCACATCTGTCCAACACCCCTGTTTCTTAGTTCAAGACCAGAAAAATCAGAATATATGATAAAATTTAACTTTTTGCCGATATTTATATTATCTAAGTAATAAGATACCAGCACCAATAAATAGTTTCACAAAATGTGCTCTATTCTCCAATTTTAACAAGTATGCCCCAGTCACCACTTTAATGGCTAAAGCTGAATTTGGAATTCTCAACCTCTTTGGCACCTGCTCTAGAACAAACATGGTGATAGATTGAGAACAAGTTTCCAACCCCTTCTTTTCCATCCCAGCCCTTTCACTCATTGAGGGGCCATGCACAGCTCCATGTAGACACCCTAGCTTCTATCCAAACTCTACCCACACATCTTGGCGCCCTTCAGATGTCAGCACCCTGGTGCCCTTTGGACAATCAACAGCGTGTCCTGTGAAGATGAACCCAGAGAAGAAGGGATGTGGTAGGTCAGGCCATTTGGATAGAGTACCAATGCCTGGAGCATGGGTCAGAAGAGACTGTAAACCACAGCGGGAAGGAGCATACACAGTGGAGGGCCAGGGAGGCACTTTCAAGTGCAGGATCCAGAAGAGGGTTCCCCCTGCCTGGTCTATTAGTCAATTGTTCACACCTCTGGCACCACCACATTTATTTTCAGCTCAGCTTTAATTTTCAGTCTCAGCCATAATGGACAATTCCCTAGAAACTCTGACTCCTGTGCTACATGCATCCCACACAAGCTAAACTTTATGCCTTAGAGCTGCATCCAACTTTGTAGGAGTATGCCTGCACTTAAATACAGCCTAGAAATACACCAAAGTTAAAGAGTGTCTGAAGAAATCTACCAACATGAGATAGCAGTGGGTGGCCTGACAGTCAGGTACTTTTCCTTCTTGGTTGTCTCATGCGTCCTGCTTTCTCCCTCCTGATTTTAATTCAACAATAAGCTATCACTTCCAAGTGTTTACTTCAAACTCTGCTTTTAGGGACCCTCAAAAGAATACAAAGAAAAAGCTGGGGACTTGGATTGGTTGGTAGAATACCTGCCAAGCATGAACAATGCCCTGGGTCAGGCTTTAGCACCACATAAAAGTCAGCATGATGGCACTTTCCTGTATCTTAGCACTCAGGTAAGAGAGGTAGGAAGATCAGAAGTTCAAGGTCATCCATTGTCGGGAGCCGCATTCGCCATTACAAGATGGCGCTGGCTTCCTGCTTCCTGATTCTTGTTTACAGCATTAGCTATGCCAGTTGCACATGTGCCATCTTATGCTAATTCACTTATGAGAGCTCTCCCTATCAGAGAAAGTATACCAATTAGGCATTGTGCGGAGCACCAATGGCAGACGAGCACGTTGCCCTGCAGGCTATTTAAGCAGAGCGCATTTGGGGCTTGGGGTCCTTCTCCATCTACATGTAAAGAGCTCAACAATAAAGATTCTGCTGGACACATCTTCGGTTGCCGCGTCTTCCTTATCGGCAAAGGTAGCGCGCGACAATCCATGTCTACACAGAGAATTCAGGGCCAGCTTGGGCTACATGAGACCAAAGAATTAAAGAACAAACCTCAGGAAAAGGAAGGATTGATCTATTCCAAGAACATCACTATTTTCTGTCTTCATTACACTCATTTGAGTCTCTATCAGTTCTGCCATGGGTTTTATTTGTTTGCTTAGTTTATTGCTTTGAGTTTCTGATTATCTATTGCCAATCATTTGGTTTGATTTTTTTTTTTTTTTTTTTTTTTACAAAATCTACTTTGCTGTGCAACCCAGATTGGCTCCAAATGCTTTCTTTTTCTACCACCACTTCTCACATTCTGTGATTACAGGTATGCATTGTCCTATCACCTTCAAAATTTTTTTAAGAACTTGGCCTTATTCTCCATACACTTATATTACAACTTAGCTTATTAAGAGATTTGAGGGGTGTTTAAAGAGTCAAACTTGTGGCAGTTTGAGTGAAAGGACTCATAGGCTCAAAGATTTGAATACTTGGTCACCAGGGAGTAGCACTATTTGAAAGGATTAGGAGGTGTGGCCTTGTTGGAGTAGGTGTGGCCTTGTTGGAGGCAATTCATCACTGGGGGTAGGTTTTAGAGTTTCAAAAGCCCAAGCCAGTCCCAGTCTCTCTCTCTCTCTCTCTCTCTCTCTCTCTCTCTCTCTCTCTCTCTCTCTCTCTCTCTCTTCCTGCTGCCTACAGATCTAGATATAGGACTCTCAGCTACTTCTACACCCAATTAAATGCTTTTCTTTATAAGAGTTTCCATAGTCATGCTGTCTCTTCATAGTAATAGAACAGTGAATAAGACAAGACCTTTTTTTATTTCCCCAATATTGTCCAATTTTTTTAATATAGATCCTCACTTTCATGGTTAAAACTGCCTGTCTGCTCATGAGAAACATACATGGACATAAGTTGAACCAAGAGAGAGCTGTTATTAATGAATGTGGGGTTGCACATAAGCCCTTGTTACAGTTAACCATGGATCTGATGCAACATACAACAGATTTCTCTAGACCAATGGTTCTCAACCTGTGGGTCCAGACCTTTTTGGGGGGGAGTCACAAGTGTTGCCTAAGACCATGGTAAAACACAGATATTTACATTATGATTTATAGCAGTAACAAAATTACAGTTATGAAGTAACAACGAAAATAATTTTATGGTTGGAGTCACCACAACACGAGGAACTACATTCAAGAATTACCCCACTGCTCTAGACAGTCAAATTTTCAAAACTTTGACCTACTATTTTGTAAACACATTATTATGCTAGCCAGACTTTTGTCAACATTTAAGCTTAATAACAATCACTATGAAAAGGGAGACAGGCTAGGGTCCTGGCAGCTCTTCTCCAGACTCTGGATCTGCGTGTGTGTGCAACATCCATCACTCCTGACCTGGAGGTGAACCTGCTCATCTATGTCCACACTGTAAAAACTAAGGACTGGATGGTGTCAGAGAGTGGCTCAGCCAGGGGAAAAACATTATTGTCACTGTTGGGCCAGTCCTTCAATCAATAGATGTGGCCCTGCCATAGAGTTACGGACTAAGGCAACCTACTGGGTAATACATTTGGGAAGCCCAATGCTAAAAGTGTCTATTTAATAGTACCTTTAGTGTTTAATTTAAACCAGTGGATTATTTTTTTCCTGTATATTGTAGACACGAGGCTAATTTCATTTTATTATCTATACTTCCCTCTAGTGGTGGACAGAAGATGCACATCTAGGTGGGTGTGACAGCCTGTGTCAGGCTAATAGTCATCATACATTATAATCAATTCAATAACTTTATAGAGGTAGCCCTTCTACCTAGACATTAGAGTGTTGTCTTTACAGTTACAACTAACATTATTTTGTATGTGGATACTGGAAAAAATTTACCTCCATGTACAAGGTTGTTAAAAATGTTTTAAACAAAATACAAATTATTTAATGAGTATTTATTGAAACTAATTGTGTTAACTATGACCACCACCTCAGAACCTTTGTATACAAGGATCAGCAATTCTGGGACTTGATGCGAGTGAGTCACACTCTTGTCCTAGAATGAACTAACAAATCATTGCAATGTGATATAAAGTGTGTTGTAATAGCATTTTGATGTTCTGTTGTTTTCTATCTGCCCTCTGTAGTCCCCCTCCAGATGATGTGGGTTCAAAAGTTCAGGCAGGGAAAGGTGGCTCCTGCCTAAAACCCTACCTCTTAAGAGGCAGAGGTAGAGGCAAGTGGGTTTAGAATTCAAGGGCAACCAAAGTTTCAAGACAGCTTGGGGTCCATAGTGAGACCCTATCTCAAAAACTTTTTTTTTTTTTTTTTTTTTTTTATGAAGAAGTATTCGGTTTCAGGATACTCCATTCTTTCTTGTGACACCTAAACCACCACCAAGTCTGTCACAATTTTTTCCCCACCCTCCTCTTTTTAGATGCAAATGCTGCCCTCTCTCGGTTTATGGGAGATGATCCAGGCTCTCCCTCGCTAGTGCATCAGATGTTGGGCTGGCCAGGTCCCTCACATAAAATGGCCGTTGGGGTGTCCTCTAGATATGTTAAACTGCCTCTGCATTACTTACACTACCTAATGTAGAGTAGATGCCATGTAACTCCTTGTTGCATGCGTAGAGAATGATGGCAGTTTTTAAAAGAAGCCTGTGCATGCTCTGTACAGATGCACTTCTGCTTTCAGTTATTTTGGATATGATGTGGACTGAATCCAGGAGTTCAGAATGTGGAAATACTGAAGGCCCCTAGTACCCTGTGAAGAGTCATGTCTTTATCAAATGTACCCTCTCTTGCCTGAGGTCAGCCTGGGATGATAAGATGTAACATTCACTACAAAATTGTGCCACATCCTCCAAAACCTGTTAAATTTACTCTATGAAGAGCTTTAAATGCATAAAACCAAAACCAAGGCAAATGACATTTTGTCTTGCTATTCATATATTTCTAAAAACATGCAATACCATCACTTTACCCCCTTTTCCATTATCAGTGTGGTAACAATAGTATCATTAATATCAAACCTAAGAAATACTAGGAAGAAAAATTAATCCAGGAACTCTAGGGTTTACCACATAAAAACAATTACAAAAGTAAATTTTCAGAGGGCTGGAGAGATGAGTCAATTAATAGTATTCACTGTTCATACCCACTTGTAACTCCAGATGCAAGGGATCAAATTCCCTCTTCTAGCTTCTGTGAGGACCAGGAATGTATGTAGTATAGATGGAGTTCTTCTGTGTCCTGGGAGTTGCTCCCAAATATCCCTCAGAGACTTATTTTAATTGTAAATGTTTGGCTGATAGCTTAGGTTTGTCTCCAGCCAGCTCTTAGAACTTAAATTAACCCCCCTCCCTCCCTCTCTGTTTGCTTTTCAAGACAGGGTTTGTTTCTCTAACCTTGGCTGTCCTGGAACTCACTATATAGACTAGCCTGGTCTTGAACTTATTTATATTAATCTATGTGCTGCCCCAAGACTCATTTACCTCATCTATGAACTCTCCATATTGCTTCTTCCAAGTCTGGCTCATGACCCCTCAGACTCCACCCTTATTCTTCAGAGCATGCTCTCTGTCCCAAAATCCTGCCTACCTATCTGCCAATCAGCTTTTTATTGACAACGAGAACAACACATTTTCACAGTGTACAAAAGGTCTATTCCACAGTAATGTAGTACACATATATACAACCATTATAGGATAAGGCACTGGAGAGTCTCTAAAAATATGAGCATTCAAGACACACCATTAATTATTTTAGGCAGCTTTTTCAATAATCACTGTGTTAAATAAAACTTTAATAAGAATACTAGATGTTTGCTAAAATAGCTGCAAGGTGAATGTGCCTTGGTTCAAACAAACATCACCCAGGCAGGACTGATGTGATCATTTACACTTCGCTTTGAATGTAAGATTTTAGTGTATAGCTGACAAGAATAAAAAAGACTGATATAAAATGAAGGTGGAGAGCAAGTGAGAAAAATCTGGTTTTATCTTCAACCTCCATATACACGTCACACATGTGTGGCACACTCAAATGCACACGAGCATACTTCCATACTAACAGGTACATAAGACACACACACACACACACACACACACACACAAATTATCCACTGAACTTTTATTTTATATGGAATGTTTTATCACTTTAATATATTTGATATGACAATAAGCATGGGAGGCACTCTAAAACAAACAAACAAAAATAAACCCCACGTATGAGTGCCTAGGACCTTCTATTCAGTAACTTAAAAAACTTAAAAGGCCTTTCCCATAATTCCTGTATCAAAGGGGAAAGGAATGCTGGGAAGATTTATCTTTCACAGAGTAAAAGAAATCCTTGCGATGTTAACATTTATTTCACTTCTACATAAGTTCTTCCTGTTAAGTCAAGCCTCCTGTAGAAAGAGATGTGCTTATTTATGCTAACTGTGTATTTTCCTCTGGTTTGGGCAATTTGCCTTATGAGGAGGCCACAAATCCAACGAGATCTCAAGTATATGTAAATGTTTAATTGATTCAACTTCTCATTTGAGCAAAGGAGAGTGCCTGATCCATTTTCTGGGGCCCCATAATCGACAGGTATGTGGAATTAATGCAGCACTGGCTGGTTTTCTGTCCACTTGACACAAGCTAAAGTCTTCTGAGAGGAAGCAATAGCAATCAATAAATGTTGTGTTGAAATGCCATAGTTAGAAGTTAGGACAAAGTTAATTCAGAATTAGTAGGCTTGTAGTTGTCATCTAGAACCAACATGTCTTAAGACTCTGCAAATCCTTGGGTCAATACAGCCTAGCATAGGGCTCTGTCACTCAACAGCCACATGAAGTGTCAGTCCATTAGTGTGCTAAGATCTGTGCTAGTTTTTATCTCTATTTTTCCACTGAGTTAGAAAGGGAAAGTATAACCTCTGTGAGTTGGTTGTTATACCGCTAATATATATTTTTTTAACCTTGGACTGATTAACTGTCACACATACAGAGGTGAAAAGCAAATGTGTGAGGAAGGAAGGGTTTCCTTTGTTGACTGTCACCCATGAGAGCAGGGGCCCACTCAAAAGCACATAAGTACTTTTGTAAATCAATGGCAGTTAGAGGGACAAACTATGTTTCCTTCCTGAAGACAAATCTCAGGGATAGCTGCTAAGTCCAGGGATGTGTACAGAGAAAGTCTTATTTGGACCTGCAATGGAAAATCCTTTCCACTCGATGTCATGACTCATTGACTAGACCAGAGAGCCAACATCCTGGAGTTGCTCCAGTCATGCACTGTTGGCATTTGTGATGGTTTGTCCCTCTGTCTTCCTGGGCAGAATAGGTGAGCAGACAAATGCCTCCTGGGAGATCTTTTTGGTACTTTCCTATTATAACAGGATAAACTTGCTTGCAGGTGCTGAGAAAGACAATTGAGCAGGACAAGAGTAGAGGTGGGATCTACTAAAGAAGCAACCCTATTATTTAACCCTGGATTTAGGATCCTCTAAAGTAACAGAAATATGTAGGAGTTTATTAGATACTTTGAGAAACATGGTTGAAATAGAAATAATAACCATCTCATTCCTGAGAGTTTGAGAATATGGTAGTTGCTCCGTGGCTCTGGGGATTGAGCCTCAGAGCTTGCCCATGCTAGCTAAGTGCTCTGCCAGTGAGCCATCTCTCCATCTTATAGTTACTCTTGGATGTATTGGCCAGTTCTATGTCAACTTGACACAAAGCTGGAGTCAACTGAGAAAAGTGTCTGTCTTTCTTTAGACTTATAAGAGAAACAAACCCCTCCCTCCCTGTTGTGGAATACTCGTTTACACTGTGTGCACATATGTTGATGTGATTGGCTCAATAAACAAGGTGACTGGCCAATAGCTGATCAGGATACAGTTAGGCAGGAAAGTCAAACTAATAATGATGGGATGAAGAAGTGGGGAGTCAGAGGAGTTGCCGGCAGATGCAGAGGGAGCAGGAGATGAACATGCCGTGTTAATAAATGTACCGCCACATGACAGAGCATAAAGAAGAAATGCAGGTTAACTTAAAAGGTAAGGGCTAGTTAGTGTTAAGTCTGAGCTATTGGCTATCATTTACAATTATAACCCTCAGAGTGGTTATTTGGAAGCAGCTTCAAGAACTGAAAAACTCTGTTTACACCTCCCCAAGCTATATTTGGTCCTAAGTTTTGTTTGTTTTGTTTGTATTGCCTGTTCTGTTTGGTTCTATCCTGGGTTTCTGGGATACACAGCATCTGCTTCCGGACCCTCCAGGTAGTGTTAAAGGTGGACTTTGTCTTGTAATGTGAGTGTCAAGCTGGACCAGTCATTGGTTGGCCTACCCCATAATTTCTGCACTAGCTTTACTGGAGTACATCTTGTAAGCAGGACAAATTGTTGGTAGAAGGTTATGTTGCTGAGTTGGTGTCTCAATCCCTCCACTGAAAGTCCTGCCTAGTTACAGGAGACAGCTGGTTCAGGCTCCATATTCCCCATTACTGGGAGTCTTGTCTTGGGTCACCCTCATAGATTCCTGGGAGTTTCCATTGCACTAGGTTTTTAGCTCATCCCCAAAATGTGCCCTCATTCCTGTTGTCACCATCAGTACTCTCTCCCTCCACCCTCCCCCCCCACACACACACTTTTTCCCTCCTGTAAACAAGAGTTCCCACCCCACCTACTCCCACTTTCCCCATGATATCTATTCTTTTTTCCTGTCCTGGGAGATTCATCATTCTCCCATGATCTCTCTTGTTACTTAGCTTCTCCAAGTCTATGAATTGAAGCATGGTTATCCTTTACTTTACAGCTGATAACCACTTACAGGTTATAACCATATGGTATTACCTCACTCAGGATGATTTCTTTTCTAGTTCCATCCATTTACCTGCAGATTTTATGATGTCATTTTGTAATAGCTGAGTAATACTTCACTGTGTAAATGTACCACATTTTCTTTATCCATTCTTTGAGTGAGGGACATCTAGGTTGTTTCCAGTTTCTGGTTATTACAAATAAAGCTGTTATGAACATAGTTGAGCAAGGGTCCCTGTGGTATGTTGAGTATCCTTTGAATATATGCCAGGAGTGTTATAGCTAGGTCTTGAGGTAGACCAGTTCTCAAATTTCTGAGAAACCACCATATTGGTTTTCAAAATGGCTGTACAAGTTCACATTCCCACCAGCAATGAAGGAGTGCTCCTTTTGCTCCATATCCTCACCAGAATGAGCTATCACTTGTGTTTTTGATCTCAGCCATTCTAACAGGTGTGAGGTGGAATCTCACGATTTGCATTTCCCTGGTGGCTAAGGATGTTGAACATGTCTTTAAGAGTTCCTCAGCCATTAGAGATTCCTCTGTTCAAAATTCTCTGTTTAGATCTGCAAGCACTTTTTAAGTTGGATTATTTGGTTTGTTGATGTCTAGTTTCTTGAGTTCTTTATATAGTTGGGAAATTAGCCCTCTGCCAGATGTGGACTTAGTGAAAATCTTTTTCCATTCTGTAGGCTGCCATTTTGTCTTATTGACAGTGTCCTTTGCCTTTACAGAAACTGTATAGTTTCATGAGGTACCATTTATTAATTGTTTGTCTTAGTGCCTGTGACATTGGTGCTCTGTTCAGGAAATTGTCTTCTGTGCCAATGTGTTCAAGGCTATTCCCCACATTCTCTTCTATCATGTTCAATTTATCTGGCTTTATGTTGAAGTCTTTGATCCACTTGGACTTTAGTTTTGTGCAAGGTGATAGATATGGATCTATTTTTAGCATGTTTTACATGCTAACATCCATTTGATGAAGATGCTTTCTTTTTCCATTGTATAATTTTGGCTTCTTTATCAAAATCAGTGTCCATGGGTGTGTGGACTTATGTCTGGGTCTTTGATTCAATTCCATTGATCAACCTGTCTGTTTTTACACCAATACCATATGGTTTTTATTACTCTAGCTCTGTAGTAGAGCTTTAAATCAGGGATGGTGATACCTCTGCAAGTTCTTTTATTGTACAGGATTGTTTTAGCTATTCTGATTTTTGTTGTTGTTTTTCCATATGAAGTTGAGTATTGTTCTTTCAAGGTCTGTAAAGAATTGTGTTGGGATTTTGATGGGGATTGTGTTGAATCTATAGGTTGCTTTTGGTAAGTGGCCTTCTTTACCATATTAATCCTACTGATCCATGAGCATGGAAGGTATTTTCATCTTCTAATGCCTTCTTTAATTTCTTTCTTCAAAGACTTGAAATTCTTGTCATACAGGCCTTTTACTTGCATGGTTAGAGATATCCCAAGATATTTTGTATTATTTGTGACTGTTGTTAAAGGTGTTGTTTCCCTGATTTTTTTCTCAGCCCATTTATCATTTGCATATAGAACTACTAATTTTTTTTTAATTCATTTCGTGTCCAGCCACTTCACTGAAGGTGTTTATCAGCTGTAGGAGTCCCCTGGTAGAATTTTTGTGGTCACTATGTCTACTATCATATCATTTGTGAATAGTGGTATTTTAACTTCTTCTTTTATGATTTCTATACCCTTCATCTCCATTGTTTGTCTTATTGTTTGTCTTATTGGTCTAGCTAGAACATCAAGCACTGAATTGAATAGATATGGAAAAAGTGGATGGACTTGTCTTATTCCTGATTTTAATGAAATTGCTTTGAGTTTCTCTCCATTTAATTTGATGTTGGCTATAAGCTTGGAAATTGAAATCTAAACTATAATTATCCCAAGCACAGATGCCTAGATGCCAGTATAAGAAGCTGCAGAACTAGAGAGAGTGGGCCTTGCATCTCACCTGGGCAGCCCACCTGGGTGTGGATGCCAGCGAGTCTGCCGCAAGGGCATGAGAACAGGAGAACTGGCACCTTCCCTTGCTGTCTGCAGCATTGGGTGAACTAGCCTGGACAGTGTTGGAGAGTTTGCCCTGGTGGTGAGGATGAGGGAGAGCAAGCAGGCTGACCAACTCAGTTACCACCCAGGTCTAGATCCAGGGCTATGAGTTGGCCCACCTTAACATTCACCCCATCTATGAACTATTGGAGCATGAGAAGGGGTTAGTCCAGCAGACCCAAAACTGTAGGATCTCCATGACATAAGCAACAACAGGATATCCAAGAGAAGTTCCAATGAGGATCCAGAATTGATAGTATAGCAGAAACCAGAGGCTTTGAACTTGAACAATGACTCATTACAATGAACATTTACTAAAAGGTATATTGTAACACACTACAGCTTCCATGACAAGATTTTTATTTTATTTAGTGGGGAGGTTAAAGGTCCTGATGGTAGATATGAAGAGACTGGGAGATGAGTGGGATTGGGGAACATGATGTGAAATCCACAAAGAATCAATAAAAAGTTTCGTTAATGTACAAAGTGGTATTAGACCAAAAAAAAAAAAAAAAAAAAAAAAACCCAATCAACAACAACCAGGGCATACAGCACCGCTCGAGCCCAGCAATCCTACTACAGCAAGCCCTGAGTATTCCAACACAGCTGAAGCACAAGAAAACATCAATAAAACCAATGTTTGTGAGAATCTTAATGAAGAAATCCCTTAAAGAAATCCAGGAAAACACAAACAATAGGAGGAAATGAATAAATCCCCTAAGGAAAGCCAAGACAAAATAAACAGGTAAAGCCAGTGAATAAAACTGTTCATGACCTGAAAATGGAAATAGGAACTGAGGGGATCCCAGAGATGGAAAGTCTGGAGAACCAAACAGGGAATGCAGATGCAAGCACTACCAACAGAACACAAGAGATGGAAGAGAGAATCTCAAGTGTAGAAGATACAACAGAAAAAATTGATATGTTTGTCAAAGTAAATGTCAAATCTAAACAAATTCCTGACACAAAACATCCCTGAAATGTGGGACACAATGAAAAGACAAAACTTAAGAAAAATAGGAATAGAAGAAGGAGAAGAATCCCTACTCAAAAATCCAGATACTATTTTTTAACAAAATCAGAGAATAAAATTTTCTAACCTTAGGAAGGACACACCTGTAAATGTACAAAATAGATTGGATCAGAAAGAAAGTCCCCCTGCCATCAAAACACTAAGCATGCAGAGCAAAGAAAGAATAATAAAAACTTCAACTGGAAAAGACCTTTCAGACATGGTATGAACAAAGTATTTCCTAACATCTTCTGGCAGGTATTTGAATAAGGGTTGCTTCTATCTGACCTGAAGGCAAGATCTATAATGACGGCATTATAACTGAGACGCATAAATATCTTTCAAGAGGAATGAACTCTCTTTGTCTTCAGGGCTTTTCTCACCCTGAGTTGGAAAACCAGGGCTCTGTTGCACTATCCTGCTAAGGTTGAAACAGATTACTCACATCCCATCATTCTTAAAATGACTCTTTGATTCTAGGTGACAGGACATGAGTCAAATTAATTGGAAATGGAAACAAATCATTTGGCAAAACTTAGTAACCATTTAAGTAGTGCTGAAGACAAACCGGGTACAAATCCTTCTGGTATTTTGCTAAATAGTTTTCCTTTTGCATTTTGTACTTTTAGAAAAGACTGGTTTGCTTTTTTAAAACAAGGGCTGGTGAAGAAACTTGGTTGCTAGAGTACTTGCCTGGAATGGCCAAAGCCCTGGATCAGATGCTAAAGACCACATAAACCGCATGTAGTAGCACATGCTTGTAGTCCCAGCCTAGAGAGGTGAAGGAAGGAACTTCAGAAGTTCAAGTTCATCCACAGCTACATAGGGAGGGAGTTTGGAGGGAGTTTGGGGTCAGCCTGGGCTACATGTGACCCTTTCTCAAAACTAAGATTAAAATTAAAATCAAGGGTCTAGTCTAAGAATGAGGGTCAGCAAAGAGCTGCATTACAGAGCCAAGAATATCATAGTTGCAGAAGGCAGAACTATTTTGATATGTCATTGCTTCTAGGAAGAACCACTCTGAATATTTGGTAAATGTCATTAGTCATCAATTATTCCAAAGCAAAGCTAGCATTCCTGAATGAACACACAGATTTTTTTTTTTAAAGAAAGAGTGTCCAGTGAAGACGAACAGATGTTGCAGCCAGGACATGCCTTTGCTGACCCAACAGTGTGGGGCAGCTGCCTGATGCTATTTGACTGGAGTAGGGTAACTATCGTCGTCAAGTTCCTTTCTTGGTAGACTATCTCCTTTTGGGTCCTTGACTAGACACAGGCTTTCTATGGAAGGTTAGCAAAGACAAACAATCATCTTTGTCCATTGGTATAGCTTGCTGGCTTCTCCAACAGTGAGTCCAGCATGGGAGGCAAAAAGAAAACTGGGGTGATGGAGAGGTGTGTGTGGGATAGCTTGGTTAGTAATGTGCCTGCCTCGAAAACATAAGGGCCTGCATTCAACACTTAGAATTCATGTAAAAGCCAGGCATGGTGGTAAGGGCTTACAAACCCAGAACTAAGGCAGCAGAGATAAGCAGATCCCTGGGGTTCACTCCACCTAGCGTGAGTGGGTAAGTGAGACCCAGGCCAGGGAGACAGGACCCTGTCTGAAAAGACAAGGAGTGTGGTACCTGGGAAACAACAGCCAAGGTTGGCCTCTGGTCTCCACAAGAACATGTGTGAGACATATAAACATGCGGGCGTGCATGCATGCACATCTCATGAAGTAAAAGAGAAAGGAAGGGAGAAAGGGAGGAAAAGTGGGAGGAAGGGAAGACGAACCAGGAGACACACTGCCAGAACATTTCTTGGGCTGCTCACTTCCTGTCTGGTGGGTCTTCCTCTGCACACTTTGAGTCTTCTTATGTTTATTTTAAATATGACGTTCAGGCGTTTAAGATGTACTAACAATAGGAATAGGGAGAGTTAACATATACTCCCTTTGACTCCCCCATCATATTCATATTTCTGCATTGATAAGTAGGAAGCCCTTCAGATTTGAGAGACAGAGTTTATGGTCATCTCTTCGACATGTATTTCCACCTCTCTTGTCTAAACATCAAGAAGCAGCATGCCTAGTTTGAATGGCAAGGGCACATTTAATTTGATAAGAAACAAGTCTGTCCAGTTTGAATGCCAAGTGTCTCCCACAGGTTCAGTTGTCCAGCACTTCGCCCAAAGTGATGGGGCTGTTTGTGCCAGCACTTCGCCCAAAGTGATGGGGCTGTTTGTGAGGCCGAGGGGCCTTCAGGACTGAGGTAAAGTGGAAACTTCGGTTACAGCCCCAGGTCCCTCTGTTTCCTGAGCCCCATTCTCTGCTTCCCCCACCATGAAGGACTTCATCCCACATGCCATGAGCCAAATGAACTCCTCCTCCCTGAAGTCTCTTTGGTCAGGCCTGAGTCACAGCAGTGAACAAACCTGATGAGCAGACAGCGTCCCAAGAGGCTGCTTAATTTTGCATTTCTAGGAAGGGCACATGGGGAATTCTGATGACTCCATATCCTCAGGCGTTACAGTTCGGATCCGGAGCAGATGCAGTTCCCTCAAGCCGGCATGTTCCACAGAGGTGTGTCTAACCAGCTGGGTGCTCATAGCTTTTCAGCTCTTTAACCCTCCATGCACAACAAACAAACGAAAAAGCTGGCTGGTGTGGTGGCGCACACCTTTAATCCCAGCACTTGGGAAGCAGAGGCAGGTGGACCTCTGTGAGTTTGAGGCCAGCATGGTCTACACAGTGAGTTCCAGGACAGCCAGGACTGTCACACAGAGAAACCCTGTCTCAAAAAGCCAACCAACCAACCAAACAAACAAAATAAATCTCCTTGTATCCAAGGCTAAGTCAGGACAGCAGCACCCATCTGACTCTAAAATTCTAGAGTTTGAATCCTGCACAAATTTCTCAAGCCCACCCTTAGCTCTTTGTGTTTATAAAGCACCTTTTAATTTTTAGTTTATTTATTTTATTTTGAGAATTTCATGTATGAGCACTATAGGTACATCACATTCTCCCCTTCCTTGTCCCCTACAACTAACTCCTCCCATGTCTGCCACACTCCCTCTCAAATTCATGAACCATTCTCCTATAATTATTGTTACATCTCTGCGTGTATATACGTGAATACAACCTCCTGAGTCCATTTAGGACTGCCCATATGTATCTATGTTCAGGAATGAGCATGGGAGACTGGATAACCTATCAGGGGCCAGTTGGTGGTATCATTGTGTAATTCTTGTTTAGATGACCATGTTGAGATTTTATGGGTACAGCTCCATGACACATATAGAAGACACTATCATACAGTAAACAGCCAGTCCTTTGGCTCTTGCAATCTTCCTACCCTGTCTCCCACGATGTTCTCTGAGTCTTAGATGTATGGGTTGTGTTAAAGATGCATCCTTTGGGGCTATGTGAACACACACACACACACACACACACACACACACACACACACACACACACACAAAAGCTTTGTTGGTGAGGGGTGAGAGCTATACTTTTCTGTGTACATAAGAAATATTTAGAATGAAGTTATAAATTATACAGATTTAGGATAATAGCAATAATAGGTTCTCCTCTGGGACCTAGCCGTGGAGAGCTGACTAGGTTTCAGTACCAGGCCTAGATTCCCTCCTGTTCAGCAGGCCTCAAGTCTAATTAGATAACTATTAGTTGCCTCTGAGATATAAACATCATCATTGCACTCTTGGGAACGTCTTGCTTTGCTGGTCATTGTTGTGGTTCATAGATTTTACAGCTGGATAATTTTAATTGCTTTTTTCCCTTGGCAGTTTGCATAGCACCTTTGAGTACCGTGAGAGGTACTTCTTAGGAAGGGGCTAGACTCACAAAAGATCTTGGGATGGAGAGATGGCTCAGCAGTTAAAAGCACTTGCTCTTGCAGAGGATCCAAGTTCAATTCCCCAGAATCCACACAGTAACCCACAACTGTCTGTAACTCCAGTCCTAGGAGATCTGGCACTTTCTTTTGATCTCCACAGTTACATGGTATAATACACACATGCAGGCAAACATGCACATACATCTAAAATAATAAAATAAGTAAATCTACTTGAAACAAAGTTTTTTAAAGATTTAAAAATTCTTTATGTGTGTGGATGGGGGAGGGGGTTGTGTCTGTGTGTAGGTATGTGCCTGCAGGACAGGTGCCCACAAAAGCCAGCGGTGGTGTTGGATCTCCTGGATCTGTTGAATTATGAACTACTAATGTGGGGGCTGGTAACTGAACTCCAGTTTCCCACAAGCATGGTATGTGAGCCAACTCTACAGCTCCAGTTGCCAGTGATCTTGAGAAGCTCAGCCTGAAAGAGATGTAACAGTCACCAGGAAAGTAAGGAACAGTGGAACAGCCAGATGTCATCAGCCTGAGGAAAGGAACAGAGCCAAGATGACAGTGCAGCCATTTTAACCCTGTCAGTTACTGACTTTCAAAAATGCAGTAGTCTTATAGGGACTATGAAGGTGGGATATAAAAGCTTCATGGTTTTATTTGGTTTGGCTTCCTATTACAAATTAGAAAATATATTTTATACTTAATAATTACTCTTCAATCGAGTTAATCAATTCAATCCCAATGAATTAAAAAGGAGTTTTTTTTTGTTTTTTTTTTAATCAACGTCTGTCTGTGTACAGTAATATTCACTCAGGAATTAAAACTTTTACATGGAAAATACTCAGCCCAATCACTCTGGCTGGTATTTTTCCACTTTCTGCCTGTTACTCCTACATGAGACTGCTTACTAAGAATTCTGATCAGTTGATAAGTTTCTCTTTTGACATCTAGGTGTAACCCCTTTGGAACTCTTCCAAGACAGCCTACAGACCTAGAACAGTAGGCTCCTGTCTGGGCTTTAGTTTCCTGATATTTAAATTGAAAGTCTTTCCAAACTCGGGCCTCAGGTCCTCTGATTTGTGTTCCCAGGTCTGCACAGTATATTAAGATGCGCTGAAGGGGCCAGGTGGTGGTGGCGGCACACACCTTAAATCCCAGAACTCCAGAGTCAAAGGCAGATGAATCTCTGTGAGTTTGAGGCCAGCCTGGTCCACAGAGCGAGTTCCAGGATGGGTTCCAAAGCTTCACAGAGAAATCTTATCTCAAAAGACAAAAGCAAAACAAGACAAGAAAAAAAAAAAAAAAAAAAAAAAAAGAGTGAAAAGAGCCTTCAATGACAAAAGGCGATTCCTTCAGGGTGCAACATTTGGGTCATCTAGAATACCTATAGTAATAACCTCAAAGTGTCCTTTCCTCTAAACAGATTTATTAGTTATTATTTTTATGTGTATGTGTGTGCACCTGCATGAGTCTTCATGCACTACACTCACGAAGGAGACTTTGGAAGCCAGAAAAGGGCACTAGATCCACAAGAATTGGAGTTACAGGTATTTATAGGCTGTCATGTGGGTGCTGGGAACTGAACCCAGGTCCTTTATGAGAGCAGCAAGTTCTCTGAACCATTGAGCCATCTCCCAAGCCCTAGTCCTTTCCCTTTTATAAGCTACAATCTTATGATGAAAGATGAGAACGTCACGAGGCATTTTGTCTACTGCCTTTGTCACCAAAGCTGAGAATTTCCTTAAGTGTTCCTGCCTACCATTTTAACCTTGTGTGTTCCCTGCACTAAGCATGCTCAAAATCGTGTTGGACAGTTTACTTCTTTAAGACCCTGAACTTACCATGTTCTGAAATGGTTTTCTACAGGGATATTTATGGACTCTGGGAACAAAATTCCCATGATTCCTTGGTTCAAGGAAGGCATTGCTTTGAAAACAATGTTCATGCTTTATTTATCTGCTATAGATAGTAAATCTTTCCTTAGTGTTTTATTTTTGGTCAGTCTTGCATTGGCTTTGCACACACCATGATACTGTATTTGCTTAGACTACAGCTACGAGGAAATGAATTCTGTCAATAAGCTCTGTGACCTTAGAAACAATTTCTTCCTTCATTGGAGCCCCAGATAAGAATATAGACCAGCCCTTACCTTGATTTCAGCCTAGTGAGATGTTGAACCCTTCTGAAAACACAATATGAAGATAACACAGTAATTTGTTTTATTTTTAGGTGCTAAACCTAGGCTTTGGTGTTAGCAATGGGTATAGGCAAAGGTAAAGACAACAGGCTTCAATAAACATGAGATGGGGAAATTAAATCTCTCAGGGATGGTGAGCACAATTTTGATCTCAACCTGCTAACACTGCTACCATGTCTTGATGGGGGACTGAGCATTGGCATTCTTTCTCTGATTTTTAGTTGGTTGGTACCAGGGATCAGTCTACTCTAGTGGCCCCAGGCTTTTCCTGCTGCCATCTTTCCCAGCAAGATGAATTTATTCCTCTGAACCACGGGTCAAAATTACTTTTCTTCCTTTTCATTGCTTATTGTAAGGAATTGGATCCTAGCAACAAGATGGGTAGCTAATATATTGTCTTAGTTAGGATTTCTATTGCTGTGAAGAGACACCATGACCACAGTAACTCTTATAAAGGAAACAATTAGGGCTGGCTTACAATTCAGAGGTTTAGTCCATTGTCATCATGGTGGGAAGCATGATCGCATGTAGGCAGACATGGTGCTGGAGAAGGAGCTTAGAACTGCAGAAAACAGGAAATGAACTGAACACACTTCCTCCAACAAAGCCACACCTCCTAATAGTGCCACTCCCTATGAGCTTATGGGGGCCAATTACATTCAAGCTACCAAATACACTGACCAGAACATTTAATATTGCACTGTGCCTGTGTCAACAGCTTATTTAGTCCCACTCTGTAAACTGGGACTGTCTTATAAAATTGATAAAATAATTACATGGATTGAAATCACTTATCATAGAAGCTGGAACATAGTTGAAAGCAAAATATAAGTTTTCCTTATTCCTAACATTTTCAATGGTGGCAAACTTCAGTACATGTTTAAAATAACTTAGCATGGTCATATGGTACTTTTCCAGGCTATTTTCCACTATTTTATTTTCAAACCTCTTATCTTCAATACTTGAAAGAAGATATCACTAAATTAAATTTATGGGAGGCTATTGTTTTTGGACAGAAGCCATGCATTAGGCACAACAGTAAAGAAAGACCAAACCAGAGAGGAGTCACTCAGGCAAAGTACTACAACATCAAATTCAACTTTGAAACTGACCAGTTTTCAAAATAGCATAAATATGAATCTAGCAGCCACCCAAAAGGGACCAGATTTACCTGAGCCAACATGCTAAAGAAAGCCCCTCTGTGATAATCCCATAAGGAAAGGTAAGTTTGAAATGACCAATTTCCCATTTTATTCATTATTTCTTCTTTTATTTGTCCTTTTCAGCCTTCAAAGCCAAACATCCTCTGTTCCGTTTCTCAGGGTGACAAGCATGGATGAAACACTGTACAATTCATGGATCACCCATAAAACTAAATTCATCTTTAAACTTTAAGTGTAATTTTGTCTTTAGATGATATCGTTGGCCCCATTACAGAGATAGAGAAACTAGACTTCAGGTCAGAGAAGTGGTGGCAGGCTGGGAGATTCCAAACCTGGTATTACTCAAACCACATGAAACGCAAGGAAAGGGAGGAGAGTTGAAGACTTTTTATTTCTGAGTCAAAATGAACTGTGAGTGTGTTTTGCAAAAAACAGAAAAAATATTTCTTAGTAATGGTTTATCTGTTAGTTTCACATGCTAAAAATATCTTTGCCTGACTAACAATATAGATGGAGAAGATGGATGTGTGGATGGATGGATGGATGGATGGATGGTTGGATGGATAGACACATAGTGTGATGGTTAGTTTCAATTGTTAACTTGGCAAGATCAGACTTACCTGGGAAGTCTCAATGTCAGGATTGGTTTGGTGTGTGGACATGACTGTGGAGGATTTTCTTGTTTGGATTTGGAAGAACCACCTCAACTCTTAAGTGGCTCCATTTCATGAGCTGGGTCCTCCGTTGAATTAAAAGGAGAGAGCTTCTGGCTGTGGGTGCAATGTGACCAGCCACAGTGACTTCCCTGCCATGACGGTTATAACCTTGAACTGTGAGCTGAGATGATCCGTTTTCCTCCTTAAGTTACTTTTGTTCAGATAGATAGATAGATAGATAGATAGATAGATAGACAGACAGACAGACAGGGTGGCATTTTGAAATTCCTTAGCATGTACTTATTGCAAGTTATGGCTCTCTCCAGGGAAGCATCATTGTTGGTCTGAATTTAGTGACTTAAAGACTCAAGCATAAAATCGAGAGGGAACCACTGCTTGTAGATAAATGTTTACAATAACCCTTTACCAGTGCCTTGTTGAGTCTTTAGAAGCTTATGAAGAGAACCTATGATGAGTCTTCTTTAAATTTTAGTAGGATAAGTTTAAGTATATGAATGTATTCACATGGCCTTGAGTTTGTAACAGTGGCCATCCTTTTGAAAGTTGTTCTTTGCAAGTTATGTCTCTTCCTTTTTTGTTTATGGAGACAGAGTTTCTCTGTAGCTATGGAGCTAGTCTGGAACTCACTCTGTAGACCAGGCTGGCCTCAGACTCATGGAGATCTGCCTGCTTCTGCCTGACAAGTGCTGGGAATAAAGGTGTGTGCCACACCACCCAGCAATTTTTCAGAATTCCAAATTCAAAACAAAACCCATGTCTAAATGAGTAAGATGGTAAACGCAATTCTAAATATTCTTTTCTTAGTTTTCCTGAACCCAAAACATCTTTTGATCTTCAAGATACCATCAGGATATGCAAATGCCCCTTCTTAGGGTTTAGTTCTGTATGCCATGTAATACAAAACATAAACATTATTAGTTCTACTGGGTTGCAGTCCATTTTTGTGTTCTAGTGGGAGAAGAAAGAAACGGGAGACACACACAGAAGTGACTCAGCACATTACACCCCTGCTATCTGCTCCTTATCATAATGGTAAGGGCTGTTGTACCCTTAGATTTCTCAAGATAGAGCTTTGGGCATGATAGCCTGTTCCATCCTCTAGGGTCCCAGCCCTTGAAGAAAACAGATTCCTTTGCACCAAGTCTCATCTCCGAAGTATTAGATTTTGAGAGGTAGATGAGTGGACCTGGACATGGCAACATGTTTAGTCTGTCTTTCTCATTGGGTAGACCCAGATGCTGTTTTGGGTAAACTATTTCAACTTTTTTATTCCTCTCTGTGATTGATGAGGGGAGAAAGGACCAGCTGGAATGGAAAGAGGACATAGATGAGGCAGGTTACAATTTTGCCTTATGCTGGACATTCAAATGAAATACAAAGATATTTGAATATCAGAGATGTTCACTGAGAGATCATATTAAATTGTTTCCTCTTTTCCCTCTTCTTTCTTTTTTGTTTGTTTTTTGAAGTTCTCTATAGCCCAAGATGGCCTTGATCTTACAATCCTCCTGCTTTAGTGCCTTTGTTAGGAGTGTGCCCCACTACTCCTAGCTTCATATTAAATGTCTTATATATGAAGAAGCAATACTGAAAAACATTTTTTTTCAGATACATACTAAAGTTGATCAATATTGATAAAGTGGCAGAAAATAGGAGTGAAAAAATGGATTTTATATATATATATGAAAAACTTTTAACTATTTAAATCATTTAGTTTGTATAGGAGGCTTGTTGTATGCACACATAAGGAAAATTGAAATAATTTTCCATTCAGTGGTCTGAAGGTTATAGCAGGAGATGAGGGCCATGGAAGTGAGAGGAAAGCAGGAAACAAGGAAGGCACGGCAAGACAGGGATGCAGCATGGTTTTGGTGCATAGACTGCATTCGGCACTCAACACCAGCACTGGGTGAACTCATCCCATAGATGATAAATTCTAAACACAAGCCACCTGCAAATCTTGTTCTCAGTGCTTTCCTCCAGATTTGCATCAGGGGTGGTTAATCTTCATTGTCAGCTTGGCTGGGTTTAGGACCGCCTGAGTGAAATGCCTTTGTATATGTTAGTGTGGTGCTTCCAGAAAACGCTGAGGGAAAGACACACTTTGAACAGGAGTGGCCCCAACCCACAAAATGAGGACTGAGACTGAATAAAAGGAGGGAAAGGGGAAAGTCAAGTAGTCATTGGCATTCCCCTCTCTCTGATGTTGTGCACTGGTGTGAGCAATCATAAACACACACCTAAATGGGAATGGACTCAGCCATGCCCTCCTAGCAGATAAAAATAGGATATGGATACAATGAACTCACTGAGAAGACTGCTAGGCAGTAGGAGACAGGTATCTTTCTAGAACATTTCATTTTATCTGCTTCTTGTCATTGCCCTTGTCACCATCTTTCAAATTTCCAAATCCCTGTTCATTTCAACTATCACGTGGGTTCTTCTCTCCCATGTCTTCTATCTCTGAAGAGCTATTTCTGCTCTAGCTGTTTCATCTACTAAAAATTAAGCACCGTATACATAGCTTAAATGTACAGACACAGTCTTAGTCACATGACTTTGATATATATGTGTGGTGTATTTTAATTCATGGGTTGGTTCAGGGAGCCTTGCTCCTAATGGGTCCAATGACCTGTGATGGATGTGTGAAGATGGCAAAAGGAAGAAAACTCTGACCACCTATTTCAAATAAGTGGCCCCGGATAGCCTGGTTCTGTTTTATTTATACCATTTCAATAGTTTGCATGAAAGTTTTGCAATCATATTTTCGTCCCTAAGTTTCCAATAATAATTACAATAATTGACAGTTTGTTCCCTTACCTTATTCTCCTTCCATCCCCCAATTTTACCACTGGTAACCATTACCTTCTTGATTCATAGCTCTAATGTTAATTCTGAGAGGAAATTGTAGACAAGGCATTCCTAAACACTTTGTGTGTTTATTTGAGGCTGAAAATAGTGTGGGACCTGGCAGGAAAGAAACTCCAGCAACAGTTAAGAGCATAAGCATTTGCAACAAACAAAGGAAGTTTTCTTACTAGGCACAGCTACAGATAGAACAGTGTGCCCAGTAGCTAGCATATGCTGTTACAGCGTCATGAAGAGTGAAAGAGAATTTTGCCTCTAATGGTTAATGTTTATCTCTAGTCAAATCTAAACTCTCACAATCAATTCATCCGTCAAGGCTGAATCGATTCATTCTTCATTCTATACTACTCTATCTCCTATTGGGGTTATACCAGGTTTTATCCTCTCTTCCTGTAAACCACATAACTTAAAAGCTTAGTCTAGGTAGTTGGCACTGCTTATCTCTTGTTCTCATGTCCCCTTCCTCTTAGCTTCCTACAGCTCCTTAGCTTTCTTAGCTCCTATAGTATTGGCACAGTTAAAGATCAAGGGCATTGTGTGTTTCCATGATTCGGCTTCATTCCCCGTTCTTAGACCGTTCCCATTAACTCTTGACACCATCTATTCATTTGCATTACTCTTAGACTCTTGTGGTTAAAATAATTTTCTCTAGGGCAATTATGTAAATTTGTAATATCCTTATGAGCTTCTGTGATTCTTTCAGGTCAGTCACAAGTTACATTGGAAGGCAATTTCCTGTTCTTGAGAAGCCTCAATTCATGGTCATACCTGAAACATTGAAGGCTTTAGAGGCTGAATAAGATTCACTGTATTCTTCCAACAACATCCCCTTTGGCTTTCCCAGAAGAGAGTCACCAGGGGAAAGTTTTCCTAATGCAATAGCCATTTCATGTATGGCTCTAAGAAAGTGAAACTAGAGGCAGCCAGCAATATGATTTGTGTAAGGAAAACAAGGAGAGCAGATAGCACATATGCTCCTGAGGTCACGCCCAGAATTATACAGCAAACTACCCATTGGCCTTGCCAAGAATGGGGCAAATTCTCCCAACAGATCTTTGCCAACAGATCTTGTTTATACTATCCTCAGGCCTTGTCCTTTGAAGAAGTCACATGACTTCTGGCACATGGGGACATAGGCTTTCATATTACTGATTCATAGGTTTTCACCCAGTTTCTCCCCTTTTCATATGATGTATAGAATGCACCTGTCCCAGTCTCCCTTTACCACAAGAACACACGAGGTACAAGTTAACACCAAAATGTCTCCAGAGACAAATTGATCATTGCTGTTATGTTGAGTGGGAAGATTCCCTTAAGCCAGAGAAAGAGGAAAGCACCATCCTCATGATTAATACTCCAGATCCCACCAAAAACCCAATAAAACCCCTGTCAGTGGGCAGCCTGGGTGTCCAATTTCTTCAACTCTTTTCTGCCCAAGTAAATCTAGAATCACAGCAACAAGGCGATGGGTCATGTCTTCCTGTATATGTTTCTCTAATTTGTTGATGAATAAAACACTGACTGGCCAGTAGCCAGGCAGGAAGTATAGGTGGGGTTATCAGATGAGAATTCTGGGGAGAGGAGACAGAGTGAGCGAGCTGCCAGGAGATGCCGTGTGTTTACTGGGAAGATAGGACACTGGGCATCCTCTGGTAAGATAAGGCTTAATAGTTATGGGTTAATAATTAAGAGAAAGCTATCCAGTAGGAAGCCTAAACCATCAACCAAACAGTTTATAATTAATATAAGCCTCTGTGTGTTTACTTGGGGCCAAACAGCTGTGGGACCAAGTAGGAAAGAAACTCCATCTATAAGGTACTTCAAGTCCTGACTGAGAATCATGATCTTCATTAAAGACCTGCATGCAGAGGTCCTAAGCTGCTTAGACTCTCTGGAAGGAGTGACATTTGATCTTAATAGCAAGACCCTTTAGTCCACACCTAGGATTATGCTAATGGTTAGGCAGAGCCATAGATAATCTCAGGCAGGCTGCTCTACCCCTAGGCCTGAGGAAAGCAGGGTTGCTGGGACCTGAGGTCTACCAGTCCTAATGAGATTCAGTTTCCAGGTTGTTGAACAGGTCGGGGGATGGGACACTCCAAGAAAACAAGGCCCTGTCCCCACACTCTTTAATTGTACTAACTAACAAGCTGGGAACTATAACTAAAGCATGTCCCTACATTCTGTGAGCCATTCTGACAAATTATCAACCCTGAGAAGGAAGTGGAGGGTATCTCAAATTGAACACAAGGAAGACACCACACCTACCTACCTACTTTTTTGATGGGCCTTCTTTCTCAAAGCTGTGTTATTTCATAGTAAAATCTGCTTCCCCTCTGACTCAGACAACCCATTTCTGGCCACAGTCTTCATATTTGAATCTTACTGTTTCACAACTCCTACCAAGGATTGGTAGGTGAAGTTAGAGATGAGGTACCCATGGAACTTTATGGCTGTTTCTTGGTAGATGTTCAGACTGAATGCTCCTTCGTGGTTTAAGATGCAGTTGGTTTCTTCCTTACACAGCAGAAACTAAGTACTAGGAAAAAACCTAACCCAATTGCCACATATCCATATTAAGACAAAGGGTCTGTATCCTAAAGAAACCCAAATTTTCTTGTCATCTTCTTTGTGAGTTTGTCTCTCCTTTCAAAGGGGATCATGGGAATTACCCAAGAAAAGAGATCTGATTCACCATGGTTTGGGAAGGGAAAAATAGTCACCTTACCCGTGAATATGCCATCCATCTCATGAATATGCGTGCAACATCTTAAAAACCCACAACACATGTGATGATGCCTGCCTATAGCTCCAGTACATGAGCCATACCTGCCAATCTGGTAGAGAATACTTTTACACACCTCCTTTTATGATGGGAGAAATGCAACTCTTTATCTGAAATTGAAGGATATATGCTCTTTCTTGTTTTTGGTGTATTCATGTACTTGCTACTCAGTTGATGGTTTTATCTTGGGTATGTGTAGGCCAGTTAACCTTGGATATCCTTCCTCAACAGCTCAGCACATTGACCTGGGGCTTGCTAAGTAGGGTAGGCCGACTGACCCTTGTGCCTCTGGAACTTGATCATCTCCATCACTGCTAGAATTACAAGTGTGCATCACCACACTTACTTTTCTTTAACTTTTAAAGATTTATTCCTTTCATGTGCATTGGCATTATTTTGGCTGCTTATGTGTCTGTATGAGCATGCCAGAGCCTCTAAAACTGGAGTTACAGACAGTGGTAAGCTAACACATGGATGCTGGGAACTGAACCTGGGTCCTCTGGAAGAACAGCCAATGCTTTTAACCTCATCAACATGGATTCTGGGGATTAAACTCAGGTTCTTGTGCTTGCAAGAGAATCACTTCACCCAATTAGTTACCCCCAGTCCCATAACTGCACTCTTTCTTTGTAATCTAAGAACTCTTTATATCCAGGTAAATTAAAAAAAAAAAAAAAAAAAAAAAAAAGGCTAGCTTTTTCTTAGAACATTACAGAGAGTTACAGATTTTTTTTTTAAAAAAAAGATTAATAGTAGCCAGTGTTCTTAACCACTGAGCCACCTCTCTAACCCCCAGCCACAGGTTAGAAGAGGATGAATAACAAATATTCATGTCACTCTACTTCTTGAGAATGAATACAAGTTCCTTGATTCAGCTTTGTTCTTGATATGATAGCAGCTATGCTTATGTAACATAGAAAGAAATGATCCCCCCCATATTATTTTCTAGGGCTTAAATCATATCCATCTCCTCAGAGGTTTTTCATTTGCCACCACCACCAGGGCCCTGCTGCATCCTCTTTGACTCTCCTAAATTAAGC
Organism: Cricetiscus sungorus; assembly: GCA_030556225.1. Classification (NCBI taxonomy): domain Eukaryota; kingdom Metazoa; phylum Chordata; class Mammalia; order Rodentia; family Cricetidae; genus Cricetiscus; species Cricetiscus sungorus. Next base: position 7,494,601 of record JANBXA010000180.1, read on the forward strand.
TCTGGGTTAAAACTATTTCAGTTTTCACTTAGTTATCACACCAAATGTATTGACGACAAAAAACAAAAACACCCTCAAAAACGCTGATCATTTTAAATCTGAATTTATGTTTTGAAATAAAAATGCAACAAACTCTCATAAAATTGACACATGGGGACACACTTTAAAATATCACCACATGCTACATTTACTTAGAGTTAATAGATCCTGTCTAAAACAAGAACCTACCAGTTATAAATGTAAGTTCCTTCCTCTCTCGAGCAAAAAGGAAGCTTCTGTGAAATGAGGGACACATCAGGACAGCCAGCATTGGCTCAGCACCTCCAGGAAGCCTGGAGCACAGCCTCTTTGATGGGGCTGGACTCCATTGTGCATGTTCCCCAAGTCCTGTGTGCCACCGTCCTCTAATCTCTGGTGACAATGTAAATATCGCCGTTGCTTTTCTTTTATTGTAAACTTCAACAGAAAAGTCAGCATGCTTACAGACTCTGGACATGGAGTTCAGGGATCTTTCTGGAGACGACTCTCTCCACTTTGGGAAGCCCCCTTTCAGAAGTTTCTGATCTGGCTCACTTTCTCACATGATGGCTTGGACCTTGGGGACATCCTCCACACAAACGAGTACTCATGAGATGGGTCCAGCTGGTAGTCCTTTCTGGAGTTGTGCCCATGACTGCCACATCTCTCCAATTATAGGAGATTCATCCCCCTGCCCACACACACGTTCTGATTTACAGCTGGTGTTTTAATATGTTCCTACATAATTTCTTTATTTCATTCTAATAATCAACGATTTGAGGCTGTGACATAACCATCCTTTAGATATTTTGCTGGTCTGTAAAATTAAGCTGATTTGTATAAGAAGAAGTAAGAAACAAATGCTGGTAGATTTAGCACCTTGGCATCATGTCTGATGGATTATAGCCTTCAAAGAGTCAACCAATTTCGCACATGTCTTCCTCCCACATAAATACTCAAGTGTTTTCAATCATAAAACATGATTTTTTTTTAAACAACAAATACATGCTTAGGGCAAACATCACAAAGCCAGTAGCTACTATGAATGCTACTGGTGGTCCAACACTTCATTTCCATACATCACTTCCAAAATAAAGGGTTAAGCCTTTGACTCTGCCCACGGATTCAAGTTCTAAGACATATCATTTGACACTATCATTTCTATAGTTTAATAAAAGCTAGAATGACATTCTTAATGTGTGTAGGGAGTATAAATTTACACCTGAAAGTTTAACTTTTCCATAAGTATTTCAAAATGTATAGTATCACCAAATCTTGCTAATAAAAAAGAGTAAATTTATAATTTCCTCTATAATGATAGTACCAGCATTGACATTTATTTGTTCCTAATTAATTTTTGTTTCAACTACCTGATGTTGAACTTGAGGTAGCTGCATTGTGGTTGCATTGCTAGGGCAGTGGTACCATCTGAAACTTCAGATTTGACTTAAATGAGAGGGAAATCAAGTCTCCCCGACACCGTTTCCTCATTGGCATTCAAAACAAAGAACAAAGAGAAACAAAGCCCCCAATCATTTCCTTAGTGATAAAAGTACAGTTCTTTTGTGAGCATGGACACAATACATGGAATCTGTTTCTTTGCATGAAAAGTAGAGTCAAGGGAAAAGGACTCAAATTCTGTCGCTACCTTCCGGTTAACTCGAGTGAGAATGTGCATAAACTCAAGCTTGTGTGCATACAGTTTCAGCATGGCGCACAGTGATTGGATGAACCAGGACCCATCCTTTGAATTTCTCCAGGAGTAGTAACCTACAAGGCAAAATACAAGGCACCGTATATACCTGCCATCACTTCTTACCATCATTTTAGCAGATGCATTTCATTTTTACATAACCACGATAAAAATAAACTTCCAAGGTCTTATAAGCCATAAAAAGGAAAAAGAATTAACACCTTTGGTCTCTGGAGAAATGATATTGAGGGGGAAAATATATATTATACAAACCTCACTGCTCTCAGCAGGAAGCATAAATAATAAATAAATAAATAAAAGGCAGTTATGGACTGACTGCCATTGAATTCCTCTGAGTTTTACCTTCTGGTCTCTTTCCCATTAGGGAAGGACAAGTAAGAGTGAGGAAGAGAAAGACGTGAAGACACAAATGCAAAGATATTCGAGCAAAACCATGTAGACCACTTTGTGTTTCGGTCGGAACACATCTGATTTTAATACTGGCTTAGGCAGGAAGTAAATTCCTTACATACACACACTTTCAATGTGTCTTTAGACTTACTTTATGTGTCTGAGTCCTTTGCCTGTATGTATGTAAAATGTAGCACACAAGTGCCTGATGCCCATGGAGTTACAGATGGTTGTGAACCACTGTGCGTACGTGAGGACCTGAACTCAGGTCCTCTGCATGAGCTGACAAGTGCTGTTAACTACTACTATCTACTCAGCCCCCTATTTATACACACTCTAAAGAATGCCATTAGCTTGCCTATGGGGCATCTGAATGAATATAATAAATAGTATTCAAAAAGCCGAAGAAGGAAATAAGTACTTTTTTAGTATTTTCACATTAACTTATGAACTCATTGCATTTACTATAGAAGTACACTGCCTGGAAAGATGCCTTGTGGATAAAAGAAACAAGATTGAGTATTTTTCATTTATTTGTTATAATAAATTTATTTACTTACTTATTTTGTGAGTATGGCTGTACATGTGCCAGTGTACCACGTGGTACTCAGAAGATAATTTGTGGGAGTCAATTTTCCCCCTCTACAATGACACATATACATATATACATACAGGTCCACACCCACAAACCCACAAATTCAATACCTTCTGTATGTGTGAGTGTTGTGTGTGTGTTTGTGTGTGTGTGTGTGTTGGTTTAAATAAGAATGGCCCCCATAGTCTCATATGCTCTAATACTTGGTCCCCAGACAGCGGAACTATTTGCGGAGGACTAGGAAATGTGGCCTTGATGGAGGAGCTGTGTCAGGTGGCCTTTGAGGTTTCAGGAATCCATGCCATTCCCAGTTAGCTCTCTCTGCCTTGTGTTTATAGATGGAGATGTAAGCTCTCAGTACTGCTCCAGGACCCCACCTCGCCTTTCTTACCAGGACTGTCATGGACTCTATCTAACCTTCTGTAACCATGGGATCCAAATTAAGCATTTTCTTTCATAAGTTGCCTTGGTCATCGTGTTCTGTCATGGCAATAGAAAAGTAACTAAGACAACATTTAGTTATTTTAGGGATGTAAAAAAATCTTTGTGAAGGGCATATAAAAATCTTAATGGCCTTTAAAGCATAGTCTTTACTGTCAACTCTAGAGTTAGACACAATGCAACTCATCTAACATCCACACACAATGCAACTCATCTAATATCCACACAGAACACACAGTGTAACTCATCTAACATCCACACTGAACATCCTCCAACACATCCCTACCAGGTGCTGTGGAGTAAGCATACAGGAAGTCGGCTTCCACTGGTATCTTCTGACAGGCCATGTCATCCTCAGTTCCGCTGTCCGTCTCAATGCCACAGTCCAGCTCTGTGCCGCGGCAGGCCTGTGAGTTAGAAGACAAACTTTTCTTTAAAAAAAAAAAAAAATTATGTGACACACATAACGTGTAAAAGCTGTAAGAGCAGTGTGAAAACTGGTTCCAATATAGGAGCAACATTGAAATGTACCCCATATTGTCTAAGTGGTGGGTTAAATAAACACAAATGTAACAGTTCCATAGCCCCCAAACAAAAAGTAAATAGTGTTAACTACGTTAATCTCTTTGTAACCGGGCACTGGGCTGCTCAGAGCACTACCTGGATGATGAATAGTTTGGGCTTTCCAGTCAGACTTCGGCAATAGTCCCCTCTGAAGTAACTAGTTAGTTTTCTCAGGTCAATAGGCCCATTTGTTCCAAAAATTACTCCTTCATCTCCATGGCTTAGAATCACACAAACGAAACTGCTCCTTCTGCTGTGATCTTCTTTAGAAACTGGAAAGGCGTTTGCAAATAATCGGTATGAGGGTATGACAAAGAATCTGTGGTTGTTTGATTTGTATCTAGTTTTCTCATTGGACCAAGATGGCTTTGAATTGACAATTTTCCTTCCTGCCTTAGCTTCTTGAGTTCTGGGGTTACTGGGTTACACCATGACCACAAGATGAAGAAACTGACACTAGAAGTACAAGACCATTCAAATCTAACATAGGCAGAGCACATTTGGAACCATTTGGAGGGTGGTGACATGATTAATTTTCTTTTCAATTTTTACTAATATATATAAGCAGCCAAGTATGGTGGCACATGCCTTTAATCCCAAAACTTGGGAGGCAAGGGCATTATAGCTAGACCATAATAAAGTAAAATTACCCAATAATGGCCATTCTTTGAGAATTCCATCCATGCAATTTGATCATATTTATCCCCACACAGACACCCCCAACTGCTCCTGGATCCTTCCTCCCAACTTTCCAGCTTTGCTTTGTGTTTTTAAAATAACACAGGGTCCAATTTGTGCTGGCCATATACCACCGGAGCGTGGTCAACCCACCAGGGACTACACTCTTACATAAAATGAACTCACCCTCTTTCAGCAGCCACTGACTATCAACAGCTCCCCAACCTAGAGGTGGGGGCTCATGCCCTCTCCCTTTCATGTTAGAATGCTGACTGGCTAGATCTTGAGCAGGCAACACCAACAGCTGTGAATTCCCGAGTGTAGTATTCCTGTCACACCTCCCATTTGGTGCCCCACCCCTAACCCTACCTCTGCCACCTTTGGTCTTAAAATCTTTCTGCCCCATCTTCTGCAATGGTCCCTGAGCCTTGCATGTGTGTAGGGGTTGGGGTAAGAATGAGCCATTTCTGGCTGAGTTCTGCATACATTTTGTCTCCGTCCTTTGACCAGTTGTTGGATGCTTCTTTTAACTAATTATTTCTTACCATTTTTCAGCAATTCCACAATTTCTTCACGAGTAAGATCGTTCTTGTTCCGGACTTCATATTTCAGGCCCATGAATGTCTCCCTGAGGTTGGCTGCATCAACATCAGTGCCAGAGCGAGGTGTCATTCCTTGGGATAGAAAGAACCTCCCTCAATTGAGATTTAGAAGAATGACTGCTTTGAGGTTAAATGAGCTATTCAGCAATTCACACAACCAATGAACTCTTTCTTTTACATGTTATAAAAACTCTACTTATTTTGATCATGGCCACAGAGTCTGTAAACTGTTAGCACACAAGACATTTCATTGTATTAGCCTGCTAGAAGCCGTCGTGGTGGAGACATCCTCTACAGCAGCTTCAACAGTGAAAATAAGAGGGGACTTCAGATGCCTGGTAATAGAGGTTTGTTTGATACATTGTGATTTGTTTATATGATGGGGTGCTATGTCACCATCTCATTCGCTCATTTATTGGCACAGTCTCACGTTGTAGTCCAACCTAGTCTTGAACTCACAAACATCTTCCTAGATGCTGGGATTATTAGCACAGGCCACCATGCTCAGTTCATGATGAATATTTTCTAAGACCATGAGGAAATAATCATTGATATTTTAAAAAAATTGGTAATTTATTTTTCTATCATGATAATATCCAGTAAATAATTTTAGAAAGACAGAAAAAAAAAAAGTATGTGAACTTAGCTTTGCTTATATAGCTTACTCACAGACACTATATTTTATTCTGTGTTGAATCAATTTTAAGATAGTACTACTTGCACATGTTTGGGGGGAAAATCCATAAATATTATCAGATGAGTATTGCTAATGAGGTGGGTGATATTCGGTCTTTCCAACCATCACAAGATGCATATTATTACTAGCTTCATTTGTACACTTGAGGGATGCAGAGCACAAATGAGCTAAGAAACCTGCCCTTGGTACACAACATGCTTAGAATGAGAGACACTTGGCTTTAAAAGGAAGGAAACACTGTTCAGAGTGACAAAGCTTGCTGCCAGGCTTGATAACTTAATCCCTGGTACCCATATAGTGCAAGGAGAGGACTGAGGGAAAAAGGAAAGGAGAACCTCTTACTGGCATCAAGGAGGTACCAATGAGGACTGCAGGTCATCAAGGAGGTACCAATAAGGACCATAGACCATCAGTACAGCTCAGCCACACAAACTGGGCTTTCACTGCTGTAAGTAAAGATGCTGAGGTAAGGTTTGGTTTTGTTGGTTTTTGTTTGTTTGTTCCAAGACAGGGTCTGATTGGCCCAGGCTGGCATCTTTCTACTACTTTCTCGTCCCAAGTGACAGTGACAGGATTACAGGACTGCACCAGGGCTATCTGGTACTGGGGATAGAAACACATTACTGACCCCATTTTCTGGTCTTTTCCCTCTTCTCCTTTTCTTCTTTATGTTTTTCTTATTTTTTCAATTAGTTCTTTGAGAATTTCATACAATGTACTTTGGTCATAATCATCCCTTTGTCCCCAACTCCTTCTAAGCCCATGACCCTTCTTGTCCCAACTTTGTGTCCTCTTTCTTAGAAACCCCATCAAGTCCACTTTCTGCTGCTCATATACTCTTGGACGTGTAGTCTTCTGTTGGAATGCGGTAGATCTGTGGCACAACCCCTGAGTTATATCTTAACTACTACTTGTAGAGTTAGTATAAAACACCATTCCTTTCACTGTGCAGTCATTCTTAGGTCGGGATAAAGGCCTCAATGAAATAATAGTTGTAAACTCAGAAGCAGACTGTGCCTGAAGTCAGGCACACAGACCTGTAAATGGGAAACATGGAACAGGGCAGGGATAACTCAGCAACCTCAAGCCTGAGATAAGAGGCTCAATTTGTATTCTAGACTGACTAAGGAATGTTTGTAGGGCCCATTTGCCTGTGGCTGTGAGTTAAGGGCTCCTGCAAAGGATGCTAGAGACACTTTCTCAGCTGCCCCAGGGCAGTGTCCCTCAGGTGCCCTGCCACCTTCATCCCTGCCAGCTTATTGCTTAAGCAACCTTTTCTTCTCTATCAGTCTTACTCTCAAGGGATTGGCTCTGTTGGGCAGCAGAGAATCCAGCCCTTCGCAGTCAGGAGAGGCAGAGATCCTGAATATGGAAGAAGAGTTCCTACTGTATATGGGACCTGTAAGGTTCTAGTGTATTTCCACTTTGTGGTTTGTCTGTATCAGTTTACTGACTCATAACACACTAACAGTGCTTTTCACATTATATCCAATGTGAGTGGCATAAATATTTGAAATGTTTTAAAAAATGTTAGATACATACCAGTGCTTTTATGAAAGTTCTTATTATTAATTATTATGCACACACCCATTTCAGGATAATCCATTTTGTAACTATTGTCCAGATATATTCCAGAGTCCATTGATTTGCTTCCATGTATGGTCTTTCTGCATGGAAATCAAGTGATAGTTACCAAAGGCAGAAATGACTCTATTAATACAACTTTTATTTCTCATAAGAATAGTTAACATTTGTTTAAGGCTATCAATGTACCCAACTTCATGTTACACCCTCCCCTCATTCAAGTTTCAAATATGGGTTTGATCCCAAGCACTAGGGGAAAAAAGCATAAATAAATACATTCACAACAACACATTTCACTGATGACCTGTCAAGGCCAAGTAAATAAAATGTGCTGAAGAGTGTTCAGATCTTATTGGAAAGTTTTCCTGTAAAGTCCAATAACATTTTACCAAATACATCTTTAAAAAATTAACATTGTATGAAATAATTTATTCATGATATTTTTTTTTTTTTTTTTTCTCTAAGACAGGGTTTCTCTGTGTAGCCCTGACTGTCCTGGAACTGGCTCTGTAGACCAGGCTAGTCTCAAATTCACAGAGACCCACCTGCCTCTGCCTGTCCAGTGCTGGGATTAAAGGAGTGTGCCACCATCATTGGCAAGTACAATTTTTTAAGGTTTTGTTTTTGAGGCCTAGTCTCTATGTACCCTAGGCAGGCCCTGGGTAGTCCTCTTATCTAAGATACCCCACCACCACACACACACACTAAATCAGTCCTTAAACTCCACGAACTGAACCACTGAATAACATATTAATACACCAATGAACCATCATTAAATCCTTGAAAATGCTTGTGTGAAAGTCACTGATGTAAACATGGTATGTAGACCAGGTCAGATATTAAGTATCTTAGTCTGGCAGGCTGTCCTAGTAGAGACTCAATTTGGCCAGGTGAAACTAACCGAGCGCAACATGCTCATAAAGGTGTGGCTGTGTTCCAACGAATATGACAGACTGAGCACAAGCCTGACCCCACCATCCAGGAAGACTCTAGAAACAGTATGCCTAGGAACAGCCAAGCAATATAGCTAAGGATGCATAGTCTACCAAAATCTAGAATCAGAAACCTCTGAAACTAGAAAGTTTTTGGATGCCGATATGATGGCACAAATGGAAAAAGTCATATCAAGCCCCATGAGACAGGTCGTTTTCAAAACATAGGCCCACTAAAACCATTATACTCGGTGGCACTTTCTATGCAATCCTAATAGCCTGAGTTCAATCACTGGAAACTCCATTAAAAAGCTTTAAGTCAGTGGTTCTCAACCTGTGGATCAAGAGCCTTTTGGGATGCAAGTGTTGAATGGTCCTTTCACAGGGGTTGCATATCAGTTATCCTGCATATCAGATATTTATATTATAATTCATGACAGTAGCAAATTTACAGTTATGAAGCAGAAATGAAATAATCTTATGGTTGTGAGTCACCACAACATGAGGGACTGGATTAAAGAGTCACAGCGTTAGGAAGGTCATTAGGAAGGTGGCACACGTGTGTTCATAGCATCCCTGTGGCAGGATGGGAGGTGGACTCGGAAGATATAAAAGCTTGACTGCTAGCCTAGGGCTCTCTGCAGCAGAGAGAGGAAAGGCTGGCATCTGACCTCCGTATGCACTGTAGTCTACACACACCTGTACCCCCCCCCCAAAACACACACACACACACAAAACTTAGGTCCCAGCTCTAATGCATTTGTGTGTGTGTGTGAATATATTTCAATATGAGAGTTAAAAATCTAAAATAGTTCTGGTTTTAGTCATTTTTGGATAAGGGATGCAAATGTTATAATCGACCAGTTACAATGAGAACTGTAATTCTCATCGCCTAATGCTGATTCTTCACTACTTTCTGTTGCCCCCTTTACATACCAGCATGTGACAACTAGACCAAGACAGGATGCATTCTACAAACATGTCTTCCTTTGACTATATAGAAGTCCACTTATACCAATATCACCAGGCACAGTGACTATTGCCTGCTAAAAAACAGAGGTCAGAGGGCCATCACGAATTTACAAATTTAAAGCTAGCCTGGATTACAGAGGTCCAGGTTAGCTTGGGGTAGGTGGAGAACCTGCCTTAAACTACAACAAATAAAAATAAATAAATACTCACACTTCAGAATTTTTAATGGATTTGGAATCCATTGAGGTTTCGTTGTTCTCCATGTTTACTTCTCTTAACTAGAATACAGGAAAAAAAGAGAGAAAGAGATGTTACCTATAACAAGTCATTATAGAGCCACTGCAATATAATGCAATGCCAAGCTCATTTCTCCTAGAGTTTTTGTTTTGTCTTCATTGCTACTGGCCCCATGAGTCAGATGTCTGGAGAACGGTCCTTTGCAATGGCACTACAGTCTAGGCCTCTTCTCCTTCCTTGTTCTTGGCTATGAATTATATCAAGAATAGAGTGTGTAGTAGCTCAATCTTTTTTACCCCATTTGTGCGGCCTTGCCAGTTAAAACAGATAGAACCTTCTTCCCTTGGTCGCCCAACCAATCAAGTTATTTAATGGAACTTGGCTTCCAACTCAACACAACAAAAACAAAACCCAAACACTAACCACACAGTAAAGCTCACGTTTACTATATCACAATAGTGAGAGCCCCAGGGACATCCAAACCTCCAGTCTCCTTCCTACTCAGAAACTTGGCTTCTAATACTAAGTGCCTTTGTCCCCAGATACCAGACATGTGCAACTCCCCACACCTGCTCCTTCCTGTCTTCTAAAGTTCTCTAGAAGACACTGTCATGGTAATACACCTCCCCAAATAAAGACAAACAGACATGAAATGTAAGAAAAAAAAGTATTGAAAGTCCCCAATGAATCTTCAGACTCTAGAATTCCTGGCTACATCAAGTATTTCAATCAAAATACAACATTTAACCTCAGTCCTGCACTAAAATCAGAATGACTATCTATGACAACAGCACAGAAGGCTGGAAAGCTAAGTCGTGTGTCCCTCCCCCCTACCCCCAATTTGGTGTGCCTTTTGGGACAGTGAAGAAGACAAGAGAGGAGGAAGAGACCCTTCAGCTTAACCACAGAAGAGAATAGTGCTCTACCTGCCTTCCTGAGCCAGTCAGTGCTTTGTGCTCCCATAAAGGCTCTTTGTTTTCTGCAATGTTTATTCTGGTGGGCTTTCTAGGACGTGAGCACACCTGGGATGTACCATGCTTTTAGTCAGCAAGCAAACATTTCTTTAAGAAACTGACATTCTTCAAAGAAAGAATTAGAGATGGAAAATAGGGTTCTAACACTGTCAGGGTAATGAGGAAAATGAGATAGGGGTGAGAAACTGGGAATACGGGCTACTTTAGCTAGGTGGTCAGGCAGTTGAATCATCTCTGAAGTGGCATTATAGAGATCTGAATGACACAGAGGGAGGTTGCCCTGCCCTGGGGTGGGGGTAAACATCAGCTAGATCAAAGGCCTGGGTACCACTTGCTCTACTCAAGGGACAGAAAGACCAGTTTTACTAGTGCTAGGGCAAGGAGATAGATAGATAGCCAGAAAAGGCAAGATCACACTCATGAGGACCAGTAACACGGAGAGAACACTGACCAAAGAGGGGCTGCGCACTCTGGCTAACACACAAGGCCAGTGAGAGGCCTTCTGGAGAAGTTCATGGAGGCCTGGGCTGTAGCCCAGCAATTGATGGGTACAGACAGTTAAGTCTGGGCACCTGTGATTTAAATACTGATTAGAGGAAGTGAAGCCAGCAGAGTGAATTGGGTGGATGTGGTGTGCCAACACTGGCAGAAGACTTTCAGGGACACTTTACCCTTTCCACCCTTGCCAGAAGGCCTATTTTAATGAGGGCAGTAGGCCACACCGGCTTTATGAAACATGTCATGGCTACCGTGGTGACTGTTAGGTCAAATAATCCAAGCCAAAAAAAAAAGAAAAAGTGACTAGATACTATTTCAGTGGAATGTTGGGTGTTACCTAGAGGGATTATTGGTGTAGTCTTCTAGTATAACTCACCACTGGATAGGCTGGTTTCCAAGTTTGTAGTAGGTTAAGCCATTAAAAGTAGCAGCTACAAAAGAGTTGCAGCTACATATATTCTTTTCTATAGAAAAAAAAATTGTCATGTAATGGATTTTCACTTGATGAGAGACTAATCCTTCTCAATTATAGTTCTTGCCTTATAGGATTTAACCATTTCCATAACTGCCAGCAAACGACTCTCAGTATATTCAGCTCTTTGCATTGCATTTGCTTGTTCTTGCAATTCTCCTTTGAACGGGACTTAACACCTTATTGGTTCCATTCATTAGCTAGCAGGTGAATACAGTTCTTGACATGGGTTATTTTTCTATTTGAGCAGCCAAGTTTTAACTTTTTGAAAATTGTACTTTAAAGGAACCAGTGGCTGTCCCGGGTTGAGAAAAGCAACAGTATAAACAGCTCTTCCTGGATTAGTAGGAAAGGGCTCCTTCCTGCTTGGCTGTAATAAGAGAAACAGGACAGTAGCTAGACAGAGTAAGGGGTAGGGGGTGCCTTCTTGTTAAGCCATGCTTTTTAGGTCAGTAAGAATGGCACAGCAGGGAGACAGGAAATCAATGATGCAAGCGCCAGAAAGGGACTGGGGTTTCCTAAGGAATGCAAAGGGATATCCAGCATACATACATACAGGTAAGAATAGAGCAAGCACATCAAATAAAGGAAATGAAAGCAAACTATTGTATTGAATTGTTAGGCAGTGCCAGGGATTGAACCCAGGGCCTCAGGCATACATAAATGTAAGTGCTCTACCACTGAGTCACAGCTGCAGTACAAAATATCCAGAGGTAACAGAGAGGCTGGGGAAGGTGATAAAAACAAGGTACTCCTCACAGGGTGGTACCCATTCCTTTTAGATTTAGAAGATAAACTGTGAGATGAGAAACTCCAAATGTCCTCTTCAGTTTCTTGTGGACACACCTCTAAATTTAAGTAACAAGAAAACGGGATCAGATACAAAGCTAGTAAGCTTTCTAAGAGGCATTTTCCTACATACCAGGAGAGATATAAACTGATAAGATCCCCAGCGAATACCTTGGAAGGTTTTCCAAATTTGCTCATAAAAACCACGAAGTTTGATGTAGTAAACTTCCTCTAGTAAGGGTGTCTATATATGCTCCGGGGAATGGCAGAAGTAAGGAAACTGAAGAGTATGCATTATTCATAAACACTGAGAGTATAGCAGAGGAGTGGTGGCACATGCCTTTAATCCCAGGAGAGGCAGGCTGATCTTTGTGAGTTCAAGGCCAGCCTGATCTATGGAGAGTTCCCAAGAAAACAAAAGCAAACACAAACCCCTGAGAGTGTAAGAACAGAGAAATAACTGTTACAGTAAATCCATACAAGTTCCTGTAGCTATTTTCCTTTAAAGTTTTCTTGAAGCCCTTATCAATGATATAAATACCAACAATATAAGGTTAAGTGAAAATTATAGAAACCCAGCATGATCCCTTTTTGCATACTACCATATTTATTAGCAGTGTCTGCCTGAGTGGTAGGATTGCTGACAACTTGTTTACTTTTTAATACTCTTCTATAGCGTCTAATTTTTCTATAACACATTGTTTCAAGGTTAGATAATAGTATCAACCTTATTTTATAAAATAATGTCAACCACAGCAGATCATGTCACCAGGATTATGCTAGGCAATGCCAACCCCCAACCCCATTTCAAGAGCAAAGTAAAAAAAAAACAAAACACAAAAAATAAACAAACAAAATGGTGGGGCATGGTGGCACACATCTGTAATCTCAAAACTCTGGAGTCAGGGGCTGAAGGACTGCTGTGAGCTTAAGGTTAGTCTGATTTACCTAGCAAGTTCCAGGCCAGGCTACACAATCTCATAAAACCAAAAGGGTGAAAAACTACACATACTCTCTTGTTGAAACCTGCCCTTTACCAGGTTTGGGTCTCTCTGCCTTTCTTTTTCTTTCTTATGGACAGTAAATGTGTTAGGTACTAAGAAATCTCAAGTTTCCATGAACTAGAAATATCACAAAGATCAACTTGTCTAGCTATGCCTCTTCAAAGTGAGCTGACCACATGCTAAAACAGCAATCTGTGGTTGAGAAACAAGATGCAGTTATCTTAATTAACTGGAGAATAGTACAGCATCACTAACAAGTCTAGACAGAAGGCAGATAAACATAAATGTTTTAATAAACATCTGGGGCTATAAGAACATAATCTTTCCATCCGTCAACCAATGGGAAATGTATAATTAAAAAAAAAAAAGGAAAGAAAGAAAAAAGGAAGGGAGGGAGGGAGGAAGGAAGGAAGGAAACACAGTAGGCCTCAAAACAAAGATATAGGGATGTCAAAGAAGCTTAAAAAAAGGTGCTCACATCATGCATCATGAAGATATGACAGACTAAAATACATCATCACTAAGTCAAAGAAGCAGCTTTGAAAAGGCCATTTGTGCCATTCCATGGTATAACATTATGGAAAAGATTTGAAAACATGGATAGGCTATGCAGATCAGTGGCTGCAAAGGGGTATGGGGGAAGGGGAGAACATGGAGGATTTTTTAAGATGGTGAAACCACTCCCTGCTATGCTATAATAGTGGATACAAGTGGTCACACATTTGTGACCTATAAGACTTTGGGTGGCAATGAGGTCAAGTATGCTCATCAGTTCTAACAAATATACTACTCTGCTTTTATTAGAAACTAAGATTAGACAACTTCTGAACTTGAATCTTGAGTTTCTGCCAGTATCCCCAAGGTCTGCTTCAAACTGGCCCTCTACATGAGTTCACAGGGTAAGCTTGGGAACCCCAAGTGTTCATTGGTTCCCACCAACCATCATGGTGCTAAAGGTCTCTTTCCAAAAAATGCAAATAGTACAGTCTTCAGACTGGAGAAGTGATTTTTTAATCACCTTTGCCTCATGCCAGCTGTGGGATAAAACTATTCCCTCTTCTGATTGGTATATTCCAATACAAACTTCATAGTGACCAGCCTCCAGAACTTTGTAACATTTGCTTCCTGGCCCTGACTTAAACTACATTAAATAATAATAATAATAATAATAATAATAATAATAAATAATTATTATTATTATTCAGTGTGTGTTTTGGGCATGTGAGTATTGGAGGTCAGAGAACAACAAATCCCAGGAGCTGTTTGTGGTTCTCTCTGTCCACCATGTGGATGCTGGGGAACAAACTCAGGTCATTAGGCCTGGTAGTAAGGACCTTACTAGATTTTAATTAAATATTAGGTGACCGACCTTTAAGTAGTCATTTCCTTTTCTCTACCAACTTCCTATAATTATGGAAAGTTAAATAAACAAATAAACAAAAACCTCAGACAGATGAATCTTTTTTTAATTGTTGTTTGTTTGTTTGTTTGTTTGTTTTTGAGACAGGGTTTTTTTCTGTGTAGCCCTAGCTGTCCTGGAACTCAATCTGTATGTATACCAGGCTGGCCTCGAACTCATAGAGATCCGCCTGCATCTGCCTGCCTGAGTGCTGAGATCAAAGGTGTGTGCCACCACCTCCCAACTGACAGATGAGCCTTCATGTGAGTAACTATAATCACTTTGAGACAGTTGAATTTCTTTTACTAAATTAGTGGATGAAAGGAAAAAGTCTTTTATTAGGATTTCTCAGGAACAAATACCATAATACATGCTTTTCATTCTTAGCACTTGAACATTGTAGATTGTCTCTGTTATCAGCTCATCTTGATAAACTACTAAATTTCTTGCACTAAATCAGAATCCTAGCATGAGGCATGCGCACAGGCACACTATTTGTCATCATCTGCTTTTTCCACATGAAGTACCAAATTCACACTCATGGGAAGGAGCTTAGCATTACCTCATCTCCATTAGCTAATACCCAGCTGGATACAAATTATTCTAGGGATGGTGATCTCATGTCTCTCCAGGGATGTATAGACTGTCCCAGATGATAGCAGGAGCTTAGGTTATTAAAGTGGAGAAAATAAACAGTGTTTTACAGCAATACATTCTGGCTCAACAACCAACTCATCACAACTGTTTCTGACATGCTGAAGATCCCTTTGTCAATTTAGGATTCAAATGACTAGAAAGGTTTGGAAATACATTTGAGGATCACGAAGAAGTGGTAGGTCAGTGCATTTGGCCTCATGACAATCTAGAATTTAGGGCTTATATTCACTTCTCTAGATTCCAGCAACGGCAATCAGATGTTCAAAAGTTTGGGAATGTTGGCATAAATTTACTGTCACCCTGAAATAGAGAGCTTTCCTTAAAGAAGCGAGAAATTGGAACTTGATTCTACATACACAGCTCTTTGCCAGTTTTTCCTTGCTACCATGGAGGAAGACAGACCAAGTAATCTTCAGAATTTAAAACACAAGAACAGAAGTTATGTCTGAAATTAAAAACTAGGCAGTGAAGTATGATGTATCTATAACAACTTGAAACAAGACAAATAAATACCCATTACAAAATATAGATGAAAGCCCACCTATGGTAGAGATTTGAAGTGAGATGTTATGTTAGTACAAAACACGTTTAGAGGTAGGGTGTGTGTGGGTGCATGTTAGATGCATGAGTGTGAGGGTGTGCTTGCCTACACCCATGGCAGGGAGGCCAGAGGTAGACTTCTCTATTGCCTACCACCTAATAAGTTTTTGAATTTAAATCTCTCACTGAACCTGGCTTTCTCTATGTTGGCTAGACTAAGGCCAAGGCCGTGACTTCTGGGATTTACCTATCTCTGGCAGGATTACAGCCACAGTTCACCATCTTTTGTTTTTACATGGGAGCTAGGGATCTGAACTTGGGTACCCATGCCAGTAGACACTTCACCTTCTAACCCATGTCCCCAGACTCAGTTTCGGATATTCTTAATTGGAGAATTTGTCCCCCGTCATCAGCTGTTCCAGTGGCTGACCTACAAAGATCTCTTGAGGTGAAGCATCAAATCTAGTCTCTGGTTTGTAAACCTCATAGTGACACACAAAAGTCAACACTTCATTTCTGAATCCTCTCCTTAGATGTCAATATTCAAAATTAGGAGTAAAGACTTCAGTTGTAGCCAAAGTAAGTATTTCTCTCGCTTCCAGTTCATATATGCTAATCTGAGAAGTATGCAAGTATTTTCAGTTGGGCTTTCCAATAACACTGAGGCATAACAGTCCCACTTTAGATTTTAGTTAAATGGAACTTAGAAAGTTAATCGCTTTTTAAGTGACAGAGCCAAAATCCAGCTCCAGGTAGCAAACTCTACTCTACAGTCTATAAACCACTCAATGCCATATAGGGGTGACAAAACTACAGTTAATTTCAAGGGAACAAAACCCCATAAGACCAAGTGCTCTAATTAAATGAGATTAAAAGCATATACGGCATGATAAAAACTGATTAAAAACTGAAATCAAATATATCACCGTTCCGCAGCATTCATGGACGACTGGTTCCAGAGCCTGCCTTAGAGAGCAGATCCAAGTCCTTTGTATAATATCTGTGTTTTCCATTGATAAGCTAAGCATCCCTACTATTTATTACTAATGATACCTAGTGCAACATAAAATTTTTATGCAGTGTTGTTCAGTGGATGATTAAAAAGTCTGTATATTTCAATACAGATTCCATTTCTAGTTTGATAATCCTACCTGTGTGTTGGTAAAGCCCACAAATGCAGAAGGTCAACTATAGTGCACTTATTGCAATGAAGAAAATAGGAGTAATGATTAGGATGTTTCTCATGCCACTGGGTGACTTATTTATAAATGTAAACTATCTACTTAAACATTCAGTGAAAGTCATTAAAATGCTTTCTATATGTCTGTCTACCTTTCTGTCAATAGGAAGGTTAAGCCACCATTGTGTGGCTCCTGGGAAGTCCACCTCTATGTGTGCAGAATAATTCGAGAAACATCAAGATGGTATTTACTATTCATCAACAAGGACAAAACTTCACAAGCACTGGGAGTTCCATATTAAGTAAATGAAACAGAAAGTATCTGTTTCACAATAGTCCAGTTACGAAAAGATTTTATATGTAGTGTACAGGTGGGTTTTTGTTTTTTTTATTTTTTTCAAATCTGTCCCACCTAGTCTCAATTCCTTTGGGGATACATTGAACTGGTTGCTGCCATTGAGCCTGATAAAGTCAGTCTCTTAATGTTTTAGAATAGAGTGAAAGTGAAAAGATGCAAGCTGCAAAAGGAAAGAAAATATGGAGAACAGTTCAACTTTATCAGAGGAACAAATATTTGATCTTGTTTCTGGTATGGGCCACACAACCAGGAAGGCAGATTAACCTTATGCCACAAGTCAGAAAGAATATGGCTCTTACTATCGGACCACAGTTTTTGGAGGGACAAAAGTAAAAAACAGTAAAGACCTCTAAGACTATATGATCTAAGGAATGTGTTGAGAATTACTGGCCTGTCTGAAAACAATCTTGTAGTTGTATAGAATGGGAGGTCCTTAATGTCTTTTATAAATATTACAGATAACTATATAATTTACTGAATGTCAACTGTATGCAGAAACTACACTGAACCTTGAGTGCATGAAGTAGAGGGAGAAGCTGGCCCTACCCCTATAGAGCTTATATTCATGCTTACTGGTATTTAAAAATGACAGCAGGGTAGATGCTAGCCCATGCTCAGTCCTCCTTAGATGATTTTATTGTGCTTTTAGCAGAATGAAGAAGCTCTACAGGGAACATTGGAAGAAGAAAAGAAAAGGCCCAAATAAAAACTACTATGGATTGTGTCTGATTTATGAATGAGTTGATAAGCACCTTAGGACCTGGCCTCAGATGGCCAGACAACTGAGAAGAAAGTTGTCCTTTCCTTTCCAGTACCTTTTTAAAATTTGTTAAATAAATACATAAGTACTTAAGGGTATAAAAATTTCTGATTTTTTTTTTTTTTTTAAGCCCAGTCACTGGGGTAGATCTTAAAAGTATTCTCTAACTCGAAGACTGTAACTAATGCAAGGTCTTTGGGGAAAATATTGGTTGTGTTGTGACTTTAGAAAGGGGCTGAAGTGAATGTGTTGTTAGGTTTGAAAGTGAAGCACTGGTGGCACAGTAACTGCTATATCAGATAGAGACAGAGGGTTCTTAAGATGGCAAGAGGCAAGACAAAAGCAATCTCATTTAATTAGGTGCAGTATTTCACTTCTGTTACTCTGCACCAGATCCATTATTACTACATTTCAATAAACTGCCCACTCATTAAAACACATTCTTGCTTTCCAAAAGCCTTATTCTGCTGGACAACAAATCAAAACCAAAGTTTAAACACTGGGTTGTGACAGGGATAATTTAAGCTCATGTCACCACAACACATTGAAAGTAGCTTCCCAGAGGTTAGCCAAATCCCCAGCCTAGCATCTCCTTCTGCTCTTTCACAATGACTCCACATTTCAATACCTACCAATCTCTCTTAATCCGCATTTTAATTAATCATTTTATTGTAATCAAACAAATGGATGAGCATTCACTTGTGAAAAAAACAAAACAAAACAAACAAACAAACAAAAAAACCCCACCAAAAACCAGAAAGGAGGCACCATGCTAATGCTAAAGTCAGTCCCTAGTGGTGCTTGTTCACTTACAGTTTGTAGCTTAGAACTGAAACCTAAGTAGGAACTTCTATTCAGAAGAGCTAGGTACAAATCTGGCAGACACAGGTCTACAAGGCTCATTGACTAACAGCGAAAGAAGGGAGGTGGGGAGGGGATCTGTGACAAGACCCCAGTAGGACGTTTCCTGAGTGACTCAACTGAGAATGGGGCAAAGACTCAGCTACTCAAGTCGGGCTTCAAAGTAGAACAATAATAAGTGTGAAGAAAAGGATAATAACTGAGCGTGGCCGAAGGGATGTCAACGCAGATCATATAGTGACTGACAACAAAGGAATAATCACGAGAGGCTTCGGGATGAGAAACAGAGTTGGGGAGCAATGCTTAAAATCAGCTCTCTGCAAGAACCAAAATAACTCAGTGAGCTGGAGAAAACAAGAGGTAGAAACTAAACACTGGAGTAGCAGAGAGAGGCTAGGTCTCTGAGAGCAAGCCTCAAGGTCAGCATCAGGCTGGTTTCCTGGCCTCAGGGCAGAATTTCCCTTTGCTCCCGGGCCCACGCCTCGGCCTGGGGCTCCAGGATCCCACCACCTCCCGCCATTCGGCCTCCAAGCTCATCCGCCTCTAGGCTCACCCCCTTCCTGGCCCTCTCCGGCCCCAGAAGCTCCATGCTCTGGGCGATCTCCTGATCCTCCGGCTCCGCCTTTTGCTCCTCGGCGCGGCCGGTGCGCCAGACTCGGGGGTCTGAGTCCCACCTTGGTTCATCCGGGCTCAGGGACCCTGGTGCGGCCTCCCGGGTCTGGGCTCCCAGGTCGGGATCCCGCCCCTAGCGGGGTTTCTAGCTTCTCAGCCTTCAGTGCATGCCTGAGCAAGCTATAAGGCAACACAAAGGATCCTCCACCCAGATCGCCCGTTTCCCCCACCTCCTCGAAGCAGCTGCAGATCGGGCAGGCTAAGGACCGCAGCATAAGACCGGGAAAGGACGGGTGCAGCCAGCACTCACCCAGCGGCTCAAAGATCCACGACACAGGCTAGTCGGCTTCGATCTCCCCAGCTTCTGCTCTGCAACCGCAGCCTAACCAAATGCCCTGGCTCCGCCCACGCCCCACCCCTCTTACGCCCCGCCCCTCCTTGTCATAGCCGCCCCCTGGAGCCCGGCCGCCGCAGCCCCATCCTCTCGCAAGCCCCGCCCCGCCGGCCCCGCCCCGCCGGCCCCGCCCCCGCGCGGGGTTTGAAGCTCCGTTTCCCGCCATCTGCGGCTTCCACAGGCTGCCGCCTCCTGCCGACGTGCTTCACCTGAGGTAAATTTAGAGACGTCTTTAGGCCGCGCCTGAGTCCGGGGGCACACGCGTGGGCGTTCGGGGTGACACTGCTGCCAGTCAAAGCCCGGACAAGGAGAAAACAGGGCTGCACCCACCGCTTGCTCGCAATCCCGACTTCCTCTCAAACCGAGGCCTTTCCTTTCTTCACTTCCTTTCATTTCTGTCCCTGAGTCAGAAGTCCCAGCTACCTACTGAATCCTGGTCTGTTTCAGATCCGATTTCAGACCCGGACGCAGCGAAGCGGTTTTTGTATAACACACCAAAACATGAGCACAGCATTCGGCATCAGATTTCAGGGGCTCGGGATACTCTTGACACCAAATTTACCCCACCAGAGCAGCTCTTGCCTGGTTGGGTGTAAGGGACTGCAGTACCTACACAGATGTCTACCATTTGTTGAGGGCAGAGTCCATGCTCCTGCACGTCCATCAGTCCATCATACGTTTCTTATTTTACCCAGTTCCTCCAGAAAGGTTAAGTGGTTTGTTTGCTCCTGGGAAGAGCAGAGCCACAGTAGTTAAATACAGATTCTAGAAACAAACTGAGCTATTATTATCCCTCCCAAAGTGAGTGAGGATCAGCCATTTTCTAGTGGGATGAACAAGCAAAGGATGCATTCAACCCTAGCGACGAGCTTCGATGCTTGGGGGGAGGCTGTGGGTCGCAAGGAAGGAGCTAATTGAGAAATCCTGGTCTTGTGAACGCTCACCCCTTCCAAAAGATGCTTAACAAAATGATGATTTTAGATAAAACTTGGCAGCAATTTTCTGACCAAGGTGTGTCGGCTTCATCTAGAGTAGCTTGTTAAATCAAAGCAGCTGGAGGTGATGTTTTTCTCCTGAGCCCTTAATTTCTCTTTATAGGGAGCAGAAGGTGTTCTGGGCCTCCTGAGAGAGGAAGACCTCAGGAAAAGCAAAGCGGTGCTTTCAAAGTGGGAGCAGCTGGAGGAAGAGGGCTTCTGATGCGGTCGAGGAGCCCCCAGTGGATAGTGCCTTCCATTAGGTGAGAAAACTGAACTAGAGGTGTAGTATTAAAAGATACTGTGAATCATTAATGAGTAGTCCCCTGAGAAACTGAAAAATGATGTGGTCGTTCTTTAGTCTGGTAGAGTTGTGCTGTTGGGTAGGAGGTGAGTGCTGAGGAAAGGAAGGAAGAACTGGGAAGGTGTACTGTAGGCTTTCTCTTCCCTTCTCGTAGGCTTTATGGACATTTAAATATGACTTCTGTCCATAAGTGAGGAGAGAGGAAATTCAGTCGTTTATGTTTAATTTCTCAGATTATATGTCCTAGAAAGTAAGCTTACTTAGTAATGTTTGTAAGTGAATTTTAATAGCATACTTTAAGATGACTATTTAAAAGTGAATACTTGAGTAGTAGGAGATATTGTAGAGAGGCATTATAGAGTACATAAAAGAAGAGCATGCCTTTAATTTAATCCCAGCTCCCGGGAGGCAGAGACAGACAGATCTCTGGTTCCAGGCCAGCCTCATCTACTGAGCGAGTTCCAGGACAGACTCCAAAGCTACAAGAAACTCTGTCCTGGAAAAAAAAAAAAAAAAAGAAGAAGAAGAAGAACTGGAGAAATGGCTGAGTAATTAACACTTGCTGCTCCTCCAGAAGATCCAAGTTTAGTTTCCAACTCAGATGGCTGAAGCCACTTGTAACTCCAGCTCCAGGGTACCCAACACCCTCTTCTGGCCTCACGGACGCTGTGAGAAATGTTCTTCACAAGTGTGGGCACATGGAAATCCCGTGAGGTTGACAGTACTGATGGTTACAGTGTGAGTGAAAGGTGCCAGTAAAACACCTGTGTTACCTATATTACTTTCCACTCCATTTCCACCCCAACAAATTGTTGTTGGGAGCCAGGCCACCTGCAATCTTGACAGAGAAGTCTAGTAAACCCAGAGAACTTGGTCAACTTTAATCCTGCTTTCCCCTGCTCACACTAACTACTGTAAAATGACTAATCCCATTTTCTAACTCCAACTTAAAACTCTAGGTTTGTAGCAAATATGGTTAAATACTGTTTTGGTGCTGAAATGAGCAATAGAGCTTTTTAAGCCTGTGTTCATAAACTAGTGCAAGTGTTTTCCTTTGGAACTTGTAGTCCATTACCAAAAATAGTCGCTGAGTGGAAAGGAGCTTTGGCATAAAATTCTTTAAAAGAACAATAGTACTCTTTCCACACCAGGAATTGCAAGTATTTCTAGTACGGTATCATATTCTCCCAGAGGGTCAGGATGGGGAATATGATAGTCCCAAACCAGAAGGCCAGACGCTGTCTCCTTCTCCATTTTCTTTGTTTTTGTCATTCAACCCTCAAATAGTTCAAGCCCCAGTTGTTCTCTGATGCTCCAGCTGTCATACATGTCTAGCTGTGAGAAAAATTCAGGGACATAGTAGATGCTAAGCATTGCTTTCCCTCTGTTGTTTCTTCAGCAGGTTTTTCAACTCCAAGACTTGCATGTAGAGCATATTTCCGCAGTCATACCAGGTTGTTTTGTGTGTGTGATTTTAGTTTCACTAAAAGTGAAGATGTATATTGCCATTCTTAAGTTTTTTTTTTTTAAATCTATGATTCAGATATGATTGCATTGTTGTTTTGAGGACAATATAAATTGCACAGAATAAAATCAATTAGTTTTTTTTGAAATATAACAGATTTTTATGTACAGATTAGTCAAACCAAATGTGGGGGAATTTTTTAAGGGCAATTTTGTGTTTATTTTCAGGAGATATGTCATTTGCTAATGGGATTGTGTCACTGCAAAGATTTCTTCTAAAATTGGAGACAAAGGCATTGCCATAGGTAAATAATAATTTGCCCTTAAATGTTTCAGTATATTTTGCTGTTTCACTTAAAAACTAATATGTCTTTTTTTCAGTATGAGTAAATAGTAGCACAAATGTTATTGACTAAGAATCTCGATTTATCTAATCTTGTGTAAAAAAAAAAAAACAGCATGAAACTTACTAGTTAAAAAAAACAAAATCCAACAAATTATTTTTAAGTGGGTTTTGGGTTAAAGCTAGGCAGTTCTGCATTCTGCCCTGAATTCATTCAGTTTTAATGTTATGTGATCTGAAATGTCCTAACTCATATCTGATTAGCTTCAGCTGGGATACCTTCTTCATAGGGCCCTCGTCCTCTGATGTCCAGTATGTGGAAGAATTATGGTCCTCTTCCCCATGCTAGGTTTATGACGCTGCAGTCTCAGGGCAAGACTATAAGGTAGCCAAATCTGATACA
Organism: Cricetiscus sungorus; assembly: GCA_030556225.1. NCBI lineage: Eukaryota > Metazoa > Chordata > Mammalia > Rodentia > Cricetidae > Cricetiscus > Cricetiscus sungorus. The sequence goes on from JANBXA010000180.1 coordinate 7,518,011, forward strand.
GAAGTACCTGGTCTTAACATTTGTCAGTGTGACCTTGGCTCAAGCAAGTCACACGGCCACAATGAGTCAGTGTGTGATTGAGCTTAGATGGCATCTCCTGCTGGAGAAGTAGCAAAATATAGAGTTTATAATGGCATACAAATGAAGCCATGCTTAGAGCAGAATTCCTATCCCTCTGTTGTATTGAGAGAACAGAAAGCTAAGCTTAGTATGCTTGCAAGAGCAGGGTCCAAGAGAGTAAGTACCAGCTGAGCAAGAGGTTGGCTGTGATGAAAGTCATAATGTATTGAAATTATTCACACACAGATTTTATAATTCACAAGACATTTTTCTTATCATAGTTGGCCTCAAGGTACAGCATAGATCATTCAAGATTCTACTTATTCCAGTTTTGCAATTGATTAAACCAAGTTTCATTAATCTCTACATGGTCACAAGACTAGTAGAGGGAAGAGGTAGGCTCTAAGGATCTGTGATGGCCAGCCCTACTCTTGCTCTATTGTGTACTTTGTGCAAAGAAGAAAATGTAAAGCAGATGAGCACCTATATGTCAGGGAACCAGATCTGAGATTATACCAGGCAGAATGTATTCTAAACAAAGAAATTAGCATTTTTGTTTATTTAGTAGTAATTGATAAAAAGGCTTCTGAGGTTGGGTTTATTCTTGTTTGTTTAGTAGGAATTGATAGAAAGGCTTCTGAGGTTGGATTTATTCTCTCTACTTCTGAACCAATGATGAGGAAATGGGAAGCAACACTGAAGCAAATAGAAGATCGAGCATCTCACTATGAGAGGAAGCCATTGTCTTCTGTGTATAGACCAAGACTGTCCAAGCCAGAAGAACCACCCTCTGTTTGGAAGCTATTTCATCGTCAGAATCAAGCTTTTAATTTTGTTAAAAGCTGTAAAGAAGTGATTGCTTTATTTTTTAAGAAATTTTAAGTAACTTTCAAGGTTTAAAAAAATTATTTGGTCAGGCATTGGTGGCGCACACCTTTAATCCCAGCACTGTCTAGGCAGAGGCAGTCCGATTTCTGTGAGTTTGAGACCAGTCTGGTCTACAGAGTGAGTTCCAGGACAGCCTTGAAAGCTACAGAGAAACCCTGTCTCAAAAAACCAAAAAAGAAAAGAAAAAAATTATTTGCTATCATTTCAAATCAGATACTTTACCAAGAAAACAGAACAGTGATCTTGATAGCACATGACTTATAAAAATATCCCTTTGAATTAATTAATCACTTATTTTAGTAATGAAAAATAATGACATTTCTTTTTTAGTTTTATGTGTATAAGTGTCTATGGAGTTTAGAAGAGGGGGCCAGATCCCCTGGAACTGGAGTGCCTGTGAAACAGCATGTGGGTGCTAAGAACAGAACCTGGGACCTCGGCAGATATAGCCAGTGCTCTTAATCACTGAGCCAAAAGAATTAGCCAAAAGAATGACATGTCTTGTCCCAGTTGTTTTTAAAAATGTGGGATGTGTAACAACACTGAAGTGAAATATGCCGGGAGGAAGATGAGCATATTCCCCACACATTAAGGAAGTGAGTGGAAGTGCTTAATGTGTGTCAGCCTTACAAGGAGTGAGGAAGTCAGAGCAAAACTAAAATAAATTAAGCAGTAGGCCATATATTGCCTATTATTCGCTAGTTGCACTTTCATGGTGTATAAAGATAAATAGATGAAAAGATAAGATGCATATATAGAATGTAATTTGGGCCTAATGGCTCAGTGGGTGAAGGCACCTCCTGCAAAGCCTGATGACCTGAGTAAATTCCTGAGACCGCTTGGTAGGAGAGAACTGACCAGCTCCACATGTATGCCCTGTCGAGTGCACCGCCCCACCCAAGCACTCCACACGTAAATACACATGTTTAAATCACATACTGTGATTCTGGTCATTGGGTCTATGTAAAAATACAAAGTACTTCATATTGGGAGAGAAATACCTTGTTTTCTGAGTTATAAGATGCTTATTTGGATTCAAACAAAAAAAGAGGACATTAGAAAAACCTTACTCATTTTGTGTAAACTAATTCAGGAATTGAGAATTAAAATGCTGAGAGTCATTTGAACATGCTCTTCTCAAAACCAAATAGAGATGTGCTTGCCAGTTACCAGTGAAAAGTTTATTTCAGAAAGATTTTTTTTTCTATTCAAGGACTCGAATCCCGGTCCTCACCATATGCTAGGCAAGGGCTACACCAATGAGCCACATCCCCAGCTCACAAAAGAGTTTTAATAGAGTTTAATAGAGTTGAGCAACAGTCTTTATATGATTTCTCATTTATGAAAATAGGCTCACCAGCTACTTCCAGCTAGATGGACATAGAAATTTTTTGTGTATGCCTGCATTAGCAGAAGTTCCTTATGCAGAAGCTGTGAATTGTCCTGTTTTGTTCAGGACTATGATAACTTTAAGATTTTTAATCCTATGTACATTTTAAAGGGGAATTTATTAATATATTTTAGTTAAAATAGTTTGTAGTAATAATGGAGATTTTTGTAATTTTATAAAAGGAGTCTCATTTCATAAACTAAGAGATGAAGCTGTCTTATGTTAAATGACAGTAAGGGAATTAAGAATGGGATTTCTTCTTTTTTAATTTTATTTTTAATCTGGAAACTGTGTATTTATCTTACACATGGTCCAATGCCTACTTCTGGCCTCCAAGGGCTCCTTGCATGCATATGGTGCACAGACATACATGCAGGTACTCATGTATATACACATAAAATTAAAAAAAAAATAAAAACTTTTATTGTATGAGTGCTTGCATAAATGTATATCTATATACCACATACAGGAAGTACCTGAGGAGAACAGAAAAGGCTGTTAGACCTCCTGGGACTGGAGGTACAGACAGTTCTGTTGAGTGACATGTTGAGTGCCAGCAATTGAATTTATATCCTCTGGAAAGATCAGCCAGTGCTTTTAACCATTGAGCCCTATCTCCAGCCAAAAAATAAATATTTTAAAAACAGTTTTTAGGGGCTGGAGAGATGGCTCAGGGGTTAATAGTTCTTGTATCTGTTGCAGAAGACTCAGGTTTGATTCCCAGCACCTGCATGATGCCTTGCAATCATCCATAACTCCAGTTCCGGGGAATCCAGTGCCCTCTTCTGACCTCTCTGGATACCAGGCACACATATCCTACACATACATACATACATACATACATACATACATACTTGCAGACGAAACACACAAATGAAATAAAATAAATAAATTTGAAAGGAAAAAATTTATATATACAGATGTATATTTGAGTTAATTGTTCTTATTTCAGATTTTGCCACATTGAATGACAAAATTCTTTATGAACAGTTATTAATTACAGTTGAACTTAGATTTTCATGTTGTAAAAATTTATTTTTTAAAATTATTTTAAATTTTGTATAGAATGTTCACGTATTCGCTTTGGAGTGCAAAGCAGGAGATGGACAGCGTATTTACCTTGTAACATCCTATGCTCAACTTTGGTTTTATTATAAGTCCCGGTAAGTATCAGAGCAGCACATTAAACTAAAGTTGGGTCTGGGCTGGAGAGATGGCTCAGCTGTTAAAGGCTGAGCTCAAAACCAAAGATATAGATAAAGTTGGGTTTCCATTTTTGTTGAAATTAATTCATGCTGAACTGATGTTCAGTTGTGAGCCATGTGATTAGTTACTTGCCTTTGGGTTACCACTGGTGTGGTGAAACACCAGGACCAAAAAGCAAGTGGAAGAGGAAAGGGTTTACTTGGCTCACACTCCCACATCACTCACTGTTCATCACTGGAGGAAGTCAGAACAGGAGCTCAAGCAGGGCAGGAACTTGGAGGCAAGAACTGATAAATATGGCATGGAGGATGCTGCTTACTAGCTTGTTCATGTGGCTTTCTCGGCCCGCTCTCTTATAGAGCCCAGGACCACCAGCTTCAACCCCCCACCTCATCCACAAAGGGCTGGGCCCTCCCCATCAATCACAAAATGCCCTACAGGCTTTGCTTACAACCTCTGCCTCCCGAGTGCTGGGTCTAAAGGTGTGCACCAACAATGCCTGGAAGCACACATAATCTTTAAAAAAAATTTTTGAATTCATTTATTTTGTGTGCGCGCATGCACGCATGCATGCTCACACATGCACCATGGCATACAGGTAGAAGTTAGAAGACCACTGTTGGAAGTTGGTTTTTTCTCTTCCATCATATGGGTCCTAGGGTCATTAGGCTTGGTGGTAGATGCCCTTAACCACTGAGCTATTTTGCCACTTGCAATGTCCAATTATCTTATTGAGTTCTGGGAGGGGGGGGAAATCACACACATATTTGTGTATTATAGAGAATTTTTTGAAATTTATGTCTTGCAAGAAAATATTAAGCTTTACTGTTAATTTTAAATGAGCACTTACCTTTAATTATATAATAAAGGAATGCCTGCATTTTGGTCATTTCAAAGAGGACATGAAAGGCTGAAGCCAAGAGCTTTTACTACTGTAACCAAAGATTGAAGTTCTTCACAGGATGCCATATTTACTCAATAGAGCTATATTTTCTTTGGGCCACCAATGAGCCCCTAAATAAGGACTTGAAGACTTCTTATTAATTAAGAATGCTTGGCCTTAGCTTAGGCTTGCCCCATTAGCTCTTATAACTTAAATTATTTCTATTCATTCATGTTTTGCCTTGGGCCTTTTTACCTTCCTTTCATTCTGTATGTCCTATTTTCCTGCTTCCTCCATGTTTGACTGGCTGGCCCCTGGCATCTCCTGGTCATCTCCTTTTTCTTCCCTGAACCTACATTTCTCCTCATACTTAACTCTCCCTGTCTGGAATTTCCGCCTATACCTCCTCCCTCATTGGTTATTGAGCTTTGTATTATTAGGTCAATCAGGTACTTAGGCAGGCAAGGTAAAAAAAAACAAAAACAAAAACATAAAAAAACCCAGTAGCACATCTTTACATAGTTAAACAAATGCAACACATCTTTGCATAGTTAAACAAATATTTCACATGTCTCAAAGATATATATATGTATATATGTATATGTATGTATATATATATATTTCATAAGTCTTATCTATGAAAAGGGAGTAAACAATATGACTTAAAAAATACTTTCATTATGTTTAAGTAGCTTCATTTACAAAACTAGATTTAGTTATGCTTGTATATATGGATGCTAGTCAGAGGTGAATGAAGGTTTTCGTTTATTTTAGTTTTGGTTTTTTAGTTTTTTGGGGACAGGGTTTCACTGTGTAGACCAAGCTGGCCTCAAACTCAGAGATCAACCTGCCTCAGCCTCCCTCCCACATGCTGGGACTTAAGGTGTGTACCACCATACCTGTCCCATAGTGGGTCTTGATACAATGGGACAGATGGTGTTTTATTGAAACTAAATCTCATCTTGGACTGTAAAGGTAGTGCTGTCAGAATGTATGTGGCGGTACCCACAGCTACTATCTGCTACACAATGATGTACTGCCATGACTTCCCCTTTTTAAAAATTTATTTGTTTTATTTCTGAGTGTGTGTGAGTACCACATGTATGCAGGTACTGAGGAGGCCAGAAGAAGATGTCAGATTCCCTGGAGCTGGAGTTACAGGTAGTTGTAAGGCACCTGACATGGGTGCTGGGAACTGAACTCAGGTCCTCTAGAAGAACAGTGCACACCCTTAATCAGTTTTAACTACAGACCCTTTATATATACAGAATGTCTTCTGAACTTTGTGTTTGCATTTTGAATCAGTACCTGTTCTTATTTACTTTTGTCAAAGTCATTCATGGGCTGGTGAGGTGGCTCAGTTTGTAAAGGTGTTCACTATTTACATATGTGATACAAATCCAGTAATCATGGATTATTCAATTTAGAAAAACCCTCTTGCATTGCTATGAAGTTATTCCTGAGAATGCTGTGTGCAAGCTTTATTTTGATTTGGAATTTAACAAATTGGCCAATCCAGGAGCTGATGGGAAAATGATGGTTGCATTACTCATAGAGGTAAGTTCTACTTCCAGTAATCACTGACTCACTTTGCTGGATGTCACACGTAGGTTCCATATTTCTCCTACTTTTTCTTGCTATCCTTTTGACAATTTCTGTGTGTAAATAACGAAACAAAATGAAAACTCAGTTAATTACTGTATCTAATTTAAAAAGCTGATATAAATGAAGTGACAATTCTTTGACTTCCAGTGTACTTACCTGTGGCAAAAGCTCTAGGTAAAGCAAATTTCACTGTTAAAATTGGACATTGAGATGAAATTCAGGGAAATTTTGGCTAAAAGTAGTATCGGGATTTTTGAACTCGTAGGAATTTTGGAAATTGTATCAATAACTTAATGGGTGAAAAAATTAAGACTCAGAGACCAGAATGTACTTGGATTCTATAGATAGAGACTGGCCAAACCTAGAATATAAGTAATTGTGTCTGTTTTCATTTAAGAAGATTGTAGTGCTAATACTTATTTAATTTTTTTATTTACCATTTCAGTAAAAAGGAATTATATGGACTTATACATTGACATCTCTTTTTAAAAATGTAAGATTGTTTTGCATAAATTGTATGAAAATTGTAGTGACTATGGTCTCAGAGACTGTTTTAACATGTTTTTCTTTTGAATGTTAACCATATGATAATTTTGAAAAGAATTTTGTAAGTTGAAAATATATCTAAGTTCAAATGTTCTTGCTAAAAGAAGTTAGCTACTTTCATTAGATTTTTGCATATTTGATTTTAAGTTTACATGGAAAATATTTGTAAATAAATACTTTCTCCCAACTTTGAAGCAAAATAAACATAGGTAAAGTCTTCCTTGCTTCTCCAAGACAAACAAGTCGTATTAGCCAAAAGTAAAATGCTTGTTTCAGTGTAGCTGGCTTAGTTTTTGACTTTGTTATAATTCATCAGTATTGGCTCTTTTCTAGTTATGTAATCTAGTTCAACCGTGTAATGTAGAATTTCTTACACAGATGGGTTACAGAGAACTATATTAAGAGATTTTCATTGCTACTTAAACATACTGCTATTAAAAAGAAAAAGTACAACAATATATTAGAAAGTAGAAATATCCGTAATGTAATAAACAGAGAATAAAATTCCTGTGTAGCAAATTTAATAAACACATGAAAAAGTCATCTCAGGGTTTAATTATTTTCCTCTTAATTCTTTATATCATATCTATCTAACCATTGAAGAACTACTCTATATCAGGAAAATGTGGAGGACCTTTTAGAAATCTAACTTCAAAATTGTGTAACAGTTTTATTTAACACGTTTACTACTTGATAAAACAGTTTGTACTGTTTATAAATAATTATATTGAAATTAATTTCATTTTAGTTTCTTTGTACATAACTTTATAATCTAGTAAATATGTTTTGAGTCTGATGAAGCTATTTGTTGTTTTTACATTTGTGTTAGTTGTTGTGTTTTGGCATGCAAGTGTTACAGTTCACATAGGGAATATAGAAGACAACTTGTGGGAGTTGTTTCTCACCTTCTACCATGTAGGTCCTGGCAATCTGACTCAGGTCATCACACATAGCACCAGGTGCCTTTATTCACAGCCATTCTGCTGGCTAAAACAAGGTCGTGTGCAGTCTAAAGGGCCTCCAACTCACTATGTAGCCATAGGAAATCCTAAATCTCTGATCGTCCTGACTCTATCTCCCAATTAAGTGCTTGGATTACAGGTGTGCGCCACCACGCCCATCAAATTCCATTAGTTCTTTAAGTTAGCAGACAGTAAATAACTGTTTAAAAAACAACTGGTTATACTATTGACACCCTTGGGCTCACTGACTTAACTGATATATTTCAATGAAGCCAGTCCTACCAATTAGGGCAAAGAGCCAGGCATTGGTGGCAGATGCCTTTAATCCATCACTCAGGGGACAGAGGCAGGCAGATCCCTGAATTTAAACCCAGCCTGGTCTACAGAGGGAGTTCTGGGGTAGCCAGAGCTACACATAGGGAAACCCTGTCTTGAAAAACAAAAAGGCATCTTAAAGAATATGGAAACTTATCTATTGCTCATATGATATCCAGTTGATTTAAAAACTAAGCTCATTGCTTTGTTTTTTCCCAAATTTATTGCCTTACTCACATTGCCCGAGTTGGCTCACCCTGCTATGTCTACATTCTAGTAAGTAGAAAATGGGGCAGGCCAGGGCATGCTCCCTGTCTGTATCACAGAGGGAACAGATCCCGAAAGGAGCTAAGCTGGTGTGAAACTGAAACTCTGTAAATACTTCAAAGAGATACCTAGAAGTAGTTTGACATAGATGAGAAGATTGAGGGAGACTGCTGAGAAAATGAGAATTTACTAAAGAGAAGTAACCGCACATGGTGGGGATGATGTGGAGTAATCATGAATTAGTAATACGAATCTAGTAATGTGACAACATTGGTAGTAGGTATGATTTATTGTATAAATCTTAGATATGTAAGTGGTTGGCAAGCTTTTGTAAACATTTTTGCTAACGTGATGGTAGTTAGTTCCTCATTTTGCAGATTCGAAGACTACAATGGTCAGGGAGAAGTTGATTGTGCTCCACAGCCAATACTTTCAAACAGTTACCGGTGTGAGTCACTGTGCTAACTCCTTAATCTCTTTTTCCCATTATTCCTTGCCATAACTCCAAAAGTCAGGTGACATTTACTATTTCTATCTCACAGTTGAGGAATGCCAGGGTTAGATTTGATCATAACACTAAGATCAGTAAGAGTAGGGCCAAAACTCACACTTAGCACTTTCTAAATCCAAATCTTGGCCTCCTAAGCCACGTGCTTTCAGGCTGTATTCTTAGAGGTAGATGTAGGTTCAATAGGAATGAGAGATTCTCTAATAATTCAAGTTATAAAAGGACTAAAATCAGAGACTGTAACTTTTAGCTACTGTGCTGGCTAATGTTTTATCAGCTGGACATGAGCCAGAGTCATTTGGGAAGAAGGAATCTCAACTGAAAAGATACCCTCTCCAAATTGACCTGTGAGCCATTTTCTTGTTTTAATGATTGACATAGATGGGCCCAGCTTACTGTGGGGCATTGCCACCTGTGGGTAGGTGGTTCTGGATGGTATAAGAAAGTATGCTGAGCAAGCCAGGAGTAAGCCAGCAGCAGCCTTTTCGCATCAGTTCATGTCCTGACTTCCCTGGATGATGTACCACAGACTGTGAGATGGCATTAACCCTTTCCTCCCTGAGTTGGTTTTGGTCATGATGTTTTATCATAACAACAGAAACCCTAACTAAGACATCTAGTATTAGGAGATACTTAACAGGGAGCTTTTTATTATGATTTTAGAGGAGATTAGTATATAAGTTGTTTGACCTTTAAGAGTCTTCTTCAGCCCTGAGAGCATATTAATTTATATATATATATATATATATTTTAAATGTGTTTGGGTGCTTTTGCCTACGTGTATATCTGTGCGCATATGTGATCCTGGTACCTACGTACAGAGGCTAGAAGAGGGAATTGGATTCCCTGGAACTGGGGTTACATACGGTTGTGAGCTACCTTGCATGTGCTCTGAATCAAACTTGGGTTCTCTGAAAGAGTAGCAAGTGCTTTTAACTACTGAGCTAGCTCTCCAGCCCTAAGAGAAAAATTTAAAAATTGTCTTTAGAATTTTTTATCTATGGATGTTTTGTCTGCATGTATGTTTGTATATCAAATGCATGCCATAGTACCCAAAAGACAGAAGAGGATATGGGAACTCCTCGAGTGGAGTAACATGGTTGTGAGCTGCATCTGAGTGCTGGGACTGAAACCACGACCTCTGGGAGAGCAAACAGTGCTCTTATCCCCTGAGCCATCTCTCCAGCCCTGCCTATAAATTATTGACATGAACATATCATAATTTTAAGTGATGTATTTAAACTTAAAAGTAAATTGGTAAGGTCGCTATAATGTAAATGTTCCGATGATAAGTCATCCAATTTGTAGCAAGGTATTTGGATTGCTGATAGAGAAATCTAAAACCAAAAACCGTAAATTATTTACATGTGCTTGTATTCTTAGCATGTTTGTAAAGCACTTGAGGAGTTATACAATGTTCACTGCTCAGCTGAGGATGTCATCAACTTGGATTCCAGCACTGAAGAAAAATTTAGCCGACATCTAATATTTCAGCTCCATGATGTGGCATTTAAAAATAACATTCATGTTGGTGAGTACCTTTTAAAAGACCCCAATTGTATTAAAGCCTTATATTTTCCTTCTCCTTTCAGATTTTCTAGGTATTTCCTGTCTTTATGGTGGCTTACCTGTTCTAAAAAGATGAAGTGGGTTTTCATGATTGGCCTTAGTTCTTGACCAGTTCTATTCCTGGTAGTTTAACCTGCTCAGGGTATCAGTGGTGTTAGTGCCTCTACCGTACACACTGAGATCTTGCATGTCCTGATACAGGTTTCTGTTCCAACAGGATTCCTTTTCAGTTATCTGATAAGTCAGGAGTGCGCTTATCTGTGCTGTCTAATATCTGTATTTCTGACCTTTACTTCAGCCTTAAATTATCCTTAGTTTGGGGGCTTGGACCCTCGGTCATATCAAGAAGGGTTTATTGCCCCAGGAAGAACTTTAAAACTGCAATGACGTCTGGTGCACACCTGTGAGTGTAAGCAAAGTGTTTGCCCTAGGACAAATGAAGGCAGAGGTATAAAGTGAAGTCAGAGAATGTCCAAATAGGCCAAGTAGGAACACCTAAAACCTCAGGTTTAAAGAGAACCAGAAGCCCTAATGTTCATCAAAGCGATAGTAGCCTTCAGTTTAAAGAGTGTTGGCTAACATTCTTGTAACAGGCAACCCATTTCAGAGCTATAAGTATCTTGTAACTTCACAGCCACCTAGAACAATTGGTATGATCATAGTCACTAAAGGACTGGTACTAAGTTAGTGCTGGATTAGAGTTGTACTGGGTCACAGCAAGCTAGAGTGGTCCTTACCTCCCCAGGTCAGTTGGCTGAGCCTCTGACTGTTCTGCTTATCCCTTAGGTGTCGGTAACTGCAGGCTGAGTGAAGCTTGAACCTCTATTCATTCTGTCACACAGTTCCTGATCACCACTATTGTGGCTTCAGTTATCATCCACATAGATGACTAGGATCTTTGTTTTCGCCCAGATTGTCCTGAACACCAGATTCCTGCAACAACGTCCCACCAATATTTCCACTCAGACATTTTGACTCAACATGTCCTTCCCAAGCTCCCTCCCTTCCCTCAGAACTTGTTCCTTCTCCTGTGATCCCTGTCAGTGAGTCCAGTGTATGTGGTGTGGTCTTCATCTTCGGTTGGTTTTCACCTGATTATTTGGTCAGCTAACTAGAGGGGTGTGACTATAGATAGCATGTGTGCCTCAAACTCTTCAGGGGTCATTCTTTGCCATCAGGGGATCTGCACCCACTTGTACAGTGAGATTCACTGTACTCTAACCTCTTCCCTCTACTCTGTAACTTAGTTCCCTCCAGAGCTCAGGCCTTCTTACCTTTGTTGCTGCTGTCTGCACTCCAGTTCAGGTGATCTGTCAAGACTTTGAACATCTCAGGCTGTCTGAGAAACTGTTCTATCACTCCAACACTAAGATTTAAAAAGCTAGGGTTTACCATGTGTTGGTGGCGCACGCCTTTAATCCCAGCACTTGGGAGGCAGAAGCAGATGGATCTCTGTGAATTTGAGGTCAGCCTGGTCTAGAGTGAGTTCCAGGACAGGCCCAAAAATAATCCAGAGAAACCCTGTCTCGAAAACAAAAAACAAACAAACAAACAAACAAACAAAAAGCTAGTGTTCTTTTAGGTTGCAGCATCCAGTGATAACTGTGGAATAATTTACCATTTATCACTCTCTAGGATGATTTTCTGTTTTCTTATCTCTAGTCTATGTAGTATGCACAAGCACGTGTATGAGTGTGGGTGTAAATATGTCCACATGTGTGTGCAGGTGCACCCACCCTGTGGGCACATGCAGAGTAGAGGTGATTTGAGGACATTTTCCTCAATTACTTTCCCACATTATTGCTCTAAGATAGGACACCCTTCTTAACTTGAAGATTGCCATTTCAGCTAGGCTAGCTGGCCAGCAAGCTCCCAGGATCTGCCTGTTTCAGATGGCAAAGCCACGCTTGGCCTTTTCATGTTTTCAGTAGTTTCTGGGAACTCAGGGCCTCAGGCTGATACTGCAAACACTTCACACATGAGCCGTCTCCTAGTTCCACTTAAAGTTTCTCAGTGGCAGGGACTGTTCTTTACTTGCATATGTTAATATTGCTAATAATAATATTTAGAATATTAACAGCAGAGTCTGAAAATAGTCCTGGAGAACTCTGCTTCCTGCTTACTCCTCAGTCTGCTCTGTGACTGCTGAGTACGGCTGTATGTTGAGAGTCTAGCTAGAGAGAAGAGGTAGCTGCAGCCTGTGCTGCAGATGACTTCTGGAAGCAGATCACATTATCTCTGAGGTTGGGGTAGAGTCGCACCTTACACATGACAGTAAGAGAGCCTTTACTGTTACAGAGCATAGCCACAGTGAGAGCACTGTCAGACGTGACAAACAGGCTGTCTGTCATCCAAGGCTGTCTCTTCATTCAGCCAGAATGCCATTCAGGGAGTACACCTCACCACACCACCCAAACCCCGTAGTTGCCCCTTTCTTGGTGTTCCTTTATGGCACTTCCAAGTTTGTGTTACTAGTCTTGCAGAAAGAGGAACTGGGCCAAATGGAAGAGATTAGAGAACTTTATCGAGACTGTGCACTTCACTTCCGCTACAGTCAGAGAAGAGAAGGGTACAGCAGTGTGTGCACTGGGAGCCAGGCTGGCTGAGTACCATCATACTCCTGCCATGTTAGCCCCCTGCCAAGGTCCAAAAGCCTAGCTGCCTCAGTACTGCCCATGTGTCCATTTTTGCATCCAGTTCTCCCTGCTCTTATTGTCTGGGCCAGGTAGATGGAATTTGAAGTTTCCAGGAAAGTCATCTCTATCAATTTATGTTGTGTCATAGTCATCTGATACACTGTATCTTGTTAACCACTGTTACTTGCTCTTTTTCATTCCAGCAATAACCACATCTTTGTTTTACTGAAAGAATCAAGTGTTTTTGCTTTCATTTTAATGTTCTAATGCTTCTTTATTTTTAGTGTGTGTGTGTCTTTGAATCTGTGATTCTGTGAGTACCAAGAACCCTTGAGACTGAAAGAAAGTGTCAGATATCCAGATGCTGGAGTTGACAACAGTTGTGAGCTGCCTGACATAGGTGCTGAGAACTGAATTCTGGTCCTCTGGACCAGCAGGAAACACTCTCAACTGCTGAGCCAACTCTGCAGCCCACTTTATTTATTTTGTGACTAAGTCTTGCTCTGTAGCCCTAACTGGCCTCACACTGTCTCCTGACTGTTTGCTTTGAGCTGGGATAACATGCATGTGCTGTAAGACCTGGAGAGCATGGACTCCCACTCAGGGAAGGCGGCTTCCCCAAATCACTCACGAGAAGCAATCTTGATGCAAAAGCATGAGGTCTTTTATATTTCGAGTGCACTGGGGTCAACAGCCATACGCCACGCAGGAGTAGAGGGCTGAGGACCCTGGGTACAGATTTGAGACAGCTTTTATAGGGTTACAACAAAGCCCGAGCATCTTAATCATCTCATAGCATCCAGTGCGGACAAATCAATTTAAACTATCTAAGCCCGAGCCTTTGCACAGGCTCCTGGGTAGGGTGACAAAGCTCAATTCCTGTGTTCACTCACTCACAGGTGCTGTTGTAAACAGCAAAGAATTTGAGCTTTTGCCTACTTACTGCCAGGGGACAGGGTCTGGAATTTAAACTTCTAGCTTAGGCCAAATTTTTCCATCTTTACATTGCCTCCATATCCAGTTCCAGTTTCTTTTAAGATGGTAACACTGTATTGGTTATAGTGACACAGGCCGGCAGTGTCATTAGGGAGACTGAGGCAGGATGATCCCAAGTTCAAGGGCATCCTGGGCTGCTTAGCAAGACCCTGCCTCAAAAAAGCAAACCAAACAGAAATTGTATTTGTTTCTTTGCATAGGGAAGTCTTGTTTAGAGAAAGATTTTGAATATTAAGCATGTGTGTGTGTTATGATATAAAAATTCAAGCTTTTTTTGACATATAAAGTGATAAGCCCCAATTTGCAATTCTAGAGAAGTTTTTCTCACGTTATTTCATGTATGCAGTATTATATAAAAAACAACTCAATAGTTGAATTAATGCCTGATTTTTATGGTGTAAATAGCACATGTGAATTTGAAGAAGTAGAGTTGTCTCACTAATTTTCCACAATGCAAATAGAGCAGTCTTAGGGCAGATGTTGAAGTACAAAATACATGAATTGCTTTAATTCCATATATTAGTTCTAACCAATGTGAGGGAGATGTATGGTTGGAAACAGCCTTGGGATTCTCAAAGAGTTCTTGGGGCATGTCTGTGTGCTGTCCCTGTCTTTGCATTGGTGTCCTCATATGAATGCCTGATCCTTTGATCACTGACTAGAAATCATTCTGATCTATAGTAGTGAAAGTAGACATTTCTGCTGGCAGCACATTAGCCTCTGGTCCATACCAGCAACATCTAAATGGTGTGTTTACAACTGACACTTTCCCATTGCCAATGGCTGCTGAAAAAATAAAAGGTTTACACAAAGGATGTGGCAGAGGAGACAGATTACAGTTTACAGCAATAACTGGGGAGTAGTGTTAGTGCATAAAGTTGTTGTTTGTACATACGCATCTAGGCATAGTTACAGTCTACAAAAATAAGATTACTTTGTAATCTTAAAACTCTTTCTTCTTAGGTAATTTTGTGCGAAAAATTTTGCAACCTGCTCTTCACTTAATTACCAAGGAAGATGGTGATAAGATTCCAGAGGCAATGGACCATGAAGCTTCCTGTTTTTCTGATGTACCATTAAAACAAGAGATTTTGGAGGCCCGGGAGAAGCCAAGCTTGCCTGAGCAAGACAACCCTGATCTTTCATTTTTAGTTGTGAAGAATAACATAGGAGAAAAGTGTCTTTTTGTAGATTTAGGTGAGTAACATGTGCACTTTTGTCTGCCCTGTCCTTTGTAAAAGGCAAGCCCATGCCTGCTTGGGCTATCCTTCAGTTCTGCAATCCACTTGGAATGGATTTTTGCTTGTTGAGTGAGGAGATTCGAGATTCATCCTTTTTTGTGTAGTATCCAGTTATCTCAGCACATGTGTTAGAAAGGTCTGTCATTCCCTACTGCTCAGCAGGACCCTTTTCCACCAACCCAGAGTCTGCACATATTTCGGACTCTGGTCTGTTCTATTGTTTATTCTGGCTGTCATTTCTTGGGCTAATACTGATACACGACCAGTTCCCTATTTATTTAGTATTCTCTCATTTCTTGCCATGTTGTGTAATTTTCTGGATAGAAATCTTACACAGCTGTCACTAAGTTTGTTGTAGAGACTCTGGTTTTTCTAGGTGCCTCCCTTTCTCTGGGGTTTTCTGCCACAGTTCTTTGGCAGCTCTCAGTCACAGACTTTCTTTCTGGTACTTTGTCACACTCTTCTATTTACTCTCCTTTGAAGAGTGCTCTGGAATCACTTAGTTAGCTGTCTGCATGGGGCCTTCCATCATCTTAATTTATATACTGCTTCAATTTTGTATGTGGGAACGTGGTCTTTTCAAGCAGTTCTGCAGAAAAATAATATTTTCTGGCCATAAAACTGATCATGGAAACATGCATTCATTTTCAAAATTAATTTTTGTTGTAGGTGTTTATACAAGAAACAGAAACTTTCGACTGTATCGATCATCAAAGATAGGGAAATGTGTGGCTTTGGAGGTTGCCGAAGATAACAGATTTATGCCAAAACGGTCAAAAGATATTTCTGAGGAAAACCAGTATTTCCTGTCTTCCCTGGTGAGCAATATCAGGTCTGTAGAGCAGAGTTAATTGTCATGTATTTATGTAAATAGCATTGTATATTGCTAACGTGAATCGTTAAGAATTGAGTCTACCTTAAGAAAAAAGAGTTTTTTAAAGTCTCCTTTCTCTATATCTGAAAAAATAATATCAAGAAATGTTTCTAACAATCCAATTTCCTCTTTATATCTTTTATTATAGTTAATATATTCTAAAATCCCTGTTATTTTGAAATTAACACTTTATAAATTAGAAAATAATATATGCATTGAGTTTGAAAAGATAATTACTACTGCCTCACTTTCTTTCCATATATACACATACACATTTAGAACTTACTAATAGCTCCCTAATAGAAAACTGTTTCTTGCCTTGGGTATAGCACTTGGCTGGAGTACTGAAAGCCCTGTATTTGATCCACTGCACCAAGCCCCAGAAAATGTGTTTTAATTGGGATAGTTGCTCATATGGTTATGCTGTGTGTTTGGTGGTTTTTTTGTTTGTTTGTTTGTTTGTTTGTTTTTTGGTCTATTCAACATTATATCACAAATATTTGCCAAGTTAATAGTTTCCCACCAATTGTAAGTGAAGTATTTAATGCTCTAAGCTTTGTACTACAATGGCATACTTCATTGCCAGGCCTGTTGTTACACATTAGGTTTCTGTGGATGGCAAATTTGTCAGTGCAGAATGTGGTTAGTACCCAGACCTATATGCAATTCTCTCACTTGGGAGTTGGACATGCAAGGACAAGGAGTTAAAGATCAAAGATCATCATTGGTTACATAGTAAGTTCAAGGCCAGCCAGACTTCATGAGACCATGTGGTGACCCTTCATCACCCTGCCCCCCAAACCAACAAACACAGGCAAAACCGTAAAACAAACAAAAGTCGTTAATAATTAGACTAAACCATATCAACTTACTATGTTGTTTTTGCCCTTTACCTTCCTCAAAAGTTTTTTGTTTGGGGATTTGATTCCCCCCCCCTTGGGTTTTTTTAAGACAGAGACTCACTGTGTAACCTGGTGGGCCTGGAATTCACTATATAAACCAAGATGTCTTCAAATTCACAGAAATCCACCTGCCTCTGCATATCCCTGAAACTTTATAAGAAAAAATTCTATAGAAATTAATTTTAAGAACTATTAAGCTCATGACTTTAATTCCAGTTCTCAGGAGACAGAGGCAAGCAGATCTCTTGAGTTCAAAGGGAGCCTGGTTTACAGAGCAAATTCCAGGACAGCCAGGGCTACACAGGTAGAACCTGTCTCAAAACAAACAAAAAAGGAATAAACATTAGAGGCATGTTTGTCTAGGAAAAGTGATGTGCAGTGGGAAGATACACTCCCCTTCATCATAGATCTCTACTTGTTTGTGTTCCTTTGATATTTCTCAAAAGAAATATACAAAGACTTTTAGTACTGGAACCCATTTGTAGACCAGGCTAGCCTTGAACTCAGAGATCCACCTGCTTCTGCCTGGCAGGTGCTGAGATTAAAGGTACTCACCACCACCACTGGCCCAAGGTGAAGACTTTTAAAGTGGGAATAATGACCTTCCAGAGTTGTTGAATTAAACTTAGAACATACCGATTACATGTTTGCAACGTGGCCGGCATTCATTGGAAGGGCAGCATCTGCACTTACGGAAGTCGCTCAGCCGTGCTGCTGGCCTGAGTCCTGTGTAGTTTTCAGTGAAGTCTCAAGAAGGGAGCAGTTCTCCTCCTAAGAGCCCTTTGCTGCGTTGCATGGCCACATGAATGCAGGCCCTTCTCTTGCAGAGTAAAAGGCCACATTCTCGGCAGTTAGTGTGAAGTTTGGTCACGCCCCCCTGCGCTTTCACTCCCCTTTCCTTCTCTTCCACTGTTCATAGCTTTCAAATCCTAACAGGACGTTACCTTCAAAGGGCTGTGTTTGGCAGTAGAATTATACTTTCAATCATTTCACTTACCCTAGACTCATTGGATGACTGTAAAGGAATTATTTTAAACAACCCCCAAGTGACTGTTAAGGAAATTCCTTTTTATGTTTCTATGTTCTAGTGTTTATGTTCATCGGTGTTTTGCCTATATGTATGTCTGTGTGAGGGCATCAGAAACCCTGGAGCTGAAGTTACAGACAGCTGTGAGCTGTCACATGGGTGCTGGGAATTGAACCCTGCTTCCCTGGAAGATGAGCCAGGGCTCTTAACTGCTGAGCCGCCATCTCTCCAGTCTCCAGGAAATTGTTTTTTTAATTGCCATAATCTTATAATTATGAGGTAAGACTGGCACTTTGGGCCATGAAAATGAAGCTACCGGGATCTCCCCCTTCTCCCCCAGTCATGTTACTTAAATTCTAACATAATGTTACTTTATTTCTTTTACAAATTTTTTTAGATTCTCAGACACTTTACGAATTCTCACATGTGACACATCTCAGGCTAAAAGAAAGCGGGCAGAGTATTTTAACAGCCCAGGCACTTCAGGTAACTTTAAGCAAACAATTTCACATTAAAATCTAGGGAATCTCAAATCTCTTTTGCTTTAAAAATCTTAAATTGTAAGTACTTGTATCTGCTGATCATTTTAAAACTAATTCTTCTAGATTTCTAACCAGGTTGGACATACTATAAAAAATTTTATAGATGTTTATTAATACCTGATTTTCATTCTGTGGTATTTAAAGACTATATAAGTAATACAGTTTACATAAAACAAGCACATCAAAATGTCACTATATGATCTCTCACCCCTTTTTTTTAAAAAAATTATTTTTTGTGATGGATGTTTTGCCTACATTTTTGTGGAGTTTTGTCTGTATTTTTGTGGACCATGTGCATATCTTGGGCCTATGGGGACCAGAAGTAATCACTAAGCCATCCCTCCATCCCTGCTTTCACCCTTTGTCCATACACAAAGACAAGTGACTTCATGAGATGGCTCAGCAAGTAAAAGTATTTGCCACCAAGCCTGACAACCCAAATTCCTGTTTATCCCTGCACTCCTGCAAAAGTATTTCACATATGACTTTATCATACTTTGACCATTCTTGTACTGAACAAAATGTAGGGTTTTTTGTTTTTCCTCTTTTTATTTAAATTTGAAACAAGGTTTTACATGTCAATCCCAGCTCCCTCACCCTCCCATCCTCCCCTATCACCCCCACCAAACCTGAGCCCATTATCCCCTTTCTGCTCCCCAGGAAAGGTGAGGCTTTCCATGGGGAGTCTTCAATGTTTGTCATATCATTCGGAGCAGGGCCTAGGCCCTCCCCCATGTGTCTAGGCTGAAGGAGTATCCCTCTATGTGGAATGGGCTCCCAAAGTCCATTTGTATAGTAGGGATAAATACTGATCCATTACCAGAGACCCTGTAGACTGCCCAGATCTCCTAACTGACACCCACATTCAGGGGGTCTGGGTCGGTCCTGTGCTGGTTTCCCAGCTATCAGACTGAGGTCCATGAGCTCCCTCTTGTTCAGGTCAGATTTCTCCAGCCTGGTCTTGACCCTATTCAGGGTTTTTTTGTTTTGTTTTGTTTTTAAGTTTCTAAAGTTTCTATGTAAAGTCTTGAATAAATATTTTTATTCACATATAATGGTATATCATTATAATAGTGAAAAACTCCAGACAATCTAAATATACAACAGAATTGGATGATATACTCCATAACTACAAAGTTTAGATTTATAAGGCCTATATAATGTTTAAGACAGCCATAGATGATGATAGGAGAAAAAGTAGGTTCTAAAATTAGTATGGGATCGGGGATGTAGCTTAGTGATAAGAGCACTTGTCCTGGGTTCAATAGATCCCTTGTTGCTATAACAAGAACACACACACACACACACACACACACACACACACACACACACACACACACACACACACACACGTTAATGATTATAAGCCTATTAAAAACATGGGCAACATTTTTCTGTGTTTATTTCTTCTGATTGTTTTAACATATATTTATAGAGGGGCCAAAGAGATGGCTCCATGGTTAAGAGCACTGGTTGTTCTTCCAGAGGTCCCGAATTCAATTCCCAGCAACCACCTGGTGGCTCACAACCATCTGTAATGAGATCTGGAGCCCTCTTCTGGCCTGCAGGCATTCATGCAGGCAGAACACTGTATATGTAATAAAAGTTAAACAGAGTTACCATACCATCCATCAATTCTATTTGTGGGTATACCTTCAGAAAAATGAAAATATATATGCACTGAAAACCTTGTACATGAATGTTCATAGCAGTATGTTGTTAGTTTCAGCTATTACAATTGATCAACAGAGCATAGTATATCAATTAAATGGGATACTATACTTCCATAAAAAGGGATGGATTTTTGATACATACTATAACATGGATAATCCTTGGGTTTGACAAGATAAGTGAATAAAACCAGACAAAAGAGATTGTTTCCATTTATATGAAATGTCAAACACTGGCAAGTCAAGGAGAGGGACTATAAACTGGCTGTGCCAAGGAATGGAGGAGGGTGAATTGGGACTGACCGCAAACACACATCCAGTTTCTTATTGTGTGATAAAAATGTGCTAGGAATAGTGGTGATGTGTAGGAAATAATCATTTGGCCATTGTTTTTTTTCAGCATGTAACTATTCTCATTTGTAAACGCTTCTCTCCATTGCAGTCGAGTCCCTTGAAGGGTCCCTGTACTCACCATACCCTGAAGTTGACCAATTTGTTCTTTCTTTGGTGAATAAACATGGCATTAAAGGAGGTAAAGCCTGGTACACTTTTTATTAACTCTCACATGACAGAGCAATGGTTCCTTAGCACCCCTTACATTTCAGGAATTCGTCGTTGGAACTACTTTTTCCCAGAAGAATTACTGGTTTATGATATTTGTAAATATCGCTGGTGTGAAAACATTGGAAGAGCCCACAAAAGTAATAATATTATGTAAGTAATATGTTTATTAATGACTTGTATGCCTTTAACATGTATTTAAAATACTTAGAATTTTAAAGTAATATTGACAATGTAAAATCATTTATAATGTACACATTTATATCTATTTGGTCAGTATTTTATGTTAAATAAATTTATTAGTTATTAGATTACTTCTAGCACATAGCAGCTTTACTTTGTTTGATAATGACCCTTACAGTAGCAGCTTAAAAAGATGAAGAATTGAATGGGGCTGGAAAGCATGTGGCAGGAGACAGGGCAGATGGTACTGATTGACACATTGCCTTTTCTTCCTTCCTGCCATTGGTCCTTGACACCTGACAGAAGTAAAATTGGGCAGATGTGAGTGAGGAGGAAACTCTTCAGTTAGTGTGAAGTCTGAGGTTAAGGTGAGGTTAAGTCTGAGGTTTCCTTGTACTAGACAAAGCTTGGGGGAACCTGTGTCTGTCCATTAAGAATGCTGGCTTTGTATACCAGGCCCTGTTTTAGTAACTTTCCTGGACAAAAGGAGAAGCAAAGTACAAAGTAAAACCAGACATAGCGTTCTAAGTTGTATGAGGATTTGGCTAGACTAGGGAAAAAGGGGAAGTTACCAGTCAGGAGAAATTTTGCTGTGTTATATAGTTAGTGTCCAAGCTGGGACTCTTGTATAATTTTGTTTGTGCTAGACATGAGGAAAGGACAATGAAGATTTTGCTGAAAAACATGTTGAATAGCCTGATTCCATGTTATTGGTATACTAGATTAATTCAGTTTACAGAAGCAGTCAAAACTATGTTTGGGGACTGGAGAGATGACTCAGTGGTTACTGCAAAATTTTAATTCATATTGCAATAACTGAATTAGTCTTTGAATTTCGCCTTACTAGTTTGTCTCTTTTTTTTCTTTTTTTTTAGTTTTTACTTCTTAATAATTCTTGTATTTTATTGTTCATTTCCAAGGTGTCATTAGTCATTCTTCTTTTGCAACGTAAGGTGTCAAAACTAAATTTCCCTGAGGACCACGTTAGCTGCTTTTCACGTAGTAATGTGTTTTCGGTGGCACTCAAGCCTACACATTTTAAATTTCCATTATATCTACTACAGCTACTGGTTATTTAGAAATGTCTTTATTTCTAAATTAATCTCATTTGCAAAATTTCCCTTGTGGTTAGAGAATGTGTTCTATATAAACTAAGTCATTTAATATGTATCCCTTTTTATTTTATGTGTATGAGTGTTTGCCCTATGCATGTGGAGAACAGGAGTTACAGACAGTTGTGAGCCAACTGAGAGGGCGCTACGAACTGAGCTGGGTCCTCTGCATGAGCAGTAAGCCCTCTCTAATACTGAGTCATCTCCCCAGCCCTCAAAATAAATTTTCAAATTTGAGGATGCTTGGAGTATAGCTAGCGTGGAGTCAGTCTTTGTTAATGGCTTGCACATGATTACAGAGAGCTACTTCATATGTGCCTATTAGATCAAGTTTGTTAACTGCATCAATAGTTTTATTCATACTTTCTGCATCTTTTCTGTTTTTTTTTGGGGGGGGGTGGCTACTTTGTAGATTTTATCAATTTCTTTAAAAGCCTTAGTTCATACAGTGTATATTTTTTCTTTTTACAGATAAATGTGTATTGACAATAGATTTTTTTTCCTCCCATAATATATCCTGATTGTAGTCTTCCCTCCCTCTACTCCTCCCAGTTTCTCCCCACCTCCCTCCCTTCCAGATTGACCCCTTTCTGCCTTTCATGGATAATAAGAGGGAAAAAACAAAACAAAACAAAAAAACCGATACTGGAATAGGACAAAACAAACTGACAGAAGAGAGGCCAAGAAAAGGCACAAGAACCAGATGTAGGTGCAAAGACCCATTTGTTTGCACACCCAGGAATCCCATAAAAACACTAAATGAGAGTTGGAGAAATGGCTCAGATGTTAAGAGCACTGGCTTCTATTCCAGAGGTCCAGAGTTCAATTCCCAGCAACTACATGATGGCTCTCAACCATTTTAATGAGATCTCGTGCCCTCTGTTGGTGGGCAGGTGTATATATAGGCAGAGTGCTATATACGTAATAAATAAAACTTTTTAAAAACCCACTAAACTAGAAGCCATAATATACATATGGGAAAAAAAAAACCTCTGCATGCTGCCTCAGGATCTGTGAGTTTGTATGTGAGTCCATCCTTACACAATGTATTTTAATCAATCATATTCATAGCAACTCCTTCCCCAAATCCTTCCAGATCAACCCCCACCTTCCTACCTTCCCATTTATTTCTGACTTATGGTCATCTGCTGGAGTGTAATTGACCTACCAAGAGCTACACCCTTAAAACTGACTCTTCCCTCCTCCAGAAGCCATCAACTGTCCACACCTCTCATCTAGGGGCAGGGACTGGTGAACCCTTCCCACTCCATGATTGAATATTGACTAGCTTGACCTTGTGCAAGTTTTATTCAGACAACCACACCTGCTGTGATGTAATGACCCCTTTAGGTCCAGAAGACAGTGTTTTGACCTCTAGCTCTTACATTGTTCCTGCCTCCTCTTCTACAATAGTCCCTGAGCCTTGGTAGGAAATGAGATATAGACATCCTGTTTGTCTCCACACTCACTGTCTGTACTTAAATGAGTAGATTTGTCATCCTTACAATACTGCCCCTCTTGGTTTTTGCAACAGGATTTCTCTGTGTAGACCAGGCTAGTCTTGAACTCAGATCTGCCTGCC
This sequence comes from Cricetiscus sungorus, assembly GCA_030556225.1. Taxonomy (NCBI): domain Eukaryota; kingdom Metazoa; phylum Chordata; class Mammalia; order Rodentia; family Cricetidae; genus Cricetiscus; species Cricetiscus sungorus. Next base: position 7,541,536 of record JANBXA010000180.1, read on the forward strand.
TCTGCCTCTGAGTGTTGGGATTAAAGGTGTGCACTACCACACCCTGCATGCTCTCCATTCTTGCTTGTGTTTTGAAGTTATATTATTTTGGTGGATATAGCTTGAAAACATCTGGATCGTCCTAGAGAAGTCCATTTGTATAGTGTATATATTGATGTATACACATGCATATAAATGTACATGTGTGGATGTCAGAAGACAAAATAAAAAAATTTTACAAGTGTCCCTTACTAGCCTAGAACTCTCCAATTAGACAAGACTGGCTGGTCAGTGAGTCCCAAAGATCTGCCTGTTTCCACATCCACCACTGGGATCATAAGAGTGTGCCACCACCTGTGGCCTTTTAAAAAATGTATATGTGTGTATTGTGTTTACTGTTTGTGCATACAGGTATGTATACAAGTGCCCTCATCCATGCATGTACATGTGCAGACTAGAGATTAATATCAAGTCTTCTAAGCTCAGCCTGGAGCTCATTTTGGCTAGGTTGGTTGGCTGGCAAGCTCCTGGGATCTTCCTGACTTCCCCCTTCCCAGGTTGCCCATCCCCACACTGGGGTTACATATGTCCCTCTGGTTTTATGTGGGTTCCTGGGATCTGGACTCAGGTCTTCATCCTTGGGCAACAAGCACTTTCCCCACTGGGCCAGCTCCCTAGCCTCCTTGTTTTCATGTGGGTTCTGAGGTTTGAACTCAGAGCCTTGTGCATGTTAAGACAAGCACTTCCCCATGGATCCTTTTTCTCAGCCTCTGTGAGTGTTTCTTAGCAACTGGTTTTCTTTTGTTTAGTTAGGCATATTTATTTTCATCTTTTAGCTCTTTAATTTTTCTCCATCTTTGAGGTTGCAGGCACATCTCTGGCAAATGGCATACATTTGAACTTTATTTTCTATGCAGTATGGGTATTAATGCTTCTTTTTCTTTATACATAAAGGATTTTGGTTGATCTGAAGAATGAAGTTTGGTATCAAAAGTGCCATGACCCTGTATGTAAAGCACAAAACTTCAAATCTAACTGTGAGTTATTATTTTATGTTTACCACAAAGTGAAAATTAGATAGCCAGCTAAAAATATTTTCTTTTCCATCCAGGTTTTCCATTGCCCGCTGAAGTAAGTCTCCTGTTTCTTCTGAAAGAGGCGAGTGTAGCTCCTGCCTTGGGTTTGGTACATAGATAGCATAAGTGAACTTTGCACAGTATCCTGTCTAAATAGCTTTCAAACACAATGTGAGGCACTCGTGTTCACTTGGAATACGTTAATCATCTTTCCACCGCAAGGCCTCACATTTCTATTACTGCTAGGTAATAAAATGTATAATCAACCAAGTATATAGTCCCAGGCATATAAGAAGTTTCTTACGTTTTGCTTTATGGAGTAAACCAAAATGCTTGTCTTAGTGTCTGTTTAACCAACAGTATCTGTAGGTTGGATTTCTGTAAGTAGAATTGTGTCAAAGTGAATATACAACTTTGGTTTTGGCTATTATCTGCTTACCAAACATTAATCCAAAAGATTCACATTTAGTGTTTAAAAAAAAAAAAAACAGAAAATATATAAAAAGCAAGAGTGGGTTGGGCTGGATGGTTCATGATTAAGAACTCTAAAGTGCTCTTGTAGAATAACCGGGTTGTCCCTAGCGCCCATAGGGTGACTCACAATCCTCTGCAACTCCAGTTCCAAGGGATCCAGTGTCCTTTCCTAACCTCCACAACCTCCTGCATACATGTGGCACACAAACATATACACAAAAAATATCTTAAAAAAGAAAAGTAAAAAGGTTAAAAAAAGCTTTACACATAATTTTGCCAAATGGATGCAAGGACTTAGCATAAATCTTCCATTGTTTATGCTTGCGTGTGTGTGCTCACTTTGTTTCTAAGTTGGAGGTAGGTTTCTTCCCTGAAGTGGCAGAAACATTTTCATCACTAGCTATTTCCAAATTGTTCCATGGAACCCTAGGAACAGATACAGATGTTGATGACAGCACCTGCTACTAAGTTTATCAGTCCTCCTGATAGCCATCTTGCAATCATCACCAGCTGTGCGACAAGGGCAAGCCACTTCCCGTTTGGGTTTAATAATGTTGTGTTCTTTTTAGGTTATTTGTATTTCTTTTATGAATCTGTGTCCATTTTTCTCTAATCCCCCATCTATCAGCACCTTCATAAATGACCTGCTGCAGGCTGAACAGGTGCTTACATTTATGGTCTGAAACACTGGCATCCCTTGAAACGTGTTCAGCATCTCTTCTGAAAACGTGTGTATGGCTGTTTTTGCTGCATGTGTGTCTGCACTACATGTGTGCTTGGTCCCCAAGGAAGCAGAAGAAAGCACTGGGCTCCCTGGAACTCTAGTTACAGACAGTTGTGAGCCAGTGTGTGTGCTGGGATCTGAACCCGGGCTCTGAGAAAGCAGCCTCTTAACAACTGAGCCAGCATCCAAGTGTAAAGTGAAAACCCCATGAGCTTGGCATAACTAGGAACAGGTTTAAAATCTTTAAAGGGCAATATATCATTCTTAATTGGTTTTGAGTAGTTTCTCTTTTTTTTTCTGCATTGCTGGGACTTCAACCTGGGGCCTCATCTATGGGAAGCAAGTGGTCTTCCCCCTGAGCTACATTCCTAGCTATTGGTTTATTTTGGTGGATTTTTTTTTCTTTTCCAATACCCAAAAATGCCAAATAAAAGTATTATTCTCTGACGGGAGTTTCAGCCAGGGGGTTTTAAGCATGTCCATACTACAAAAGTAATCACATTTGAGCTAACTTACCCCCTTCCCCATGGTAACTGTTCTTGACAACAGGAACATAGCATGCCATTTGACTTTGAAAAACTGGTCATTATGTCATCTGTTAACATATTTGGAGTGTGTAGTGAAGTCACATACTTTGACTAATCTTTTCTTTTTCCCACAAAAATAAAGGAGGAATTCACTTCTGATGAAGCAGGAGAAACCAGCAACTCACTGATCAAGAATTCTCAAAACCCACCATCCAGTAACCTGTTACCAGGCGAGTTTTCTGAAGCTGGCTGGGATGACAAAGATGATACCTGCTTCTTAGAAGCTACAGAAGATGCTGAATTGGCTGATGCTGCAGACAGGAGTCTTCTTGGTTACAAGAGTGCAATGGATGATATTCCTGATGAACTAATTTTAGAAGCATTACAGAGTAGCTAACTGTGGACAGGACTTACATAAATGTTAAATTAGGGCTGGGGCTGTAGCCCAAGGGTAGATAGAATACTCACCTACCATGTGCAAGGCCCTGCATTTAATCCCGAACACCATAACAAACCAAATTGTATTAACTTATTATAACAACTTTTTTTATCATTCGTTTTCTAATAATAATTTGCTTACCTGAGCCAAAATTATCCTGTATGCACTGATATCATTGTTGTAGGTTAGAACTCTTATGCCTAGTGATGACTAACATGTCAATAGATTGAAATTTATTAACAATGAGAACTGCAACTGTCCAACTATTTATTTCAGAAGCCATAGTTAAACTGGTGTTGTCTGGTTTGAATGACAAAATGGTAATAAATTCTGATGTGTAGGCCATGCTTACTTTCAGAATGGGAGTTTGGTTGTCAAGAGTGCAGCTTCAGGGGAGATGACAGCAGGAGGCTAACTCAGCTTATGGTCTTCTCAATCCTGCTCAAGGAGCTTCCCCAGCTGATAGTTGATGGTTTTTAGGTGTTTTTCAGCTCCCAGAATTGTTCTTGCTTTAAATAATAGAGCTGGAAGGCTAGATGAGTCATACTGTTGATGGGAAAAACTAGTTAGACTCACATATAGTGATACTTTAATAATTGCTTTCAGTATACAGAGCAAGTTTCCTTTTACTACGAGAACTAATGGAATAAGTCTATAGCAAAAATAAATAAATAAATAAATAAATAAACAAACAAACAAACACTCAAAGGTGTCATTTAGGAAAGTTACTTATTGGATCAATTAAGCCTTAAAGGTTGCCAAACCAAATGTAAGGACAAAGTTAAAACTCTAAATCCAACTCATGACCTGGAAATAATTAACAAAGCCAAACTTCCTGTTGCAAACCATCTGAGGAAAATTAAATGTTAGTGCACCTATAAGCTGATAAAAGATACAGCTATTTTAGCTAGATTTTATAAATTATTTTTTAATTTTTTATGAGTTGGGATAAGGCTGTTGCTTTTGGTCAAAACAGAAGATGGAGAACTTCTAAATCAAAGTGATCGTCTCAGGTGGAAGGGCTTGAGGGAGCTGACTGGAAAGTCTTATGTTCATGTGAACCATTCACTGGTTTGTTCATTGTACTTAGAAGAAGAGACTGATGTTGATCTCAAGTCTCCTTAGGTAGAATCTTAGAGCCTGGCAGGTACTGGAACACTATATGGCTGTGGACCAACCAGAGCAAAAGCCAGCCACCCTCATGTCCACACAGTTGCCCACTGCTGTGAACTGGAACCTCCTGACTGAGGAATTCACTTTAAAAAGAGAAATGTATAATTTCAAATACCATTAATTTGTATAAAATAACTTGCCCTCTTGGAAACCAATGTTTGGATTTGTTACTTAAATATTTTTGGAGTACAAATCAGTGCTAAGGTAATATATAACTCCAGCAAAAAATAGTATTTTATTGTATTAATGGGTACTGTATTAATTTGCCAAAGTTTTGTGACTTAGTAAAGGCATTCCCTTCCTTGCATTTGTACTTTGTGATTTTGCATGCTATACTATGGGCTGGTTATATTAACTGAAAAAATAAAAGTCTGAAAAAAAAAAAAATCTACCATACTTTTGGCAGCTTGCTGGTATTTTTCTTAGTGATGAAAACTGAGCAGAAAAGCTGCCAGACAGTGGTGACCCCCTTATAACAATGGGATTTGTTTTCTGCTACACAGAAACTATGTTAATGGAAAATTCAACCAAACAGATGTAGGGATCATCACCTATGCACAAGACACCTCAAGTATCTGCTCTCCAAGGAGTGGGAAGAATTAACTTGGCGCTGTGGGTTTCATTTAGGAAGAAGTATGACATATCCAGATGTCACAGGAAAAAAAGGATAGGTGCCCAACAGTAACAGTACAACAGGCACTGAAGGTACACAGCCTCACTCGTGAGAGCAGTATATTCCATAGTTAGCGCAGCTTGGTTTTCAAGCCTTGGGGTAGATCAGGGAGAGCATTTGCCTACCATGTGCAAAGTGATTAACCAACGACTGTGTATAGATTAGGTAAATGCTACTATTAACTTTCACAAATTTAGTAATCAAATCCCTAAAATAAACTTTAGGCACATTTTAAGAACTTACGTTCAGATCAGGAAAACTTAGATCAATATCAGATCTTAAAGCTGAATTTAGAGGTGAAGAATACAAACCTGATCGATCATTTGCACAAAGATACTGTGTGTAATTACGTATCACTTTCTATACACAATTCTTAGTATAATTCGGTACAGAATTCTATTGGGGCAATTCTACATACAATTCTATTAGTATAGTCTTATTTTTCTAGTTCTACTAGGTATACAAATGTACAATATGTTAGCAAACATTTCTCTTAATCTTAATTGGATGTCATAGCAATAGCAGAGTCCCAGGAGCTACTTCAGGAAGCTACAATTTCCCAACTTTTTTGTTTTCTTTTTTTTTTTTTTTTTTTTTGCTGTTCCTCAACCTCTCAAGCCATGCCTACCATTCTGTGAAACAGCTACGGAAGCATGAACATAGAAGAGACAACTAAAGGTGGCTGGTCTTCACAACACTGCTGAGTACTGGTGGGAATAATGCAGAATCGTGCACAGTACCCACCACCCCTGAGTACAGTTCTCAGAAGGGGGAACTCAGGAGCAGTACAATGCTTCTCCTCATTTAGTAGCTAAATGATGCTGTGATCTCAATGACTCTCACTAATGCTGCTCGTTAGCTTTCTCAAAGCTACTCACACTCTACAAGCGAATCTGCTGCTGCACAGTAAAGATGAGTGGGACTCACCTTCTCCTTCCTCTTTGGTTCTTTCTCTCCAACTTCTGAATAGTCCTGATGCAGCTGTTTTAAACTAGATAAGAAATGCGTCGAATTCTTCAGTGATGACTTTCTCTCCTTAAGGTCATCATGTTTTGTTTGTAGTTGTTTCAGCTGTGGCTCTAATCTAGACAAAAAAAAAATTTAAATCTCAAAAAGAAATTATGTAAGACACAAATTAATAGAAATTATATATATATTTTGTTCATGGACTGAAAATATTAAAATACCCATACTATAAAGAACAGAAACCCAAACCAAAAACAACAAAAGCATTTTCTCCCATATTAATGACATACAATAAAATCCAGTGGTCTACAGTGCCTGAGCATCCTGGGTGATGAAGGACAAGTCAAGGGTGGGCTAGGTGATCTGTGCTTGCCTCTCAGATTATGAATGTAAGATTCTACATTTCAGTTCATCTTAACTGATATACAATTGGCAGTGACAGCCATGGTGAACAAGCCTCACAGATGCTGAAATTCACCTAGTCATTCAAGCCCTGGGAATTACTGAATTAAACATGAATTTGGCTAAAAGCAGGAGTAGCTGGCATGACAGTTTAACTAGGAAGCCATGCAGAAAGTTCCTCTTATTATAATTTCCTCCCGCTAGTCAGGTGTTATTGCCAACACTTGGGAGGCAGAGACAGACCGATTTCTGTGAGTTCTAGGCCAGTCTGGTCTACAGAGCCTAGTTCTAGGACAGCCTCCAAAGCAATACAGAGAAACCCTGTCTCAAAAAAAAAAAAAAAAAAAAAAATGAAAAAAATATATATATATATATATATATATATATATATATATATATTCCTCCAGCTTTCAAGGCCAAATAAAATCAGTAGAGAAACTGCCACAAGGCCTGGATAGAAAGACACACAACCTTGGGCCAACCGTTGCTTCTCTGGGGCTGAGTTTCTTCACCTCTAAAGAAAAGGAATAACTTGTGACTTATGGTGGGAGGAAGAAAGGCTGCTAGCTTCACCTTGCAAAAACAACAACTATTCTCAAGTGTAAGAATTGTGTGTGTTTCTCAAGTTTTGTTTTCTCTCCCTTGTTTGTTTTTATTTGCTTGTTTTCCTAAAGGGAGAAAAAACAGGCATTGGATTTGTGGGGACTTGGGGAGATCTGGGAGATGGACCAGGGAGGGGAGACTGATAGAAAAAAAAACATGAAAAAATTATTTTCAATTTAAAAAAAGAGGGGTCTTTACACTAAACAATTGCAACATTTTTTCACCAAACTCTAGACTGAAGGGGGGTGGGGGTCGGAGGTATAGGATTGCTTTCCCTGTCTGGAAGGAAGTGACTCAACTCCCTTGTGCCTTAGTCTTCCCATATGCGAAATTAAAACTACAATCTACTTTGCCTTACTAAGCCTTTTTGAAATGTTTGTCTTACTATAATTACATCTAGAGGAGAAACTAAAGAGGTCAGTCTCAATAATCTCAAGTTTCATAATAATGCCCCATAAAATAACCTACTTCCTGGAATCATATTGGCTAAGAATGGGCCAAATGAATGAAGCATTTAGAAAAGTGCCCTTGTCATAAAGAAAGCTATGAGCTGTCACCATCATTATTATTACTACACTACCCAAATTTTCCATGTTTTGGCCAGAGCTAATACATTTTCTAGTGCCTCCTATAGACTAAATTTATAAACAATGGAATAACTAATTTGTCTCTCTCAAAATTCCATCAATCACTTTAAAGCCTAATACTTAAATAGTATTTCAAGTGTTTGTTCAAGCTTCCTGCTACCGCACCCATGTGGTCCTAGGAATTGAACCCACAGCCTTGCTCATGCCAGGCGGGTGGTCTACCACTGAACCACATCCTCAGCCTGTCTAAGCTCTTTTGAAGCATCTTAAGAGTGGAGAGCACAGTCAGCCCTGCTTCACTTAACCCTCTGCCTCATACAGCACTCCACATCTCAGAAGGCCAAAATGTACAGACAGGCTATCAGACTCATGTGTGCACTAGTGTTCCTAACCAGTGCATGGGAACCACCCCAACCCTAGACCTCAGAATGTGTACTGACATGAGTGTCACTGTAGGGTGTATGTCTCAACAGTAACTAAGAGCCAGTGACCAGCCAGGGTTACACAGCAAGACCATCTGTCAAAAAACCAAGCAAACAGCTTAAGCAGAACCATCTGTATGAGTCACTGCAGAGAACCCTTCCTAGGCTTAACTCACTGCCTCCCACAACACCCTCTGAGCAGCAACACAATTACACCCATAAACACAAGAGGGGCTCAGGCACTGGGAAAGTCAGTACCTCACCCAAGTCCTGCAGTCAGTGGTAGAGCCTGATTCAAGTTCCAAGCAGTCTAATCCTAGAGTCTACTCATCACATCTGTGATCAGGCTGCCTGAGGCCAGACCAGGCACAGCAGGTGACTGATCCGTGTTGACTGTCCTAAGGCCCTGCAACTTGGCACCGAAGGCTGCTGCCATTGATCATCAAGTGCAAAGGACACCTGGGGCTTGTGGGTCACAGCAGCAACAGCACTGCCCTAAGCGACAAAAAGGACTGCCCTTTAGGTGAGTTCTTTGCAGGAGCGGGACATTATCTTACCGAAGCAGTTCGTCTTGGACTTCAATCAAACGCTGCCGTTTCTTTTCAATGTCGGAAATGATCTGAGCAATACAACAATTTACTTAGGTCAACACAGCAGAAGACTCCGCACTTCTGCCTACACTGTCCTAGGCACTGGAAGCACAGAGGGACTGGCAGATGGGTACAGCTTAGTGGGCAGCTTTGGAGACTGGGGGATGACAGGGCCCTCCTTCTCTTGCTTCTGGTTTGACTGGCTTAGCAGTTTCATTTCACGACAGGCCCCAAAGGTAACAGAGCCAGCTAGACATGGACCAGAACTTCCAACACTGACCCCAAATAACCTTTCTGTTGTAAGCTGATTGTCTTGGATGCTAAATCATAATGACAGCAGGCTAGCAGAGATCCCCATCTCGTAGTCTCCATTAACACTACAAAACCAAATAAAAACCTGACCCACACCACAAAGCCCTTATACAAACTGTGCAGGTTATAAACTAAAGCAAGTGTTTATGTCCTCCCGTTTGCTCACTGAGACCCAGCGATTCACCTTGGTGTTCCTCCTTTTCAGAGCTTTCAGCACCTGGACTTCTTTACACTACAATGACAACAAAAACACAAGGATGTCTAGTTTCCCAAAATTAAGTATTTCAAGTTCCACATGAGAAGCTGCTGGGAGATACAGTTGATAAAATGCCTGTCACAAAAGCGTAAGGACCCGAGTTCAGACCCACAGCACCAGCACATTTGGCTTTAATGGGTGCTGGTAGAGATTTCCTTGGAGCTCATTAGCCGGCCAGCCTACTGAAATCAATGCTCTTCAGGTTCAGTGAGACCCTGCCTCAAAAACTAAGTTGTAGAGTGATGGAGGAAGTTGCTTGGCATGGGCCCCTGGCTTCCACATACATGCACGTGTACTATGCTACATCTGCACCCCCCACCCAAAAGAAATAAGGGTAGTGCCCAAGTGTTTACTGCCACAAAGCCAGCAAATGCAAGCTTTTTCCTACAACTACAGGATATTTTTCAAACTTCAGCTTAAAAAATGTGGAGCAGCCAGGCACAGTGGCACACACCTTTAATTCCAGCACTCTCACTCGAGAGACAGAGGCAGGCAAATCTCTTGAGTTCCAAGACAGCCAGGGCTACTCAGAGAAACCCTACCTCAAAATAAATAAATACAAAATTTTAAGCAATATAATTATGTCAATGAACTTACCATTTTGATGAGTTCTCCTTTAATTTTAAAATAAAATTTGTTGATGGCTTGACTACATGGTTCAGACTCTATTCTTTGTCTGTAAATTGTTTTAAGAAGACCAAAATTGGTATTATAAAGGATTCTGAAGGACACATTTTATTTACAGGATACATAAGTACATATAGTTTGGCACGTATTATTTAAATACCTAAGATAGCAATGTAAACCTATAGCATTTTCTTATACTTAATAAAACTGGGAATAAGAGAGGGGAAGGGAGAGGTGAGAGGCAGGGGAGGGGAGCAGGGAGAGAATGGATGAGGGATGAAACCCTGGTGTGCAGACTCTGGGAACCTTAAGGCAGGACATAGTAACTGCTTGGTCTCCATCCCATGAATGGATTGGGCTGCCAATTGACAAACTAGGGCCTTGAGCATTCTAGATAAACACTTTACCACTAAGCCACGCCCCCAATCCAATGGTTTTATCATTGAGTTTAAGAGTTCTTTGTAAATTCTGAGTAGCAGTCCTTTATCATACACCTCTTTCAAAAAGTGTTTATTCCCTTATAATTTCATACACACATTATCTGATCAAAGCCCCATTATTCACTCATTCCTTTTCCTATCACATCCTTCCTTTTCAAGTTCTGCTTTCATGTCTTTTTGTGATCTACCTAATGTAATTCGGATTGCCTGCTTACGCATGAGTCAGTCAGGAACAAAAGTCTCTCGCAAAGGTTCCCTCTCCCATTCTGTGGGCTACCTTTTCATGCTTTACAGTTTCTTGCATGCAGAAGAAATTGTTAACCGCTGAAGTGCAGCTTATGGACTTCGATGGGTTGTGCTCTTTCTGTAAACAAGTCTCTATCAAATCCAAGGCTGTCCCCTTGTGTTCTCTTCTAGGAGTTCTGCAGGTTTACATTTAGGTTTGTGATCTGATCTGGGTTCCGTTTGCTAAGGGGCAGTGTTTGTTGTTTATAGATGTCCCACTGCTGTAGCACCTGTGTTTCCTTTTAATTTTTGAGACAGGAGTTCACCACATAGCCTTGGCTGGCCTAGAACACAAATGCAGACCAGACTGGCTTCTGCCTCCAGAGTGCTGGGACTAAGCGGTGCAGCACACAGGCACCATTTGTCTTTGGCAGCCTCCACTGTACTCTTTGCTCCTCTGACAGTTGACTGAATGCGGGCTCCCTGCTCTGTCTACTGTTTTCACAGTCCTATACCTCGCTGAGCACTACAGCTGTCTAGTGAGCACTAACAACAGCATCAGCTACCCTGTCTTCTCTTCTGCATGGACAGAGAGACTCGTTAGTTAACGGCCACAGCAGAATTGGCTGAGACTTTGCAATTGCCTGATTGATGTTAGAAGCTGTGAAGACCCGACATTCCAACCATACTGAGTTTATTTGTAAATGAGTGATACTGCTGCATTTATGCACGGACTCCTTGGTTTCCTCCACCACAGGCCTGCACTTTTCTTCCCACAGCTCTAACCTAAGTGGTTTTTTTTTGGGGGGGGGCATTACTTGATGTAAGGGGTGCTACGTTTTTAATTGCAGATCCCACTAGTTCACACAATGTAATGGATTGCTCTTTTGCAGTCTCCGAGTTTCCCAGTTCCTTCCCCTTATCTACTGTGCTAGCAGTTACACCGACTGCTGAGAAGGGACAGTTTTGCCTGCTTCCTGCTGCTGCTGGGAAAGCCTTTTTCATTCCCCATGTTCAGTATGTTAGCTCTAAGCTCCTTGTAGATAATGCTTTGTCAAGTTAAAAGCTCACGATATCCTAATTTATTTATTTACATTTTTCAAGACAGGTTTTTCTGTGTAGCTTTGGAGATTGTTCAAGAACTCGCTCTGTAGGCCAGGCTGGCCTTGAACTCAGAAAGATCCACTTACCTCTGCCTCCTGAGTGCTGGAAATAAAGGTGGCATGTACCACTACCTCCCAGCTTTAATTTTTAAAAAATCACGGATGAGTACTGGATTTTGTCAAATATTTAACTTTTCATCTTTAGCCTGTAAATATTTATTTTCCTTTCTAAAGCTGAATCAGACTTGCATTTCTTGGATGAATCTTACCTGGTGGTAGTATTTATTTGTTTTTAATACATTGTTGAAATCAATTTACTAATATTATGTTGAGGATTTTGCAACTATTTCCTATAAAGAGCAGATATAGATCTACTTGGGTTATGTATTTCTTCATGTGCATTTTTTGACTAATTGTATCCACCTAACCTAAGTACCTCTGAACACCAAATGCACAGCCAAAGCATGAAAAGGCACGCCACCCATGGAATGCAACCAAACATCTGCAAGCCTATATCTGATAAAGGAACAAGTCTGTGCTTTTGCAGAGGACAGAGAACAGCAGGGGCCCTGCTCTAGCACTCTCCACCTTAGTACTTTGAGACTGAGTCTCCCACTGAACCAGGTCCTAGGCTGGCGGATAGCCCAGCCACCCTCCTGTCCCTACCCTGCACAGCACTGCAGTTACACCTAGCTTTTTATGTGGATGCTGGGATCCAGACTTGAGTCCTTATGTTTGCACAGCAAGCCCTCTTATCTACTGGGCCGTTTTCCCAGTCACCGAGAGTACAACTATAAAGTGTGTGTATAGTTCTCAGAAAAACATTAGGGACAACTTAGAAAAAAAGTAGAACAAATAATCATGTGCTCCTGCAATTGCACTTCTGGCTATCTATACAGAAAGAACTAGGAGGAACTAAAATATACCAATATTCATAAAAGTATCTGCTGCAGGAAGAAGAAATGACTTGTATACTTCACAACTATCAGGATAGCTAAAGCAGTACTACTGCAGCGTGACTAAGCATTTCTCTGCTCACTGAAGGATGGGTTTCCTGGGTAAAGAGATAGCACCACAGTTGACAGCTTAACGAGGTGAGAGGGCAGAGGACAGATCTGGGATGAGGAGGGTGGGTAGACACAATGGGATGCTTAGTTTTGTCAATCACACAATCCAAAATCAGCTAGGAAGAGCATGCCAGGGACAGTCTTGATCAGGGTGTCCTGGGGGCATGTAGAGGTGATTAAGGTGGGAAAACCCACCCTGAATGGGGGGGTGGCGCCATGTCATGGGTGGGGGTTGGGGGGTGGGCTCTATAAAGTGGAGAAAGCCAGCTGAATTAGCAAGCTTGTCTGCATTCCTTCTGTCAGCTCTGGGCTGTGGATGTGCTTCAAGTCCCTGCAGCTAATTCCCTCACAAGGGTGGACCACAACCCGGAACCCTGATCTAAAATGCACCCCTTTCCTCCTGAGCTGCTGAGATACCCTCCTGAGCAGAGGGTATCTTATCACAGCAACAGGAAGGAAATGTCAGGGGGCATGGATGTTTCTGGAGTCCACCAGCATTCTTCTAGAGCAGAGGAAAGAATTTTGTCCATTGACTCTACCCATGAGCTGAAGGCAGCAGTTTGCTGGACTTCACGATGTCTCCTTACAGCTACCCTTAAACACCCTTAGTGAGAGCTACTAAGTCCAAGAACAATGTCAGTGGTGGGGCCTGGCACTGTGGCTCACGGCAGGATGGGCCATTCCCCCTTGCATGTAAGCCTGCCTTCCTAGACATTTTCATGCCGCCCTTTCCCTTCCTTCAGGAGGCAAGTATTGGACAAATCTCCCACAGCAGCATTGAGAGCCTCCGCAGCTCCACAGCCCCTCCCGTCCCAGCTCTGTGGTAGTCCCATGCCTCCACAGCCCCTTCCTCCCAGCATGTAGCCTCTGCCCTCCCCATCTCCTAAACCGCTAGACCTGCATTTTGCCAACTCCATGTTCTCAGGGAGGTTCCTAATCTCTGACTCACTGACTATTGTCCCAGCAGGTCTTATTCTCAGAAAAGCCAGATGGGTTCACAGCTGTCCATGTCTCTCAGATCCACTCTGCCAGGCTGCATTTTAAAAGATTTTTGTTTTATATCACTCTCTTCAGGAAAAAACAAAACTGGACCTGTGCTGGAGGAAAATGAACGAGACCTGATTGTTTCAGCTGTTTCTCCAACTTTCCCCAGCAAACCCCAGGCTGGAGAAGACAGGCGTGTACCTATCTTGACGCTGCTCACAGGGGTGCTGTGGAGTATTACTCTAACTATGTAAAGATGTGTTGCTGTTTTACTTTGCCTGCCTAAGGTACCTGACTGGTCTAATAAAAAACTGAATGTCTAATAGCCAGGTAGTAGAGGCATAGCAGGACTGGCAGGCAGAGAGAATGAGTAGGAGGAGAAATCTGGGCTCAAAGGGAAAATGAAGAGAGAACGAGGGAGAAAATGAGGGAGAGGCCCTGGCCCAGCCAGGCAGCCCCCAGCTAGCCAGATATGGAATAGGACAGAATAAAATACAGAATAAAAGAAAGGTAAAAAGCTCTGAGGCAGAACATAGAGGAAGAGAAACAGGTTAATTTAAATTATAAGAGCTAGTGGGATAAGCATAAGGTAAGACGGAGCATTCATATCCAACAAGAAGTCTTTGTGTCATGATTTGCGAGCTGGTTGGTGGCCCAAAAGAAAGCCCGCTACAGAGAGGCAGGGGAGTGAAGCCCTGCTGTGGCAGCTGCTCTTTGACGTGAGTGATGGAGGCTGTGCAGCCATGCCTCTTTCTCCATCATTGCTTTCATGGGGGATGGCAGGGACTAGAGTGTAGCCATACTTGGCATATACTTTCTAACTGAGAAAAACTAACAGCAGTGGGGGAAACACTTATTTCTAGATTAAAGTCTATGAGGAACATCTAGAATAGATCATTCAATAACTTGAAACTACCATAACCAATGTATGTAGAAGGATTACAATGAAAATGTAGACAGACCGGAGAGAAAAACTACTCGTAACAGTGGTACTCTGAGCACAACTGATCAGGTCCATGCATTCCAACATCAGAGGACTTACTTATACTCCAGGAAAGTTTTCTCAAATGCAGACAGAATAACATCCAACTCCATGATGTCACCACGCCTCTTTCCTTCCAGACACCAAATATGCATACTTTCAGAATCATCTAGAATATTAAGCACATGTCAGTTTAATAGACTCATTATCTGTAAACTGGCTCTAGGTCCAGGACTCTGAACCCTTAACAAAAGTAGTCCTTTACAAAAGTAGTGTAAAAACAGCTAAAACCATACTCCTTTCTCCTGACGCAGGGCAGAGTCTAACAAAGCTGCCTGCTGTCACTTCCTTCCTGTGACTATGGCTCGCCTTCTGAGACAGGGTCTACACATCAATGTGCTGCAGAGAGAGGTCTCCTTTCAGCTATGTTAAACTCTATGACACATGTTCACATGACATCACCAGTTCTATTCTTAGTACCATTTTAAAACTGTGGCATATAGGAGTCTATACGCAATGACTTGTGAAATTGTATAGACTTGTGAAATTGGGATAGATCTGTCTTATGACTCAACAACTCCCTGTCTGTTCCTCCAAGAGAAATAAAAACATGTTGATGAAATTGTGCGTAAGAATGTCCATGGTGCAGGAGGCAGTTCACAAGGAGGCTGTGGTGTAGCTCAAGGTACAATCCTAGGATGGGCAAGGCCAGAACTCAATCCCTACCACTGCAAGGAATAAAAAAATGAAAGGAAAGAAGGAAGGAAGGAAGGAAGGAAGGAAGGAAGGAAGGAAGGAAGGAAGGAAAGGGAAATCAAAAGGGGCAGGGTGAGTCATCAGACTTTATTTACAATAGCCCTGTAATGAACAAGGTCATGACTCAACAGAATGAATCTATTTGCAAATAGACTACCACATGTAATTCCATCTACACAAGGCTTTTTAAAGATTTACCTTTATCATGTATATGTGTCTGTGAGAGTGCATGCAGGTACCCATGAAAGCCAGAAGAAGGCACAGATGTCCTGGAACTGTTGTAAATTGCCTGATTCGGGTTCTGGGAACTGAACTTTGAACAAGTAAGAAGGAGGGGGAAAGAATGGGGTTGGATTTTATCAAACTATATTATATACATGTATAGTACTCATTTTTAAAAATTCATGATAAAATTATAAAAAAGAAAAAAAAATGCTACTCCAAACTCCAAGTGGCAGTTTTAGCTAAGATGGTAGTGTATGCCTTCAGCTCCAGTACTCTGGGGGAGTAGAGGCAGATGGATATTAGTGAGTTCAAGGCCAGCCTGATCTACATAGTGGGTTCCAGGACAGCTGGGGTCATCCAGAGAGACACTATCTCAACATCCTCCCCGCCAAAAATAAAGTTTGCTCTTTCAACAACTAAGACAACCTAATAAAAGGAAATTTTAGAGACGCCCCATACACAAAGCACTGGTCTGTACCCGAGTCTGTGGCTTCCTTTCTTGATTTCTTCCTTCTGCTGGGAGACAGCCTCACTTTCTTCCGAGTTTCCTACCAAAATGATAATAATAATAATAAATAGCATATCTATTTAGGAAAACTTTTCTTTACAATTTAAAGATTAAGACAACAACATTAGCAAATCGTCAATTGATATTAACTACAGTTTCTATTTAGTTCTCAGGAAAGACTGAAGAACTATCTTAGGCCAAGGGGTTCCAGCACATGAAAGCAACAGGCTGGGGTGGAACAGTCTACATCTGTGGGAATGCTGAAGGGAACCTGTCTGAGAGAGGGAACAGCAATGAAAACATGCTGAGGAATTCCCTAGTTGGTGTGAGGCCCACCTTCCTGACAAACCCTAAAGCCAACTCCTGACGGGATCCACCAGGAGCACAATGGTTGTGGTAAGAATTCCACGATGACTGGCAGGCAGAATTCCCTCCCTCCCAAATGCAGGCAGCACCTGTGAGCAGGACAGGGTCTGCGTCCTGGACTGTATGTGTGGGTAAGACACACTGTCTTAACCTGGAGTGTGGGCTGGCTCTGCAGGTGCAAGCACCGTACTTCAAGGGCCACATAATAGCACCTGCAAGGACTGACCTTCCTTTTACAGTCTCAGTGAAGTGAAATCTGAGAAATCCAAGGCTCACTTGAGATGTCGGTCCTAGACAGCCCTTGATTTCAGCCTTCTACCACCCTGAGCAGAGGAGCCAGCTAACCTGAAGCTAGACTCCAGCCTACAGAAACTATAACATGCTAATCATGCATGTGGAAGTGACTAACTTTGTAGTAATTAGTTGTGGACAATTATAAACAAAGAAAGAGGTAGAGTCCCACTAAGTTAGATACTGGTAGATGTCCTAGGCTTTCTACACACTCACCCTAGCAAAGGATAAAATCAAGCCTCTAACTTCAAACACCACGCAAATGTCAGGTGGAGTCTGCTGGGATGGCCACTCACAGAACAGGACACAGAGCTCAACATCCCCAAACAACATCAACTACATTTTGAGTGCTAGACTAAAACGAACACACAAGAAAATGTGACCAAGAGTCAAGACAAAACCACACAGAAGAGAAACTGACCCACAGAGGATCCAGACAATGGTTGAGGAGAAAAAGGATGAAGTAATTGCCATCATGTCTAGGAAGGGAACCAGAGTCTTAATAGAGACTATCCTGTGGAACCGAAGCGATGTAGTCAAGATACAGGCAGCCCCCGGCCCCTGCCTCCAGAAAGTTGGGGGTGGGGAGGCTTCCTTTGTTCATTCCAGCTTCTGGTGGCCATGACTGGCGTTATGACTATTTCACCCATCGCCACATAACCCTCTATGTCTAATCTCCATCTCTCTTACAAGAATACCTATGATGACACTCGTGGTTACATGTATAATTCATGAGGGTACATCTTTCGTACCAATATAAGCAGAATTATTTATCTAAAACATTCAACCAAATGAGTTAATAGAACAATATGTAAGAATATGAACCAAAAGATACTACATTTCAATTACCTTAAAACAAACTGTGACGCATAGCAATGTTTTTCAGGAGGAAACAAATGAAGGGCATTTATGAAGACTTTGCTACAAAGAATCCATCACTGTAAGTACAGCAGGTTGTACTTACACACTAAGTCATACACACACACTGACAATTATCAAAAAAAAAAAGAGGCCATGTATATGAAAAAGAGCAATGGGGTTTGGAGGGAATAAAAGAAAGGGAGAGATAATGTGATCATATTACAATCTTAACATAAAAGAAATAATTAAAGAAACTCGCCAAAGAATCAAAATTGCAATTTCCATCAATAGATACTATAGGTTCTATAGGTACCCATGGGCAGAGTGCAAACACTGGTTAATGGGGTGCAGTGGAAAGAACTATGAACACACACCAGGACACAGATGTTCTGGGTTACAAAACTGTACATAAATGTATCTTCCTTTCTAGATCTTCTAGGTCTTCTAAAAGAAACACTGCTTTCTATAATAAAAGCTCTAAACTTATTTTTAAAATCAAAAGACATTTTGCTTTTTTTTTTTTTTTTTTTTTTTTTTGAGACAGGGTTTCTCTGTGTAACAGTCCTGGCTGTCCTGAACTTTGTAAACCAGGCTGACCTCAAATTCACTGAGAGCCACCTGCCTCTGTCTACCAAGCAAGTGCTGGGATTAAAGCCGTGTGCCACTACTGCCCAGCTAAAAGAAAATTTCTATTTCCCCCTTAATCTTTTTCCTAGATTCCTTCTTATTATTTCTTAATGGTGTGTGTGTGGCACACGAACGCTCAGAGGTCAGAGGTGTCAGATCCCCCTGAAGCTGGAGCACAAGCGGTTGTCCCTCATGATACAGGTACAGGGAACTGAACTCGAGTCTTCAAGAAGAGAGCTGAGCCACCTCTCCAGCCCTTAGTCTTTTTAATGAACTTTTCTCTCTGGGGGGCGGATGGCAAACACTGCTCACCAGCTGTCTTTGTACTGTTCCAGTCTCTTCTACAGCACAGGGTCGAGTGCTGTGGGGTCTTGTCCTCTCAGGAGTGACGTGTGTGACTGGCTTCACGGTGGGTGCTGGAGACGCTGTAGGAGTAACCTGGATCTGTCGAGCACTTGCTCTCTCTGTGGACCCCACTTTCCTCCTTACATCATCTTCAGAGTTCTCAAACTCATCGCTGATGGGCTCGAGCTTTCTCCGTGGCTATGAAGCAAACAGCACTGCTAGTTTAGAAAACTCAAATCTTACTATTCTTACAGTGTCAGGGAACTACGGATTCCCACTTCTCATTTATAAACATCATATAGAAGACAGCATGATTAGAACGCCACCTAATTCTCTCTGCCTTTGTAAAACCACAACCTGAATACATAGAATGCTACAGAAACTGACTGGGTGAACAGAAAGCTGAAGAGTCTTTCATAACACTTAGGATATAAAAATATTATTCTTGGGCCAGTCTCATAGTGCAGCAGGGAAAAGCCAGGTCTGAGTTCAATCCCTGAGATCCACAGGGTAGAAAAGTGAAGAAGCTGTTCACTGTAAAATGTACATGCCCACATACATACATGCAAACGCAAAATAAATGAATACAATTTTTAAAAACTTACTTTATTATAAAAGACATTTCTTAAAAAAGAAATACTACTACAGAATACTTTTCTCTATTTACATCTTCTCCAAGAAAAATATGAAGTTTCTTACAAATAAAGATAGAAGAAAGAACACTCCCACATACCTTTTTTGCACTGATCTTTGTAGACTTGTTTCCACTTGCTTCATTTTCAGAAGGGCTCAAACTGCCAAACAACAAGCCATCAGTATCTCGTACATACCATTCTCCATACATTGCTTCAGCATGAAAACAAGTGGGATGTGAGGAGCTTCCCAGCTGCCATGGGCAGGTCTGTCACCTTTCTAGATTGACTGGCCATTTCTCACACTTGCTCATGTCAGTTTTTCCTAGGCAAGTGAGTAATCATGGACCAATGAGATCAAGTCTGAGAACTGCACTCCACCTGAGTCACTGGGGCCATCATTGGGCCACCTGCTGCTGTATGTAGAACACAGAAGGCCCTGTGCTAATTTGGAGCATTGGGTAGGTAGACACAGGCAGAGGGGGGGAGTGGGAGACTCCATACCAACACCTAAAGCTAGAGGCATCGGATTCAGCAAAGTTGACCTTAGATGCAAGGCCTCTCCAAGACAAAGTAGATGGAAGGAAGGGAGAGAGGGAGGGAGGGAGGGAGGGAAGGAGAGAGGGAAGGAGAGAAGGAGGGAGAGAAGGAGAGGAGGGAGGGAGGGAGGGAAGGAGGAAGGAAAGGAGACAAGGAGGGAGGAGGGAGGGAGGGAGGGAGGGAGGGAGGAAAGGAGAGAGGGAGGGAGGGAGGGTGCCAACTGTCTGTCACTGAGGCCTCTTGGGGCCCAGGGACATGCTAAGCTCTTTCCAGGCCCCCTTCCACTCTAACTTCCTTTGGCACTTACATGTAAACCATGTCTTATTTCCCAAGTCCTTCCTTCGGGAGCAGCACCACTGACCCTCTTATCTAGTGACCACGAAGCAATCCCAGAGCTGCCTGGGTGACTGCTCTTCCCCAGCATCAAGACCTACTGGTATGATTTTCAACTATGCCTCAAACTCATCCACTTCCCTTTATCTCTGAAATAACCACCACCACCCCCAACCATGAAAACAGCTTGCAAACTGGTCTCTCAAAAGTCCCTCTCCCTCCCACTCACAGTAAAAGCTGACTGTAGTCCCAGTGCTGTCTGGGGTGGAGAGGGAGGACCCCAGGGGGATGGGGGGCTCCTGAACAGCCAATCTGGCTGAGTTCATGAGGGTCAGGTTCAGCAACAAACTATATTCACAAAGGTAAGGTAAGAAGTGACAGAGGAAGACACCCAGGGCCATCCTCTAGCCTTTGTGTGTGTTTTGTTAGAGGAAGTATGTCACTGTGGTGGTAGGCTTTGATATATGTTCAAGCCACACCCAGTGAGTCAGTTCACTGTCTGTTGCCTGCATATCAAGATGTAAAATATCAGCTACCTCTCCAGCACCATGTCTGCCTGCACAACACCATGTCCCACCATGATATGGAATTAACCTCCATATGAACTGTAAGCTGTCATTCCAACTAAATGTTTTCCTGTATCAGAGTTGCCAGCACCGGGGGATCCAATGCCTCTGGATTCCTCGGGCACCTACACTCACTTGTATACACCCACACACATAATTAAAAACAATAAAAGTAAATCTAACCCTCCCAAAACAAAACAAAAGAACCAAAACACCCTAACTGTTTGAGATGGCCCATACCGTCTACCCTCTTCTCTTCTGTGAGTGGCTGGAGAGGCTGAGGATCCACAGTGTTTAGAAAGTTCCTCTTCAGCTTCAATAGCAGTGCTGTGCAGAGGAGGGTCTACAAAGCCAAAACAGCAAATTTAATGCTGGCTGTATGGGCAATTGTTATATTCCCCGACAGTGGGATGTAATACAATCTTCGTTTAAATGGCCAACAGAGTCAAAGTCTGTTACACAAGCCACTTCGCAGACAACTTTTAATCCCATGCTTCAGTAGTAGAAAACACAAACCTTATTGCCAATAAAAACACATTTTCAAGGGCTGGAGAGGTGGCTCTGTAGCTGAGAGCACTTGCTACTCTTGCCAAGGACCTGCGCTTGATTCCCAGGACCCACAACGCAGCAGCGTTTAACCTTCTGTAACTACAATTCCAGGACTCCCCATGCCCTCCTCAGCCTCCAAGGCCACCAGGCATGCAAATGGTACAGACATGCATGCAAGCAAAACATTCATAAGAAATAAACCTAAATTTATCTTATTTTATGTATTTATTTATTTTGGTTTTTCAAGACAGGTTTCTCTGTGTAGCTTTGAAGAGCCTGTCCTAGAATATGCTCTGTAGAACAGGCTGGCCTTGAACTATAAAGATCTGCCTGGCTCTGCCTCCCGAGTGCTAGGATTAATAAAAAAAAAAAAAATAATAATAATAATTTAAAGACATGTTTTCAAATTCTAATTTTCAAATTCAAATGCTAAGGCTGTTCCTATCTGCTGGGAGGAAGGGGGTGATGTGGCAGGGACAGAAAATCTGAAGGAGCAACAGAGGTGACCAGTCCCGACACACTTGACTGCTGCAAGGAAGCCAAGAAAAGCCAAGCATCCATTTTCCCCCCATGTTCAAATGTTAGTATGATGTACAAACTTAAAAACTTTCTTCCCAAAATAAATAGCAGCTTAAATACTGAACATGTCAACCACATGTTTCAAGGTTGATAATATATTCCATGATGCCCTTGACTACGCAATTGTTTGTTTATTCTACAGATGTGGGGGGAGGGGGGTCATCGGTGAATATAAAAGACAAATAAATCAATCCTGAACTTCCAAAGGCAGTCAGCTTTACTAATGATTTACAACTGATCAAGAGCTCACTGAGAAGAAAGAACTTCTTCACCATTATGGAAAAGCACATACGGCCATTAGATACCCTGCACCCTTAGGTATACTTCTCCCTTAGAGAAGTATAACCAGGGAAAGAGAAAAGAGGAAAGAGAACAAGAATGAAAGAAAGAGAAGCAAGTCTGGGTAAGCCAGGAACCGAACCACACACACGGATGGTAAGATACAAACAGTGGCAGCCACTGTGGAAAACAGTATCGAGGAGTCCTCACGCACACAACCCTACGACTGGTATGGCTGACACACACCCCAGTGGTCCTACTTGTGGGGACCCGGAACAAAAGTGAAAACAGAGACTCAGAGGCATCTGCACACCAAATCTCCATTGACAGATGAGTGGATAACCAAGTCCGCTTCCTGTTGCTGCTGTGCTGAGACCAGGCTTCATGTGGCCCAGGCTGTGAACGGTGCAGCATGACTTCCAACTTTCGATTTCACTGCCTCCAACTCCCAAAGACTATGATGACAGCATGCTAGCACATTCAGCTGGAATCGGGTTTACAAAGTCAGTCCTGTACTGTATCCGAGATCCTGGGCCAGTCCCCGGCACTTTGGAAACATGGTGAGAGTAATGAACCAAAAGGCAATAAGAAAATGAAATTAGCCAGTTACAAGAGGACTAGTGTGCTGGATAGTTTTATGACAACTTGACAAGAGCTAAAGTCATCAGAGGGCAGGGAACTTCAATTAAGAAAATCCCTCCTCCTTAAGATCAGGCAAGCCTATAAGGCATTTTCTTAATTAGTAACTGATAGGGGAAATCCCAGTCCATTGTGGGTGGGGCCATCCCTGGACTGGTGTCCTGGGCTGATAAGAAAGCAAGCTCCATGAGGAGCAAGCCAGTAAGCAGTACTCTTCCACGGCCTCTGCATCAGCTCCTGCCTCTAGGTTCCTGTCCTATAAGTTCCTGTCCTGACTTCCTTTGATGATGGACAGTGATGAGAAGTGTAAACCAAATAAACCTTCCCTTCCCAGGTTACTCTGGCCATGGCGTATCATCACAGCAATAGTAAATAGTGCTGACAAAGACAGCAAGCAAGCATGTACCTTCCTCTTACATGAGGCTCCTAGAGTCGCTTAATTCACAGAGCGGTTGCCAGGAGCTGGGGTGTGAAAACAGGAGCTGCTTGATGGCTACAGAGAATCTGAGTTAAGGAGATTGAGAGACCAATGGTGAGATGGCTACTCAGCAGTGTGAATGGACCTGCATGTTTAAAACTGGTTAAAATGGAACTTATGTCACAGATCAACCTTCTATACACAACACCACAATGACACATTATTTTATGCCCACTAGACTGGCTAGAATAAAGGAGTCAGAATGCTAATACCAGAGTTGCTGTAAATGCAACACTTCTTGTCCTAGGGGTATGTATGCCTCAGAAAACTGAACAGGTGCATACATGTGTGCAAATACACACACCTTTGACCATGAATGTTCAAGAAAAAGAGAAGCCAAAGCCAACAGAGCATTATTGAGCCGTAAAATGTAAGGATGAAGTAAATACACAATCTTGAAGATGTGACGCTAATTCAAAGAGGCTCACCAGAGCAGGATATATATTCTATGATTCTATTTATCTGAAATGTCAGAAGGGACAAACCCATAGAGATTGGAAGTAAATTTACAGCGTCCAGGGACCAAAGGAAGGGAAAAGGGGCTGACTCGTCAGAAGGTTTCTCTAGACAAAAACAATACTTTGGATTAGACAATGAAGATGACATCACAGCTCTTCTGTTAACTAAGCAGCACTGTCCCCAAGCCCTGAATAGGAATGTAGAATACTAACCGAAGGACTCATACGATTCCTCTTCTTCCTCCATTTCTCCCAGCATGCTTGAGACATCGGAATTATCAGGAAAGCCAAACACATCTTCAGGCTTGTGCCTTTGACCAGCCTTCTAAAAGTGAGTGAGGTCAATCACTGAAATGGGGACTGGACTTTACCACACTCATCTCTTAAGCACCCTCTAGCTAGTCCTGCAGCCCGTGGAAGCACCCGCCGCTTTCTGAACCTCAGTCTACTTTGATGACCCAACGCAGGGAAGGTTAAAACATATCTATGGAGACCAGAGGGTTGACACTAGGTTCTGTAGGCCACTAGACTTCTGTACCAACTACTTAGCACAGCCATAATGTATGGAAGCAGATATTAACAGGCTAGGAAGGAATGAACATGGCTGTGTTTCAACAGAACTTGACTTCTGGGCACTAAAATTTCCTACCCTTTTCACGGGTCATGAGACATTTTCATTCTAGGTGACCTTTACTTTTTTTGAGACAGGATTTCACTGTGTATTCTAGGCCGGCCTTGATCTCAACTCACAGGAGTCCTCCTAAGTGCTAGGATTATAAATAGGTGTGAGCCATCATCCACCTTATTTATGTCCTTCTAAAATACAACAAACAAAAACCATTCTTCGTTCACAAGGCTGTACAAAAACAAATGGCAGACTACCTTTGGCCGACAGGCATCATTTACCTAAACCCTTGATATAGGAGACATTGTGATCCCCTCCCCAGAAAAAGCAGTTGTGACAGCACCCAGGGTAAAGCTGCCTTCCTTACAGACAGAGAGCAGGGCTTACAATTCAATCTAGTTCAACACACTGATTAAACTCTAATCCCCATGAAAGACCAAAATGAGGTCATCTTCTGCGGTAGCTTACTAAATGCAAGAGATATTATTGTCACAAATAAGAAAAGTTTAGAAGATATAAAGGATATACAATAACACTGGCAGAGAAAACTCCAAGCCTCGGGGAAAGCCTCATTTAGGGTGTTGTATGGAGAAATGCCAAGAAATGCCCGATTTGCTTTCAAACCAAAGAAGCCTCCATCACATGCAAGGTTACTACCTCCCACAGGGAGGACCTGGAGGTCCAGAAAATCCATTCTACACACTGATTTCCAACAGGAAAGGCTGGAAAGGGGGCTAAAGTGAGTAAAGAACCACTCCCCCTTCCCGACCCTACCCCACTCTGGGCCACAGTGGACTTTAGCTTCTCTGAGCAGTGCTGGGCAGGAGCTGAGCAAGGTCCCCCAGAGGTACGCTAGGGCTCACCACAGTGAAGGATATCATTCAAGGCTAGGGTCAGGGCAGCAGGGCAGGGAGCTGCTTAAGATGGAGAAAGCCAGGGACAGACAGGAAGGCCAGAAGTGCTCTAAGAGCTAGCCCTACTCTCAAAAAGCAAGCACCTTCATCACAGTAATTTGAAATGGCAATAGATAGTTTGGAACTAGCAATCAGGTGTGTTAAACAAATGCACCTGCCTTTAACCTGCCCTTTCTGAATAAAAATAAAACTGTACTATGGATCAAGAGGAATACCAGAAACCCACATGCAGCCGTTAAAATCTGTAGCAGGGAAAAATTATTCTAAGTGAAAAATGGCAGTACAGAACCTTATGCAACTTTACATGATGTCAAATACCTGAATAAAATAAATGTCAGTCTAGGCTCAAAAAAAACAAGATGGTTCTAAACTATTGATGAAGTTCCCTTTCTCCATCATATCAGATGAAGCATTTTTTCTTTTTCTTTTTGTTTTTCAAGACAAGGTTTCTCTGTGTAGCCTTGGCTGTCCCGGAACTCACTCTGTAGACCAGGCTAGCCTCAAACTCACAAAGCTCCACCTGCCTCTGTCTCTGGAGTGCTTGTTTTAAAGGATGCACCACCTCCTCCAGCAGATAAAGTACTTTTTAAAGCTATCATAAAAAGAATTTGTCAAGAGAAGTCTACAAAAATGTGCTTCCCACAAAATGATAGTTTGTTTTCAATGGTTTAAAAAAAAAATCACATTAACAAGGACTACTTACGTGTTTCCTGGAATGTGCTCTTCTCAGAGTGCTCTTCGAATGTTTTGCGCTATTAAAACACAGACAACAAAGTTAAAAGGGGGAGTCAGAAAATGTTTTTGAGTAATTGGGGAAAGCACTATAAGCTGTGAGCCTTCCCAGGCAATCCTTTCCAAATTCTCTTCCTCATCAGTGCGCATCTGGGAGAGCAGACTGGGGGGAGAGGTGCTCACCCTTTTGTGAACCATCTCAACAGTGTGCATTAGGTCACAGCATAAAAGATGTCTTCCTGTGAGTTGCAATAAAATGCTATCAAAGTGCCATGCCTAGTATAGAATTTCCTCAGGACTTCTCTGCGCATCTGCGTGGGTACCCACTGTACTCTAACACCTAGCACACTGGTTCTCAAACTAGCTGACTTCAGAGCCAGCTAAAAGGCTTGGGCTGGGGGTACAGGCCAATGGTTCACTTGTCCAGCACACATGGGCCCTAGGTTTCATCTCCAGAACTGAAGGGGGGGGGGGCATTGCTGTTTTGCCTAGGTGGCTTGTTTAAAAAACAAGTTGCCTGAAGTCACCACAACCCCAGCATTTGATGCCACAGAAATTCTGGGCTGAGGCTAAGATTTCCCATTTCTAAACAATTCCCAGCATTGATTGATTCTCAGACCTATAGAACATTTGTGTTGTGATGACTACAGACTGTAAATCTGAGGTTCAGAAAGCTTAGGTAACTTCTGATTGTCCCACATGATAGAAGTAGTTATGAAAATCAGGTGGCACTCTGCTTAGCCTAAATTCTTTCCGCCTTTTTCTTGTCTGTGCTCCAAAAAACACAAAGAAATTTCCTCCCGGCTTTGGACTGGAATCCTGGAGTAACTTCCAAACGATGGAAATCTCTAAGATAAGCATATACATAATCTCTGCTGTATGTGCCAGTGTTCTGGGAGTGAATGATGAACAGATTTCACGAGCCGCCAGCCTCAAGATACTGAAACAAAACCAATGGCTTAGCAGATCAAGTCTTGAACACTTCCTTAGTCAGCTGACTTGTAACCTCCCACTGCTCACCGAGTGTGAGCTTCTGCCACCATCTGCGTCTTGTAGTACCTACAAACACCATTTTCCATAGGCAATCTTCTCACGGATCTGGCTTTGAATGCGCGCCAGATACTCCCAGCAAACCCTTCGCCAGGAGATCCTAGAACCAACCTTTCAGAGCACAATTTAGCGACCTCTTTTCAGATTCATCCATCTCTTTACAGAAAAAGCATGCCTGACGCACCCTGTATGTCCTTTAGGCCATCCCAAACACTCAACAAACGACTGCCTGGTCCCTCGCTAGAGATCTGGTTTGGCTGCAGGGTCCCCGTTGTCTACTACGAAAACAGCTGGGTCTGGGAAGTAGAAAAAGCAATGACCACCAACCAGGAAGGATTCTTTGCATATTCGCTTGTCACAACGCTAGTCTCCCTCCCAGCTTGACTCCTGGGACTATATCCCCCTCCCCACGGCTGCAGGACCCGGAACCGTGGGAACCGAGGCCCGGCCGGGTCAGCGAGCCTCTGGGACTCCCGGGCGGCGTGCGGGATAACAGCACTTACTCCGGGAATCCCGGGTATCTCAAGCTTCTCCGCGCCGCCATCCCACCGCGGCACACTCCCCAACCGGCTGCCGAAACTCGCGCCAAGCTCGCTCTGTTCAGAGCAGCCAATCAGAGCCTAGCCCTCTCTCTGCTCCGCCTCTTCCGGGGCGGGCTCAGGGCGAGAGCATGACCAAAACCCAGGCCTGGAGAACACTCAGCAGCGGAGCGGAGTCCCGAGGCGTACCGCTTAGCTGCTCCCCGGCTGTCCAGACTGTCCCTCCTGTCCGAGACCCGCTTCAGTGTTTTAGGGATTCAGAACTCCCAGGCCTCGTGGGCGGGGACATGACCCGGATGATGTACTTGTGGGTGGACCCGAGCCAGCTGCCTGCGGATCCGAAGTCCTGGGCTTCCGGGAGGTTTATTTGCTAGTTTATGGACAGCTGTCAAGTGTCTTGCACTGAGAAATTCAGGTTCTGCTTTTAGCTCCCTGCAGCAGCTGACTGCCGAACTTCATATGTTATTTGCCCTCCCTTCCAGGATCCTCCTTTTTAAACCGGGGAGGGTCCTTTCTGGATCCACATTCATGATTCTTTTTAAAAAATTTCTTGTGGTGCGAAAGAATGAAAAATGAAAAGGATCAAAGACCTTGTAAGAGCTAAAACGGCGAAGCTCAGAAGAAAATTGAGTCAAAACGTTAGACTTGGCAATGATTTTTTAAAAGATTTATTTGATGTGTATGAATGTTTTGCCTGTGTGTGCGTGCGTGCTTGCGTGCGTGTGATGCGTGGAGGTCAGAAGAGGGCATTGAATACCCTAAAACTGGAGTTACAGATGTTTGTGAGCCACCATGTCTGTGCTGAAAATCGAACCGGGTTCTTCAGCAAAAGGCTATAAACAGATGAGTCATCTCTTTGCCCCCGACAATGATTTCTTGATTAACTTAAAGCACAATTGGGGATAAAAAGTGCTAGAGAGATGGGGCGGGGCGGGGTGGGGGTAGGGGAGATGGTTGTACAAAAAGGTGGATGTATTTAATTGCACCAAGGCATACACTTAAAATAATTGGAATAAAAAAGTGGGATGTCCAACTTTACGTTATATATTTTATCACAATAAAATATGCACACAAAGGAATATAATGTAAAGATAAAACACAAACACCCATATTATTGAATTAGAACATAAAAAGTTATAGTTCTCATACTCTTCTATGAATGATGCCCTCTTCTTCCCAACCATAACTATCCTTGTGGTTTTTAAAGCATTTTTATTGCTTTTCAGCCTTGATATGCACCTATGTATAATCATCACATAGCTACGAAGTAACATTTGGTAGGTTTCCTGCAAGTATCCTTATCAAAGCCATAATTTTAAAGTGTTCACATCAGCATGTAGCTGTAGTTCACTCACATTGTCTTTGGAATTCATTAAGTAAATATTTATCATTTTTATACTCTGTGCTGTGGATATTTTCTTGCCATTTGCTATTCCCCACAGTGCATCACTACACATTCTTGTGTCTGTCAGGGTGCATGTCTGTGAGTGTCTGAGGACAGAGTCAGTAGAGGTGGTGCTGTGTAACATAATCATCTTTGCATGATGCCAGTAAGCTGTAGACTGTTCAGTTTATGAACCCCTTGAACAGTTGATGAGGTTTTGAGATGAGATGTCGAGTTTATAATTTGCATTTTCCTCAAGCAAATCATCTACTCATTGCTTATAATTCCATTCCTGTTTCCTCTTCAGTGAAATGTGTGTTCACAACTACCCAGAAATCATCTGGATGACTGCCATAGAAGGATAAAGCCCCTTGAGGGTATTGAAGGAAGTTCCTCATGGAAGGGTAGAAATGGACTTCCTCAAGCCACTGAAAACTGGCACTCCTTGGAGAGAGGCAGCACCTCCATTTTCTGGGGGAAGGGGTGTGAATAAACATTTTATGCTTTGTGGTTCTGGCAAAAAGAGATCACTCAGATGCTAAAACAGGAAGGGATTCCTCCCTCTGTGGAAACAACCAAACCCCAACCCAAATAGGTTTAAATCATTAAAGTTTGTGTCACTGAAAAGTCAGGAGATAGGATGCATGTCACACTGCTTTCTCAGTTTGATCCAAAGGTTTCAGAGGTCATTGGAGCTCTGGGGCCATTTTCTTTACTTCCTTGTCAACAATATCCCCAGTCTCTATCACATACCATAACACCACTGCCACCACTGCCGCCACTGCTGCCACTGCTGCCTGGATTTACTATGATTCAGGCATTGCTGTAAGTGCTTAGTTTCTATCAGCTCTGCTACCCCTGTGTGATGGGCACTCTAACCCCATTCACATCTGAAGATGCTAAAGAACAGTCCCATAGGAAGCTGGTGGATCTCCCTGCCCTTGACGCAGGGGTCTAGATCAGGTCTGTAACTGGTAGATATGCCGTGTTGAGACTTAGCTTCCTCCTAACCCCACAGGAGAAAGGGGAAGGGATGGTTTGAATTCCACTATTCTTTTAGTGTGAAAGCCTAGAATTCTCAGGAAGAGGCCTGAGATACACATGCCTATCTGTGTTGCTCAGGCTTTTTCATAGGGTCTGCCTGCGTGCTAGGCAAGCACTGTACAATGGCGCTACATCCCAGTGTCGCCCCCCTTTCCTTTTAATTTGAGACATAGTCTCCTGAAGTTGCTCGGGCTGGCTTTGAACTTGAGGTCCTCTTGCCTCGGCCTCCTAACTAGCTTGGATTAGGGGTTTGAACCACCAGGCCAAGTAATAATACTAAATACTAATGGAAATGTTACTTATAAACAAACAATGTTTATAGACACATAGACAGATAAATATTAACTATCACACTACTCAAAGCTGGTTCTTGTGGCTGGGGATAAACAATGTACTCCTTAACCTCCCAGGACCACAGAGACTCCAACAGGAACTGGGGTGCTAGATATGAAAGGGGGAAATAGATGCTCTGAGACAGACAATTGAAGGCCCCTGCTTCCAAAGCTGGTCACAGGAACACAGATATTCCATCTAAGTATTTGAACACCTGAGCTCACCTTTGCTCACTCTCAGGTGCTAGTTTTCTCCAGCATCCACAGAGGGCAGTAATTCTTGGGTGGAGGGAGATGAAAACAGAGGGCAGGAAATCTTAGGAGAGGTCTAGGGTAGTAGTGGCATGCTTAAAGCCAACAAGTGTATAACACAGACTCCTGGTTAGCTCTAGCTGATCGTACATGAGAGCAGGCATCCAATTTGACCTGGAAACACAACTTCAATGATTCTATTGGTTGGCTGTATTGATGATGGAAACCAGGGTGCTTCCCAAGAGGTAGAGCTACAGCCTGGCTTGGGGCGGGAAGAAAAGAACAAAAGTGCTCACTCATCCTAAGCCATTAACAGTTATTTGGGTGCTACCAGGTGGCCTATTAGCAGAAGGTGGGGGGGGCAGTAGACTGGAGACACTACAGCCAAGGAGGATCTGGCCATGGGAAACATCCCATAAAGAGAATGGTGGGCTGTACTGTAGGAAGGCCATGACCAGTGTTTTCTATTTCAAGTTGGCAGCTGTGTTAGCCTGTGCCTTTTCCACCACTGTGCCTTGAGTCACTGTAGCTAGCACAGGTTGGTAATGAATGAAAGCTCATGTTCACGGGGGAGGAGGGGATAAGAGTGGAAAGGGGGCAGGGAACTCAGAGGTGGGTGGTTGTGTTGCCTCAGTTCAGAGTGACCTGGGACAATGGGAGCAAGGACTGTGGAGCCTTAATGACATTTAAGAACAGGAGATGGCTTGTGATTATAACATTGATATATAATGCTTCCATGTCCAGAAAATTGAAGGGAAAGCTGCTGCCATTATATCACAGAGGAAAATAACGGAGTCTCCTGGTGCACAGTTGCTAATTCTAACAGTTGACAGACCGAGGCAGGAGAAAATCAAGTTCTCTGCCAGCCTGAGCTACACAGCAAGGGTGTCTCAAAAAAGAACAAAATAACAAAAACAAAAACAAAAAACTAGCCAGGCAGGGTGTGGCCAGCACTCAGAAGGCAGACAGTGTAGACAGATCTCTATGAGTTCAAAGCCAACCTGATCTATATAATGAGTTCTATGTCACCACAGGAGCTACGTAATAAGATTCTATCAATAAGAAGAAAGGAAAACAACTAAAAGCAAAACAGAGAAAAGCAAAACAACAAAAGAAATAAATCGCCATGAAACCCATCGAAGGCTTGGGATAAACAGTGGGGGAGGACACTTCCCTATGAAAACTTACCTTCCCTGTGGAGTGGTTTAATATATACATCGGTTCATATCCTGATCTAAGAGAGTCCATGGAATGGCTTAGCCCTCCTCACCGTGCTCCTTAGGGACTGTTTGTTGAACTGTCTGTTCATCAGTGTCCACCAGAGGGCAGAAATAGAAAGGGACTGGAGACCGATGGTGTTTAATGTTTCTCCCCTTCCCATGAATTCTGTTTTCCCATAGCCTGTGAAAGGCATTCCTGCCATCAACCCTTTAAAAGAGCCTGATCTCCCCTCTTTCATTTCATCTTGTATATTATATTACTTTTCTTGACTTTACTTATAGGGTCTAATACAACCCATGCTGGCCTTGGCCTCGGCATGTCACTGAAGATGATTCTGAGGTTCTGATCCTCTGGCCTCTACCTCCCAAGCGCTGGGATTACAGGCATGGCCACCATGCCAGGGGCTCAGACTCTGGTTTTATACCGTGGAAAGGAAGAGAAGATGTCAAATGTTCCTGCTGTTATTTATCTTCCTACAGCACTTATTCAATGTTGTGTAGACACTAAATTTGCAATTTCACAAATAAAGGTCGTTATCTGTTTCAAACAGACCAACAGCTGTAGCTGTGGCACTGCAAAACAAACCAGTCCCCAGGAGGGCCAGGAGGAAGGGCCTCTCGCCCTTGATCATTCCCTTTCAGAGGCAACTAGACCCAGAAAGGAAGCGGTAACATTCGGTGTCTTTTAAAAGCAGAGGGCAGAAAGATTTTTCCATTACACCCAACTAGAATCCTTCTGTGTCAAGCTTTCCAACATCTCACCAGAAGACTAAACTTACTTGCTGTGTAACTAACATTGGCCTACTTTTTCCAGACCTAACCGGCACTGTGCCAGCCTACATGGCTAAATTAGTCAGCCCAGCACCTCATGAGTTTGCAATCTCACGTGTTTCAAATTCCATTCCCAGCACCCCGAAGGGCTAGGAGGGACTGCCCATGGAAGGAGACAGTGGTGGAGGTAACCACCCAAATCCTGGGTTTCTCTAGCCGCAAAAGAGCCTGCTTGCTGGTTTGGGACCATTTCATTATAACCCAAATTGATATATATATAAAAAAAAAAACTCAAGGGAGTACAAAAGCAGAGAGAGAGAGAGAGACACGGAGGGAGGGAGGGAGGGAGGAGGGAGGGAGGAGGGAGGGAGGGAGGGAGGGAGGGAGGCACCATGCAAAGCATGGTCAGAACTTTATGGGCTGGGGGATGTAGCTGGCTAAGGTGTTTGCCTAACATGTGCAAGACCAAGCAGTCAACAAAACAGTAGGAAACAAAATATTTCACCTTGCTTATTTGGACGTGACTTTTGATTAGTCTGAGAATATGCACAACTGCAAAACCGGCCCTGGTTCAACGGTTCCCAGCAATTAACTGCCCTCAGTAGCTCTTTTTGCAGCCTGGCCTGGTGGTGCTCACCTATAGAGACAGCACTGGGAAGGCAGAGGCAGGCAGATCTCAGTGAGTTCTGGATCACCTAGAGCTATACTGCAGATCCTGTTTCAAACACAAACAAACCAAACAATAACCCCACTCTTTCTGCTCAGCTGAGGATGGGAGTGGCTGGATAGCCCAGGGTACAGTCAACAGAAAGTTTCCATCAGATGGCATCCTGGTTGACACCATACCCTTTTGCAAGATTTGTCTATAGGATATAAGCTCCTCATAGCCAGCCCTCACAACCCTTTAACTTAGTTACTTAGAATAAACCAAGTTCACCATGCCACAAAGCATCACTTGCTCTGGGCTTGAAAAGAAGCTTTCCGGGGGGGGGGAGCCACACCTACAATCCTACTGAATTAATGAAGTAGGTGCCCACTAGGTCAGGGGGAAAAGCATGGCATGTCCAAAGGGTTGCAGGGAACAAAAGTGTGATGTGTTTTGAGAACTGAGATAAGTTCAGTGTGGCTAGGACAGTGCTGACCAGGTGGCAAAAGACAAGGCTAGAGAGAAACAGGTGTTCCCGATTTCTTTACTTCCAAAGTGCAGGGCAGAGGCCGGCAACATTGTCACCAGATGTCCACAGAAGTGCAGAACTGTTGGCCCAACACCAGACTTCAAGCACCAGAGTCTTCAAGGTCAACACGTGTTGTGTTGTATTGTGTTGTGAAGTCTCAGATGCCCTCCTCTGAGGACCTTGGGCAGTTCAGAGTGGACTGCAATTGGCCTCTAAAAGATCAAACAGGGAAAGCACATAAAACTAATCATTCTTGCTACAGAGTGGGTCATCAAAGACCCATAGAGGGGACAGAAGTTTTGTCACAGGCACATCTTTATTAGGAAGACTTCTAGGGCCAAAGAGCTGTTGGGGAGCAGTATCAGTGGCTGTGGGAACACAAGAGAATCCGAAGGACAGTCCTTCTGGGTTGGCACATGTTGCCTAACTCAGAATGTAAGCAAACTTGTTTTGGTCTGCGCTTCATACTGGTCACCTGTGCTTAGTGCCCACCCACCCCTGTGGCAGGGCACCGCCACCAGGGTTACTCCCAGCATTCTCCCTTCTTACTCCCTTCTTCTGCATAGCCTGCACATAAAGCCGGAAGCCTGCCAGAGTTATCTGGAACCCCAGCAGCCTTGTGGTATTGAGCAAGAATGATTTTGATCTGTGAAATTTGGCCATCAGAAGTATTTCCCCTTCTGTTCAAAACAGCAACACAAGAGAGCTGCTAGGAACTTCTATGCAAGCCAGGGGTGGGTCGCACACCTATAGTCCCAGCACTCGGGAGGCAGAGGCAGGCAGATCTCTGTAAGTTCGAGGCCAGCCTGGTCTACAGAGTGAGTTCCAGGATAGCTAGGGCTACACAGAGAAACCCTGTCTCAAAAAATTTTGCTTTCTATGCAAAATATATCGGAGAAAAGTCCTACTTTAGATCAAAACCAGAACACACCACAACTCAAAAACAACTGCCAAGGCTTCTCTGAGGGGCCGGGAGAGATGGCTCAGTTGGTAAAATGACTGTTGTGTAAGCATCAGGACCTGAACCTGAGATCAGTTGCCAGCATCCACGTCAAAAGCTCGGCATGGTGGCATGCGTGTGTAGTAATGTTGTGTTTATGTCAGCATGTTTGTAGCCCCATGGATCTGGGTTGATGGAGACAAATAGGGCTCCCGAACTTGCTGGCCAGCTATTAGAGCCTACTTACCATGCCCCGAGTCCCAGTGAGAGTCCCAGTGAGTCTCTCCTCTCTCTCTCTCTCTCTCTCTCTCTCTCTCTCTCTCTCTCTCTCTCTCTCTCTCTCTCTCTCTCTCTCTCTCTCTCTCTCTCTCACACACACACACAAGCAACCTGTTCTGTAAGGTTTAGTATATGGGCCCAGACTGCTATCTAGCTCTGTCTAGTGTGGGACACTGCTCTAATTATTTTCGCTTTTAATTGCACCTATAACCTGGTGATAAAAGCAGAAACTGGCTAAAAAGATGAGCTAATCTGGCTTGTGGTAACACTCCATACAGTCTAATACACTCCACAATCTAATACACTCCATACATTATGGTCTGGACATTAGTCTATGCAGATCTAAAGGTAGGGAACAAGTCAAAATATTTACTAAATGCCAGCTATCCTAAAAAAACAGACTGCCTTTGGGGGTTTGGAGATTAAGTGAGGGTGTGTCCTGACTGGCCTAGAGGGAGGGGTTGGCTTGAACTTCTAGACCAGTCCAGCCTTCCCCACAGCAACACGCTCTTCAGTTTCTGGCTCCTGGCCCCTGGCTCAGTGTCTATTACAAGACCAGCTGTCCTGGCAGTGCTAAGATGTTTAATATGCATCGAGCCTGGAGGGAAGAAAAAATGGCCTTATGGTTAGACAAAGACACCCTGAAGGCACTTGTCTTTCTGGAGAGTCCAGACACAAAGCCCAATGGGCTCCTGAGGTGCAGCCTTTGTTTGTGGGAAGACCATGGTAGAGTCAGCATTGCTGTGCCAGGGCCCACCCTCAACAGATCACAGTAAAAGAATTAACAGTGATGCTCAGGGACTAATAGCTTGAATATATAAAGAACTCCCACAGTGCCATAACAATAAAACCCTAAAGAACCTAATTTTTAAAAATTGCTTTTTATTCTATACAGGGTGTGTTTGCCTTTGTGAATGTATGCACTAATATATGTGTGCCCGTTTCCCCAAGAGGCCAGAAGGTGAAATTAGGTCCCCCAGAAGTGGAATTAGACAGTTGTGAGCCACCATGTGAGTGCTGGGCACTGAACTCG
This sequence comes from Cricetiscus sungorus, assembly GCA_030556225.1. Taxonomy (NCBI): domain Eukaryota; kingdom Metazoa; phylum Chordata; class Mammalia; order Rodentia; family Cricetidae; genus Cricetiscus; species Cricetiscus sungorus. The sequence goes on from JANBXA010000180.1 coordinate 7,577,489, forward strand.
GGTCCTCTACAAGAGCAGCAAGAGCTTTTAACTTCAGCACTCCTCTCCAGCTTCACGAACTCAATGTTTTAAAGACACAGGGTTTTCATTGACAAGTTCTCCAGAGAGGACATATAAATGTCCTTGGAGCAGAGATGCTCAGTATCCATGGCTACCTAGGGAATGCAAACCCAAACTACACTCAGACTATTATGAAAAACAAATGTAAGACGGTGCAGCCACTGTGGACAACATTATTTCAGCTCAAAATGTGTTATGTACACACACAATTATCATTCGGTCCAATAATTCCAATTCCAGGTACACACAAAGACGTGTTGAAAGCAGGGAGGGGCTCAAAGAAGGTCTCAAAGGTCTCCTTTGCCCAAGCTTTGCTCAGTGTGATACTCAGTTCACTTCCTGTTTCCTTTGGTCAAGATGTAGAACTCTCAGCTCCTTCTCGCACCACGTCTGCCTGCAAGCTGCCACGTCCTACCGTTGATAATGGCCTAAACCTCTGAAACCTAAACCACCCCAATTAAATGTTTTCCTTTATAAGAGCTGCTGTGGTCATGGTGTCTCTTCACAGCAATAGAAACCCTAGCTAAGACATAAGTGGAATAAGCCAGCCGTGAAAGGGTCAATGTTACCTGCTGCCACTTAGGGGGAACACACCCACACTCACAGAGAGGAAGCAGGGTGGTGGTAGCTAGGGGCAGAGGTGAAAGGCAGCATGGGAACTACTGACTAAGGGACGCAAAGCTCGTACTCTGTGACACCACCACAGAACGTGAACATAAGGCCCCCTTGGAGGTGGATGATGAAACAGGTTAAGACAAGGCTGTCTGAGCACTTCACCAGGATAACTCAACTATCTATTTGTTAACCTAACCGCATTTACTCTGAATTCCAAGGCTCATTTGGTGACTATGCACTAGTTTGTAAGTCCCAGGTTCGGTGCTGTAAGGAAAGTAAATGCCTGCTCTCAAGATCTTACACTTTAGTGAGGGCAAGAGAGGAAGACTGAGGCAAATGGGATTTATCAAAGAAAGAAAGGCAGTCTGGACCAGAAGCCACGGATTCATTAGAAATGTAACTCCTAAAACCCTGTGTATCAGGAGAGGTGATTGGCCCTGTTGTCACTAATGAGATCATCAATTTGCATAGTAAAGAGTTACTAGTTTTTACTGGTAGGCCTGTTAGAAAAGCAAGCTTGAGGGGGGGGGGCTAGAGAGATAGCTCAATGGTTATGAGGACCAGAGTTCAATTCCCAGCACCCACATGGTGGCTAACAACAGTCTGTAACTCCAGTTCCAGGGGAGCCAGCACCCCCTTCTGGCCTCCTCACACACTGCATTCATGGGGTGATATATGTAGGCAAAAGTACCAGTACATACAAAATAATTTAATAAAGGCATATTTGGCCACCCCTCATAGGCCCCTTTGCCACGTGATACCCTATACCACACCTTAGTACTCTGCAGAGTGTCCCTATCAGCTACATGACATCTAATCAGATGGGTCTATGAATATGAATGTCTTTAAACCCACAAGTGTAACCTTACATATTAAGCTAAGATGGTGGCTGCTACACTCTCACGCTTCCCAGCCTGTAAGCTAAACAACCTTCACTCTTTACAAATTACCCAGTCTCTGATACTTTGTTATAGGAACGGAAAATGGAATAAATCAAACTGTGTCAGACAGTCATAAATTTGGGCTTTAGAGGAAGAACACAAACATAAATCACTATCCATCAACCTGAAAGAACAGACTAGGCCTAATATCACAGACCTGTAATCCCAGCTACTCAGGAGGCTGAGTCAGGAGGAGTTCAAGCCAGCCGTTGGATGCACAGTGAGTCCAAGGCCAGTCTGAGGTGATTTAATGAGAAGTCATAAAAAGAAGAGAGTACTAGGAATATAGCTGGACGACAAAGCATTTGTGTGCATCTGTCAGGCCCTGGGTTCAAACCCCTATAAGATAGGCACTTTTTTTGCTGTGGCTCTCTCCTCTTCCTCCCCTCCTAAAATCAACCACCCCCACCCTCACAAAGACGAACACACACTTGAAAAGGTTGGTGTGGCAACACAGGCAGTAGTGGGATTTAAACACAACAGGCTCGAAAGAAACTGGGAGTTAGTTAATACCTGTCAACACAACAGGCCAGGAAAGGGTAAGAGAAAGGCTGCTGTAAATGAGATGCCTCTAAACCAGTGGTACAGAAAGAGAACAAGTCCAAGACAGTGGAATTAAACCCAGCACCGCAGACCAACAGCTGCTGTCTCCTGACACTGTTGCTTTCAAGCAAAGCAGTTCAGGACAGAGACCCTTGGCATTTATCGTATAGATTCTATTCCACAGTGTTCTTCCCCCCAGCATGTGGCCAGGCTGGTGGAGGGGTGGGGGGGCAGTGTAAGTGTCACTGAATGACTGGGCTGAAGAAAGACATCGGAGAGAAGCAATGGGAGGGTTCCCAGGAGGAGGGCCATCCAAACTCAAGGTGCTCACCATGGGCTGTCCGTCCCAAGTGTTGCACTGCACTCCAAAGACATTCTACACTCACTCGAAATGCAGAAATATTTATTTTGGTTTCCTTCATTTTTTTTTTTGGAAATTCTGTTTTGGTTTATAAAACATAGAAATAGCCAACACTGAAAGCAAACATCCAAAACCCCATTGTGAAAATTGTCGACTTCTTGTGCAATTAAGAATACAAGTATGAAGTTAGACTACCAAATAGTGTTATTACAATGACGATTCTTTAGTGCAAACCCTGTTGTGCTTCAATAATACACGACACACACTGTCACACAGCCAACAAGAGTGGCTTCAAATGTATAAACGACAGCTTGACTAGATCAAATGAGGCAAAGACTCGCAATAGAGTAAAATGCTGCTAATTTCCCAAATTAACTTTGAAAAAAAAATCCCTTGAGAAGTTAATCTCAGGATTCCCCCCAGATTTCTACACCCCAGAATTTTGGCTTGACAAATGCATCTCACAGAAACCAGGTAGTTTTACATTTACTTACTACTGTCCACTTTAATAAGTACCCACATTTACCAACTCCCTTAATAGTTTTGAAGACATGCTTTGCCTGAGTTTAACTGGGAGGAAAAAAAAGCAAGTTGATGAGCACATCATCGTTTTCTAGGAAAACCACGTTTGGAGCTCTGTGACCATCACAGACATGAGCTGGTTCTACGAGGAGCAAGTAGACAGGGGTGGAGGCATCACAGTTGAGCATGGCCGATCCAGGTCGTTCTTTGAAATACCATCTTCAATGCAGACTCTAAGGCAGGATTTCTCATAACCCCTGGGAAGTGGGGGAGGGGACTGACCAGATCTGGAGAAGAGTCTAAGAGCATCCTGCTATATGAGCCAGTGGGAAGATGCTGGCTCTCAGGAGCCGTCATCTTTTCTTTCTTTTTTTTTGTTTTTTTTTTTTTGTTTTCTTTTCGTTTCTTTTTTTTTTCTGAGACTGGTAGTCACGTTGTTCTGAGGAGGATCTGTCTGTGTCCCAGCAGGCACAACAGAGACCATCTGGAACCCTTACAAATCAGATGGGTTGTGTGAGCACGTTGTATATTGGGTGGAGAGGTGGAGGGGAGAGGGATTTAAAAAGAGAAATCTGTGGTCCACTGAGACTTTCTTCAGCCTGGACACTTGTTCTTATTCTTAAAGGGACAATTTTCCTCCAGTGCACTGTACTCTTCAAAGCAGCAGACGGCTGCAGGCTGTGCAGCAAGTAGCAGACATCAGAAAGAGTCCTAACCCTCAGTTAGAAAGACAGGAGACAGAGTTTTAACACCCACCTTACCGGTTGAGGAAGTTTTAAATAACTTAGCACTTACGGGTTCCCCTTGACAATATTTAAGGCTCATTTTGGAAATTGTGTAACACCAGGATTATGGGCTGCAACACAAGAGACTGTAAGGCAGTGTTCCGTGCCCTCTAATATCCCTATGGTAAGACCCTGTGGACAAGCCAGTCCATCACGGCCGTTTCCTTTCCTACACTTGCTGCAGGCAGTTACCAATGCGAAGGCCATTGGTACAAGGAGATTGTGGAGGTGTGCCGTTTCTTCCAAGTAGTCTTCCTCACGTTAAATCTTGATGGTGGAATACAGTTCATCTATCTGTGACCTGAAATAGTTCCGTAGCTCTGGCCTTTTTGCCTTCATTGTTGGAGTCAGAAGGCCATTGTCAATAGAAAACAATTCTGTGTGAATAGCAATGCCTTTGACCTGCAAATAAACAAGGCTGTTAAAATGAGGGCAGAAGAGGGCAGACACACAGAAACAGCCTAAGAAGTCTCAACAGAAAAGAAGTTCTCAAAGGGGATGAAGACCCTTAAGTCATCTAATCTGACCTCTCATTTCACTGTGCTTTCTCAACAGTAAGCATGGGTCCCATTAGGACAGAATTTGGGAGTGTGTGCTAACCTTAGGGAAAAAAGCAGTCACATACTGAGAAAAACCCTGTCACTGGAGAGACGGCTCAGCAGTTAAGATCACTTCCTGCTCTTCCAGAGGACCCAGGTTCAATTCTCAGAACCCAAGTTAGGTGGCTCATGACTGCCTATAACTTCAGCTCTGGGAGATCTGAGATCTGACACCTTTGGCCTCTTGGGCACCTGTATTCATGAGCACACGGGTACACACATGCATGTGCACACACACACACACACACACACACACATCTTTAAAAAGAAAATCCTTCTGCATCAAACTATTCCTACTATTTCTTTAGGTCTGATCTTCAACCTTTAAAATCTACTCATTAAAAACCTTCAAGTCAGGTTCTGTTCTGTACTGAACTCTTGTACTTGACTCAAAGTCACACCTGTTCAAATGGCTTCAGACCAGCTTCCTTCCCGAGTTTCACCATGTCTTCCAGGATAGCCTTCTGGACATCCTAATAATGTAAGAAAAAACAGGTAACTTTCTCTCATCCCTGTAAGTGCTGAGGACAGAGTGTCGAGGCAGAAGACACTGGGACACTTCGGAGTCTCACCTTGTTTCTGCACAGCTCCTCGAAGGAGCCATGAAACCCTCTCTTGGAGGCCCAGGAACCCAGGTTCTCAGCGTCTGGTACCACAATGGCTATGAGAAATGCCTACAACACACACAAGTGAGTCATTACCAGTTGATTTTTCTACATTGCAGGCTCATGGGGTTACCTGATAATATTATGGGTTGTGACTCAGAATGTATTCTTAGCACACCCCTTCCCAGGGCTGCCTGAGCCCAGGTGAGGAACTACCAGATCTGAGGTACAGACGTCACCAGTCACTGGGAATCAAAATCTAATGACAAAGCAATTTTTATTTACTTTGATACAGACTTTTTTTACTTGCTTATTTTCTTGTTTTTGAGATCAGGGTCTCATGTAGCCCAGGCTAGCCTTGAACTGACTACATAGCTGAGACGGGCCTTATACTACAGATTCATCTCTCCCTCCCAAATGCTAGGACTACAAGTGTACATCCACCATGCATAGCTGTGTATACTTCTGGAAATTTTATATATAATTAGAATACTAATTTTGGCTCTCAACAGTGAATATGCTTGACTTACAATATAATTTTCTCAAAAAAATATTTATAACATCATACATAAGCTAGGCTTAGTAGTGAGTTTAAAAATGTAAAACTTTCCCCTAGCCTATCTGGTCTCAGGCTCAAACACCACCATTGTGTTAAAGGAATGTAGCAATAAAATGACTTTAGTGACATTCTGCTGCACTCATAGATCAGTGCCTCACTCAGCCATCATTAGAGAAGCTTCTTCCTGCATCAGATGGGAAACCAAACACAGAGACCACAGCTGGATAGTGGAACACTCAGTCCTAAATGGGTGGTCTCCATCAAATCCCTTCCCCTCAAGGTTCAGGGAGCCCTACAGAAGAAGAGGCAGGAAGACTGTGAGAGGCAGAGGGATGATTGAACCAAAGGAAACAAGGCCCTCTAGACACGGCAGGACCAGCACACATATGAACTCAGGGACTGGCAGCATAGCATGCACAGGGCCTGCATGGGTCCAAACCTGATAGGGACCCAGCACTGAGATGAAAAGTGGGCATACATCCCCATCTCTAATCTAGAAGCTACCTCCAATTGATGACCACTTAGTTTTCTCCAAGGGAGTCTCACTGGACATACAGGCCACACTTAGGGCAGGCCCCATGGCCAGCAGTGGTGGCCGACACAAAACTCAGTGACAATAGTTCTTTATTTAATAGAGTACTGTCAGACCTTTTTTAAAACCATTTTTTCTCCTGTTTGCTTGCTCGCTTTGTTCTAGTCCAGTTTGTTTGTTTTATCTTATTGTATTATTGTTCTTTAGGTGCTATGTGCTTTCTAACAAGAGATAGAAAGGCGTGAGCTTAGATGGGAGGAGAGGTGGGAAGAGTCTAAGGGGGTTGGGGGAGGGGAAACTGTAATCAGAATATATTATATGGGAAAAAAAAAATCTCTTCTTTTATTGTGTTTTTGTTGTGTTTTGTTACTCTGTGTAGACCCAGCTATCCTGGAACTCTCTGTAGACCAGGTTAGTCTTGAATTCAGAAATCTGCCTGCCTCTGCCTCCCAAATGCTGGGATTAAAGGCATACACCACCATGCCCAGTTTTTGGGTTTTTTTTTTTTGGTTTTGTTTTTTTTTTGTTTTTTGTTGTTTTCTCTTTATTAGAAAAATATTTTCAGTAAAAGACAAATAGAAAAAAAGTAAAATGTGCCAGGTGTGGTGGTACACACCTTTAATCTCAGCACTCAGGAAGCTGAGGCAGGAGGGTCTCTATGAGTTCAAGTATGTTGACAAAGTTCAAGTATGTTGTCATCTAGAATAGCCAGGATGACAAAGAGAAACTCTGTCTCAAAACAAAATTGGAAAACTTGGGGATGGAGAGATAAAGCTATGAGTACTTTTACTCCTGCAGAGTTCCCAGGTTCGGTTCCCCAACTCCTACATAGGGGCTCACAACAACCCATAACTCCAGTGCCAAGGAATCCAATGCCTTCTGACCTCCACAGGTACTAAGTGGTGTAGATGTACATGCACTCATACATACAAAATAAAATAATATTTAAAAATGGAAAACTGTGTTATATTTCATAACTATTAATATTTTCATTTATAATTATATTAGAAACATACTATCAAATCCCCAATATCTTTATCCAACTACTACTGACACACCAGAGCAATTAACTAGAGTTAGAATTAAAATCCAGAAACTGAAAACAACTTTTGGAGATCGAGAAGACCAGTGAAGAAAAACCCAACTGTGAACTAGTGATAGGGAAACCCACCTTACATGAAGGTCAATGGACACAGATTCAAACTGTCAGTCACCTATTTGTTTTGATTTTTTGAAACAAGGTGTTTAGATTAGCAGCCCAGGTTGGTCTCCAACTCATTATCCCCCACCCTCCCAAGTACTACAATTGTAGACGTTTCCCACCTGCCTGGCTGTCAGTCACCGGTAAAGTCTCTGTAATCCATTAACACCTACAATGCTTAGAATGGTTCTAACCCAGAAGAACATACCTGCAAGCTCTCTCCATGGACAAACACCTGGGCCAAGGCTTCACTTCGCAGGTAGATATTTTCTATCTTTTCTGGTGCTATGTACTCTCCCTGGGCTAGTTTAAATATGTGCTTTTTCCTGTCAATAATCTTCAAGGTGCCATTCTGTGTATCAGAGAGGAAGGGACAATGGGTGAGTTCCAGGCTTGTTTTCCCAACAGTCACAGTACAGGGTATTTGAAATTTCCCAGGGCCATTTAGCCATGTGGGGAGAAATTCAAGAGCCTATGTGATGTCTGCTTCCCCCCTTAGCAGCACACTTACCGCTCTGCTTCGCTTAGCCTCCTGTCTGAAGTGGGGACACACATATCCTGCTCACCAAATGAGGTGTGCTCCCTGACAGCCTTACCCTTCCGCAGCACTCTGCAGACAAAGGCCGGATTCCCATGGCCACTACCATGTCTTAGGGGAAGGCAGGTGCTTTGGTACTTTGGGAAAGGCCAATGAATGCTAGCCAACACCCAAATCAAGGTACAGACTTGATGTTGTAAAAACCTGCTGGTTTTGGGGAATGTCAAATGGGAGGCAGCAATCAACTGATTTTAGGCAGCAAAAAAAGCATTGTGCTACAGTGAAAGTCAAGGTTTTAATCAAGTATCCTGAGAATGTGTGTGTGTGTGTGTGTGGGGTGCCTCCCTGCAGCTACTCGAAACTGTCCACAAAGAGGACAGGTGACAACTTACTGGCAGCCATTTTCCAATGTCTCCCGTGTGCAACCAGCCATCTTTATCCACGGCTTCTGCTGTTTTTGCTGGGTCCTTCAAGTAGCCTTTGAACACATTTGCCCCTTTCACACACACCTAAGAAAAGATGGTCTATTAACACTAACTAAGGATTCTCCCAGGAATTCATGTTATGTGCATTCCAACCTTTATCTGGAAGCCTTCGGGTCTATGCTCTAGAGGGAATTACCCAAGTCCCATCAGGACCTTGGAGCCATTTCCAATGTCCCTGCTTCCTTCCCTACTGACCTCAGGATAGTCAAGCCACAGGGGTAATGCAAGCCACAGATGGAATGACATCACTTGTGTAACTAGGTTTTCCAAACAGCACGGGCAGGGCCATTAGCAGACTGGAGACAAGTCCCATTGGAGCTTTTCTAACATGCTCTTGGGCCCAAATCCCTAACTGTCCCATAGAAGGAAGGACTAAAGGTTCCTGCCTTCAACCCTGAGGGGGTCAAACAGAAATGCACCTTTGAATTGACCTGCTCGACTCCAAGATCCCAACAGACTCAAGCTTAACAACTGTATTGAGCACTTTCCAGAACTGTGCTCCTAATAGCAGCTGTTACAGGAGATGCTACTCATCAATGGTGGGCAGGTTTTCGCTCACCTCACCCTCACCCTTGGCAGCCATGTAGTTCATTTCTTCCACATCAACAAGCTTCAGATAATTGCAAGGCATGGGGGCACCAACATGGCCTACACATAAAACGGAGAATCATTTCAAAGTACACTATAATGGCCCCAGGCCAAAGCATTTTCACAACCAGTAAGCCTCCTCATAGTGACAGCTGCTATAAATTTGTGGCCTTCGCAATTACAGCCTGGTAACATTATTTAAGAGGGCTTTTTTCTCAAAGAGAGGTGAGACTACCCCAAGGTTTATACCCAAGGTCTTTTCAGGAACTTTCCCCTTTCTGAGGCTTTGAATACATCTCCAAGTTTCAACCCCAGCCACTGATTTGAAGGTGGGTCCAGAGGCATGCCTTCTAAATAAAGCTGTTGCCTCAATTCCATGACCCCATCAGATTGACTCTGACTCTACTACCCACCTATCATCTACCCATATATAACCTTTTTTTTTTTTTTTTTTTTGCCTCCAACTCCTTATATAGCTGAGGTTTTCTGATCCTCCTGCCTATCCCTCACCAGTGCTGGTACAGCCGTGTATCACCACACCCAATTTCAAACTGTCTAGAGAACACAAGTAGCCCTGTCCACCCTGGTAATACTCTGACACATCCCTTGGTTCTATTTGACACAGTCATTGTTTTAGGTCTAGTAAGACATTTCCATAGTCAATTTAACTCTGTTGTCTAAGAGTATTAGGGATAGGCTGTGTGCTGCTTAGTGTTTTTGACAACTTGACACAAACCAGGTCACCTGGAAAGAGGGACCTCAACTGAGAGGATGCATCCATAACAATGGCCTGTAGGCAACAATGTGGGGCATTCTCTTGATTAATGATTGATGTAGGGAGGGCCCAGCCCACTGTGGGTGGTGCTACTCCCTGGGCAGGTGGTCCTGGACCATATAAGAAAGCAAGCTGAAGAAGCCATGGAGAGCAAGCCAGCAGTATTCCTGCCCTGACCTCCCTTAGTGATGGATTATGACTCGAGAGTAGTAAGATGAAATAAACCCTTTCCTTCCCAAGTTGCTTTGGATCCTGGTGATTTATCATGGCAACAGAAGGCAAATTAGGAAGGGTACCTTTTTTCCAAAACAAAAATAAGATACATTTTAAGACTCTCATGGATAATACTCCCTATGTTTTAATAATCTAATACAGAGATTGCTCTCAGTTCTCTGGCTGTGAAAGGGTGTGGTGTTAGAAACTAAAGGAATAAAGACGTTTCCAGAGTGTCAGCATTCACTCCTGTAGAATTGCAGAACAGAATTATTGCCAATAGAAATACACACAAGTCCTTTGTCTCAAAGCAAACAGAGCCTCTGCAATGGATACGACTCTGTAGGCAGGGTGAACTGTGGGTACCATGTGAGTATTCTCCCAGTGACACCATGGGGAGATTGAGTTATAGATGTTGCTTAAATAGCATGTGGACAGAGACAATATTTTGTAGAGAACAATCTCCATATTAGATTATTAAGAGTCTGTGAAACTCATAAAATGCATCACCCTTCCTAGTTTGCATTCCAACAACTGGCAGAGAACATACTATAACTGTAATACCTACTTAGGGGTTAAAATCACCAGCAAATGACAAGACCCTGTTGATCACTGGCAAGTCTGTGGAGGCATATTCTCTCAGATGTCTCTGCTAGGATATATCACAGTTTAACCATACTGGGCACAGGGGACTTTTTCTACCCTGTAGGGCTATTTGCCTGAGGTCTAAGTCTTTGAGACATATTATGCATTGCTGTGCAAGGAGGCTAATGAACTAATGGATGATGGACCCATTTCCAAGCATCCCTCCCTTGAACTCCAACAAGGAGACTCTGGAAATGGCTCTCCTGCCATCCATACCTGCTGTCCAGTCTCCAGGCAAGCTCAGGGAGCAACCAGCAGTGCACTCAGTCTGTCCATAGCCTTCATAGAACTTGGTCAGAGAGAAACATGGCATTATTAATGTGGGACAGCCATGTCTTTGCAGTAAGTGCACAAAAAAATTAAGTTTTACTAACTCCCGAGGAATCCCAGCCTCTGAAACCCTTTAACTTTTGGTTTAGTATGTTCACCCAATAGCACGAAATGCACCCAAACACCTTCACCCCCACACCAAACACTGGCTGTAGTCCATGTTGCCTTCCTACTCAACTTCTTGCAGACACTCAAGGGGAAGCTTCCACAGGATGGGTCAGTATCCATCCGGTAGTACTCCTGCTCTGCTAAGCCAGGATATCTACATGTCCTGACTGTCAGCGTGAGCCTTGGCCTCCTCTGCAACAGCTTCTCAAGCATTGAGTGTGGGTAGGCTCATCACTAAGACCTATCCCAACCCGGTAGCCATACTCTAGAGGCATGAATCACACATGCTGGCTACAGCCAAGCACACACAGATTTATTTCCCTCGGAAACCTGGCACTAACCTAATCCAAGCAAAACCAAGACATACAAATGAGGGGCCAGGGAGCCTGATAAGACAACATGTGAGTTCAAGGAGTGAGCTCCAGTGATCTAATGTACAGCAGGGTGAATGAGTTCAGGGTCAACTGTATGGAAAGCAGAGTGAAATACAATGCACCTTCTACTTGAAAATGTCTGAGTCGTTTCTAAGTATTCTCACCACACACAAAACTGATAAGTATGTGGAGTGACGCAGTAGTTTAGCCATTACCCAATGCATACATACATCATACTACACAATAACAATACATCTTTGTCGATCAAAACATGGGCCCACAGCATTACAATGCCCGGTATTACCAGGTCAACCTTACCTGACAGCCGAGAGCTGTCCTCAGAAATGTCAGCACTGTGGCAGACACTGGGGCTGCTCCTGTGACCATCAGCCGGACTTTCCCACCCAGGCTCGACTTGCAAGACAGAGAGAAGCAGGGTTACCTATGCAGAAGTCAGGGCTCCCCTGTCAGACATGTACTTGGGACCCTGTGTCCCAAGTGGCCAGCTGTCCTGCAGTGTATGGACAGGACGCTCACTTGGGACAGAGCTCTTAGTGTCTACAGCAGGACCCAGGACTATGCTCATTCTTCCCAGAGCTGCCCACTTTCCTTAGCAGACTTGTCACTAAGCCAGCACTCTGAAGGCCCAGGGATCAGATTATGGCAACTACATTTTTTGGCATCTGGGGCATTCTCAGGCTTAAAACATCACCACAGGAGTGGCATACTTGTTCCAGAGAAGCTAAAGGAAGGCTAACACACCTCGAATTCTTCCACCTAGAAAAGCTGTAGCATTGATTGTATGTAGGTAGACAGCTTGGTTCACCTAATAGTCCTGTCTCTTTCAGACAGGTGCCAGAAAGAACCGAAGTGTGTTGTTTTCTCTTGGCATCATATCCGCCCTAATCCTCGAGTGTGTGTGTGTGTGTGTGTGTGTGTGTGTGTGTGTGTGTGTGTGTGTGTGAGACTGACCTCTCAATGCTGTGATGATCATGTTAGCAAGCATTCCACCACCACTGATCTGTGCCTCTACCATTCTACCCCTTTGCAAGAGGGTTTCACTAATTTGTCCAGACTAGCCTTGAATTTGCAATCTTCCCACCGAAGCCTCTAGAGTATCTGGGATTACAGACCTACATCATTCAGCTGTTGCTCTAAACCATCCCCTCTGCTCACACATGCATGCACCCGCGTGTGCACACACACAACATGAATGCACACACACACTCCCATGACTTTACACAAGACATACATGAGGTGAGAGTCCATCTGCTACCTGTATCTTGTGAAAGATGAGTTTATCCCACAGGCTGTTGTTTCTGATGATGCCGCTGCGAAGCTCAGCTTCTTTCCTTTTGGAGGCAAAGTCCAACAGCCATCGCTTCACTGTAGTGTTTGCTTGTCCAAAAATCTAATGAGGCAAGAGGTAAGGTTTTCACATCTTCCAAGATAGCTAAAATCAAAAGGGCAGACAACAGTGTGGTGGAGACAGCACGCAGGAGCCTTGTCACTACTGGAGGGGTGGGGACGCTGCTTTGGAAAACTACTGACCAGGCCCCTCTAGGTGTTAAGTATAAATCTGCCCCAGGACCCAACTCTATACGAAATGACATGTCCACAGAAACCTACACACAAGTGTTCTATTTACAGCAGGGTTATTTGCAGTAGTCAAAAGCTGAAACCACCCAAATAGCTGTCAATAAAGGAATGGCTAAATAAAATGTGCATGACCATACAGGGGAATAGTATCTGGCTATAAAATGTCATGAAATACTTATTGCTGGGGAATTTAGCAGGTAGGAGGGTGGGAGGTGGTAAAGAGTAGCTAAAGGGTTCATTTCTGGGGTGGTGAAAGTGTCTGTGGTGTGGTTAGAAAACTTTGACAGCACTCAGGATCTTTGGAAGGCATCGACACTCCCCACTGTAGCACCCACAGTGACACCCTCAAAGACCACTGAACTCCCTGCTTTTACTGCTGGGGTTGAACACATACACTTCACTGGGAGCTCTACCCCCAAGCCCTGTACTGCACAGCTCAAGACAAATTGTATTTTATGTGAATTATATATCAATGCAACTGTATCAAAGGGGTTTTTTTTGTTTTGTTTTGTTGTTGAAAGAATAACTTTAAAAAACTAACAAGGATTTTTAGAGATGGCAAGAAAAGAGAAAGATAAAAGTATTCACAGTGCCAACTAGAAACTCAGTTTGAAGGCTGGCCATGATCTTGCCCAGCTGAGCAGTCTATGCTGGGACTGCAATGCCACATCCTCTCAACTGGCCCTGTGGCCTGGACACTTGTCTCGGCAAGGTGAAGTGACTTCATAAACGCAAGGGTTAGTGGAACAATGAATAAAACCATCTCGTAGTTATGTGGGTGTGATTCACTTAGCACCTTGATGAAACAGGGAGATGGTACAATAGTCTGATAGATGAGGAGTGAAGATCAAAGAGTATGTGAAAATAAACCAACCTGCAGCTTACAGCTAAGCATCTACAGAATGTGCTCTATGTTCCCTTACCAAAGGGCCTGTGCAGTAACTGAGTTCTACTTCCCCATAGGTGTAGACTGAAGCTCCATGGACTGTTGGCGGTCATGAGGGGTACATGGCTGAACCCTAGTCAGACTGGCATCAGGCCACACAGCCCCACCTTCTGCCCCCCATACTTTACTGTTTGGGACTCACTCTGTCAAACATCCGGTTCAGCAGCCTCGGAACCACAGGAAAGATAGTGGGCTGAAGCACCTTGAGGTCATCCATCAGAAGCCTGATGTCTCCTTGGAAAAATCCTATCTTAGCTCCATGACACAGCATTACACACTACGAGTCAAAACAGACAAGCTTCAGCATGATGAGGAGGGCTCTACTGCACCCAGACCCACAGCAAATGAGCCTGCAGCATCAGTATTTCAAACCAGCTTCCAGAAACCTTAACACTTCTATGTATGGGTGGTTTCTTTAAAAATGTGTCTGCATTTACTGGGCACTGTACAAACATGGAAACTGAGTATTTCACCATCCCAATGGCATGGGAGTTATTATGAAACTGGGGGTAGGGGTGGGAGAGCTTCCTAAATGGTAACGAGATGGGTTACCTGGGGCTAACAACATATCTAACATATCTCTGTTGGATGAGTTATATACCCCAGATATTTTTTTAACCTTCCAAGAACTTGAAAGCTTATTTATTCTCAAAATAAAAACCTATTGCCTCCAGACCAGACTAATTAAAATCTCATTTTCATTTTTGAATCTAAGTACTTTTCTAAAAATATGCTGAATTTAGCTTGGGTCAGGACCCCCAAGTGGCTGGCTACAAGATTCCCCCACATGATGCTTTCCCTGTGTCCTGCAGATTGTGCTGGTCATCCAGACAGACTAGACAAATCATTTATCTGCCTAATAAGTTCAAAATAAAAAAAGACTCGCTGGGAAATCTCTGGACCTAGGACTCTCTGATTAGACTAGGCTGGCTGACCAGAGAGCTCCACAGTTTTTTTCACATGGGTGTGGGGACTAAATTCAGGTCTTCATGCTTGCAGAACAATCATTTTACCAACTCAGTTATTTCCTTGCCCTTTGTTGGGTTTCAAACTAGGTGCATAGCTATGTGCGCATAGGGAACCCAGGCAAAGGCCAGCTAGACACCATTCTTATTCCCCCAGGCATACGGAATGTCAGTGAAAAGACCTAGCCAATTTGTATATTATCGAGAAGCACAAAGAGGGAGGCGTCTTCCAAACAGGTGCCTCGGAGACATCGGATTCAATGAATTAAAACATTTCCTTTAGAGATGGAAACTAATATGGAGACCCACCGCTGACAAGGTGCTAAGTATGAGAGACCCTGGACCACCCAGACCCAAAAGGAATGTCTCCATAAAATCCTTCCCAACAGCCTAGGGAGCTCTACAGAAGATTGTGAGAGCCAACGGGGACAGGAGACTCCAAGGAAACAGTGTCTTCTAGACACAACATGACTGATGTACACATGAACTCAGAGACTGTGGCAGCATGCACAGAGCCTAACAGGTCAAAAAGCTCCCATCCCTAACCTAGACGCTATCTCCAATTGACAAACACTACAAAGGAAATAATGATTTCCTTCAGTGGAGATTCACTGGATATACAAATCACACAAAAAGGAGGCCCCATTGCTCAGAAGTAGATGGCCAACACACAACAAAACCAAAGGTACTTTTTGGAAATGTTTTATCTCATAGTGCTTTGAGGGTTTTTTGTTTTGTTTTGTTTTTATTTTACTTGTCTTCTGCTTATCTATTTTGTGTTTTTATGGTTTTTTGATGGGAGATGTTATTCTGTATATATGTTTCTCATACTGGTTAATAAAGCTCTGTGGCCAATAGGAAACAAGATAGGTGGGGCTAGGAGACCAGGAGAAAGAAAGAGGAAGTAGTAGGGAGGAGTCGAGATGTAGACCTGAAAGAAAGAAGATGCCGGCTGCGGCTCCTGGATAAGATAACCACGTGGAAATACTTAGATAAATAGAAATGGGTTAATAATTAAGGCAGAGCTAGCCCATAAACAATAATGGTAACTGGCCAACAGGATTGTATCAAATACGGAGTCTCAGAGTGTTATTTGGGGCTGGTGTGGCTGGGGGCCCAGAGTGGCGGGCGCCGGCGGGTAGGAAAAACCTGCCGTAACAGTTTTTGTCTGCCTCATGTATGTGTGCCTGTGTATGGGTTTCTGGTGCTTTTTTTCTCTCTGTGTGTATCTGTTTGCTTTTAGTTTGGTTTTTTCTTTTCTTTTCTTTTTCTTTTCTTTTTTTTTTTTTTTTGAACTGGCCTGTTGGTTTTCTAAAGAGAAAGAAGGTGTGGAGCTAAATGGGTGAGGAAGATCTAGGAGGCTATGAGGAAGGGGAAACAGTGATCAAAATATACTGTATGAAAAAAAATTACTTCCAATTAAAAGAAAAAAATAAAGAAAACCTTCCTTTAGTAATAGTTCATCTGCAAGCGTGTCCTATGTGCATTCTTTGAATGTTCAAACTCTCTCAACTTTAAACAGCAGGGTTAAAGTTCAAATACCCAGTTTGGGCCTAGAATAGGAATTCATATTCTTTCCAATAATCTGCGGCTGCAAATGGTGCCGAGCGAAGAACCTCAGGCGTGGGTGGTGGCTGAGCACCACACTTACCTTCATCAGCTGTTCAAACATGTGTGCCAGTGGCAAATACGAAATGTGTGTGTCACTGGCGTTCATGGTCAGTGCTTTCTGTAAGACAACAACAACTTAGCAGGGCACACACGGACAAGCAGGGGGGGACACAGTAGATGCCTACCTCTACAATGGTCTCAAACATATGGGCGAGAGGCAAGAAAGATATCAGAGTATCATCTGGGGAAGCGTTGAATGAGTTCTGAAAGCAAGGACACCAGCAAGAAGAGAAGGGTTAAGATCTCCAGCATATCCGCATTATCCATCAGAGCAGAGCACACGGCTCCTCAACACTCAGCAGAGCCTACTTCTAACTCACGTCTGCAATTTTTTTTTCCCCACTGAATCAAAAGTTACTTTTTAAAAAGTATCACTGGGGATAGCACTAGAGCATTGTACATGCCAGGCAAATGCTCTAACAGAACTGCACCCCCCTGTCAAAACAACGCCAGTCAGAATGGGAGTCATTCCTCATAATTAAGCACAACCACTTCAGAACCGTTTGCCCTCTATAAAGTAAATTTGCCCAAATCGGAGTGTTGAGGTATTGTGTGCTCTACTTGTCTTTTAGAACCAACACCCCACCACCAGGTAGTTCCCACTGCCCCTCAAGCAGCGCTCAGACCCACTGCCTGTGAAGACAGCACCGCTCTACTGCAAAGGGAAAGGAGAGAAGTTTCCCAGGTCCTTCCATTCCCAGCGTAAACGTTTCTGTTAGATGAGTTGGATCAATATTTTTACCTTAAAGCCTCCCTTAAGCTCAGGGAAAACACTCAGCTGTGTTTAATGCAACCTCAAATCTGGCTTGAGAAGATTTGCTCTCCTATAAGATCCTGACCAAGAAGAGCCTACAGACAGATCCAGTGTGGATGCTTAGTTTTCCTCAGAGCAGGACTTCTTAAGGATGGGTGCAGTGAGGGCTGGCACTTAAGTGCCATGTTGTCAACACAAAGAAAGCTTGCAACACAGCTGCAGCCATGTCAACCAGAAATGAGGAGCATGTGTGTGTGTGTATGTGCATGTTGTGTGTATGTGCGTGAGCTTGTGCATGTGTGATCTGAACTAATATCTAGGCCATATACTCTTATCCCCAAAGCTACATCAGTCTTAGTAACAATGTAACCATAAGTGGGGTCACTGCCTATGGGATGGACAGACTATAATTTATGGTCAATCTAATAAAGTTATAAATGCATCTCAATTAATATTTCTTGCTGTGAAATTGCTACATAATGAGAAATCAGACCGGGTAATACTCATATATGCATGTGTTTTTATATGTGTGTATGTACATTTGTACGTGTGTTAATGTGGACTGAACCTACAGTTTCAAACATGGACAGCTTGCTTTCTACTGCTGAGAAAAATTTCATACTTTTAAATGTTCTGACATATCACAAAATAACACCAGAGTCACCGTTAGAAGTTTTACAAGTTGCTTCTTGACAGTGTAACTATTTTCAGTAGATGTGTCATAACTGTAAGTACACTTTAAGTTATCTCTGAAGGCCTACCGGGAAATTTAAATTTCATTTTTGGCGGGGCATTAAGTCTTGAGCTTTGTTAATACAGGAACTCCCCCAAAAAGGGTAGGGGGTGAGAATAAGAAAAGTGACAGTGGTAAAAATGAGTGAAGCACCCTCAAATATCAGCCTTCAACAGCCACCAAAGAAATACGTCCACTCCCCTAAACCATGAGGTACAGACAGCCTCCTGCCACAAAAAGTAGGGTTCCAGGATGCTCCCAAGAGGCTGCAACAGCACACCGTGTTAAATGGGAAAAGAAAATGCCTTTGCAAAGACAAGCATGCAATCTACCTTTGGAGTTACAGACTGAACTCCCTCCCAAATTCACACTCATCAGTCCTAAGCCCCATGTATCAGGAATAGGGCCCTGAGGTGACTGGATTTGGGACTATGCTCCAAGCCAACAGCCTGGCGTCTCATTAGAAGGAGAGACATTGGCACACCCAGAAAGAGGAAGCCATCTGCGAGCCAGGGAGAAAAGCCCTCACCAGGAACCAAATTTGCTGGCAGCTGGTCCTGGACTTTCAGCCTCCTAAACTGAGGGAAATAAACATCTGTTGTTTAAGCCACATGGGTTGTAGTGCTTTGTTAATGGCAACCGCGCAGACTATGACCTGTGAACAGAAGCCTTAAGATGACAGGAAATTAGAGTTTGAGACTTTAATCTTTCTCATACAATGGGAGTCAAACCAACCGCAGGACAGAACAGATTTAAAACCTTCAGCTCTCTAATTTCCCACTGGTAACTTAAAGAAATTAGGTTCCTAATGCTACAGATGTTGAAAGGTCTCTCCTTTGTCTTTTCCTAAAAGTACTTATAGACTGGCATCCAAATATTCCCCACATGAAAGCCACCATGAGTTCCATCTGATGATGCATCCTAATATCAGAGTAAGGCTTTAATGATTAGGTCCACAGGCAAACCATCTGAGAGATGGGGACTTTGGGCCTTATTTACATTTCATTGCTCTTACATGCAGTGTGGACCTCTAATGGGGAAAGAGGAGGAGGATATTACTACGTTCTCTCTCGGGGCCTAAAGCAATCAGTGAGTACAAAGAACCATGATAATACTCTCAAGAATTACCTCTGTTGTTTTCACAAATGCTGAGCAGTCACATATAATGTTTTGGTGAGTGATCATTGCTCCTTTGGGGTTGCCTGTAGAGCACACAGGAAGCAGAGCAAGGTTAGATAGATACTCCACCAGGAACTGCAGAAACCCTCTACCAGCAGGGCCTCGGACACGTTTGTTAGATACCCACCCTACTAGGGAGCCAAGCACTAAATAATACTACATTTCTGAGCAATCTATGATCCTTTCAAGGAAACTTACTATCAGGAAATTACCTTAAACATTCTTCACTAATGTCTTTATGTATCAACAGGGGAGGAACTGGGCATTTTATTCTGCAGAGACCCTGATAGAGTGCATCTGAGGTCACTTTCAATGGGTGCTGAATTAACTACAAGGCACTCCCAGATTCTGAGACTGCCTCACAGAGCCACAGGATGACCTCACTCGGTCCACTTCTGTCTCTTGCTTTCTTGCACCATCTATAATTAGTCAATACATTACCCAAAAGGGAGGCAGAGAGCACAGACTTCCAGATACCGCTTTGAAGAGACTACATCTCAAAATGTACCTGTAGTTCCACTTGTGAAACAAATTATTGCTAGGTCTTCAGGTGCTGGAGGCTGAAGAAAATTTTAAAAGAGATGGTATACATCAGAACAGAATATATCAAGCCATAAGGTACCACCCCTCATTTCCAACAGTCTCCAATATGACTTGGTATTGCAAAGAGCAAAAGGTTGCAACACAGAGCAACCCAGGATGCTTACCTTGGGCTTCTTTCTGTTCACTTTTCCAAGGTCCTTAATTAGAGAGAGAAAGAGAAAACAAAACACAAAACCTCAGTATTGAGATTTTCTAACTATTAAAAGTAAAGTCCGGACTGTGGATATGGCCCAGTGGTTAAGAACACTGGCTGTTCTTCCAGAGGACCTAGATTGGATTCCCAGAACCCAAATGGCAAAAACTGTTTGTAATTCCAGTTCCAGGGGATCTGATGCCTTTTCTAGACTCAGTTGGTGCACGCATATGCTTCACGAACATACATGTTGGCAAAACACCCAAACTCATTAAAAAAAAAAAAAAAAAAGTAAAATTCCACAAGTTACTGTTTTTACTGCAGATTTCACTGTCAACTGGCTAAATGCCATTTTTCAAATGAAGTGACTTAGAGCAATGTTAATGAACAAAAGCCATAATGTTTATTGTTCAAGGAAGCCATTTTCCAGTTATGTCCCTCTTACATAAAACCGCATAAATGGTCTTGGAAGTAGGATGGATTCCAAAGACAGTAAAGGCCTCTGCACTGTATTCCACCCTGACTCCTTGTCCTAGGATGGCGTTTAACAAAGCCTCACTATTGACCATAAGTAAAGTAAAGACCTGCTGGTGCTCAGCACCCTCTCCCATCAGAGAATACACTCCCTGACTGCCTGGCTCCACCTCAAAGTCCTCTTCACAGGTAGAAGCACTCTCTGCCTGATTTAAATGCTGGCAGTATTAGAGTGGCTTAGACATCCGTGCTCCACACACAGGGGAAGGAGGACTTGGGCACTCCCAGCCGAAACAGGCTGCAAGGAGGATGGGAGCTGCTGTTGGGATGGGCATCAAGTGGGATCTAGACTCTGTCCTTAGACATAGCTGTTCCCAGTACCCATTTATGCTACCAGGAATGTGCTTCAGTTTATTTCATTAAGCAGCCTTTGTATCCAGTCACAAAGAAAAAAGAACTCATGTTCTTTTCCCAGGAAAAGTAAGTATCTTGAGAATGCATGTGGCGTGCTCTGGCATCTACTGCAAAATGGAAATTAGATGGGCATGCTTGGAGCTCCACCTAGCATACTTTTAATCAATTTAAATTACATACATCATAACCAAAGGTTAAAAACAAGAACACTGATGTCTAATTAGAAGTCAACTAGGGTTGGGCATTGCAGCACACACCTGTAATCTCAGGCAAGAGGATAGCTTGACCCAGGAGTTCCAGGATCAGCCTGGGCAACATACAAAGCCACCAGCTTAAAACAAAACAAAACAAAACAAAAACCACTCCATAGTCAACAAGGAGCTAATTACTCTCCAAATAACCATTATTGACTTTATTGATTTCTACTCATCTATTTAAAATTTTCTCTATTCTGTTGTTGTTGTTGAGGTAGAAGCCCACTCATGTAGGGCGAGTTGACCTCAAAATAGCTTGGTAGCTGAAGGTGACTTTGAAATGACCCTCCTACTTGCACTTCCCAAGTGCTGGAACTATATGCATGCACCACCACCGCTAGCTAATCTGTTCAAAATTCTTACGTGATCTCTAGAATCTTCAGGTGATGTTGAGTAAGATAAAGCCATAGTCATATGACTTAGGATAACAGACACGACCTCCACTGGTACATTATTTGGGGCTGTAGTTTCAGAGACTTTAGTCTGTCTGGTTATTTCTTAGAACAACAATACAATTACTTTTAAAAGTGACCATTTTAGATTAAAAATGAGTAAGACTGAGTTCTAGTGAGTGACAAGCATATTGGAGTACTTGTGAGTAATGAAATCTGTTACCTAATAAAAGTATGGACGGGTAAGTGAATATAGGGGTAAATGAATGCTGAAGCAGATGTGTTAAAGCCCTAACCACAGGGTGTTTAGCAGGAAGATGGGAATGTGGCTGTATGCTGTATTACTCATCAGTTTGTATGTTTGAAATGTTCATAATTAAAATATAGAAGAGGCAAACCCTCCAAAAACCTAGATTCTACAAATATATGCATTAAAATGTAAACATATATTAATGTAAATGACCTCACACTCAACCATATGTGAACTTTACATTCTTTTCTTCTCATTTTTGTTCACAGAGTGTCTAAAATTCATAAATCCTATTAAGCGGGTAAAGGTGAAACAAGATTTCAATATAAACTCCGCGCTATAATTGTCCTTCATTCATCAGAGTAATATTTATCATAAAGTGTTTTTTAAAAAAGCAAAGGAAAAGAACTACGATGTGTGCGCATCTCGGAGGAGGGGAGAGAAAGGCAGGGAAGGGGGAGACGAGATTCCGACAATATGAAAGGAGGCCACAAGTTTAAAAACAAACACACACACACACACACACACACACACACACACACACACACACACACACAACCACTCCAATGGCAAATGTAGGTAAAAAAGTTAGCTAAACTATAATTTAAAAATGAAGACTAGGTAAAAATGAACATGGAGTTGTTCTGCACACTTAGTGTGTGCATGTGTGCATATGAATGTTCACATAGTTTTGTGTCAGTGTTGAAATGATGTTTCCCTCTGACTGCTGGTTCCTTGGGAAAGGTCCTACAGACCCTGCTCTGTAGCCTCTAATTCTCTGTAGAAGGAAGAGAAGTAGACATTAAAAACCAAAACCTTACTTATAACAGTTTCTCAAAAACAACTACATCTTCAGTCACAGTGTGGCTTCCTCTTGGAATCTACTTCCTATGAAGCTCATGTAAACAGCCTCCCTCCCCCCAGGTTTCCATGCTTCCTAACCTAAGGCCAGTGTTGGGGTCAGATCATTCGCACCCACTGATACTCCTAGAATGGTTATGGTTAATGTTGTGCTTAAGGGAAAATAAACCATATCGAAAATAAAAACAACAAAGAGATAAATGAGTTGTGTCAGATAGTTTTATGTCAACATGACAGAAGCTAAAGTCATCATAAAGGATGAAGCCTTAATTAAGAAAATGCCTCCATAAGATCAGGCTGCAGGCAGGCCTGTAGGCATTTTGTTTATTAGTAACTGATGGAGGAAAGCCCAGCCCACTGTGGGTAGTCCTGGGTGCTGTAAGAAAACAGACTGAACAAGCCATGGGGAGCAAGCAGTAAGCAGCACTCCTCTATGGCCTCTGCATCAGCTCCTGCCTCCAGGTTCCTGTCCTGACTTCCTTCAATAATGGCTGTGATGTGGAAGTGTAAGCAAATAAACCCTTCCCTCTCCAACTTGCATTTGGTCACAGTGTTTCAACACAGCTATAATAACCCTGATTAGGACAAAAATCAAACAAGAATCCATGTGGAAATTCACTAGAATCTATAGAAGAAAGATTGAGGAAGAAATGACAAGGGTGGGCAAGATGGCCGTTAGTAAAGGCACTTGCTGTCAAATCTGACCACCTGAGGTTGGAAGGAATCAACTCTAGAAAACTGTCCTCTGACAACGAGAGAGAGAGGGGGGGGAGGGAGATAGGGAGGGAGGGAGAGAGAGAGAGAGAGAGAGAGAGAGAGAGAGAGAGAGAGAGAGAGATGACAACGGGGCAGATGAATGATGAGACAGTTCTGTATCTGGCTTGTTCAGAGAATAATCAGTAAGTTAAAGACAGCCAAGACCAACAAGAGCATACACACTAGAAACTTCCACCGGTGTGTGGCTGAAAGTCCCAGTGTTTGCTGGCATGGTTCACTGGTGACTAGGATAAAAATGAGTATCACTTTGGTGAGACTTCTACAGGTGATACATTAACACTGTATCACTGTGTATGCTAGTGTGCTGGCCAGTTAACTGGACAAAGCTAGGGTCATCTGGGAGGACAGAACTACAATTGAGAAAATGCCCCTCGTCAGATTGTCTATAGGCAAGTCTATGGGGGCATTCTCTTGATTAATGATTGATGTGAGAGGGCTCAGCTCCCTTTGGATCATGCCCAACCTGGGCAGGTTGTATAAACAAACCAATTGAGCAAGCCATGGGGAGCAAGCTAGTTGGTGGTTCCTACAAGGTCCCCCTGCCCTGATGTCCATTAATAATTGACTGTGATTGGGACATATAAGCCAAATAAACTCCTTCCTCCCCAAGTTGCTTTTGGCCATGATATTTAACACAGCAAAAGAAACTTAACTGGGACAAATAACAAATTCCTGTGATCCCAGTATTGGAGAGACTAAGGTGAGAAATTTGCTACAGGTTCAAGGCTAATCTGGGCTCCACAGTGAGTTTTAGGCCAGCCTCAGCTATAGAGTGAGACCATCTTAAAAAACCAAGACAGGCAAAACAGATAAATACCCAAATCTTTGTTTAGTGGGATGATGGGAATTTTGTCCTGTATCTTTACCATGGCTTACTAGCATGGGGATGGCACATTGTCATTGGACACCACATCCAACCCTTCAGAAAAGTGGGCTATGTGGAGGACTCACCTCCATGGCCTTCAGGCTGATGATTTCCACCCCACACTTCTTGCCTCGTTCCACCAGATCACTGCCATAGGAGTCCATGATGACTATGATTTTAAGGCATGGCGTTAGCTTATTTTCTACACCTTCTAACAAGAGTTTGGCCTTATCGAGCTTGTCAGCAAAAATCACAGGGAGTTCAGCTGTAAATGAAGAGGTAATAAGGAATGAACTATGGGATGTCAAAAACTTGACTGTAATATATGACATACAGATACTAAGCACGCTGGAGTGATGCAGATTTCATCATAATATTCCCCCTCCAAGCAGATATATGAATGTAATGTCACCACATCTAAACCCCTAACTAGGATAATGGTGGTGCCAAGACCAAAGACGTACCTTTGTTCACTATGTAGGTGATGGCTTCGGCTCCAAGGGTATCATAGAGTGGAACCACCACCATCGAATAAGCAAAGCATCCCTGCTCGATGATCACCCACTAAACAGTGAAAGTCAGAGAAAGAAAAGGTGATGTCTCTCCAGAATCATTGCAAAAGGCAATACTCAGAAAGTCAAATCAGAGGCATCTACTATAGAAAAATTAACATCTATCTGTCTGTCTGTCTACCACTGTGCAACACGTACCAGGAGAATTCAAAACAAATACTTGCTCCTCCTGTTTATTTCTTCTACTCTTGTAATCTTCTCCTTCTTTTAAAATTATTTTTTAAGTTTGCATACAAAACTCTGTGCCTTCTTAAAACCAAACTGCAATTTGCCTAAAGGAGAGAGGCAAGTGGGTGGGGACAGGACCATGACAAGGCAAGACAGTGACTGGCTTAAAGAGCAGGGACTTGCTGTAGCTTCTAGGTGGCAGCAGATACCTTGGTGGGGAGAAACAATTTGGAGCACGGGGGAGTCAGGGAGAGAGAACAGCAAGGGACTTACAATGTCTAAGGCTGGGAGGCCAGTGGGCAAGCAGGCTAGATAGAAGCCTGGTGGTAAAAGGGAAGTGGGACGAGGCTGTGCCACAGCGTCTGGCTCTACTCCATGGGCCACCCAGAACTACTCAGGTATTCTGGACAGCACACGGCTGTGGGGTTTGAGGAATGTCAGTCTCACAGCAGTGTGTAGTGTGGTCTGGGAACCGGGGAGCAAGAACACCTATCTATCAAGTAAGAAAGCTGCCTTGAAAACAATCCTTCCTAATAAAGTGACCAGGGAAAGCAGTGATACAATAACTGGTTCTCTTGCCTCTAACTTCGGCTGCATAGCAACTTGCTGATCTACCAACATGTGGCACGGTCTCTCTTTCACTTACAACTCTTCAAGACACCCCTTTATCCCAGCTTCACTTTTCAAATGACACCACAGGATGCTGACCACAGCACAGAAAAGGGAATGGCTGCTGTGGGTGAGGAGCCTCTGGGTCACATGCATGTGACCTGGGATTTCCTCCAAGACTCTACTCAGGGGCTCTCTGTCCTTCCTGTGCCCACACTTAGCACATTTGAGAGGAAGCATCAATAATCTATCCCTTGAAGGGGTTTGTTTTGTGGTTGTATGAGGGTGATAAAAATCCTACTGAAACAAAATTTTTGGATATGTTTCTGAGATATTCAAGAAAACCAAATCACTGCATGAGACAACAAGCAGGCCAGCAGTGGACCATGCTACTTCTTGTCAGCCGACACTTTAACTTACGAAAATAGGTCACAACACGGGGAGAGCAGAGCCAAGATACCTCTCTGCACATAAGCAGATATGAAAATAAATCTGATGCTTGGATTTTTCCAAGGCAGCTACTTACTGCTGACATGACTAGCTAGCAGTGCTCTAAGGACTTCCCTTGTCAAGCCATTTTATTTATTTATTTATTTATTTATTTATTTCAATTATTTCTAATTGTGTGTGTGCACATGCACACACACTCAGAGGTATCCATGGAGACAGGAGTTGGAGTAATAAATGGTTGTGAGCCACCTGATGTGGGTGCTGGGGATCAGACTCAGGTCCTCTGGAAGAGCAGTGTGTGCTCTGAACCCCTGAGTACTAAGTGCGGGCCTCCACAGCCAATGACACTGTATACTGCCACCAAGGCCAGCTCAGCATGGGTGTTTCACAGTATTTTAAGTTTGGAAATTTGATCAGAAGAAAGGCTCAGACCGTACAAGAAGTTTGCTACTAACAAAATGTATCCATGATTTCTGCTCCAATTTATTATTAATAACTTATTAATGCCTTTTATCTAGTCACAGAGGTAGCCAGCCCCTGATCTGACATTTTTTCTAAGAGTTTTGTTTGACCACCTGAGTTAAGAAAAATGTAAACAAAACAAAAAAACCATGGGGGGAGGCAGGCTGTGATTTTCTTTTTCTCTTGAAAGTTTTTAAGAAATTCTCAGTTCAGGTTTTCATACCTATAGCTTCCTAAGGAAAAACCACAAAGCCATATTCCCAGCAGAAAACAGACAACAATGTCCAGTCCCCAGCGGCTGCAGGTGTGAAACTACGGAGAACTGTGAAAACCCTGTATAGTAAATGGCTCGTGGTTAATACCTCAGGTCTGTTTTGAGAAAAAATGCCGATGAACTGATCTGGGGAGGCCTTGAAACCCTTCTGGATCAGCGCAGAGCCTATGCACTCAGCCAGTTCTTCAACCTGCAGGAAGGGGAGGCAAGCATTAGCAAAGGCCAGCATTCTCACAGCAAGGACTTTACCAAAACTCACTAGTACAAGCAGAGGTATTCAGAGAACATTTTAAAAATGTTTGCACATTCACCAACACAGCATTAGTGGGCCTGGCTGTAAGGACTCCTTCTGCAAAGCAATTATTCTCGGTTTGCAGGTCCCAGGTGATCATAAATCAGGGCTTCCTATATATGTATGTTTCTATTTTAGTTTTACAAAGTGACAAAGAATAAAGAGACACTGTTATATTTTCTTTTGAGGGGTGTTGTTGCTTGATTTTAGTGCTGGGAGGGGAACCTAGGGCCGTACACAAGCTAGACAAGCATTCTAAAAGGACCTCGTCCCCAGTACTTGACTTCTTCAGCTGCTGGTTCAGGCTGGCCTCAAATTCACTGTCCTATTGCTCCAGCTGCTGGAATCACGGGTATGTAGCAAGAGGCCTGGCTAGATCTTTCTTTCATTTATAAAACACTAGAAAAGTGACCAAACTCCTCAAAATCTGTCATTAGAAACAGCTTAAAAAAAAAAAAAAAGACTAAGCTTTTATTTGTTTGTTTTTTGAGACAGGGTTTCTCATTGTAGCCCTGGCTGTCGTGGAACTTGCTCTGTAGGCTGGCCTAGAACTTATAGAGATTTGCCTGTCTCTGCCTCCCAAGTACTGGGATTAAAGGCATGCACCACCACCACTGTCCAGCTAATACTAAACTTTTACTCTACAATCCCATCCTTGAGAATTTCTTTTTGGTAAATAATACAATCTTAGGAGGAGATTTTTAAAGGCCTTATGTGCAAAGATAAAAACGTCAAAATTACCTAAAGTGAATAAGTCCAGGGGAAAAATAAAAAACAGCTGGGTGGTTAAGTAAATGACAGTAATCCCCAGAGGGGTAGCTGGCAAATATTACAACTCTGAGAAAGGCATAGAGCCTAGGGTAGTGTTGGTGATATGATGAGTAGTACAAGTAGATGAAAACCAACACTATAATACCTAAACAAAAACAGTCACAAAACTTAGGAAGACACACCCATGGCTACCCTCTGGCCATTCCTACTCTAAATTAATTTTTAAAAATTTAAACCTTAAAGTGTTAGGTCAGGTAGAGGCAGCATACGCCTTTAATCCTAGCAGAGGCATGGGGATCTCTACAAGTTTGAGAGGCCAGCCTGGTTTATATAGTGAATTCCAGGACAACCAGGGCTATACAAAGTAACCCCATCTCAAAAACAAAAACAAAACATAACAGTAAAACAACTTAAAAACGAAGAGTTCTTTATTCTCAAGAGTTCTTTTAAGGTATATCATGCCAATAGGAAAAATAGCCATACCATCCTTGCCAGGAATCCTGTCAGTTCTGGTACCTGACACTATCCCAGGCCTACCTAAGAGAATCAGAGTGGCATTGGCCAGGTGGCAGGACAGTGACACAGTATCTTCTATTCTTGACCAGTTCATAAGTCTAAAGTTGAATTTAAGGCATTGGAATTTAAAAAAATGCTTGTAACTGCAGGGTTCACTGGGACAATACACATACATTTATATCTCTAGAAAGACCATCTATTTTGCTCTCAAAAAATAAACAAAACTCAAGAGATCCTTATTTTCCTAAAAGTCAGTCCTGTTAGCTGAGTAAAAAGTAAACGGAGATAAAAATCTCTATGAAGCCAAAGCTGGCTGCAGTTAAATTCAGCTCTGTGCCTTTGCCAAGCCTCTGTCTGAACTGCGCAAATCACCCAGCAACACCTTCAGAAACTCCAGGGCCTTTCAGTGTGCCCTGAACACCAATCTGCAACAGATGCCTCTCTTTTTCTGGCCAACAAATCTAACAGATAATACAGAGGGCACTAGGGGTGTCTGTGGAGCCTGGGGGCTGTCACACAGTGCCCTGTGCCCAACAGACTCTGGAAGCAACTGTCTTAGTGGTTTGAGGTGGTCTCACTCTGCAGCTCAGAGTTGGACTCTGCCTCAATATATATCCAATTATGTATATGCCTCAATAAACGAACCCTCTTGCTCCAACTTCCCCAGTGCTAGGAGTACAGATGAGAGGCTCACTGCCTGATGGCCGACAAACAAACAAAAGACTGGATAGAAACTGGTTTGGGTTTTGGTAAAGCCAAACAGAAAAAGAGAAAAACCCCTGATCATGTGAGTTCCTGGCTCCTTCCACAGGAAAGGAATTATAAGCTAATCTCTCTTGTTTTACTACCCAAGCAGAGTGTTGGGCATTCTTGTCCACCCTCTAAGGAGGGAAGAGGACAAATCCAGAGCTTCACTCCAAGAAGCTATTCTCAGGTTGGGGTGTGTGGCTCCAAAGGACATCTTCCCCCAATATCCACACCCTCAGAGAAGCCAGCTACTAAAAACAAAGAGGGGGAAAGTCAGTTTGTGTTCATGAGCGTCACAGGGTTACCTGGACCCAGAATGAGGGGCAGAAAGCCATTTCCTGGACAGCTGTGTAGGAAAAAGGAAGGGAGCTAAACTGCGCTCCCAGCTGTGCCTGCCCATCCTGAGGCCAGACCGGAAAAGCAACAACAGCTCGATTCTGTGTAATCATAATGAGAATAAAAGAAATAAAAGGTGACGACATTCTGCTCCGCGACCCACTACTCACAAACTGTGATTCAAACAGTTGCAGCCGCTGATGAGCAGAGGTGACAGCATTAAGTGTGTGGATATCTGGGATCTTAGCTTTATGTTTATACACAAGGGCAGGGGTCTCCCCGGAACATCTGGGCTCTTCCCTATGGCTTCTGAGGGATTAAATGTTACACCCTGGAGAGCTGGCCAACAACAGTTTTGCAGTTCAATGAACAGATGCCAACATGCCCATGGCACACCTCGCTCAGTCTCGTTTCTGTCATTCACGCTGTGTGAGCCTGGGCAAGTTACACCGTTTCCCAGGACATGTTTTCCTCATCTGTAAGATAGGGGGACACTCCAAATTGGGGTTCCTAAGTTTCCTAGAACTCCTCAGACAAAGGCGAGTCTTCCTATGCCAGGGGTGGGGGCCCCAGGAGAGGGACCATTTGCTTCTGAAGACTTCTAAAATTACCTGAAAAGTTATACTTCCCAATAACCCATATAGGTTGCCAGTAAGTGTTTTAAGCTATCAGTTTCTAGAGTTTCCCAGGATTCACTATGCTCTATTTTTCCACAGGTGCTCTGGAGTTCCCAAAGTACAGCACGTTTCTTAATGCAACAATCTTTCAGCAGTGTGCTGGATCAATCTACAGAGCGTTCCTACTGGCTGACTCTGCAACGGATCCCACAGGCTCATACACTTAAGCACTTGGCCCCTAGCTAATGGCAGAACTCCGGGAAGAGGCAGAACCATTTGGACATGGGGCCTAACTGGCGGACACGGGGTCACAGGGACTAGCCTTGGGTTTAGACTAATCCTGCTGCAGATTGGGCTTGGCTTTCAGATCTGCTGAGATGTTAACAAGCTAAACAGTCTGCATGCACAGCCAGGCACCAAGCCTCCCCCCACGAAGGAGGACTGAATACCCACAAACCTGAGCCCCAATCAACCTCTTCTGCATTTACATTGAGTATTTGGTCACAGATGTGAAGAGAGCTCTCAAACCCAGGGAACTCACCTGTTTGTAGGAAATCCATTCATAGGGCTGGTTTGGCTTTCTAGAACCTAAACATGGGCCATTGTCTATAAAAAGAAAAAACAAAGATGAAACAAAAGATGGCCTTGACCATTTAATATTCCTGCATTTTTGTTTCTTCCTTTATTCCTCAAAATATCAGGTAGACTCTAGCCTTCAAATTAGAAATTGTGAGTTCATATTAGAAATGGTTTTTCTCCTGGAGTCTGAAGAGATTTTTTTGTTTGTTTATTTGTTGTTTCTGAAAAAGAAAGAGGTTAGAGATAAATACAAGAGAAAGGAAGATATTAATACGACTGACTTTTGGTGTTGTTGGGTTTGGTTTATGAGACAAGGCCTTTCTATGATGTGGCTCTGGCTGTCCTAGAACTCATTTTGTAGACCAAGTTGGCCGTGAACTCACTGAGATCTACCTGTCTCTGCCTCCTGAATGTTGGGATTAAAGGTGTGCGCCACTGCCATCCAGCTAACAGGATTTTCAAGAACATTTAACCCATGACTTTCACTTCGTGCCAGGGGCTGAGTGTACAGATACTATCATGGGTTTTCAGGAGAGGCAGCCACCAGAATTTCTAGGGAAGTTTCAAGCATTCCAACTCAGAATTAAGTGTTTCCCCAAAGGTCATGTGTTGGATGGAGGCTCAGGTGCCCATTGACTGACTGCCTTCTGTGATGTGGAGGGGTCCTGAGAGTTGATCCAATCACTGAGTTAACCCCTCCATGTGCTTGTAATATGGTGGCAGCATTGGGGAAATGTCCTTGGGGACAACATCTTGTCCTGGCTGTTTCCTGTACCCTGCCCCTGTCCTGCTAACTTTCATTCTCTCACCCCAAAGGGAGGGAGGGAGGGAAGTGAAGAGGCCACGACATTTAAGTTCACCAGTCCAGATCTGAATTTGTAAAGATGTTGTGATTTGGTATGGGGACACGGGAGAACTGGCAAGGAAGACAAAAGAATGGTTTCACCAGGGGCTGTGACAGGCCTGGTTCATGTCTAGAGAAGTGTGGCATGCAAATGGACCCAACTGTCAGTAAGTGGTCGAGAAAATGGGCCCACATGAGCTGGATTCGCTGCATGCTCCGTAAAACAGACCCAACAAAAAAGAGCACTTCTTCCAGATTCTTCAGTTTATAGTACGGTAACCAAGGTTACCTCAAGAACCACGACGGGCAAACTGCAGCCAAGGGCCATAATGAGCCAATGGATGTTTTGTAAGCAGTGTTAGTAGAACACAGCCTTATTAACTCATCCACCCACACCTGAAGCTGCAGAGATTATTTGGCCCCAAATGCCTAAAGCCTAAAGGATTTACTGTTTGGCTCTTTATGGGCACAACACACTGATCCTAGTTCTAAAACTGTGGATAAGCAGCAGCTCACCTGCAAACCTGAAAACCATCCATCCCCAGGCCCTGCTGCTAAAATCTGATAGAACTGGATGGCTAAGCATGAGCTTTAATACTTTTTAAAAAAGCATCCCCAGGTGATACTAACATACAGCTAGGTGCATCTCAAAGATAGAAGGTTTAAGGAGGCTGGAGAGATGGTTTCGCAGTTAAATGCACTGGCTGCTCTTCCAGAGGACCCAGGCTCAATTCTCAGCACCCAAAGTTCATCTCTAACTCCAGTTCCAGGGGGTCTGATGCCCTCTTCTGGCTTCTGTGGGCACTTCGTGTAAAAGGGGCACAGGCAAAATGGACACATAAAAATAATTAAAAAAAAAAAAATAAAATCAGGTTTAAAAAGCTCTAGGCTAGTTTCTCCTGCCATTGAACAAACCTCTGATCATCTCTGCAAGTGCTGGGCTTTATCCTCGATCATATTTTAATTCTGAGACACCCTAAGAAAATTAAAGTTTAGGGTAAAATGTCTCTTGGAGGAAAAAAGGAAACATGGACTTAAAAAGCTGCTGGCTTTAATCAATCATATTGAGAAAGCTTACATTTCCAGTTTCCTGTGATTTACCACAGACCACTCATTTTCCAATTAGACAAATGACAACAGAACAGAAAATTGCCTACGTGTCAGAAGTAGTATAATCCTCCCCCAAATCCTAGATACACCTCACTCTCTGCTGATAGAGGAAGGGTGGTACATAACTTACAATACGTATATTTTCATGTAGCTTGATGCTGGTCTGGCTTTACCTTGGGGAGATTTACTGTCACAGATAAAACTCAGACCCTTCAAAAGGTTCACGTGGTAAATGATACACAAGGAAGTTTGCTTTCTCTTTACAATGGGCTAATGAGCCTTTATAGGAATATTCAGCTGGATACAATGGACTGAGAAATCAGACCTCATCGGTGCCAGGCAATAAACAGCAGGTACTTCTTGAGTGTACACGTGTCTTATGGGGGCACAGAGGATGCAAGCTCCCCTGGTTCCTGACTGTAAGATCACCATCTACCTGCCAGTGACCAGAAAACAAAACAGAACAAAAAAACAGAAGCTGAAGTATAGGATATTAAGGTCTATTTCTATAGAGGAATCTCAGAAAAGCAAAAATAATCCTTAAAATGTTCTTTTATGGACAATATATTGAATGCCCAGTGTGGTCAGGCCATGTCAGTGCAGTGGGGAGGGCAAAATGAAAGAACAGGTTCTCAAGTAGCACAGGCTGGAGGGCAAAGGGTAGGGCATGCCAGGCGAATGCCTCTGTACGGTGAGGGGTTATTGCAGAAGCAGATGTGAGATGCTGAGAAGGAAAGGGGGAGATGGCCCCACTAAGACAGGATTGAAAAGGACACATCAGGAAGACATTTATAGAAACAGTGAAATGCAGCAGGGGGTTAAGAAGGTACCAACATGTCAAGGACACTGCAAGGGTGGCAAGAACAGGATTATGACCCGGAAAAGGGGAGTGCATGAAGACTTGAAGGGAGGGACCAGCAGTGGCTGGAGGGCTGATGGGAGGTGGGGAGCCAGAGAGAGGCTGTAATGGAGGTGGGTGACTGCATAGCAAAGGGCTCTCTAGGGTGTTTCTGATGGGGTACAGCTTCCCTGGAAAGTTAGTATTTCTCTCAAAATATATATGCTTATGGCCCAGTAAGCTTGAAAAATGATGGGTCAGGGCCAATTAAACATTAAAAAAAAAAAAAACAACTATAAGAAACACTGGAGCCGGGTATGTGTTATTCTCCATAAAATACAGGATGTATCTGCTGACAGAGGACAACTGGAGAATCCTAAGAGCTTTGAGATTTGCTCTGACAAGTTATAAGGGACAGGAAGGACATGAACAACACTGGGAATGTGAACGACTGGCAGATGTGCCTGTTTGAAAGGAAGGTTGGTCATTCCTCACGAGAAACAACAACAAAGTCACAACAGTGCAGCGGGGGACTTACTTGACACCTGGATGCCCCTCTGGAAGCCATCATACAGTGTTCTGACATCATCGTAGATGTACACCAGGAGCTTGTCACTGTCGAGGAGTGCTGATCTTCGAGCACCATCAGTACCCTATTGGGAAGGACAGGGGCAAGCAGAATGTTGGCAAGAAGCCCACAGCATCACGCTTTCATAGAGGTGCATGCTGTGGCCAAGTGAAGCTAATCGATGTGCCTATTTTTCCCAAGGCTTGCCATTTATTTGTGGTACAAACACTTAAAGTCTCCTGTCCTAGCCATTCTCAGGTAGATAATAAATCCACTGTACCGATTGATGGCTGTGATGCTGTAAAAGAGATCCTTGAACCTATTTTACTTACTGTACACCATCAACATATGCAATTACTATTCATCAGTTCAATGTCAAATAAATACAAACTGCTATGCAGTGACTAGCAGATGAATGAAGAGGTGCAGAATTTGTTGATGTGTTCGTGAAACTTCCCTTGAAGAACCATGGCGGCTCTGCAGAATCAAGGCTAAGACAACATGGCCATGAATGGAGTCTTGAGGAAGAAAAACTACTGAGGAGGAGGAAAAACGAAGCTGCTCGAAGATTCATAATACCTGTCCTGCCAGACAAAGCCAAAGAGGGGGAGAGGACAACAGGAAAATGCCACCACCTTGAATACCCAAACTACATCCACAACAGAACAGAGGATGAGCCTATCAGCTTGAGAGGAAACAACAGACCACTCAAGTTTTCTTCCGTGGGTCACCTACACAAGGGTACTGCTACAGCTCGATCTCTCATTATCAACTGCAATGCACTCCATGAGAACCTACAGATCCTCGAGTGGCACCTCAGGTGTCAGCGACTAAGTAAGTGTGAGCAGATGCAAATCTTTCCAGGTGTTTGCGGGCAGCTTAGACAGGTGTGCACACCCGCTGCTGACCACTTTCCTCTAAGTTGTCTCCACCCGCTGGGGCCTAAACACAACTCCATGTACAGGAGTCCTGACCGTGAACAGAATGCCAGGTCCTAACCCCTGAAGTAGCAGGAGGAGCTACTGAGCTCTCTAGGACCAGAGATACAACAGGAGGTCCAGAGAGCCACAGGAACCCCTCGGACATTCTCTCCACACTGGTAGGTGAGAGCTCAAGGACTAGGTTAGAGCCGTCTTCCTATTTCACATTTCAGAGGGGCCCTTCACATTTACAGCACCCAGGAAACCCTTGAGGGGAACCCGGCACCACAAGAAAGGATTGTCCAAAAAGTGGAAGAGATCACTTCTGGCTTGAGGTTTGGTGAAAGAAAACAGGAAACCACCCCAGTAAGCAGGGTCAAAGAGCAGTCAGAGTTGAAGTTCAGGCACCCTGGCTGCCCCCATGCCATCCA
The DNA here is from genome assembly GCA_030556225.1 of Cricetiscus sungorus. Taxonomy (NCBI): domain Eukaryota; kingdom Metazoa; phylum Chordata; class Mammalia; order Rodentia; family Cricetidae; genus Cricetiscus; species Cricetiscus sungorus. The sequence goes on from JANBXA010000180.1 coordinate 7,612,842, forward strand.
CAGGGAAGTCCTATTGACACAGAGAGCACCTCTTATGCCACCCATCCACTCTTTGCAACAGGGAACCATTTGTGGTGTTCCTCAATACAAGCCTATCTCTTTAAAATTATGACACCTGCATTCCAGAGAGAGGCTCTCACAGTTCTAAGTGGAGCAGCTGAGAGTCAGGTAAGCAGGGAGCCTAAGGCTTCTGCTATGTTTTGAATCTGAAATGTCCCCAGCAGCCTCACGTTCTGAATGCTTGTCCCCTACCCAGTGGCGCTATTTCCTGAACCCTTAAAAGGTGGGGCCTATCTGGCAGAAGTAGGATCCCAGGTAACAGAGACCCTCCAGTTTGGCCCCAGCTCCTTGCACCCTGTCTGCCATGATGGGTATAGCCTCTGACACACAATCCAGTGCTATGAACACAGCTGCTCCATCAGGCCTTGCCTACAATGGGGGATTGATACCCTCTGAAACCATGAGACATGGTTCATGGAGCCCTCCTCCCTAAGTCATGATGCAAACTCATAGAGAAAGGAACACTGTGAAAATGGTGCTGTTGCTTTGACTGAACCAGACCACGCTGTTCTCAGACTGTAGGCAAGGATCTGCCGGAGATGCTGTTGTAAAACAAAGCTTAATGAGAGGTTATGGTAGGGGTCTGGGAAATGAAAACGCCTGTAGGATTACAGACAGTGAAGACTGCTCATGAATTTTTCAGATGGGAGCAAGGACTCCATTAGGAATTAGACTAGAATTCATTTGTAGGACATTCTGATAAAGAACTTGTCTATGCTTTTCCCACATCGGAAAAAATTAAATGAAGCAGGACTAAAAGGTAACGGTAATAACTAACCAATTTGGAGGAGAAAAATGTAAAAGTGTATGGCCTTCAGGCTATTGCATGGATATTGCTGGCTGCTGCCTTTTAGTCAGCTTCACTGTCACACTTGTGAACAAAAAGTTGTAAAAAGGTGGGAAAAGCTATAGTTTGGCCAGCATGGGATCTTATTTAAAGTTGTAAACAAAGCTGTAAAGGCTGACACTAAAGAAAAATCAGCTGATTCCTACAGGGACATTAGGAAAGGGGCCCTGTAGGACTATTCAAGAATTGGAGACTTCACCCACTAAAAATTCCTGTATCCTGGATGTTATATATTTCACCATGATAATAAATATACACACCATTTATATATTCCATATATATACACCATGCACCAAACACACCATCATATATGGATATATGGCATGAAGGTAAAAGTGAAACTATTTGGGAGAAGGCAGAGGGTATGAGAAAGAAGGTGGCTCAACTACATTTTATGTTTACATGAGCTGCTCAAGTACCATGTTTTGTGACTACACACCCACACCAAAGAACTGAGTTAATGAAAAATAAAACCTCCTGTGTCTAACCCCAAAAACTTATTTTAAAGACCTCCATTTAAAAAAAGTTCTCTGTGAAACAGGGCGAGGGGGACATCTCACAGGACCCCAATCCATAGACAAAGAACTCAGGCAACTAAGGAATGCTAAGAGCGGAGGAAATAGTCCTCCATTGTGAATGAGTCCCATAATTGAGTATCCAATACCAAGTGGTCAACCCTAAAATCATATGCACACAGTTAACACTAAATGGTTTGGGCAGGTGGTATTTAGATATTTAGGTGTGGGTATGTGTATGTGTGTAACAATAACCAACAAAGAAAAAGGGGCCACAAGTCATGATTGGGGGGGTTATACACAGGAGGGATTGGAGGAAAGGAAAGAAGGAAATGATATAATTATATTTTAATTAAAAATAATTATACAAAGACAATTTATCTTTAAAGATATGGTAATAAGTAACATCACTTTGTAGATACATGCATTCCCCTTGTGAATAAATGCAATTAAAATGATGGAGGATGCTTAGGGAAACATGAAAAATAGCCATTAAACTGTGAGAACAATAAAAGTTTTCCTAGGGTGCCTGACTTTCCCAGGTTCTCCCACCCCAGGAACTCAGAGGCGACTTCAACCACAGTGCAAGGGGGCACAGCTACTGTTCAGGCTCACAGCAGAAATGTTGTGTTGTCCTCGTGGTACAGTTGTGTGGGCATGCAAAATGCTAGAATTATGGGACCATGGCAGCATCCACCAAGTTTTTTAGAAGATCTTGTGAACCAGGCAATGTATATAAGCACCAGATGTGCCCCTCAGAGGTCTGTAGAGGAAGCTGTGAAGATGAAAACTAAGCTGTAACTGAGTTCCAAGATGTTGGAGAGGACAAGAACATAGGCTATCTGCCAAGGAAAGCTTTTGCACAGAATAGAGTCATCCCAGGACAGAGGCTTCACTAATGGCAAGGCACTAATGGGGCCTTCCACTGGAGTGTACATCGTGGCAACAGGTGCCTCTCATGCTAGACACAGGGCTACAGGATTTGATGCTTGCCCTGCTGGTTTTGGGCACTGCTTTGTTTCTGCCCCTTCCATGTCCCACCTGCTATGCCACCACCTCTCCCTTTCAGAATGGGGATATTTACTCTGTGCACTGTATATGGGAAGTGTTTTATTTCTGTATTTTCTAGGAGCTCATAGCTAAAAGACCGCTTTGGGTCTCAGCAAAGATTCTGAATATAGACTTTAGGACAGTGATGGGACTGTGAAGGCTGTGGTACTCAAGTTGGACTGAATATATTTTATGTTATGAGATGGTCATTAGCCTTCAGGGGCCAGAGGTAGAATGTATGGCTTGATTCTGGAATGTTACCCCATAAGCTCATTCTCTGACTTCATGTTCTCTAGTTAATCACTCTATTAAGAGAGGCTGTGGAACCTTTAAAAGGTGGGGCCTAGTAGACAGATGAGGGTGATGGTGTAGGTGTCTTAAGGTGTATCTGGTCCCTGGTTTCTGGCTGTCTCCCTGCTCCCTGTCTGTGTGAACACAAAAAAACTTCTCCAGCCACCATGAATAGAATGCTCCACAACGCCTTCCCTGCTGTGATGATGGAAACCTATTGAAACTATGAAGCCATAATCTTTCTTCCCTGAAGTAGTCAGGTCAGCTGTTGTGACCTCTGCAGTGCAGAAGTAAATAATACATCTTGTCCTTGAGTGACCAAAGCCTCCAAGGAATATTGCCTAATCAAAAAATAAGGAGTCAACAAGGACAAACAAGAGTAGGTCTGGACCCCGAGGGGCATAGATAGACTTAACAGGTTTGTCTTTGCTAGAAATACATTCTGGGTCTTGAAGAAAGAGACCATCATTGTAACTGCACTATCTGGACAAGGCAAACTTTACTTTTGACCAAGAGGTCTTAGAAGAGTGAACACACACAGAGACAGGAAATGCACCTGGGGGTGGAGATTGTGTCCTTTCCCCATAGGCGGGAACTGGGCCTCATGGTCTTATTTGATTAGCTAGTCTGTTTTAAAGTCATAAAATTCCTGGAATACAGCAGGAGGCCTTTGTGTAAATAAAGGTTTATCAGTTGGGTGGATGGGGCTTAATATTTCCTGAAAGTTTTAAAAAGTCTTATAGTATTTAATAGAAAAGATTTATACTTAACATTTCTTACATATTAGAGACCAGGTCTACAAATATCAACAGGGGAAGCAATCAGCATTTGTCAGGAAAGGGAGTGACTCAGGCTGAACCTGAGATTCTGAGGGTGTGACCCAGCAATCAGCCTCTCAACAAGACTGTCAGGTGATCCTAGACCTGCCCTATAGTCTGAGAAGCAGGATTCCAGGGACAAGGCCCAAGCAGGGGGGTGGTGACAATCAGGGCAGCATTATAGAGAGAAACCTACAAGTACAGTGTGCAGGAAAGGCTGTGGGAGGGACTAGAGAGAAAAGGATTTATGTGGGCTCAATCTAGGGCAAATGGCCTGGGGAGGGGGCAAGGGCAGTGATGCCATGAACAACATGAAATCTGTCATTTAACATAGAAAATAAGGTATGGAGAAACAGTTCCAAGGCCAGGGGAAATTTGAAAAACAGATAGGGTTTAGCCAGACAGTGGGGGGCATAACCCTCGACACAAGACAACCCTCTCGGTCTACTCCCCAACAAAACTTTAGCTAAACAGTTCTTTAGTTAGGCTTAAGCTTTTGGTGTTACCTACTCTTCAAGACTTGGGGAAAGATGGAGGTAAAACTATCAATCCAAATCTAAACAAGTACTCCTAATAAAGCCATCATCTTGACAACATAACCCAAGGATAAGGCATTTATTATTAGTCTAATTATTAGTTAAACTAATTAGCAAAGGCTTGAAAATGAAGGGAGAGATGCTAAATATAAGGGGCCGGTGAAACTGGGCAAAAGGTCCCACTGTCCTTCAGGTGTCAGGGAAAGGCTCTGACTTGGAGAAGAGGGCAGTGAGATGGGGGAGGGGCACTAGACAACAACAAGTGCCATGCTTTGACATCTGTTCCATGAATGATCACAGATTCCCTTACATCATCCAAGATCATCATCTTGGATGGGCGGGAGTGTCCCCATTCTTCCTGAATAAAGAAAGGGCTGGGCACTCATTCCCTGATTTATACAAACCTACAGCAAGAGGGACTGCACTCTACAGGCTGATAGCTGGAACCCAGAGTGCCCATATGTGCTACAAAGCGGAGCCTTTAATTACAGGGTTATCCAAGTTCTAGGAACATCTGCTAATAAAATGGAATGTTTCGAGTGTGACCTTCTAAGATAACCTAGAGAAACAAGGTGGGGTAGAGAGTGGGCTGTGCTCAAGAAATATGTTCATATTACAGAGCCTAATCAATCAAGACTGGAAAGCAGAGAATTACGGGTCTGCTTTGATGTAGATTTTTTCCAATGTGATTTTCCAAGTTTAAAAACCAAGGAAGGTAAATCACAACAGTCAAGGCCTTTGCCACCAGTACATTCTCCAACATCTACAGGGTGGTACGGTCCCTCTGGGATCAGTTCCTCTATACCAGATTGGTAACTACAGTTGAGGTTGACTTAGGCCAAATTAGAAAGAAAAGCTCAAATTCCCCTTGATGGCAGGAATGAGGAAAGGCAGGGACAGGGAAACAGGGAGCATCTATGTCTTACATGGTCCTGGAGACTAAAACTCTTGCCAGTATTTGACAGCAGGAACCCAGGGTGGTGAGTTGACCCACCTTGATATTTAAAGCACAGCGAATTATGTACCTGAGGATTTCTTAGAAGTCAAGGATCCAACTTCACATTGTAGCCTCACTAATCTATAAAGTGGGTATCTACAGGAACATAAATAAAAAGCAACCCAGGAAGACAGGGAAACCAGAGGGAAGGGACAAAAGGAAGAAAAGGAAGGGTAGGGCCCAAGTGACTTTTCAGGAGACCACCCAAGGCTCACATTTTAATGTTCAATCTATCCCAAGGAGAAAAGCAGCAAACGGGAGCACAGTCCTGGTGGTGAAGGGGTATACTGCTGCTCCCTTCAGAGCCCAGCCCTAAAGCCTTACACCTGACATCTGCCACTTGGTTGACTAGCAACTTCCCCGCTCACCCACCAACACACACTTTTCAGAAACAGAATGAAACTGCTTTTCAGCAACACTAGATCTTGACATAAATGAGGTCTCTGAAAGGCCAGCCTGTGGGAGGCACCCCACAGTCCAGTGACCTCTGAACGATAATGGACAAAGTATTTAAACAGCACCCCTGCACTGTCTCAGTAGGTGAAGGGCAGTGGCTATGGGACAAGGGTCATGCTTACTGTTTAACTGGATAACAACCATGGCTCTTTATTCCCAGAGGCAAAGACAGCAGTGTCATCCAACAGTCCTGTGCTGGATTTCCACTAGCTGAGGGAAAATGTGTGGGGCCTCTCTCAAGGCCAGCCACCTCCTGGGAAGGACAGGCTTGCTGACTTGGTCCCTCCTCGCTTCCCTGTTTACAAGGCAACGAAGCAGAGCTTCAAATCCAGCTAGCCCGGTGAAGGGTTCTGCAAGAAGACTCCTCCAGATTTGCCCACATATCGTATCATTCCCTTCATGCTTGAGAAGACAGGGTCCAAACATTGCCCCTCTAATCCTAAAAGTCTCAGCGCTTTCCAAACCTAGTTAATTCTCTACTTGCTAATTTCCTACAGTGTCCTCTATTCCAACCAGAGGATTTGTTTAGGGGAAATTCGAGGATGGGGCAGGGAGCACATGAAAAAAATATCACTAGAAAAAAATCAGCACACATTGCTCTGGCAAAAGGAGAACACTGTCTGTAAGGTTTTTACCTAACCCTGTAAAACACACAAGGCACCAGGCTTCATCTCTGCCTAGCCTAAAGGGACCTCAGCTCCAAGTCCTACCCTATGTGATCCTATGCAGGAAGCTCAGAGTGGTGACAAAATTGTCACCCCCTCCCAGTTTGGCACTTGTTAGCCTCATTTTGGAGTATTTTAAAACTTAAGTAAATATTTCTGACAGAAAGAATATTTCTGTCACTTCAATGTAAATACATCTCTTGTATAATGGAGGCCTAGAACAGGTAGCATCATTTACACAAAATTGCATGTGTTTTCAGAACTGGTTTATCATATTCCTAAGCAATGAAATCTTGCTTTTCTTGGATATGGAAAACTCAGCAACATACTAATATGCAGATGTATTACATATTATATAAATTGTTACTTGGGGTTCATTTATTTATTTTTATGTATATGAGTGCCTCTACAGATGGCTGTGAGCCACCATGTGCATGCTGGAAACTGAACCCCAGGCTTCTGTATGAACTGCAAGTACTCTTAACCACTGGGATATCTCTCCAGTCCCAGTATATAGTTGTTAAGCTTAACAATCAACTTCTTTCTTTCCTTAAGTTCCTAAGACACCCTCCTAATCCTTCTGTAGCCTGGTGTTGGTGCAAAGACCTGAAGCTTTGCCTCTAGTTCCTAGTAATCCCCGCCGTGACCCACAGCACCCTCAGCCCAGAGCCACTGCTCATTACCAGCCTGACACTTCCTCCTCCCACCCAATTCAAAGCTTCAGGCACCTGCTGCATTGTCCCAAAGGCAGAAGACTGCTCATAGGAACACCTTAAATTCAGGTTCCAAGATGGCAAGTAGAGTAAGAAAACAATATTAGAAAGGTTTCATAATGTATCAGAAAGCCTGTTAAGTTACCTAAAGGCATGAAACACTGATGTCTGCAAACTTCCAGAAGGCTCTCTGAACAGAAGCCCCTGAATATGCTTTTTTTCCCTCTTATTGATACTGTCCTGTGAGGCCTGCCAGCTAAAGTCACTCTCAGATGCAGAAACACCTTTTGGGGAAAATGTGTTCAGGAAATCTTTGTGTTGGTGGATGTAGAACTGTGAGGGCAAACGTTGACTTCTCTTTATTTGACCACTTGTACAATTATTTTGCAATCGAGATCAGGAGAGAACAGTGACAAATCGTTAAGTCAATGAAAGTGGCTGCCTGAAGACAGGCTTCACATGAAGATGACAGAAAGATACAAAGCCAGAGTTTCACCATACCAGGAGGTTCTTCTGAAGCATCATGGGTACTTCCAGTCCCACACATCTCTGCTAATTGCTCTCTGTTCCAACAACTTCACAGAGTTGAGAATTGGTTTACATCTACAAATGCCTACAAAATAGTATTTATTATATATTTATAAATAGCTGCAGAAATAACCACATGCTATTGTGGTCCCTAATATTGCTCAGTATTCAACTGCTACTTCCCCTTCAGCTAAAAACCTTTAGTCTTCATCTTATAACTAAGTGCCTTTGGCATTTCTGCAGCCCTTCAGGCTTGGGTCAGAGACAGCCACAGGCATCACTGTCCAGCCTAGTTCCACAGCAACTTCACTCAGCACTCTACCTGCTAGCAGTATTGATGCTGCTCATTCAACCAGAGCTCCCCGGCTCGGAGCTGGTCATAGGCTTTCAGGTCCAAAAGGGCATGGCCATTCTTTGGAATTGCACCATCACTGCCTTCACAGGCCTGTACTTGTTTTATTGCCACAAGTGTAGTGTGTGTTAAGTCTTCATAAAAATGTTTCTCTTGTGTTGAAGAAATTGCTCATGCCAGTTTGTGAGTGGGCCTTATAATGGGCAAAAACAGAGTATGTGGAAGTGTTCCCACGAACTATGTGGAAAAAAATCTCACTCTGTTATACATTCCTAGATACATCTAAATATGAACCAGGATAGCTGATCCTTGTTGCAGTATGCACGTGAGCTTTTACGTTAAGAATGGAGAGCCAAGAGGTGGTGGGCGCACACCTTTAATCCCAGCAATCAAGAGGCAGAGGTAGATGAATCTCTGGGTTCCAGGACATCCAGAGCTAACAGAGAAACCCTGTCTCGAAAATACAAACAAACAAACAAGCGGCACTTGAGCCTCATAGGTGGGCACATCCCCCCCCCCAGCAGTAACAAGTTCCACTCCAGCCACATCTGTGTCCAGCCTGGGTCAAAGGTAGACCCAGGATGGACAGAACTGCTAGTATTTCACAGCTCTCTGCCTTCCTAGGCTTTCCTATAGAATCTACCACCTGATTCTTAGTTTCTGATTCTGTAGCCACAGAATTTAGCCTTTCTTACCTTTCTTTGATTGTTGGTTTGTTTTGACAGGCTCTTCCTAGGTATCCCAGTGGGCCCTCAGATTTGCAATTCTCAGGTCTCAGTGCTAAAACTACAAGGCCTACATACTCATTTTCAGAAAAGCTTCCCCCTCAGTCAAGGCTCCAGGCACCGACCCTTCAGATGTACTGGACCCACCTAGCCTTCCTCTGTCATAGTGTACTCAACTCCCTGGAACCCAGGCTTTAAATAATAACTGAACACATCACGGGTCAGGCAGGCATACATCTCCTAAGCAGGCAGGGACTATACTTGGTTTTTAGACATAAAATGTGGGGGTTAGAAGAGTCAGATGAAGATATCAGGGCTGCCGAGTCTCTGTCTTCCAGGTCCTTCTTGTCAGGTCCAAAGGAAACTCCATTACCCCAAACTGTGGTGGTTAGACAAAAGCCAGCATTCCTCCGGAACTTGTGAAGCCTGTTCCCATATCACTGGCAGAAGGGACAAATGGCTATCTGTGGTACATGATGGCCTCCAGGCTCCCTCAGTACCACAGGTTAAACATTTCAGAGTCCATCCTGACATCCTGGCTCTGCTCATCCCTCCTACCCTAAACTTGTCCAGCTCATAGGCTTCCCTCTCCACAGCTACTCTTTCTCCTTCTAACCCTGCTATCTCAGCAACACCCTCTCTTTGTCTTCCCCTCTTTTACCCTCTCTTAATCCTCTCTTAGCCTTCATCTCTCGCTCTTCCCTACCTCTCTCCCCTCATTGCCAGACCCGGTCTGCTGTCCCTGTTCTGCTCCGGGCTCTTCCAGATGGCCCTGATGGCTCTCTCCTCCCAATCTACAATCAAACCCCTTCCTCTGACCCACACACACCGTACAGCGGCCATGCCATCAGTTTCTACACTTCTCAGCTTCAACACACCTCAATGTGTCTCTTAACTGCTGGCAGGCCCCAGGTCCTGAACCCTAACCAATCAACAAAGGTTTCAAGTCACTGTCACCACTGTGAGCAGCATCTTCACTAAGGGAATGTGAGGAATTCAAAATCAGCAAGCAAGGGCAGGTGAGGAAAGTAAGAGATCGTGTATATCAAGTGTGGAAGTAGTTTAAAACAAATAACCCACCCTCACAAAGCCTGTTTTCATGTCTGGCCAAAGTCATGGAGCAGCAGAAGCATCCATCTACAGCAGAAGCATCCATCTACAGCAGGTGGGTGTTCCTCCTAGCCCCAAGGGAGAGGCTGGCTTTTAGGTAACCATGGCTCACAGGTGGGCTGTGGCAGCACACTCTGGGACAGGGCTATTGAAATAGAGTCTAATTAAACCATTTCCAAGGTCCTGGTCCCAAGCCCGGCCACTTTCGTGATGGGTCCACAGAGGTAGACTCACATCCTCTCTACCAGCCTGAGTAGTCATAGGAAACTTTAAGATGTAACTTACACAGAAGCCCTGGGTCAGTACTGTACAAACCAGAGCTAGGAAACAGCTAGAGCGGGCAGGGAAGAGCAGTGTCCAGACCAAAGTGTGGACTCCTCAACTTAAGGTTTATGGAAAGGGAAATGATGGAGACTGCATGAGCTGGGAGGAGCAGGGTAAAGACCAAATGTGGAACTCACCTGCTTTCAAAGTAGGAACAACACAACAGCACTTATCCCCAAGACACAGCCCCAAAACTATTGCTAGGCACAATAATACCTTAAGAAATCAGTGGTATTTGTCTTTCTTGTCATCAGAGGTCCATAGAACAATGCCTCCTATAATGTGTCTATAACTATTGAGTTACCAGACTCTATGTTTAAACTTAAAAGTTTATATTTCAATTTTTAAAAAACAAAGCAAATTCATTATTCCTAAGACCACTAAATTCGGAAACTCGAATCTAAATCTATTTCTTATAAACAGAGAGAAAAATCAGAAACTCCCATGTACTGAATAGTAAAATTCTAATTCCAGTGTTCTTTTTATCTGTAATTTTAAACTGTCCTTTGGGGAACGTAGATAGCTATTTTAATATGGAACAATCACTGCATGCTAAGATGGGACTTTTTAAAACACACTCTGAGAGACAGCACAGTGGATAAGAGCACTTTCTGTTCTTTCAGAGAACCCAGGTTCAGTTCCCACACCCACATGGCAGCTCACAACCATCTATGACTCCAGTCCCAAATATGACCTCATCTTCTAGCCTCTGTGAACACCTGCATGCAACATGGTATGTGCATAAACATGCAGACGCATACTCACACATGTAATAAAAATATAAACAAATCCTTTTTAAAAAAGCACATTGCAAGTGTCCTCACAATGTCTCATCTAGTGAGAAGTGGGCATTTCCAAGAGTTACTGGTGAATTACTGGTGTCTAAAACTCTGTACTTGTCACCTGCCCTTTTGATAGTGACAACATTGGTACCGTGTGCCACGAAGAATTTAAGGAATGCCACAAAGCCACACCAACTCAAGGAAAAGTTGATGCCTCCTCACTGGAGTGTGGCAGGCTGGGTGGATGCCATCACCTCCCCATGGATATGAAGCAGAGAGCCCAGCTTTCTCAGAAGACAGCCCTTGCCTGTATCAGAACTTGTTTAAAATAAAACCACAATATAGCATCACAAGGCTATTATTCTAGCCAGGGCTTTCTGAGGAGAAGCATGTTACTCTGCCACAGAAACCATCTGGGGAGAAGTTGGGGGACCTTTCACCTCTCCATCTAAAAGCAGCAAATGTGTGTTGCTTGCCAGCCTCTTTCAGTGTTAAAGTAGTAAAATCTGGAAGCTAATTCTGGTTAAAGCAGAGGAGACTGAGGGCTGTGCACAGAGTCAGCACCCTGAGGACCTGGCTTCTCAGGCTTTTCAGTCACTTATGTGTTTCTGTGAACTCTGGAAAACCAAGAAGCAAAGGAAGAAGAGAAGGAATGCAAAGGAGGGATATCCATGGAAGGGTCTAGAAGCTTCCTACGCCATCCCATCCACTATCCCTAACCACACATGCTGGCTTTCACATTCATGGCTTCCTTCTTCATGGCCTTCAGTTTGCCCAGGCCACAGACAACATGGCGCTGTCAGTGCAAGCACAGAGGCCTCTTGAGTGCTGGTTCTTCATGCCCTATCCGCGTTGCTGCAGCCATGATAAGTGCCAATTATAGCCTTAGCCTGTGTGAAACCAGAGTCCCTTCCAACAGTGTGAGAATGAGTTCTACAGATCAGATGTGCCACGAATAAAACTCCTGGTAACATCTGTGACTCTTCCCTACCAAACCAAGTTTTGGAAGCTCAATTCTGGAACTATCTTCTATGTAGCTATGGAGAGATAAGTGGCCTACCTCCCGCCATCTGTCCCCATGCCCCGCCCTGTAATATGGCGTCTGCATGTGTTTACTATCAACAACTTGTCTTTATAAACTCTCCTCAAAGACACAACAATGAAGTTAAACTAATCGGGAACACGAAGAGAAAGCCCACAAGGCAGGCTGAGCCCCCACTTACCGCTACTTCCACAGACTGCATGGAGAGGTCACATGGTGGCTTCAGGGCCCTGGGTCTTGTGGCGTACCAGAAGGTGGTGAGTGCTGCGAAAGCTCCAAAGCCCATGAGTGTGTTGGTTGGAAGGGTGCGTACGTACTGCCGGATGTCAATCAGCTCTGGAATTCGAAAATACCGGAACAGTTCATGGACTTCCATGTTCCTGTGCTGGTGGGTCCCTAGGCAGAATTCTGTTGGGAGAGAAAGATGCAATGTGTTCCAGGGGGCAGAACACTTCCCCAGAATTCCCACAGCCAATCACCAGTGCTGTGGCTTTCTGCTCAACCCACCCACAGTCTAATGATGTAGGTTTCTCCCCACAGTCAGATTTCACTTTTCTGGTAACACTCTAGTCATATAGTAGTGTTCTAGTTCTCCATTGTGTTATATATAAAAAGTTTTCACTGCCTACATTAAAATCACCCAAAGAATTCTCACCATAAGATGCTCAAGTGATTCAGAAAAGGTTCTCTTCCACCTAATCAAAGGCACTCAGCCCTCATTGTCAAGGCTAACAGGGTTCACGTGAGTGAAGAGTGGACAAGCCCAAACCACCTAAGGGTCATGAGGTGCTGCTTCTGCCAAGAGATTCCACAACAAGTTTCCCAACTGGTAAAACAGACCAGCCTAAATTTCAACCTGTCTCTCAACTCCCCAGCAGAAGTGGCTATAAATGTCAGGAGATCCATAACTGGCTGCTCTAATTAGGTGGCTTTCTTTTATATTCCCCAAGATAGTATACCTAAGACGAATAAATAAATCAGTGCTTGTAAATTTTAAAACAAACACAAGAAGTCTGTAGAGGGGTTATAGAATTGTATTTGAGAGAAAGGGAAGGCGGTATTGAAAACTCTACTCTGGGAGCAAGGCTTGGCTTTGTACTTTCCTGGCTGTGTGAACAGCTCCCTTTGCCCTGCTGAACCTTGGTTTGTGTCTCTGTAAATGGAGATGAAAACAGTACCCATTCCGGTGAATTCAGTACTGTTATAGAATTCCTTTCAACAGCAAAGATGGTACCAGAAATGGCTTAAGAAATGTTAGGTGTTGTTACCGTTTCCTCTCCCAAAAATCTGACGAGTCCTGAGCTCAGAATACTAAGTTACTGTGGTAATAAAAATGCTTCCCTACATATTTACAGAGCCAAAAAAATAAACCCAAGATATACGGAAGAAAATTAGATGAACACTGATATATATCAAAGCCCCAAGTTTGCATCTTATGAGCAATTTATATAGTGACGAGTTTAAAATTAAACATTCACTAGAGGGCAAGAACAGTTCTAATTTAAAAGCTTATGAATGAATAATTGCCCTCAAGACTGGCACACAGCAAAGGGAGAAATAAGAAATGAGCCGAGAGCCTGCACTAAACTCCACAGCAATGCAACAAGTGCTCACGCCGCCACTGAAGTTCAGACAGTATACACTCCTTCGAAAGCCAGGCCACAGGACTGAAATTTTTTTTTTCCGAAATATAGAAATCATCCTTTTAAATCAAATATTTACTATTATACTATTTTCCCCCACAGAGTAACAGAATATCAAGCTACTTTTCTGAACCAAGAATATGACAGGACCCAACATAATACATTTGCTCAGCTTGTTCAGGCTTGTGCTTTCACAGTTCAGGCAAGCATGTACACACACAGACATGCATGCACACACATACACACATACACACACACACACACACACACACACACACACACTCGGGCAAGCATGTACATACACACACACAGATCTCAAGGGTAACATGAAAACAGAGAAAAGACAGGCAAGCGTCTTCAGATTTTAAATCTGGAAAGAAAGTAGCTGTGCCTACTCACCATCTGTGCCATGGACAGCTGACTACTAGGTGACACACCACAGCAGAATCAGAAAAAGGCAGCGAGGATGGGGGTGGGGTGGGGGCCAGGGCAGCTCAGCGGGTGCTTACCAGGCCTGCCAAGGTCTTTCAGGGCATTAGTCACATGCCGAGTCCTACCCTGCTGCCCACTGGGCTAAAGGTAACTAGCAGACAAAATCCATACTTGACTTCTCAGGGGAACAGAGGGTGGAGGATGGGCCAATGAGGAGCTGGGAGAAGAGTCACCCCACTGCTCCACCCATGGGCAGGGACCAGCATCAGTGAGTGTTGCTGCCAGGGGCAGTTCTTCAAACAGACAGTGTTTTCATTTTGCTCAGCTTCCCAATAAGAAGAGACAATGGCTAGGTTCTTTTTCCAACTGTTGAAATGAAGGATAGGCTACTGGGTGGTGTGCCTAACCACCATGTGATAGCTCAGAGAGAAAGATACCAAAATACACTTACAGCATATTTGTTCTCAATTATTCATAGGAGCTGAGCCCCTCCCATCCTTCCTAATATCTGAGTGCTGAGGATGTACCAAGCACTGTGTTAGGAGCTGGGAAGATAGTGCTAATGACCAAGACAGCCTTTCAATGTGTTAACAGCCTAATGAGGAACAGAATGAAATGAGCAAAACCCACTAAGCATTGAGACAGATAAAAATCAGGCCCAGGTCTCACTGGCACCAGGCACTGAGACTGCACAAATGGTACTATAACTTGGCATACATAGCATCTTCCTGATCTAACATGTAAATCTGCCTTGCTCTCCAATCATTCTTTCCCACTTGTCTTCACTGCCCTTCATTATCCTGAGTCTGAAGAGGCATTATCCACCCCTTGCAAACACACCCATGCCCTCTTTGGGAAGTCATTTTCATAACATCTAGATTGTGTGGATTTATAGGAGTTGAATATAGCAGAATTACATCTTTGAGTGAGACTACCAATTCATCTCTAGATAAAGAGTCACACACAGGGGACTAACTTAGCTATTTTAAGCAGTGGCAGTCAAGATATAAAGTGCATTGTGCAAAGAAACTTTAATAAGGCTGGAAAGAAAAATGTTTTAAAACCCTTTCTGAAACTCATATATTAATAGTATTAACAGCATGTATGCAAGAACCTCATGTTAGGTGCTGATCTATAATGGTAAGCATTTAAATCCACCCAAATTCTTATATTTAGTGCGTGATGATGACAAGTGATAGTCATTTAATGGTAGGAGTCAGGTACCAATCTGAAGACCAACTCTACCATGTAAATTAGTAAGGCTGTACACTGGAAAACTATACATGACAAAGATAATACATCATTTGGTTATGTCAAGAACAAATATTAGGTACTGATAGCATTATAAACCTTTCTCCGTCCTACTCCAATGCTGTTAAGGAAAAGGTAGTCAGATATTTAAAACATAGAGGTGGGCTTACTGTCAAACATCAGCAGACACTGTAAATAGGCATTCTATGAAAATAGATATGATACTTAAGATTCAGTCCTCTAGGTCTTTGAACACTTCCTACCTAATAAATGGCTAAAACCAAGAGACACGTTGTGTTCTTAAGTCAATGGCATTCAAGTTGGGAATTTTCTTGGAGTTTTTTCAAAAGCAAATTTTCCTATCAGCAACTAGCAGAGCTTACTACTCAAGCACATATATCACACTGCTATCTGCTAATAACATGATGCAGTTGGCTTAAAGTCTTAGGAAGACACATGTCTCGGTGTGGAGCACACAGACTTACTGATGGCCAGCTGTGTCTTCAGCTACCGCCACTCCTGTGCACCCCCCTTCCTCAGTGTGTGTGGGCTGGAGATGGCTCAGAAGTTAAGAGCGCTTGCTGCTCTTCTAGAGGACCTGAGTTCGGTCCCCAGCACCCACACTGGGCAGCGCCAGCCACCTTTATCTCCAGCCCCAGGGGACTTCACCTTGTTCTGGCCTGTGGCACCCATATGCATGTAGCATACAGAAATACAGATGACGAACCACAGAGACATTTTAAAGAAGTGTTTGCTCAACTGGCTTGTTTGAAATGCCGCTAATATACTGAGTCAAAAACCACAGGAAATTAATCGTCAAGGACAGCCCTACATACTCAGTGAAGAGCAAGAATGGAGGATGCTTCGAGGTCCGTGTGGGTAGAGACAGGGAACAAGGGAGAATGAGGGAAACTGGAGAGCACACTGTCAAAAGTGCAGGGGCCCTCTGCCCAAGCCGTGAACGGAATACTTAGTGCTTAGTGCTCCAGGGAGTTTCTCATATTCTGCATCTCACTAGAATGCCACAATAGTAAAATGACCCTGAGGAAAACCAGAGCCAGAAACAGAAAGGCTTCCCTGGGGTGTTTGTCACAACGAGACACTAACCTGACTCTAAACCCAAGTCCTATGACTGGCTCACCGAGAACGTATACATGGTCAGCTGCACATGGACTCCCAGTGCCCTTCAGCCTGCGCCAAGTCAGGAACTAAGAGAACAGGACAGGAGGGTCCTTTTCAAGCTTGGTGTTACGAGAAACCCACATCTGAAATCCACTTGAACTCTCCATGTCTTACATAAATGCTACCACTGATCCTGTCTCCCTGGCCCCTGCACATGTGGGTTCAGTGCCTGTTGAACACAAAGGTTCACCTCTTGTGTTTGCATTATTAAAAAAAAAAAAAAAAAAAAAAAGCAGCTCAGAGCCAGAGGTGACCCACAAGGGCATCATTCTTCCTAGGGACACACTAGGGACACACTTGCACGCATGCACACACACTCGTGCAACTCTGCAAAGTAAAATTCTTTTACTTATAGCGTCATTTTATTCTCTCCTTGTGATCTAGAGCCTCGTGTGTTTCCTTCTGACTTTCCTCGAGCTCCCATCAATCTGAGTAACAGCAGTTTGACGGAATGCTCTACTAGGAATGCAGACCTCAAACAAACCCACACAAATTGCACACTTGCCTGACAGCAGCAAATTGAGAAGTCCTGACATCTTTCCTTAATGCAGCAAGCCAAGCTGGCACGATGCTGCCATTCCCTGCCCCATTCCCATTCCTCCTCTCCTGACACAAGAAGCTATTTACAGGGCTGAGAGTGCCCCCTTTGTCTGCTACTAGCTGGGCAGAGCACAGGCCCCAGGAGGAACAAGAGAGTGGCAGCTAGGCCATTTGCTGCTCTTTCAGTCTCCCCCTGTAGAGTCACTGGAGTCATGCTCCTTAACCCAGTCTGGCAAACCACCTAAAGCTAGATTTGTTTAAGCCAAAGCCTAGGAGCCAAAGGACAGTGGGGCTGCCCCTAGAGAGAAGAAAGCCTGAGTATCAAACAAATGGCAGTCTCCAGTAGAGGGGAAGCAGGGGCTGCTGGCCAAGCCCCATGCCACGGGAATCTCCAACATGCTCACTTCTTTTGGTCCTTTTCATTAACCCAGAGGACTATGTGGGTAACTCTGGGACCCTCTGCACAAAGATACAAGTGTGTCCACAGAAAATCCATCATTGTCACCTACTACTTTAGGGCTTTTCCTATCAACCAAGTATAATAGACCTTACACCAATAGGGGTTTCCATTTTCATTTAAGTGACTGATCCATGGATTACCAAGTTAATTTCCATGAAGGCCTTTAAAGGAAAAACAAAGCAGAGATGTCTTGCTTTTAAAAACTTGATTTATGAAATACTGGAGTCAAGTTGAGCACTTGTATACTGAGGCTTCCCGCCCATCCCTCCTAAGATTCTCAGAGGAAGACTGGACACACAAAGTATTTAAGAGAAACTACTTTTATACAGTATGAATAAGGTCATAATAATGGCTATAGGTCACAACTATTGCATATGTAACACCCCCAATAAAATATTCTAAATATTGCTCATTAACTTGAAGAGATAAGTTTTTAGGGATGAAGATGGAACTGGTCAAATATCTGTCCATAATAATTTCCATATTCATTAAACTCGCATATAGATAAGTCATGTGACAGATTAAATTACTTTGGAACTATTACTTAGGCATATCTATCTATCTATTCATCCATCTTATCTACCTATCTACCTATTATAGACGATCTTGCTATATAGCCCAGGCTGGCCTCAATCTCCCTGACTCTGCCTCCCTATGACTCTGAGTTCTGGGACTTCAGAATCATACCACCATGCTGACTCTGAGGCATCTTTCATACCACCTCTACAGTTTTCTGTGAAGTATCTTCATATTCTTCTCTCTCATTTAACTCATTTAAGTTGAATCATTTTTGAAATCATGCATGCATCTATCACTGAACACAATTCCCCCAGGTTACAGGAATACATTTGATTATGGATCCATAGTTATAACCTTGATTGTCTTCTAAAGTGACTTTCAAAAGCCTTAGAACAATAGTCAACATTTCTCCCTGGAAGGTCAAACACCAAGAAGAAATTAGCTAGCTTGTGCTATTTGTCCTTGCATCACAAAAAGCCCATCAGTTATTTTACAAGGCTTCAGGAACAGGTGCTTGTGGCACAAAGTAGCTTACAGTTTACCTCATTAGAGAACATTGATGGGACTTTTAATATGAAGCCTGAGTAACGGACTGGAGAAAACCCTGCCCTTGTGATCAAGTACAAGAAGTATCTCCTACCTGGGGAAAGGACAAACTGAGAAAAACTTAGACCTGTTCTTGAGACTTGGAACACAAGAAAGAGGGCAAAACAAGGCAGCAGTACAAGAGATAGTGACAAGGGTCGTAAGGGGAGCTGTGTGGTGAAAGTATAAGCTGGCCCTCAAAAGGTGGGGACACAGACAAGACAATGAGAAGAAACTCCCTCTTAGGTCTAATACTATTGACAGATGAATCTAGAACACACTGACAGAGTTAAAGTGGATAGAAGAGGGGAAGGAAGATATTTAGGGGAATCGGTTGAGTCACGATTTTTTAAAATATATTTTTACTTTATGTGTACGACTGTTTTGCCTGCCTGCCTGCATGCATGCATGTATGTGTACCATGTGCATTCCTGGAGCCCTTGGAGGCCAGAAGAGGGTGTTAGATCCCCTAGTGCTAGATTCACAGTCATGTGCGTGCTGGGAACCAAACCTGGGGCTGCTGGAAAAGCAGCCAGTGTATGCTCTTAACCATTCAGCCATCTCTCCATGCATACCCTAGTTCCAATGCTCTTAAGAGTCAGTGCCAGTTGAGTATTTACAGTATCAGGCCTTAGGCTATGCAATTACTCATGTGGCTAAGTGTGATTTTCATTATAGCCTTTCTTGTTCTTTTTTTTCAAGACAGGGTCTCTCTGGGTAACTTTAGAGCCTGTCTTGTAACTAGCTCTCCTAGACCAGGCTGGTCTTGAACTCAGAGAGATCTGTCTGCCTCTGCCGAGTCCCGAGTGCTGGGACTAAAGATGTATGCCACCACCACCCATCTATCATGGCTTTTCTTTACTGCATGAGGTGGTTATTGTCATCAAAGAACAGGACATTCCCTGAACCTGCTCCACTTAAGAACAGATTAGACAAAACCTAGTCTGAAATCAAAGGTTACAGACTTTGGGAGGTCAGTGCTATGGCCAAGCAAAGGAACTCAAATCCAGGCAGGGGTAGAAGCCATGATACTAATGACAAAAAGCCTCCACACACAATGATTTAAAAAGCCAGTATCTGAACCCAAATGCCTATCACCAGATGAACAAATAAGCAGGCTGTGGCATGCATAGGTGTATATATACAACCGATCAGCATTCAGCCTTTCAGGGAAAATGAGGAAAATGCCACAACAGAGGTGACATGAATGAATGTAGAAAACACCAAGCTGAGTGAAACAAGCCAAAGGAAAGGACAAATATGATCTGATATCTACATGAGGTACACGGAATCAGCAAATTCAAGGACAGAAAGTAGAACAGAGGTTACCAGGGGCTGGGGGCAGGGGAGGGAGACCTGAGAGACATTGCCCAACAGCTGCAGGGGTTTTGTTTGGGGTGATGAAAAGCATGGAGCTGGGCAGTGGTGATGCTTGCACAACTCACTTAGTGCCATTGGGCAACTGTTCACTTCACAACAGTTCAAATGGTAACTTTCACATCAGACATGCTCTTCCACCAAAAGAAAATGCTAAATGATTTATAAAAGGCAGAGCTTGGGTAAATAACTGACAATGGAGGATAAGGAATCAGAGAGCTGAGTTTTGGGGGCCTGAGAGGATGAATGGTACAACAGAGATAACCATGGAGTTTGAAACTGGAAGTCCCCAAAGGGGTGGCCACACTTCCCTACACAGACTGCCCTGCTGAACCTGTGCCCACCACCACCACCACCACCACCACCACCACCACCACTACAGGAGCAGGTTCTGTTGCCTCAGTGTCCCCTGGGAGTATGCACCTGCCCTTATACACCCCCAGCCTTTCCTAAAGGATATCTTCCCTGTAGCCTGAGCATGCTCTGCATCTGCCTTCCACCCAGCCTTTCTTCCCTAGGGAGGTCTGTTTTATGATATCCAAATCCTCCCCAAACAGGCCAGAGGCCACTTTCTCTAACAAATTCTTATAGGATCTCCTCGCCGACAAGCAGCTCATCCTCCAGCTGAACTCCAACGATACTTCTTTTGTGTGGCCTGTGTGTCAGTGCTTCCTGCTAGACACTCCTGGTCTGCGGCACTTGGGAAGTACAGTACCTACGGAGCTCCTTCTACTCCTCCTACCCTGGTACTTAACAGTCCCCAGACCAAAACGGAACTCACTGAGTATTTACTGAGTACTGATGCAGTCCCCTGTATAAGTTGTGGAGTCACTTATACAACAGTGACTCCAAAGAGGAAAGAGATATCCAAGATGTCCCCAAAACTCAGCACTCTTCTTCCCTCCCATCTGCAGTCTCATGCCCCTGTGGCAGAGAGTGAGCTCCATCACCCAGGTGATCTAATGTAGGTAGACAGGCTGGGGGACGATGACTAGAGTCAGTATAAAAGTATCTTCTTGCCCATCCCATGCTGATTTACACCTCTCCAAGCATTCCACTTCATGAGAAGCTGGTCAACACTGACAGAACAATCTAGGCCATGTAGGGGTGTGACTCCTCATTGGATTAAGACAATCGAGGCTGCTCACAGGGACACAGATTCCATGAGCAAAGAAGGGAGGCTCCCAGAGGGGCACATCAGGTGATTTTCTATGACAAAGCAGAATCCTGCAAGCCAGAGAAACACACTGGGCCTCTAACCCTGGAGCTGGAGCAGCACAGGGCCCTTGTAAGGAGAGTATTCTCCAGACACTGAGTAGGCTGGGTAGGTAGTCCTCTGAGATGTTAAGGAAGCTGGAGAAGGGACCTGTCCAGCATTCCTGAAAGCACGTATTATTCACAAAGTCGACACAACATATAGCTCCACACCCACTCCCTGTCCACAGAGACACAAAGAGGATCTGTCTGTCTGGAGGTTCCTAAGGAAGATGCCTAGGTCATGTGAAGGCTTTTATGTAGGACAGAAAGGTTAAAATTGTGTCAGATGTACTGCAGAACATCCCTAAGGGAAGCAAGATTACTCCATTTGTCCTCGTATTTATTTAATGAAGTCTGACGGGACAGGGCATTTTCTTTAGTGGTGTAGCCACTGATGAGGTGCTCATGCTCCTGTAAACAAACCATTCTTATAAACGATACTAATGGAACTCAGTGGGTCAGGAAAACAAACACAGGAAAGTAGGAGAGCGGTGCTGTTGGGAGAAGAGGAAGGGGATTAACGGGAGTGGGAAGAAGAAGAAAGAGGGTAGGAGGGGTGACTATGACTGCAACATATCATATACATGTATGACAATATCATAATAAACCCATTATATATAATTAACACAATCTAATAAGATATTAAAATATTAATCGACTTACCCTGAATTTCTGTATATGACATTAACAAAGCAGGGATGCTTACAGACAAAGGCTAGAGAAGGAAGCAGGCTTAGACAGAAGGGTCTGCCTCAGTCAATTAGCTTTAGTAGATGGGATGGGTAGATTGACCCTTCTCTTCCTAAGGGAGCACACAGAAGAGGCTTCTAAAGATTAAACTTCTTGTCATTGACTGCATCTGACAGGGCACGTTACCTCAGATGATACCCTGACCCAAGGGTGAATCCTCACTATGTCTGAGTCTGGAGGTTGAGGAAGGTGTCACCATGGTCTCACCGTGCTGGGCAACACAAATACAGCCTGTTCCTGTAGCAGGTAGAGAAGCAAATAAAACTCCCCTGGCTATGAAAGCAACCAGAAAGAAACAGGTAAAGAAGGAAGTGAATATAACCCTCCACCTCACAAAGGAAATCAGAGGTGAGAAAGGGAGAACAGCTTAACAAGTGAAGGAACTCTATGTCTCTTGCCATAGCCAGGGCTGGATCCCAACTAGGTAAGAAGGCTTCCTCACTAAGGACCTGCAGAAAGTAAGGTCCCTGTGTTTGAGGAAGAGACAAACCCAAGCCTCGAGATCCCCTCATGTGTTTTGTTCAAAGCTCATGTCTTCCAGTAGTGACTACAAAATTACACAGCCCAGAAAAATGGGAAGAATTCTGAACTCAGATGTAAAAGGCCCCATTCTAGGTACTGGCTATGGCCAGGTGAGCTGCACAACCATTGCAGGGCCTCTGCTGTGTGGGCCTCATTGGCACAAAGAAAGGGGTGGAACAGGGGAAAATTGCTTCTCTTTGTGTCAAGAAAGCCATGAAGACCCTCAAAGACAAAAAAGATAGTGGAGTCATCTTCTCATCAAGATCAAATCAAAAGGCTTCTACCCACACCTTGAAACCCAGATAACAGGCACTGAGGAAATCATTAACACACACACACACACACACACACACACACACACACACACACACCCTCTGGCCTCTGTGGATATTGGCAGTCACCTGCTCATACTCACACACAGGCACACAGACATACACCACTCAGCCCTCTTTGCACATAAATAGTTACCTACACATACATACAGACAGATAGACACACACGCACACACACACTTCTGCCCTCTGTGAACATAGGCAGTCACCTACACACACACACACACACACACACACAACTTAAAAATAATCATAAAAACCCAACAGTTCTATGATACTAGGCCTGTAAGTGTTTAAGTATTTATTATCATTTTATTATGCTTTACATTTGGCTCCCCCAGCAGCTTTTTAATTATAAATGCATAACATAAAATTTGCCACATCAACCACTAACTATATTTTCAATCAATTCTCATAAACAGGATATGACCAGGTTTAGGTTGGTTAATGTTCTTTTGTATTTATGTATTTTCCACCTGCTATACAAGGATTTACCCGCCCTTATTAAGGAGTGACAGATGGGCTATAAAGCTCTTCCAGAAAACACAGCTAAGCCTTCCCTGTCTGTCCTGAGCTGGGCCCTCACCAGCCCTGGAGGCAACTTCCATGTAAGTGTCCTTTTAGAGAAGGCTTCGCTGTAAACCAAACAATACTCTGAACATTGGAGGGAAATAAAACTTGTCATCAGCCCTTTGCAAACAGAAGGTCATTGCCAGGAGGATGGAGCCAACGCAGTATTTCCTCCACCTTCCACAAGTTCAGGAGAACAGTGAAGGTGAACGCACCTGCAGGAGCTAACCCATACACCAGACAGCTGGGGATAACCTTTGGGTAGGAAGAAAGTGGTAGGGCCTTGCTGCCACAAGCATCTGGAGGGGAGAAAACACGCTGTGTGTGGGCTGGAGTCCACCAGAGGGCTGTACAGAGGCCAAGGTGGACTGGGCCAAATCTAAACAGGTAGGGGTGGGTAGACACCCCTGAAAACCAGACCACAGGGGAGCAAGGAGCAAACGGGAGCCCTGCAAGAGGCAGTAAGGGGCAGGCTAGGAACTGGCAGCCTCAGTGACCAGGAGTCTGGGTCTCTCTCTTAGGACACTATTCCTGTCAGCTGGAGTGCTTAGTTTACAGAGTCAGCCATGTCCTTGCAGGGGGTCTAGGTTAGTATGGGAGAGAGAACAGACTCAGTCCTTGTCCTCAAGGAGCCCATAGGGACCAGCGACTCAGAGGTCGCAGCTATCAAATAGCAGTGACCTGGATAAGAAGGCTCAAGAGAGCACAGGTTGGGTAGGGTTACTTACACCTCTTAAAATAGAACAAGGCTTCAGAGTAACTGTCAACTAGAGAAATGGCTTAGCCCAACAGTGTGAGTCCCAAACTGAATACAAAGACAGACTTCCACTCAGGGAAGACTAGCCACTCACAAGGTTAGGGGAAGTCACCTTTGAATTTTAACAGACCTCAGCAGGTAACTTAAAAAGCAGAGACAAATGGAATCTTTAAAATCTTGTAAGTTGTGAGGCTCCTTGGAGTTTAAACAACATGGGCCCCTATGACTTCATGGAAGGTAATGGCGTTAGAAAAGCAACAGGTGAAATGCAGGACAGAGCAAGCAAGATTTTGCTCATTGTGTGGGGAGGCGTGAGAGGTATCTGTGACACCACGCGACACTGGCTAAAATTACACACAGTTCAGGTAACCATAAGAGGTGACTGACTCAGGAGAACTTTCAGAACAATGACTTACTATTTAAAGGATAGGGAAAAGAAAAGATAAATGCCAAGTTTGTTATCTGCTTCGAATAAACAAGCTACACTAGGTTGGGATGCTTATATTCCCAGTATATTTAGTTTAAATTCTTGCTACAAAGGTTCCCAAATCTATTCAAAAGTCCACATAGTACACTAAAATTACCATGTACATTTTACCCTCCAGTCAGCCTCAATCACAGCTAACATTTTGCTAATACTGTTTTATTATGCTCTCTAAAAAAAAAAAAAAAAAATGATCTTTAAAGCAAGTCCCACACCACACATCCTGTCACTCAGGAGACACTCTGCGGTGCCAACAGTTCTCTGACTCTATAGGTTCAGAAACCTTTTTGTGGCTGCAGCAATCCTAACTGGCACATGTAGCATATCCTGCCAACTGCCCTAAGATCTAGCAAAAGGAACCAAGTTAAATGTTTACTTGAAGCAGCCAATCCAGAACAATATTCAATTTCCATGCGAGAAAAAGGTCCACGTATTCAGTCGGCACCCACTATATACCAAGGCAACCCAAGCCTCAGGAGACATGGCTGTAAACCACAGACAAAAATAAAGGATCTGTCTAATTTAGGCTTCCACACCGACAAATCTACAGAACAAAATTCAAGCACTGCTCTGGCTTTTACTAACTCCCCTAAAGTCAGACACATTCTGGCACAGCTCAGAACCTAGTTCCTGAGAGGTTCACTTTATCCCCCCTCTGCCAAACTGAGTCACCTTTTTAAGTGGCCCTCAGAGAGCAACTGCCATGCAGCAGTAGAGGAGGTAACTTTCTGGTTCTCTATTCTTCTAACACATCCCACTAAGTGATGAATAAATGCACCTGTAATTGTACACACTTTCATTCACAAACTATACCCATAAATGTCTAAAATAGTTTATGGCCAGGAAACAAATCTGGCTTTAAAAAAGACAAAATGATATCTACAACTGTTCTAATATTTCCATCTTGCACCCTAATACATGGTCCAGCCCCCCCCAACCAAAAGTGAACAGAACCGCTATTAGAAATCAACCTGTCTGGCACCTGCCTGGGGAGGCTTATCTGTTTCTGCCAGAACTGCCCCCAGTCCCCTCATATGGGCAACAATATATAAGCCCCTGAGAAGCTTGCCATATCAAAGAACCTGCAAAAGGGACCAGAACATACAGGACAAAGACACCCACCATCACATGCTAATAGAAAGAAGCATGCTGGAGACTGTTACCAGGCCATAAGACTGGACTGGCTGGTCTGGAACGGGGAATTAAGGCCACAGAGCCATGCCAGCCTCAGAGGTTGGCCATGTTTGGGGAAATCTGTCCTGGGCTGTAATTCCCAGCTCTAAAGCCCAGTATTCTTACCTGCTTCCCCGAATTCATCTCCAACTCGTGTCATGAAACAACAGACCAGAACTGTCTTCTGAGGCCAGCCCAGGGCTCTGGACTGCTCAGTTATACCCTCTGGATTTTAGATCTGTCCTCTATGGGGTGCCTGGTTGGTCTGGTGACACATAAGATCTCTGTCAGCTCTACACGGTAGGGTGCCTCACAGCTTACCTGAGGTAGTGTGGGTAACTGTCCCACAGAAGGAACCGAGATCTATTTGACCTATGCACTCCTGGCACAGAAACAAGGCACACCTTTAAAGTATGAATACCAGGTAAGTATAGTTATGCAAGATTATCTAGAATTTGACACTAATCTCCCTCTAGCATCCTGAGAAGCCCAGAACCACCTGTTTCTCATCCTCGATGAACTACAGGAAAGAAACCCTTGAGCTGTGTTCTTAAAGCCAAAGTTCACCTCCAGGAAGTGCACATGTCGTCCACAGATTTTTCAATTCCTTGATCTTAATTGCTAAGGTCTAGTTTAGCAGAGCAGATCATAGGTATTACTGTCAGGGGCCATTATCTTAATGTCTCCCAGTTTTGATCAGACACTATGGGGTAAGGCACTGCATGCAATGCTGAGGGACAGAGGCCATGCTACACAAGCCCCCAACAGACAAGCTTAAAAAGAGACCTGGGGCCTGACTGTAGGGAGCCCTATTTCTGCTCAGGAGGGATCTGATCAGAGCTGGGCTTCAGGGAAAGCAGCTATCCCCTTCTTCCCAGCACCCCTGATCCCTACTGTTTTAACTAGGAGCCTTCACTGTCTAGATTCTAGACTTGGATGGTGGTACTGAGATCAAAGCAAGGTCCAGGTGCCCATTGGGTGCCCTTGTTTAGACAGTACATGAGACTGAGCAGACCCTGCTCACTGACGGGGTTTGGAGACACAAATCAAGGACAATACCTCGTTTCAATAACACTTCGAGCCAGTCCAGGGCCCAGGAACATTTCTGAATACACAGAAAGAACAATGCCCAGATCCCCTCCTTACCTAGAGGTCACACTAGTGGTCACAGAATGGTTGAAGTGCTCCTATGAAGATGAAAGCTAGACACACATACCAAGAATCATGCAAGTCAGAGGCAGAATGCTTACCAAAATATTAAATAACCACTGAAACTGATCACACTTTCTGAATTAGGGGTTGGGACACGGGACCACAGCCATTTTTTTCTTTAACTGGCATAGCGTACATCAACATTTTAGTCCCCAGCTTGGTCAGTGTCGCATGCCCACTGAGTGTCAGTGTATTAGAGGGTCTGAAAGGAGAGTCATGTTACATACCTCTGCAACAGCTCTCAGAGGGAAAAGGTTGAGAAAATGATCAACATCATTGAAAGGTCCATGCAGACATAGACACACAGTGTTTTCTAGGCCTGTGCCTCCTTCCAGGAATCAGGCTAGCAACTCAGGGATCTGCACAGCTCAAAGAGTCTTGGGGTGACATAGATCCTTCAGCCCCACCAGTGTCTTGTCCCAGTGTCCTGGCTCATGGGGCTTTGAGACAGGCAGAGAAAATAGCACAAGGAAGCCAGGCTGCAGAAGTCTTTGAAAGAATAGCTAAATAAAGGCTTGGGACTCTGATGGGTTTTGTCCTGGAGCTCTGCTTTAGAAAAACTTTCTTTCTCAACCAACATCACCTCCTTTTTG
This sequence comes from Cricetiscus sungorus, assembly GCA_030556225.1. Lineage (NCBI taxonomy): Eukaryota > Metazoa > Chordata > Mammalia > Rodentia > Cricetidae > Cricetiscus > Cricetiscus sungorus. The sequence continues at coordinate 7,640,292 of JANBXA010000180.1, forward strand.
TTTTTTTTTTTTCCTTCATTTTTGAGAGTGTGGGGGGGTGCCTTGTTCTCTAGTCCAGGCTAGCTCAAACCTCACTTGGTAGTCCAGCCTGACCTCCAACTCATAGTGGCTCTCCTGCCTCAGCCTCCCAAGTGCTCACAGGTGCTACTGTGTCCAGCTTTGCTTCTTTTTAACAAGTGCATGTGCTGTTTACACAGAAGAGAAGACTGTGAACTTACTAAGAATGCAAGGAAGAAACAGGTGCATGCTGGGAAATGTTGGACACAGCATAGATTACAATAAGCAGAAGCCTGCTGACTGTCTGAGTCTTAGGACATTAAGTCAAGGACAACTCTAGGGGTCAGCCATTCCTCGAACAGGCACGGGGCCCAGGAACAAGCTCCATATTTGTATGTGAGATGGCCAGAGGCGAAGGCAAGTTGTGTAACCTTGACTGAGTCACAGCCTGCCTGCACCACAGCCACTACATCAGTGACATGAGGAAGCCTGGCTATTTCAGAGGCCAGGGATTGTCTGGAGACACTGAGGTGCCAGGAGATAGAAACGACTGTCTGTGGATTCCACCCATGCTCATCACACCTGACTTCACCCACAGCAGCCCTGCTGCATTTAGCCCACAGCTTCTAGCTCAGGACTTTCACCAGGAAAGATGCAGAATCACCGGACCATACCACAGAGCCTGCAAGCTCCGAATAAGGAGGATTTCATTCTCCTCTATTACACTTTCAACATTATCACTAGACAGTACCAAGAAGGGGGTAAAAGTGACCCCACACCCACACCCAAATACACAGCAGAGAGCAAACCCATGTGTCACAGTGAGGTGAATCTCAAAGTGCTTGGCTCCACACAATCTGTGCTAAGCATCTGAGGTTCCCACACTCAGCACATGGACCATGCACCCCAACTGTGCTCCAGGCTTCCAAGACCTAGTTCAAAGGCAGATGATTTTTAACCTTTAGTTACTTTTTAATTCTCCAGAAAGTCACAGCTATGCAGTAAATGGTCCTGATCACACTCTGCACTATGCTGAATCAAGCTGTTGCCTCTAGGAACTGCAGTGTGAAAAAGAGAACATTCACAGCTGAATGTAAATGGGACAGAGACAGAAATGAAGGAACGGACTTGCCTTGTTACTAGAGGAGTAGAGTAGAACTTCCCAAGCCTCAAAAACCTAGCTCCAGAGAGACAGTAGAGGCACGCATTTGAGAGCACAGGCCCCAAGGCCAGTCAGCAGCCTAGGCTCAAATCCTGCCTTGGGCAATGTAATCTCTAAATATCATAGAGCTGCAGTTCTCAACCTTTGCAGGGGAAGTGGAACAACCATTTCACAGGGGTTGCATGTCAGATATTTACATTACAATTCACAACAGTAGCAAAATTACAGTTGTGAAGTAGCAATGAATATAAATTTATGGTTGGGGGTCACTACCACATGAGGAACTGTATTAAAGGGTCACAGCATTAGGAAGGTTGAGAACCACTGCCACAGAGTCTAAGAGTAGACTCATGAGGCTGCTGGGGGACTAATGAATTAACATACCTGAAGCACCAAGAACAGAACCTATTGGCTATTTTTGTCACCTTCCCCTTAACTGGTCCTGTTCAGCTTACTGACAGCTGAGCTTAAAAATCCAGTACTGTTGCAGCTTTCTCTTAATTCTTACAATGGTGGTCTGACCCCATGGCTCCAGACATGTCTCCTACGACAAGCCTGAGTGGAAAGTGCCAATTTCTACAGCAGCCAAAACTCTGCAAATGGGCAGATAATACATTTATCAGAAGTCGCACCCAAAATGGGGAAACGTTCTAGTAGGCAAACCACACTTTTCTGATGCCCTAACTTCTTTCCATTTATCTCTCCAAACCATGAAATCCTTATTTCAACAGCTTTCCACCAAAATACATGGACCCAAAAGTCCATTAAAACACTTTATCTGTAATTTTCTTTCTAATCAGTTACAAAACCATGAAATTTTTTTTTCTTTTTTCTTTTAAGAACATGTTTTATTGTAAGCATGTATATGTTTAACCAGAAAAGAGAGCTTGGTAAATTGTTCTGGAAAAAAAAAAAAGTAGTCATATTCAAAACTCACTTAAAACAAATCCAGGGGAAAGGTCACCATGTAACCATGTGGTTAAAAATAACTTGTCAATCTGGAAAGATGGCTCCGAAGTTAAAAGATTGGTTTATCTTTCAGTGGACTTGTGTTTGATTCCTAAGATCCACACAGTGGTCCCCAACCATCTATATTTCTAGTCCCCAAGGATCCAAAGCCTTCTTCTAGACTCTGTAGGGACCGCATGAATGAACTTGCATGCAGGCAGATTATCCAGACACATGAAATAAAAATAAAGGTTAATTTTTTAAAAAAAAAAATCTGAATTGCCAAAAGTGTTCAACTTCAAATGATAACATTTGCCTTAAAATTATGTTTCAATTGCTTATAAAACTGGAAGAAAATGAACCCAGAGGTGTAATTTCTTCAAGACTTTTAGTTTTTATATGTCCAGGTGTTTAATAACAAGTATATATTACTTGCATAATACGAAAAAGTAAAACTATACTTTGATTTAGATGTTTAGACAGATTTCGAATTTTTGCTTAAAGCTTGAAGACAACCAAATAATCCATAAAGAGAACTAACGCAGGCTCCTATGTGAATTCAGCCACTGGTTTTGAAATCTCAGACTTAGGACATAGGGCATACACTGTTTTCCAGCAGCCCCTCCTATCCTAAGGGAATACAGCCCTCACACAGACCTCAGGTTAAAGTGACATCCCTCCCAGACAGTCAGGAACAAGAAAAGGACCACTCACTCTATTGCAACCCCTAGTCCTCCTCGCCTTGATTCCTCAAAGGTTACAACTGACTGAACACTACTGGCCCCAACAATTAAGAAATTACAAGCCTCGGGATGGACAAAGTAGAAATATTAGCATAACTCATTCATGTGATGGTTTTCTTTCCCTTGTCCACATTACCTGTTACCCCAGGATTACACAAACTAAAATCTCTTAGGCGTTGCCATGGAGCATTACATGAAGATGAGAATCTCAGAGTACTGTCACACTGATAAACCTGCCCCTCCTGTCTAGTTCATCAAGTTCAGCTACTACTTTTCAAGGCTTGCATCTCTTTAACTTTGCCCCTCAAAGTACTAAAGTGTTGAAACCTAAACTCAAATACAGAATCTTCAGATTAGCTCTGCAGACTGAGAACCATCCTCCAGGAAATATTGCCAAAGATACATCATGACCTTAAAAGTGCTTGTTCAGTTTGGACGGAGGACCTTCACTACAAACTCAGGCACCTTAATCTAGCTGGGCCGAGCAGCCAGGCTTAAAGGGGCTTTAGGAAACTCCCAGTTGTGGGCTGCCTTCAAGTGCATTTCCACTTGGCAGCACTGCATCATATAAATGAGAATGCCCATAAAACATTTCTAATGGTGTAACTCAGAATTTCGTCCTAAGAGACCGTTCATGCAAAGGAACAACAGTAAGCTTACCCAACAAGTAAGAGAAACTGACCTCACAAGCTAAGGACCCTCTGAAATGACAGTATAAATACATGTCTAGATGTAGTCATCCCATAGCCTTATCCCCCCCCCCCATCTCCCCCAAAAAAGCCACAGGGACAAAGACAAAAATCTCTACATGTAAATGACAAAACCACCTGATCTTTCCCCAGGCTCCTTCTCTAAACACAGAACCTCATCAAAACTAAAGCTGTGCTAAAGACATTAACTCAACAACACTGTGGCTGGTTCACACTTCCACCCTTAGCTCAGAAGCCCAGAGGTAGCTAAAAAATACCTGTATGGTATAAATAGATAGTCCGTCGATCCCTACCCACATTTGTCACATGCCATGTGTTAAATATCAAAATGTGTTAAGGCCCAGAGATTTCAGTCAGGGCTGTCATGGTAATACAACACTGACAAAATATAAATAACACACACAGGAAGGAAATGTGTCAAAATGCTTATAATTGGGGGGTGGGGTAGGAGGGATTTAGTTTTGTTTGAATGTTTAAGTCTCGTCTGTTTACAGTAAATCCAGAAGAGGTGAGGTAATAAGGTGCATCGCTTTCAGTTTTCCTTCACTAGTCACATAATTTTACCTCAAGACATATTTTCATCTCCAAGCAGACCTTTCCCAAAAGAACCAGACTTGAACCAGAAAGGAATTTTTCAGTTGAACTACAAGAAAGAACATCTCCTAAGATCTGGCCCTGTGCGTTTTCTGCCCTCATTGCGTCTCACTGTGTTGCTCCAAGCTGATGGTTCCTTTTTGGCTCTAAGTTCTCGACCCTGCCCGTTGCAGACCACCAGTTCAAGCTTAACTTCAGGTGGAGTTGACAGTCAAAGACGCATGAAGAGAACCAGATCAACTAGAGGGGTTTGGATGATGACTGAGTTGTGCTAATAATTTTCATTGGGATGACTACAGATTACATGTTGAAACGTGTACCAGAAACACAGCCAAATGTCAAGTCCTACAGGGAGGGAATACTCACGTCTCCAGAAGCTTGAATGTCTAGGCAGGACATTTTCATAATGGCCATTCTTAACTAGGCTCCATAACCATGAGCTTGGGTGCAGTGGAAAGATGGTCTGCAAGCCCTGGCATAACGCACTGATTAGATGGAGCGTCTGTGTCTAGAATCTAATCCACGTGTTCTTTCAAGACAGCACTCGCTGTCTACGTTTCAAGGTGATAAGTACCATTTTTGCTCCCTAATTTAAAAAATATTCAAAGCCAGATTGCCTAAAATCAATGACTCCATCACTGCTGTGTGCAGTGGCTGTGGGCGCTCCTCTTGGAGACACCGCGAGAATTTCTACTTATGACATCGGGCTCCCGGCGCTGCCTCTGACCCTCCTCGAACGCTCAGCGCAGGGCACGTCACAGAGCTGCACCGGGACAGTCCGTCTCCGGGCGCGGTGCGAGCGCACCTCACAGTCCTGCCTCTGGGGCATGAGGGATGAGGTGCCTGAGATGAGGTCCCCAGCCGGCAGGACCACTTCTTGGCACCTGCGCCGGGCAGGGTTCTGGTCCCCACCGCCACCCCAGCCAGGGACAGGTGCTGCGAGGCGCTCCCCGACTCTGCGGTGCACCAGCCCCGCGCGCGCACGGCCCGCGGGGAACCCAGCTCCGGCACCGGAAGCGACGGCCGCCCGGGCGGTCCCGGAGCCTCCAGATGCCGAGGAAAATGAGGCCGCCGAGCCCAGGCCGGAAAAGCGGAACGTCCCGCAGAGCCGCGGGGCGGCTCTCGAGTCTCGGCCCGGCTAGGGTCGCCTTGGCCGACACGCGGCCCCTCGCGGCTGGCGCACTCACCTCCTCCGCTGCCCCGGCAGCTCTGCAGGCGGCTGTCACTGCAGTCCACGAACTGCCCAGCGCCGGGTCGCGATGCTATTTAAGGAGTCGTGGCTGCAGCTGTTCCCTTGGCTGCGCCACCGGCGTTGCAGCAGCAGGGCCGGGCTGCTGGTAGTGCGCGTGCCGCGCCGCGCCACCCCGCTCCGCCCCGTCCTCAGGCCCCTCCCCGCCCCATCTCCTAGAGCGCCCGCTCCCCCCTCGCCAGCTCCGCCCCTCTTGTCGCACAGGTCCAGCCTGTCGGGCCCCCTCAGACCCGCCGCTCCTCTCAGGCCCCTCCCCACCAGCGTCATTCCCGCCCCTTAAGCCCCGCCCGACCTGTCCTGCTCCACCCCCTCAGGCCCGCCGCTCCCCTCCGGCCCCGTCCATCAGCTCCAATCCTTCCCCCTTCGGGCCCCGCCCAGTCCCGCCGACCCCGCCTCTCTCTCTCGCTCTAAGGCGGTAGGCGTGGCCTCCCTCAGGTCCCAGAGCGCGCGTGGCTGTTAGCAAGCAAAAGCCTCTACAGTCACCCAAACTGTCCTCTCGTTTCACAACGAAACTGAGCGAGGGCAAAGGGTAAATCTGTGTCTCAACTCCAGAGTTTCCTGAACCCTGATAACGTGATGCTTTGGAATGTTGTAGGTGCCCTTTAGCTTTTCCATCCTTAATATTCTGCCCAGCGACTTCTTGGCATGGATTCTTTGCCAGCATCTCTGCTTCAAAGAACCATGGTGGCCAAAGAGTCCCCATTTTTCTGGTTTTTAGTACTGATATACACGACCCCCTTTAATCCAATTTCACCACAGTTCCCACACCACGTTTCGCCACAGTCCTTGGCTAGGAAGACTGGACTGCAATGTCCTGGCTATAAGACGTCTCTGGACAACCCAGGCTTCGGGGTGGTTAGAGCGGAAAGCAGACTAGACATTGCTCAAGTGTAATGTCCACCTGCCAAGTTCCAAAGGCTAGTCTTCCCTGCTCAGCCTTGGTTCTGTGAACTTCACAGATCCCTTGAAATGACCTTTTGCTAACTCCCAAAAGCCAATGCAAAACCAGCAAGATGGCTCATTGGGTAAAAGGTTCAGGCATGTCAAAGCCTGATGATCTGAGTGCAGTCCTCAGGACACACATTGTGAGTACCGTGTACACGTGTGCCCTTCCCCAAATAGCGTAATAAAAATTTAAATACACTTTAAAGTTTTAAGATAATCTTTAACAAGGTCAAATACTAGCATGGACACTGTTGGTCAGTGTCCAGAATTGGTCAGTGTGGCTAAACTGAGAACTGAGACACAGATCATGCTAACATTTTAAAGAAAAAAGGTCAGCAGTTGTTTACTGTCTCACCTGCTAAGAGCTACTTTCCCTATTGCCTGAGGCCAGTCGTCCAATAGTGTTTGTTTTCCACAATAGTGTTTGCTTCCAGCATCCGGTGGAAGGTTTGCTAGTATTGCTTTAAAATTGTGGGAAAACAATTATTGTAAGGCAGTGGTGGCCCACACCTTTAATGCCAGCACTCGGGGAGGCAGAAGCAGGCGGGTCTCTGAGTTCAAGACCAGCCTGATCTACAGAGTGAGTACCAGAACAACCAGAACTGTTATATAGAAAAACTCTGTCTCAAATTATTGCCAGAATAAACAACTCTAACAACAGATATGGTGACACCACTAATAAGCTCTGTGTGATACTCAGTAATACTCATCATGTCCTTATGAGGTGGTGCCACCTCTGTTTCCCTTTTGTAGAAGAGAAAACTGAGTCAGGTGACAGTAAGGGTAAGAGTTCTTGAAATTCAAGGTGGTCTGCTTCTAGAACACAGGCTTCACAAACACAGGGGTCTATACTCTTAGCAGATGACATTTGTGCCCTACAGTCACAGGTGTTCTTGGGTTGACTCAAGGTAAGTTACTTTTCCTGGGTGTGTCTGACCTTCCTCCATGCACAATGCTGGTGAGAGGCAACCCTCACACCAACATCCCTCTATAGCAACTGGGCCTCTGGGACTACACTCTCCTGTTGATAAGCGGGAAAGGACTCCATGTTCACTTTTGGTTTTCACTTCTCTCGAGTCTTTCTCCACCCATCATTTTACCCATCTTCTTTCCTCATTCTTTAACTGATTTTCAGCCCAAGGCCTCCACAGGCATTTTCTATAGTACAGTCCTTCTCCAGGGCTGTGCAACCTAAACCAGAAATGAAACTAGGTGATTTCAACAACAGAAATGGAGCTCCCACAATTTTGGTGACTAGATATACAAAATTAAGGTGGCATCCAGATTCATTCCTCTGAAGTCTGCCAAGAAAGAGCCTGCTCCAGATCTCTCTTTGGCTTGGAAACATCTGTCTTTATCTTTTAATGCCATCCTCATAGTGTCTTCACCCAACCCTCCTTCCTGGTGTGTGGCCTAAACCTCCCCCTCCATGAAGATACCATTTTAAAAATGAAGACACATTCTGAGATTCTCCAACATATGAAGGAGGCATGTGTGATTACATGTTGACAGTTGGCAATGGTTGTCTGGCCTCATCTCTTCCCACAGTGAGACAGACATTCTTCCCCAGACTGGGTATCTCATTTTGTGCCCAAGCCCTGTGTCTTAGTCAGTGCTCTGTTCTTGTGAAGAGACACCAGACCACAGCACCTCTTATAAAGGAAAGCATTTAATTGGGGTTGGCTTACAGCTGCAGAGATTTAGTCCATTGTCATCATGGCAGGGAGCATGGCAGCATGCAGGCAGACATCATGCTGGAGATGTAGGTAGCTAAGAGGTCAGGCCGGTCTGAAACTCTCAGAGATCTCCCTGCCTCTGCACCCCCGAGTGCTGGGATTGAAGGTGTGTACCACCATGCCCAGCAAGCCTAATCACTTTTGAGGCCACATCTGTGTTAGGAGCATCTCCCTCCTAACCCTCATGAAACTACAAATACCTGGAGAATAGACACCATGTCCCATTGTCTTAGGGTTACTATGACTGCAAAACACTATGACCCAAAGTAAGTTAGGAAGGGAAGGGTTTCTATGACATTTCCACATCATAGTCCATCACTGAAGGAACTCAAGACAGGAACTCAAACAAGGCAAGGACTTGGTGGCAGGAGCTGACACAGAGACCTTGAAGTGGTGCTGCTTGCTGGCCTTCTTCCACTGGCTTGCTCAGTCTGCTTTCTCATAGAACCCAGGACCACCAGCCCAGGGCACCACCCACAATGGGCTGGGCCTTCCCCTATCAATCACTGTTCAAGAAAGTGCCTTACAGATAGATCACATGGAGGCATTTTCTCAGTTGAAGCACTCTAGCTTATGTCAAATTGACATAAAACTATCCAGAACACCCATGAATCCTCAGAAGCTATCCCTTGTCTTCTCATGTCTCTGTAAGGCTTGGCACCATATTTGTACACAGAGTAGGTCGTTTAGTTGGATATTTTCCTAACTATTCATATGGGATCAATGTCAATCAATGGGGTGTGTGTGGGTTTTGAGAATCTGGGAGCTCATACAATTTTGGAAACATCTTTAAGAAAATTTAAAGTTGAATATAAAAGTAAATACTTATATGGAGGTTAGGCCTTTAAATCCCAGCATTCAGGAGGCAGAGCAAATGAATGTGAACTGAGGCCTAGTCTACATAGTGAGTTCCAGGCCCACTAAAGCTACATAGTGAGACTTTGTCTCAAAATCCAAAACAAATCAAAAAAAAAATAAAATCTAACTAACCAGCCAAACAAAAAGTGAATACTTCTTTTGAATGAGAGCACAGAACAGAAATCATGGTATGACACGAATTTAGAATGTCTGTTTCCTCTTAGGCCTCCCTCAGACAGTAGGGAGGAGGCAAAAACAAAACAAAAAACAAAACACAATGCTTCACGTTATAATTGTACTACAAATGCAGCAAAGTTAGGAAAAAGAACCTAAAATTTAAAAAAGTCTTTCTCTACCTGAATAAGTCATCCCCACCCTGCCCCCATGTGACTACTCATTAATTACTTTTTAAGAGGTTTTTAGTAGTATTACCTCTTTTTTTTTTTTTTTTTTTTTCTTTTTGGTGTTTTGAGACAGGGTTTCTCTGTGGCTTTGGAGGCTGTCCTGGAACTAGCTTTTGTAGACCAGGCTGGTCTAGAACTCACAGAGATCTGTCTGCCTCTGCCACTGCCTCCCAAGCTCTAGGACTAAAGGCTAGTCAAGTTTTACTTTTTATAAGTTTTCAGTTTATAGAGAAATTGTGGAGTTCTCATAAACCCTTACCCAGTTTCCACCTGCCTGAAATTTTACAGTACTACAACACATTACAACACATTTATCACTACTAGAAAGCTAGTTTCAAAATGCCATTATCTCTAAAATGTATCCAGTGTTCAAATTTCCTCAATTTTTACCTATATTATTCTTCTGTCCTAGGATACCAATCAAGACACCATATTATATCTAGTTGTCATGTTCCTTTACCCTCTTTCTGGCTGTGATGGTCTCTTGGATTTTTGTTTGTTTCTGAGGCATAGTCTTACTACTATGTAGCCCTGGCTGGCCTGGAACTTACTATTTTCTCTATAGATCAGGCTGGCCTCAAACTCACAGAGATCCTCCTGCTTCTGGCTCCCCAGTGCTGAGAATAAAAGGCATAAGTCACCATGTATGTTGAGATTATTCTGCTTTATACTCTTACAACTTTGAAGGACACTGGTCAAGTGGTTTATAAAACATACCATTGACATTTGCTGATAAACATGTTTAGACCAGGATGATAGACTGTTAACATGTTGAGAAGAAAGCCCTCAATTTCATCACTCCCAGTTTGTGTGTGTGTGTGTGTGTGTGTGTGTGTGTGTGTGTGTGTGTGTGTGGTGTCTGTCTGTCTGTCTGTCTGTCTGTCTATCATTAAATCAAACACATTACTGGAGCAAACTCAGACCCCTCCCTAAGTCTCACAAGGTGCTTCTGTTAGTCACTCCCCAAACTAAGCCATGTAAACTTCCTAGTTATTCTAATCCAGTTGGTAAATCTTTATTAATTTTTGAAGTATTTTTATATTCATGTGAGCTTGTGTATACACATTCATGATTAGACCAGTACACACACACACACACACACACACACACACACACACACACACACACATACAAGCCAGAGCAAGTGTATGGAGTTCCACAGTTTGAGGAAATTGGTTCTCTCTTTTTTTTTTTTTAATTTTGTTTTATTGTTGTTTCGGTTTTGTTGTTGTTGTTGTGTTTTTTTGTTTTGTTTTGTTTTGTTTTGTTTTTGAGACAGGGTTTCTCTGCATTGCTTTAGAGCTTGACCTGGAACTAGTTCTGTAGACCAGGCTTACCTCACACCCACAGGGATCTGCCTGCCTCTGCCTCCTGAGTGCTGGGATTAAAGGTGTACGCCACCAATGCCTGGCCTGGTTCTCCTAAAGCGTGGGTTCTGGGGATCAAACTCAGGTTGTCCACAAATGCCTTTGCCACCGAACCATCTCACTGGCCCCTCCAGTTGACAAATACTCTTCTACCCGCCTTGTGTCATTGTTTGGATTTGCTGATAGAAATCTCTCGAGCTTGTTTTATAGCTCCTGACAGCTGTCACATGGGCCTCGGTGGACCTGATCAGGCCATAGCCCTGCCTTCTTCCATACTCCTTTTGTTTTGTAAACGTACTTGACCCGTGGTCTTCATGCACTTTATGTGTAAGAGCTCTGCTGCAGCTGCTTAGGCAATAACCCTGGATATCTCTCTTCTCCACCTTGGTCAGAGTCCACCAACTCTCCTAGGCTCCCTCAGTGTTCAGCTCAACTGAACTGATTTCCAGATCTCATCCTGTGCCCCACAGCACCGTACTTACCTTGAGGTGATATGAAGATTTTAATTAGTCAGTGTGAAAAAGAGGCTATACATTCTTGATGTTTTCAACTCTTTGCAAGGTCCTTTAAGGGACACACTATTACCTACTCTCTTGACAATCAGTTTGCCATTCCCCTCCTCAGCTAGGTGAAACTATGCATAGGCCAAGGAGCCTAGCGATTAGTGTCAGACTGTTTATATTAAAAATCTATGCCTTACATATAGGCTTAAGGCAAGCAACTCAAATCCCTAGTGGATTTTTTTTTAATCATCTAAGTGAATCAAAATTGTATTGCATCAAATATAAATCACAATTAGAAGAGACACTATTGTTTTATGCAAAGAAAAATAGGCTGCTCATTTTAATTGCCACACATTAGAAATCAAAAGACACACAATATATTGCTTAACCTTTGCTGTGTAACAAATCACACTAAAACTTATTGCTTAAAACAATGATCGTTTATTACTTTATCATACTCTGGGTTACTTCTTGTACTAGGCTCAGCTCAAAGTGGTTCTTTTGCTGGACTTACTCCAGCAGATAATATCAGACATGGGCTTATCTGGGGCTAGATGTTCTGGAATGGCCTCGCTCTACCTGTTTGATGGTTAGCAGGCTATTTGCTGCCATCCCCCTGTTCTCTACTTGGCTGTTCCAAAAGTCTGGTTCAAGCATGCTCACGTGGTGGTTTCAAACACAGACAGCACAGAGGACACGTGCCAGTACACAATCTTCAAACCTTTGCTTGCTGTGCTCCTGTTGGTGAAATCTAATGACATGATCGATGAAAAAAAAAAAAAATCCATGGCAAAGAACTAAGCAAGCATAGCCACCAGGAAGAGGAATTAGGGTGGCACTTTGCAAACCACACAGGGCTATTGAATCCTGAGAAAAATCTGTGTCCAAGAATATGCAGATATAGTAATAGTACTTACCTCAAAGGCTTGCCCAGTGAGCTAATGTCTCTGACGTACCCAGCACAGTGCTTGCTTCCTAGTGAATGTTCCATAAACACTCCATTGCTTATTTGGGGGAGGACTTGGGTTCTGTGCATCTTCATTTTTTTTGTCCTCCCAAACCTAATTCAGATATCACTTTCCCCACAACATGCCAATCTCCAGGGCTATGCTGCTCTGCACTGCAGGCACCCTGCATGTGGTAGGCCATCGTCTCACTGCTTCTAGCCAGTGGGTCCAGCTTGGGCTTGTTCCAAGTATATTTTGTTGATAGGTTGGGTCTAGATACTTTCTGCCCCCAAGCCAATGCAGAGCCTGATGCTCCATCTGGTATTTATGCAATTGAATCACCTTGTTACCTCCAACTGAACTGCTTCTCACCCACCACCCCAAGGTACAGGCTGTCTTGCCTGTATGTGTGCCTGCAGCTCTTTGTCATGTGGCTTGTGTGGGATTTGTCATATTGAGTTGTGATTACACGTGTGCACAACATACACACATAAAGGACCCATCTTATTTTCCGTTACACAGAGCTCCCTCCCTAACATCATACCTAGCAGTGGCTGTGGACATTCTAGAAACACTGATGAATAAAAACAAAATTCCCAATCTCCATCTTCTATGACCAAAGGTCTGGTGACCTAGGAATCCTGACCAAAGTTGCATCAGTGCAACTTAATTATCATCAGTGATGTTCCTGACTTAATTCATCAGTGATGTTCCTGACATTACTCCTGGAGACCCAGCTCTGCTGATTTCACTCTCCACATTACAACACAGCGCATTGCCAAGTGCTACAGAGATTGAAACCAGGTCCAGTTCTGTCCCTACCTAACAATACCCCCAAATATACAAACAAATATATATGCATGTACACTAACATTTCAAGTTCCTTAGAGTTGAATGTGGCTGCAAACACAATGAAGAATGAGTAGGGTTTAGGACTCGACAATTTTTTTTTAAATCCCCAAGGGTAGGATAAGAGAGTTGGCTTACTTCTTGGAGGAATGCTACATGTGGGTACCACTACCATTTTACCCTCCTCTTCATCAATGCACTAGGCAAGCAGCACACATCTTTGCCTTTTGAAAATTGTGGGCCACCCTAAGATCCCGCTGAAAGATCCAGAGCCTGTGCTCAGAAAAAAAAAAAAAAAATTCAATATTTATTCATTGGGCTTCTTGGGTTCCTGGTTAAGGCCCTTGGTAAAACTGAATAGGCCAGGGAGGGACTGTAGTGACAAAGACCTAATTTCAAGGCTGGGTTCTTCCTCTCCTGAATCCTGTGAGTGATCTTTCTGAGCCTTGGCTTTCACATCTGGAAATGAAGTATCAGGACAGCTGTCACTGTGGGCTGTCAAATACCTGTCACATAAGAGATGCTCTTCATCCCAGGCTCCCAGACATGCTTAACCACCATAGTTTCTTGACATCAGTAGTGGGTTAAAGCTATATCTCAAGTTTTGGATGTCATGTCTTCACTTAAAAATATTTATTCAGCATTTACTATGTGGTAGCCACAGAGGTAGTGCTGTCATACAGATGTGTGTGTGTATTTGGAAGCACATACCTGGCCCTGGCCATGAAAAGTATACTGAACACAAAAGAAAAATTCAGAGAAGAATCCTCTCACAGTGCAGATGTCCTAGTACCCACCTATCACTAGAGAGATCTCTCTAAAGTTTTTAGCAAAAAACATTTTTCCTAATTAGCTCACTAAGAGGATGTGGCATTGTTGATACTTGCATCACTCTGGCTTCATGATCAAAGTCTGGCCCTTGTAGTCATGGTAACATAACACCCCCACCCCCAACTAGGAAAAGGGGGGAAAGGCTGACAATATTCACCACATTTGATAACAAATGAGTCAAGCTCCATACTACAATTCATGTAGATAAAATGAAATAATTTTTTTCTTGGACACATGAAATGAGATAGTGATGGCAGACCTCACAATGGAGTAGACCCTTCAACAAAGTTTTAAAGGATAAATAGACTATAGTGGGACTAGGTACAATTAGAACATAAATGGAGGCCTTTTTTTAGTATCCAAGACAGCAGAGTCCAAAGCTGAAGAAGGACAATGGGCAGCACTGTCGGCTTTCCTCTGCTGGCTTAGAGGAGGGCAGAGGATAATGGAGGGCTCCACCCAGGTCATACTCATTGTGTGGAAAGCTTTTGCATCTCCCTCTATGGAGATTGGGTGGCAGGGAGGTCGTGGGTTGGCCTGAGTTTGGAGTAGGCCTGGGAAGACTTAATTCTGCTTCTTTCGTCTTCAGTTGTATAATTTTGTAGATTGGATATTTACCTGTCTAGACCTCATTATATTTTTTAATGCCTTATTCAGATAAAAAACCAATTCAAATGTGGTCTTTCCCACCTTTAAGAGTCTAGGACTTAATTACTAGAAAGGCAGGTTGGGCTGGGTGTGTTGGCTCATGCCTTTAATCCCTACTCTCTGGAGGCAGAGTCAGGCGGATCTTTGTGAGTGTGAGGCCAGCCTGGTCTACAAAGTGAGTTCCAATTCAACTAGACACATTATGCTTGTCTAACACTGGGAGGCCTTGTTTCTTACCCAACACTGAGGGAGGGGGTGTTGAGGAGGAGAGGAGAGGGAGAGGGGGAACAGTAAAGTGGCTTAGAGGGACCGATAGTGATAGAATGAGGGTGACATTCAGCGCCAGGCAGCAGGGGTAGCTCCTCAGGGAAGAGAAAGAGATTTTGAGCTGAGGTTTAAGAGCTATATATGAAAGGAAGGATCAAGTTTCCTGAAGATAAACAGGTTTCTTAAGCTGAGAGATGTGCCAAGGTCTCAGGTGGGCTTGTTTAAGGCAGAGAGGAAGGTCCACGAGGGCAGAGCCTAGGAGAAGGTTTGGATAAATGCAAGATCAAACACCAAGGCTGAGTCATGTTTAAGAAACACCAAGATTATCAATAGAATGTAACAGAGTAGCTAAGGAAAGAGAGGAATGCAGCCCAGGGCTAGCCCTCCTGTGCCCAGGGCTAGCCCTCCTGTGCCCAGGGCTAGCCCTCCTGTGTGGGCTGTTCCTCCATTAACTCAGTGTGGCAGGAGCCATGCCCGTTTCCAGAAACACAGTCATGAGATAGCCACATCTCCAACAAGCTAACATCCTCTTATTAGATACAGGAGAATGTCAAACATATTTCCAACATCCTCTGATTAGATACAGGAGAATGTCAAACATATTTCCAGCCATCAGTGGTATTCCTATTGCTACATATCTTGCCATCAGTCATCCAACTCTTCTGGTCCATTAAGCTTTTGGTTCAGGATGTTTGCTTGCTCTAGGTTTGCTCATATGATTCACCAATCTATATCTCCCTCAGCTGTAAAGATGCTGATGGAATACTAGTTCCAGCAGGCATATTGCAGGCCAAAAGAAATCACCGCCACTGTATGTCACTCATCCATCTGTTTATCATCCCTCCTTAGTTATCCCTCCATTGATCCCCACCCCACCTACTAGACAGTGAGACAGCACTGAAAGTCACTCTACTGCTTTTGAGTAAGCCCGATTGCAATAGTGAAGTTAGCCAGGAGAACTAACCAGAAAAGTATTGGAAAACACCTTAGTCAAAAAAAAATGAAATAAAATAAAAATCAGGTCAATGCCACATTCAGCAAAATGCAAAGTCACATAAAGTGAAATATCTAGTCCCTGCTTCAGAGCCCAGGAGTATATATGTACTTGGCATGTGCAAAGCCCTGGATTTGGTCCCCAGGATCACAAAGATAAATAGGAGCTAATTATCCTGACATCTGCATGGGTCCTATTTTACAAATAAGCGTATGAGGACTAGATAGCAAATATCTTCTCATTAGACTGAAGCAGTATGCATAGGGCCTACAGGTTTACACCAGATCCTCTGCATATACGCTACAGCTTTCAGCTTAGAACTTCTAGGGAACTCCTGAATGTGCAGATGAGTAGGCCTCTGATTCTTGTGTCTCCCCCTTAGGGCTCTTATTTTTCTGATGGCTTGTCTTGCCCAACTCCAAGATGACAGTTTTCATTTTATCTTTACTTCATGTCACAGTGACTTTAGACACTCTCCTTAAGTGTGTTGCTAATTTTTATTATTGGAAATATGTAGGCTTTTGGCAGTCAAACATGGGCACACTACAGAAGGATGTTACTATCAACTCAGATGCACCTGACACCCTGTTACTAGAAAAGCATGCCAATGATTTTGCCTCCTGTATCTCAAAGGAAGATGATTAGGAATACTGTATGTCTGGGTATTATTGGCATTTGTTGGGCCATGACAGTGACAGATCCCATGAACAGTGTCATTGCATGAACAGAGAAGAAATACTGGTACTTATCAAATCATGCCAACTTGAGTGCTGGGGAATAAGGTGGGTACGATCCACATCTTCTATACACTCTTAGAGATGTCCAGATTCTTACTCTGTATGGTAGTATTACTGTTATAAATAAGTTTGTGGGGTGTGTTCAAAGTCTGAGGGGATTATCTTCTCATTTAAAGGGTTAAGAATCAAATATGGGAATTCAATTGGGTGATTTGGTATGATATCAATAATAGTCTAGTTTCCTCTTATATTATTTTCACCAATAGAACCGATCTTTCAGAGAACAATTTTCTAGTTTCTTTTCTTTCTTTCTCTTCTCAAGTGTCTTATATAGACCATGCTGGTCCCAAGCTTCCCATATGGCTGAGGATGACCTTGAACTCCTGATTTTCCTAATACCACCTTCCAAGTGCCGAAGATTGAGCCCCGGGCTTCATTCATGCTAAGCAAGCATTCTTCTAACTGGACTACAGCCCCAGTCAAATAGTCAATAGACATAAATTACAATCCTAACAAGTAGATACTGAGGAAGAACACTGATTTGAATGCATATTTTTATCTAATTATGTTAATTCTGTTAATAAGACTTCTCCAAGAAGATAACCACACTTTAACAATAAAACAGTGGAGGGTAAGGCCCAAATGCATGGTATGTGGGGAATCGGTGCGATGAATTTGGAGGAATATTGATTCCCCAGGTCTTGAACTGGCCCTTCTGTGAGGAGAAAAGTTCAGATGAATAAGTGAAGGGGAACCCCAAGCTGAGGAGGTAACAAGAGCAAAGATTTTTCTGGTAGCCAGTGACATTACAAATCAGATAGAAGAGCATACTGTGTTCATACAGATGTGTAGATTTCCTGTATGTTTTGTCATCATCCTGAGCACCTCTTCTATGGCCTAACACTCAACAGTGCTGGACAACTGGAGTTTAAACAGTGCATGGATAAGCCATTAGGAAATGACTTGGGCTGTTTGTTTTGGAGAATGAGTTAAAAGGAAATTGTAGGCCAGAGAAAGGTATGACACATTCTGGAAAGTCACAGTCTCATGGAAGCATAGGGATATGAACCTGCTCCCATGATGCCTATTGCTCTAGGAAACATCTGAAGGATGGTGTAAAAGCTGGTGATGAGATGAGTGACCAGATAGACACTGTAGTCAAAGACAACATGAGTGACTTAGGAGATAGAGGAGGGTATTTTAGGAGAAGGTAAAATTCAAGAGCTCCCTCTTTCTGGAGTTTGTAGTTTTACAAACCTAATTGCAAGATGAACATTGGATGAGCGTCTGCTTTCCCACTGTGCACAGAAGCTGGCCTAGGTCCCTCTGGGAAGGCTCAGGCTCTGAGTGTCCCCTTCCATTTCTAATAAGGCAAGACCCTGTTCCCTGTAACTTTACAGCAGTACAAGCTCATTATGCACTCAAATCAGTAAAGTGAGTGTGCAATTTAGTTCCATAAGCGATTTTGATTCTGTGTTTTCTGTGATCCTGCAGGCAAAGGCTGACTTTCATGTTTTTCAAGTTTTGAGTAAGAGGCAAGGGTTGTGCTTTACTTCTGAAGTAGGGAACACCCTAGATGAAGTCTCATAAGAAACCCAGCTGAAAGAGCCCTGGGTGGAGTGGGGCAATGCTTGCTGTAGCTATCATTCCTGCTCACTCGAAAGGGAAGGGGAGCAAAGTCTAGTCTTGGACAACTCTTGGCCCCACAGCTGTGGAGAGCTGCATATGGAGTTGATTGCTGTCCAGACCACATAATGAAAACCTGCCTGGAGGCAGTTATACTTAGAGGAATGCTCCAGCTGTTGTCCTTTTTATGGGCTTAAAATTTTTAATTCATTATTATTTTCTGTGTGGGGGTGTTTTGCCTGCATGTATGTCTGTGCATTCATTGTGTGCATACCTGGAGTTCACGAAAGCTAGAAAAAGGTACTGGATTACCTGGAATTAGAGCTGTAATCAGTCATGATGTGGGTGCTGGGAACTGAACCTGGGTCTTTTGGAAAAGCAGCCAGTGTTTTTAACCACAGAGTCATTTTTTTTTTAGCCAGCTCCATCTCATAATCTATGTGCTCTGTACAGAGGCATTTGTAAAACACAGATAAAAATCATCATATCATTTTATAGTAACCTGCATCAGGCATCCTGCTTTGCTTCATTAGGTTAATAGCAGCTCACAGAATTTCTGATGGTGATGTCAGCAATACCTGGACCAGTAGGAACAATAATAATAGGTCAGGTACAGCTGTGGGATCAGTGACAGTGGAAAAAATATGTAGATGTTTAGAATATATTTTGCAACAGAGTCATTAGAATTGCTTCTTGGTTAGATGGTTTGTAGTGATAAAGGGGTGTATAAAAGTAAAATTAAGAAAAAGTCCAGTTTTTTTTTTTAACCTGAAAAGGTGGTGAGATGAAAATAATCTGGGCACCGGGCATTGGTGGTGCACTCCTTTAGTCCCAGCACCAGGGAAGCAGAGGCAGGTGGATCTCTGTGAGTTCAAGGCCAGCCTGGTCCTCAGAGTAAGTTCCAGGACAGGCTCCAAAGCAATACAGAGAAACCCTGTCTCAGAAAAAAAAAGTAAGGAAGGAAGGAAGGGAAGGGAGAGAGAGGGGAGAGAGAGAGAGACCAAAAGAAAGAAGAAAGAAAGGAAGAAAGGAAGGAAGGAAGGAAGGAAGGAAGGAAGGAAGGAAGGAAGGAAGAAATGAAGGAAGGAAGGAAGAAGAAAAATCTGGGCAATTGCCAAATAGGAGATTCTGTTTTGGAGATGGTAAGTTTCCTTTTGCACACTGAAATGGGAGAGGCAAGTGGACAGATGTGGACTGGGGAGGACAGGGCTGGAGTCTCCAGTGTGAGAAGTAGGGTGCTCCAAATCTTTCACCTCCCTCTCAGACTTCAGGTAAATATAACTAGGGAGTAGAACTGGTTCTCAAGAGAAAGAAATAACTCTTGTCCATTCACTTATGCTTTGACTCAGCCTCCAGAGGGTTATTGAGTGCTGCTCAGGCTTGGAGACCATGCTATGCTCCAGTTACTAGATCAGCAAAGTCAGATGGAGTCACTGTCTCCTTGAGCTTGACATCTACCCACCAGAATAATGGATCTGATTGTAAGCTGCAATACTTACATAATTTGTACTTTTTGGGTATATATGCAGGTGCATGTATATGCCTATGAGAGAGATAGAAACAGACACACACAGAGAGAGAGAGAGAGAGAGAGAGAGAGAGAGAGAGAGAGAGAGGGAGAGGGAGAGGGAGAGGGAGAGGGAGAGGGAGAGGGAGAGAGAGAGGGAGAGGGAGAGGGAGAGGGAGAGGGAGAGAGAGAGGAGAGGGAGAGGGAGAGGGAGAGGGAGAGGGAGAGGGAGAGGGAGAGGGAGAGATGCATCATTTCTAAGGCATAATCCACTCTTTTTTAGACAGGGCTCTCACTGGCCTGGAATGCACCTGGGATCTGCTGAGTCCTCAAGGCTGGCCTCTATGCAAGCTCCAGGCATCTGTCTGTTGCTACCTCCTCAACATTAAGGTTATGATCGTGTGCTGCCATGCTTGGCTGTTCTCACATGTGTTCTGAGGATCAAACTCAGGTCCTTGGTTGTGTGGCAAGCACACTGCGAACAGAGATATTTCCCTAACCCCTGCAAGTTTCCGTCTTTTCAGTAGTAACTTCACAATGTTAAAAAGATACAGGGACGTAGCTTAATCATATATTTTATTCACTTAAAATGCCCAAAATTAGTATTAATTCACCATTTCATCCCCATAAAAGTTATTGCTGGGATGCTTTGTATTCTTTTTTGCCTGCACTATTTTCAGAATTTTTTGTGGATGTTATAACGTATCTCAGTTTGGATTAGCTCCACGCCAAGCACTCAGTAGAGCACATAGCTCAGACAGAGCACAGATCCAGAAGATGTGGTAGCTCTGCTCTTTCATGTGTAAATCGCTTTCTTCTTCCAACACTGGGAGACTGGAGCTCCAGGGTGCTGTCAGGCACTGAGGTGGAACCCCAAGGTCACAGTCCAGATCAAAGTCATGAGTTCACACTCCCTGAAGACCTGGCAATGGTAATCTTCATGAACCCAAGCCACTATTATACAGATTGTTATCTAGTTGTCCCTAGCCACACTCGAACCAGTTAGTGACCCACCGGGGACACCATGTACACATGCTGTACCTGGGGTTGTTGCCACTCAACTAAGTGCATTTGTCAGAAGTGCGAAGAATAAATTGGCTGTTGATAAAGAGCTGTTTCAGTAACACAGTGTTTCTAGATAATTTCTTTTGACGTGTTTCCCTGACATTTGGTAGGGATTCCACTCTATAGCATTTCTCAGAGTCACGCTGTCTGCGTGCAGTATTGGCTCAGAATGTGTTTGGTGGATGAACAAATACACAGACGGTAGACTTGAACCATGACTCAGGTGAGGAAAGTGTGTGGTTATGATTCTGGCCTTGTCTCTTTCTTCCAGTACACATAACCAGACTAATGCTCTCTCTGATGTCTTTCTATCAGGAGGAGTCTGCAAGTGTATTTCTGTGTTTAATAGGAGTGTCGCATAGCAGACTATCTCTTCTTCATAATGAATAGTTCAAAGGTCAGCAAAGACAGGTCATAAGGAGGCTAGGGAGATGACTCAGTGGGTAAAGGACTTGCTACACAGGCATTAAGATCTGAATCCATATCCCCAGGCCCCATACAAAAGCTGGATGCAATGGAATACATCCATACCCCGGTGTTGGAGAGGTAGAGACACTTGGATCCTAGGAGCTTGTTGGCAACAGGCCTAGCCATTCAGCAAGCTCCGGGTCTGGTGAAAGACTCTGCCTCAAAAACTAAGGTAAAAGGTAACAGAAGGAGGTACCAGACCACTGGGTTCCATATGTGTACACAGGGTTGTGAGCACCAGTATATACATGTGCACATAGACACAAAGACAAAAATCAAGAAACAGCAAAAATGAGCCTTGAGCTGTCAGTTTAGGGGGGGCTAAAGGCAGGAATGTTCTGTTTTCCACAGTGAGACCAGTGCTTCTTTGACCACACTGAGAGGCTGCTCACACACGAGTCTACAGCACTGTCACTTTGCTTCCCCTGACTAGCAGAGTCTGCCAACATCACAGACAGACCAAGAGCAGCATTGCGTGCTCATGGAAGCCTGCCTGGTCTTCCTGACTTTTGCTTTCTTGACTTACCTGCCAATCCACTGGAATGTCTGACACTCCTGTTCCCAACTCCCAAGGCCGCCTGCATGCCCTTTTGGAGCCTCAGCAACTCCGGCTGAGGTAGATGCAGCCGTGTGGAGTCTCTGAGGAGTTGAAGTTGAGACTTTTGTTAAGGAGCTAGAAAGTCGGGAGTTCATCAGACTGCCACAGAGGGAAGATCTGATATGAAGTGATGGTCCCCTATTAGTTGGGAGAGGTTGGAGCTTTCTCTCAAAGAGCACCTCGGGTTGTCTCATAGACAAGTTGCATGGCCTTCCTTCACACATGAGTAGAGCAAACACTACACACCACGGTGGAAGATGCCCTGAAATTGGCTTCCAGCCTGGATCTAATACTTTACAGTTTCACAAATCAATGAATGCCTATTTCTATTGCTATAACTGAATGTCACAGATGAGGCAATTCACACACACACACACACACACACACACACACACACACACACACACACCCAAAAGTTATTCTGCCTATGGTTCTGGAGGGTGGAAGGTTGGAGGGTGGAAGGTCAGAGGGCTGAATCTTGTGGGAACTTTGCAGAGAGGCACAAGGCATCATATGGCAATAAGCAGAGTCCAAATTGACTTCTTTAACAGACCTGTTCTTGAGGTAACTCACAGGCAATTTAATATATCAACCCAAGACCCCACTGATAGATTCCTCATTCACAAGGACAGAGACCTGGTGATCTAGTTACATCTTATCTGTCCCACCCTAATCATCTCTTAGTCACTCATGATGAGATTTTAATTTGAACATGTGTTCTCATGTGGGCATATTCAAAGCATAGCACCAAATCTCTCAGAGCCTACGTTTTGCCATCTTAAAACAGCAACTGTGTAGGGTGAGATGACCTCATAGAGTAACGGTTTATGCAATGTAATACTTCCTCTACCCCAATACTAAGGTTCAAACCCAAGCACGGCCTTGGGTTAGGCAAGCAATCCATCACTGAGCTACATCCCAGAACCAGAAGGCCAGAATTAAATTATTAAATGACAAGAATTCTGGGGCTTTCCTGTAAGAAGAATGCTCTGGTTGATTTTAATCAACTTGATACACAATAGAGTCACCTGGAAAAGAGGGAATCCTGTGGAGGGACTGTCTCCACAGGATCGACCTGTGAGGGGCATTTCCCTGATTAATGATGAACTGGGAATGGCCCACGGTTCACTGTGGGTAGTAGCATCCCTGGGCAGGTGGTACTGTGCTATATAAGAAAGCAAGGTGAGTAAGCCAAGCCATGGGGAGTCAGCAGTCAGCAGCACTCCTCTGTGGTTTCCACTTAAGCTCCTGCCTTGCCTTTGACCTTGGTTTCCCTCCGTGATAGAGTATAGCCTGTAAGCCAAATAAGTTCCCTAAGTTGGTTTGGTCATGGTGTTTACTGCAACAACTAGAACCAAACTAGGGCAGAGAGTCCGTAGCAATGGCAGAGATGTGCCCATCTTCTGGTCCTCATATTTTTATACAATACTGAACGCTGCCAAGCATGGTGGCACACACATTTAATTCCAATGCACTTGGAAGGCAGAGGCAGAGACAGGCATATCTCAGTGAGTGTGAGGACAGCCGGGTCTACACAGCAAAATGCAACATAGTGAGACAATGTTTCAATCAGTCAGTCAGTCAGTCAGTCAGTCAGTCAGTCAGTCAGTCAGTCAGTCAATCAATTCAGCATGCCAGATCAGTATTCTAACTCTACACCAGTCTCAGTGACTTGTCAAAGGTCTGCTGTATTCATTATGTTCTTGGCAGATGTTTATAAAACTTTTAAAATGCACAAAGCCTGAAAAAGATGAAGACCGTTTCAGAAAGGCTTACAATTTTCACAAGCATCTGTTCTGCAGAGCGTGAATAACTCACAGCTGGTGATCACTGTAGCGAGTCAGCAACACTCTGCAGTTTTCCCCCGTCCCTTCACGCCTGTTTTGAGAATAAGAGAGCCACTGATGGTGCTTCTGCTTAAAGACATCCCTTGGTGTTTATGTGAGGGAACTCCGGAGGTCTGAGAGTCTGCAACACATCTGAGGGATAGGGAGGGAGGCAGTAGACAGTGCTGGCAGCTCAACCCTCAGAGACCCAGCTCCCAGACTCACTCGGGACAGATTCCAGAAGGTAGGTAGGGCAAAGCTCGTTTGACTCTGTGGGTTATTCCTAAACAGTTGAGGGATTTAGAACAGGATTGATTCTACTATGAAAAAAAGAAGATGACGACAAATGAGTTGATGATCTTGTGTTAGAAACTCAGTATAGCCCTGAGATTGCAATCAAAAATTAGATGGTAGAGGTAGGTATCAGGGAGACAAGGGTGGAGGCTCTCAAGAAACAAACGAGTGAGTCACACATCACCCCATCTAAGAACACACGCCCCCAAACAGGAGCTGCCCCAGCCGGGCTACACACCCCCTTGTTGATCTTGTGTGTTTCATCTTTTTTTTTTTTTTTTTTTTTTTTTTTGCCACCACCCATGGATTGAAACAGCAGGGATTTCTCCCCCACATCCAGCCCCACATTTGTGGCTTTCCCTGTTTTTATTTCCTGTGGCAGTGCTACTTGGACCACTCCACAGCAGTCCAGAAACCACGGCCAGTTGAAAGGGCATGCATATGTCTGCAGCCTGGAGGAACAAATGAGAGGTTGATTGGGCAGTGACCTCCCCAGTGTCTCTCAAAGTGTGGCTGATGGACTGCTTGCTGTGTCAGCATTACCGAGAGAGCTTTTAAAGAAGGCTCCCTGGATTATGGATGTGACTCTGTGGTAGAGTGCTCATCTCCTGAACATCTTGCCCTGGGTCCAATCTCCATCTACTGGGAAAAAAAATCCAATAAAACAAACAAACAAAAAAACCAAAAAAACAAAATGGAAGTTCATGTCTTCTTTCTACAACACAGTGGAGTGGGCTAGAGGTCACACATGGATAGCATTTATTACAAAGTAGCCAGAAGAAATGAGATTTTAGACATTTCACCACAAAGAAATGACAAATGTTTAAAGAGAGAACTAACATTACTTGACCTTTATACAATATATACACATGCTGAAACATCATGGGGTAGCCCATAGATATGTACAAATGTTGACAATTAAAATGCAAAGATATCCTCAGGGTATCACCTGGGAGACAGAGGTCATGAGATTAAGGCCTGTCTAGACTGCACAGCAAGTTCAAGTCCAGTTTGGATTATATAATGAGAGATGATCTACACAACAACAGCAGCAACAACTCCAAAAAAACCCCCAAAAATCCTGTGGGTTGCTTGCTTCTCTCTCTCTCTTTCTCTCTCTCTCTCTCTCTCTCTCTCTCTCTCTCTCTCTCTCTCTCTCTCTCTCTCTCTCTCTCTCTCTAGATTTCATCAGCCCCTCCCAGACTGCCTCAGAATGTAGAAGAGTAGGATCCAGAATCCACCAGAATCCACATTCCTTCCTTTCTGGTCTCTGGTCCTTTTGCAGACAAACTTCAAACTTCAGAATCAACTAGACAACCTAAGAGCTGTCAGATAAAGTCCTATGACTAAGGATCCCACCTTCCTCCTTTTGAAGGTTTAAGCTCCTTCCTTCAAAAGAAATCTCCTGGGCAGCATTCTCACTGAGTCTCTAGACTTAGTCTTTTTGGTTGTTTATTTGTTTGAGACAGGGTTTTACTGTGTAGTTCATGTTGGCTTCAAACTTACTATGTAAACTAGGCTAGCATTGAACTCAAGATCCTCCTGTCTCCGGCTCCCAATAAACTATTCATACAACAAGATATTTCCCTCATAATTTCCACCAGAGATGTGGACACTAAAATAGTTAACATATCCTGGCCCAAAGGTGCTTCAGGGTTAGCAGGGTTGCTAAGAGTGTGTGAATTCAGCTTTGTTGCAGGGCAGAGGGTGGGTCTGATCATTCTGGAGACTTCTTTTCTGAGCACTTGGTATTTGTATCTTGTCAGTGAATAAATGTATTGGATGTCAGCCTTGGCAATGGGTGCCTTGGCAATGGGCAGCATAAGTGATAAGAACAAAGTTCTCCAACACCTTAGAATATGAAGACACCAGAACTAGTTAAGACAAGTAGGAGAGCTTCACAGAAGTGGCACCTGAGTGAGACCTTTGACACAGGCAACATTTCAATGCAAGAGGGCATTCTGATGGAAGAGATAGCACAAGAAAAGATACATAAAGCGTGCATGAACAGGAGGCATTCAGTTTGGAGTAAGCAGAGAGAGGCTTAGTTGGAAAGAGGGATGGTGTTATCTGCCATCTTGGGCTGTGTGACAAGTTGAAGGTTTATCACAACAGTTCTTCATTTTGCTTACTGATCAATAGCTTCTCTTGGTTTCCCTCAGTGTGAGCCTACATTGGGGTAGCTTCCTTCCATGGCTGCAAATTCAGAGCAGCCATCTGGAAATTGAGAGAGGACATCCATTCTTATGTAGCTTGTCTACAGTCTGCGCTTCCTTGTAGCAGTGTGTTTCAAGAGACCATGCTAAAGACATACCGGCATCTGTGACTCAGGGTGAATGTTGAAGCTGTAACTGTAAGATGAGAATTGGGAAGGGAGACATTCTCCTTGACAATTTTTGGAAGTACAGGGGTGGACAAGTGTGGTGGTGCATACCTAGCATTTGGGAGGATCAGGATACCAAAGTTACCAAAGCATAGGAAACTTAAAAAAAAAAAAAAAAAAGACTCATCCCCAAAATACAAATGTGAATAAACTGTAATGGTTCAAATAGTAACATGGTTAAATGGTTAAATAGTAACATGGATTTTGTTTTTCAAACAAATACAGCATTTGGGCTGAGGAGTGTAGCTCAGCAGAGAAGAGCTTGCCAAGCATATGCAAAGCCCCAAGTTCAATCCTTACTGTTGCAACATCAACAAACCATCAGAAACCCTCACAGAACTTTATCATCTGTCAAAATATGTTTGGACTTGACAAAGCAATTAGTAAATCTGTTCTTACTTTGCAAATAAGGAAACAAACTTAAAGATGTAAAGTAAAAGGGTGGGTTTTCTTGCCATTCTTAAAATTGTTTAATTCATTATTTACTTATTTCATGTATATGAGTGTTTTGTTTTCTGTATGTCCTAATTTTTTGGCTTTTGTAACCTTTATACATTAATCCTTGTATCTTTTGAGATTGTAACATAATTAAATCATTTCTCCCTTCTTTTCTTCCCTCCTTATACCTCTCCCTGTGCTATTTCAAATTCATGGCCAACTCCCTGTTCCTCTGGGTCTTGTAGTCTTTCTGCCCACTCTTCCACAATTGTTCCCTGGTGATGGCTCCACTTATATGTGGGTAGTATAGAACACATACTTAGACTGTACTTAGGGATTATGCTGGCTTAATAAAGTGCTTGTAGCTTCTCCTCCAGGACCTGTGACTTCACTAATCCTGAGTAGCTGGCTAGGCTTTCAGTACCAGGCATGATTTCCTTCTTGTTGAACAGCTCTTAAGGTTTTTTGTTTGTTTTTAATGTCTCACCAAATCCAATTTGTGCTGCTCATAAACTCATGAAAGAAGTTCAGTAAGACTGCAGATAGAAGAACAATATTTAAAAAAAATCAGCTGTACATATATAATAGAAATGCATAAACCAAGAACTGAAGTAATAGTTCAATTTCATATATAATTAAAAAACAAAACAAAACAAAAAACAGGTCAAAACACTTGGGGATGAACCAACAGAAGATAAAACTTGCTTCCAAAAGCCCGGCAGGAACTAACAAGCTGACCCTAAAGTTCATATGAAAATTCAGTGGACCCAGGATGGCCTGTGGTGGTTTGAATAAGACCTTCCCCATATTTTCAGACATTGAATACTTGGTCCCCAGTTCGTGGCCCTGTTCGGGAGACTTACGAGTTTAGAGAAAGGTTCACTGGGACGGAGTTCCAAGAGCTTAAAGACACTCCATTTCAAGTTTGTGTTCTCTGCTTCCTGTTTGGGGTTTGAGGTGTGAGGTGTCAGGTGCTGCCCCAAATACCATGCCTGGATACAGGAGCTAAGTGAAATGGACTCCATTGATTGACTTTGAACCAATTATACTATAGTGACAGAAATGAATTATAACTCATGAGATACAATATGAATGCATTTCCATATGAAACAATCATGTTAAGTATACACAAAAATATTAGGAAAGGAAGGCTAGGGAGGAGAAAATGTTTCCTCACATTAAAATGTAACTAAAACAAAAAATGTGAGTTAGAAATAAGAGTCTGACAAATGGGGAACCTGCATAATTAGACTCACTTAATATAGGTGACAATGGTGTGACTGGGACAATATATGAGGTCACTGGCAGTGGGTCCAAGACCTAACACTAATGCACAAACTGACTTAGTGGAGCCCATTCTATATGGAGAGATACCTTGCTCTGCCTAGTCACAGGGGTGTGGGGGGTGGTGAGGTGCCTTGTTCCTGCCTCAACTAGATAATGGGACAGACTTAGTAGACTTCCTATGGGAGGCCTTACCCTCTTCGTGGAGCAGAAGGAAGGAGGGTGGAATGGAGGGATGGGAAGGAAAAGATGGAGGGGGAACTGAGATTGGAATGTAAAAATTAAATTAATAAAAAATTAAACCACCATAAAACAGAAAATCTACACACAAAAAATTAAAGAGCCTAAGACACATGCTTAGTTTCAAATATTATCTTAATTTTTCTGCATTATGTTTGTCGTATTGGCTAGTTTTTAAACCCATTTCTCAGTAATTGTCACTTTTGTGTTGAATGTTTTATTTGTGGGTCTATACTCATTCTTGCATGACACAGATATGGTTCTGTCCTTGGTAGAGAGTCAATACTCCTGCCATCATTTTATTTCTGTTCTGACCTCTTGATTCTCTGCCACAGCTATTTAGAGATGGCAGTTTGAATGGTATTTACTGGAGGTGCTTGTGATGGGAGGGAAATGACCTTGAGTGCTTCCAGAAGGTTCCATGAAACACAGTACTCTGCACCAGACTGTAGTGAATAGGTTTAGGTCACAAACTGGAGGGAAAGGGAGGCCAATGAGACTTGAAAGAAAAAGATGTGAAAGCTGTCTCAACAGGAGTGCTGACAGGAAATTACAGAGTAGTTTCTGATCATGGGGCCTGATGGCTTAAGTTCTTTCTTCTGTTTCAACATTTGAGGAGGAATTTCAGAGATTCTGGTTACTATAGGGACTATATATAGATCAAATAAATAAAGTGCTGGAACTATAGAAATCGAATGAATATAAAGCCATTTGTGTCCATCCCTAACCAAATAATAATGAATCAAGATGGCGAGTTCATTTAGAGATTTCTGATATTCAAAACGGTTGTAAAAGACTTTGTCAGAAACAAAACATCACACAATGATCATTGGGCCCTTATACAGATGATAACTCCTACAGGACATCTGTCTAGCTACTGCCCACTTAACCTTGGTCTGACACAGCCCTTATTATTGATCCTGGTATCAAAGATCGTTCAAAACAACTTATGTGATCTTTCTCATTTTGCCCTTAAGAGCTTCCCCCTTTGCCCTAGGCTCTTTGATATATACACAACTTATTACATCCCACATATTCTTACGACAATGCTATTCTCAAATACTTAACTTTTAGAGACTCTCTGTTATTTGCTGTGACAGCTGTACAAGAGATGTATAAGAGATGTCTGCTCTCCAGGGTTTCTGTGGGGTTTATAGATAAGTAAAATAGCTGACACTAAATTCAACCTCTTTTATTGCCCATGTTCAATGGAGGTATAACAAAACTTACATGTTGACACTCCATGAGCCTAATGGCCATGTGAACCAGTTTTAAACAATGAAATGTCTGTTGAGCATGTTATATTGGAAACAAAGATGACCCATGCAACTTTCTTGTGCCTTGAATTTTTAAACTAATCCAAGTGGCAATATCCACTTTGTGACCTAGACTAAGCATGAAGGAACAACTAAGAAAGTTCTCGAGATCTTGTTGAGCTACAAAATCAAAACTGGCATCCCCCCGCCTCTGCACTCCCTGATCTTGACCGTCAAAACCTATGTAAGTCACTTTCCTGGACAGAACATATTTCTAACTGAAACACATTTAAACTTTCTAGTATTATTAAACACAGCACAAGCTTTTGATAGTTTCATGTGGCCACATTCCCATGGCTATTTCCAACCGATCAGTGATCAACTAAACATGACAGCCAAGTACTGTTGCCAGCCTCCAGCCTTAGAATTTGTGTAAATATAGATCCACTCATCCTGTTAAATACTATGGCATTTTCCTCTTGCATTTTAAGACATTTATAGTTCTAGTTAGAATGTTATGCTCAATCAATATCTGTCTTTAAAAAAAAAATCATGAGGCCAGGCATGGTGGCACACATCTTTAATTTTCAGCACTCAAGAGGAAGAGGCAGGAGGATATTAAGAGAGTTCAAGGCCATATTGGCTTATTTAGTGAGTTTCAGGCCAGCCAGGGCTACATAGTGAGACTCTGTCTCCCCTTACCTTCAAGAAAGCCATGAACTAGCCCATCTTTGGACATTTTAAGAACTAAACTTTCTGATTGTGGATGCTTCCTGTATATTTCTTTCCTTCACACCAGCCTGTCCCTCCTCTCAGGAAGACTCTACTGTGTCTGAGATGATATCTCAGTCCACCTTCCTTTTAGTGAACTGGCAATCTTTTGGGTAGTGAAACAGAAAGTGTCCATATATAGAAAATGGTCGCCCAGTGTGTCACACTCTGACAAAGGGCAGGCTGGGTGCACATCTCATGTATTGAATGTTAGGTTCCAAGCTGGTGGTACTATTAAAGGTTAATTGCATCATGAGGCATGAACCTCACCCATCAATGGGTTAACCCACTGGTAAACTCACAATTGAATGGGCTGTAAGGAGGTAGGGCAAACTTGACAGGAGCAGAGCAATGAAGGGCAAGCCTTTGAAAGAGCTGTCTTATTCCTGGACCCGTTCTCTCTCCTTCCTTCCTTTTTTTCTCTGTCTCATATCTGACCCCCACGAGGTAAGCAATTTTGCTCTGTCATGGCCTCCCACCATGATTTCCTGTCTCAGCCCAGCTTAGAAACAATGCAGCAGTCAGCTGGCCATGGATTGAAATCTCAGAAACCATGAGCCAAAATAAACCTCTGCTATAATGTTGTTTCTCGCAGGTGTGGTGCCGATTGATCTCCACTGTCAACTTGATAGGTTTTGGACCCACTGAAGAGTCATGCCTTTTTGTATATCTAAGATGGCATCTCCAGAAAAGATTAACCAAAGAGTGAAGAATCACCCACCCTGTCTCGCACCTTAGAGTGGCACTTTTCCACAGGTAGCCCAGATTTAAAGAGGTCCCAGAACTAAAATCAGTACATACCTGCCTGCTTTTGCTTCCTCTTGAGCAAGTGTGTCTATTGTTGCTGTCATCCCCATCAGACTGCAGCTTCTTCAGCCTTCCAACATGGGCCGAGTACCAGAGACTTCTGGATGCTTCCAGATCTTCACTGTTGGATTGTGACTTCTGAAGTACCCAGCTTTATGGAAAGAACAACTATCAAGCTCTCTGACTGCCCAGCCTATCTTGTGTAAGCCAGTCTAACACACCTCCTTTTCATAATAACAGTTATTTTATCAGTTTTATTCCTCCAGAGAGCCCAGCCTAATACACATGTTTTGTCACAGTGACAAAAACAAAAAAAATTTTCATGAAACATAGGCACCAAGACAGATAATGTCTGATTGCCAGATTTGTCATGGTACTTAGGACGAACTATAACATCCTCACATACTAAGTCAAGCCATCATCTTCAATATCCTCTAGTGTCTAGACTCACAAGTCTGGCACTTGGCTTCTCTACTTTGCAAAGTGGCACCTTCTCAACTGCCCCACAACATCCATGTAATTAGTGAAGCACAGGCTTCAAGGATCACATGACCAGCATAGCACAAGGTTATAAAGCATGTGTGATGAGCAGGGCCCATGTGACTATCCTAATATCCTCACCTTTGTGCTCTTATCCATGATATTCCTCACATGTATGTTTGAATTCCTAACTCCACCTTTATCAAACCCTTTCCACACTACAACACATATTGATCATTGCACTCTGCAATTCTGAGTGAATCTATATCAGCAATGGACAGCTTGTATCATATATTCTGTCCTTAAGTAGTTTCGCTGATGATCTCATTTACATTTCCCCTCTTATTATCTTTATGTTTTTACCTCACATCTCCTGGCAAAGTGCCAAATTGATGACTTGTGTTTAAATTATCTAGGAGATAACTGAATCAAGAGAGAAGACCAGAGAAAGCAATGGTGCCAGCCAGTTGTATATGGGAAAGGAGGAACAGACCTCTGCATTATTGAGCTGTCTTACAGTTTCTTCTCTTAAGGAAGGAACAGATCCAAGAGGAAAAGATTTGAGATAAACTTTCAGGGAAGAGTAAAGAGTCTGCTCACAGTAAAGATACATAAACTGATATGAAGGTGCAGTGGGCTGGGAAAGATGAAACAGTGAGCCTCATTCTCAAATCAGAGGACCCGGGTTCGGTTCCCAGGACCCACATGGAGTTCATAACCATCTGTAACTCCAGGGGACCTGACACCCTCCTCTGACCTGAAGGTACCCAGGCATTCATGTAGTGTGCATATAGACAAGCAGGCAAAACACTCATTAAAAACAAACAAACAAAAAAAACCCCAAAACCATAAAAACAGAGCCCACATAAAAGAAAACAAGAAGAATGTTGAAATAGAGGAGGCCTGGGTTACATGAAGAAAAAAAAAAGTGAGATTGTGGGTGTTATCCGTAGAAGAGGAAGAGCCTTGAGTTCAGGAACCCAGCAAATTAGGTTATGTAAAGCATTGCCTAACTACGACAAAGGAAATTAGATAGCCGCATTATTTTGAAAGATCAGTTTATTTTAAATGATGACAATGAAAGGAAAGCTAGGTAGTAATGTTTGGTTTTCTGAGACTGAATCATTACAGGGATCCCATTTGAATATATTTTTATATTACGTGTTTTTATTTTGTATGTATGCACACACACCCACACAGAGAGAGACAAACAGAGAGACAGAGAGAGTTTTAAAGGGTAGCATTGCTGTCCTCCAGCCCCCTTTCTTATCCTGGTGAGCTCTCGGTTGTACAAAGTCTCTTGTGAGAGGAGATTGTTAAATAAGATCGCTGTGAGTCACCTGTGGAGGAAGCTTCAGCAGTGCCCATATCCCACAGCAAGACTTCTGTAAAGATCCTGGAGGAGCAACAGTCTTGGATTTGCTCGATTTAAAGAAAAGGAATGGATATCCGTTAAGATCTCCATCAACAGTACTAGAGTCTCCTTAAATGCTGGGAACAGGTCTGAGCATTTAAGACTCGGGACAGAGCTCACTTACTGCATGTGTGGTTTGCAGATCATTTTAATGTTGTCCACACAGCAGAGGAAGGAAGAGGGAAAGAGGGCATCCTTGGCCCCCGAGTGGGCACTGCACACAACTGCTGAGGGTGAGTCAGGCGGCCCCAGCCAGAGGCAGCAGCAACTGAGAAATTCATTTGACTGTTTCCAGGAAAAGAGAACACGATGAGTCAGATGGATTTAAAAAAAAAAAAAAAAAAAATCCCAGTAATGATTCATACTTCTCTACCAACTCATTTGCCCATAGTTACAAAATGACTTCATTTCATATAGATGTTTCATATTGTAAAGACCC
The DNA here is from genome assembly GCA_030556225.1 of Cricetiscus sungorus. Taxonomy (NCBI): domain Eukaryota; kingdom Metazoa; phylum Chordata; class Mammalia; order Rodentia; family Cricetidae; genus Cricetiscus; species Cricetiscus sungorus. Next base: position 7,673,677 of record JANBXA010000180.1, read on the forward strand.
CCTCCCCATATAATCTCTCTCCTGTCGTCCTCCCTCTCCCTCTTTCCCTCCCTCCTTCTCTCCCTGTCCCCCCCACCTCATAAAACCATGCAAACAGACGAGGAACATAAGATACAAAGTTAAGGGGGCTCTAAAAAGGTGGATTTAATTTTAATTCAATTGATTATTTATTTATTTGTTTGTTTGCTTATTTGTTTATTTATTTATTTATTTTAGTGACGGGGCCTCTTTTTGTAACTCTGACTATTCTAAACTCACTTTAAGAACCAGGCTGGCCTAAAACTCACAGAGATTCTCATGTTGGGATCAAAGGTGTTCACTAGCATGCTCAGCTAATTTTTTTACACATTTATTTTTGCATATATGTATGTGTTATGAATGTCTATGTGCATGATTGCATTGCCTAGATGTTCATGTGTGTGTGTGTGTGTGTGTGTGTGTGTGTGTGCAGATGAAACTCTGAGGTTGATGCTTGTTGTCATCTTCACTCTGTACCTTGTATATTGAAGCAGGGTTTCTCACTGGAACTCAGCTCACTGATGCAGTTAGTCTAGCTAGCCAGTGTGCCCTAGGGATCCCCTGTGTTGCTTTATAAGTACTGAATTACAGGTGAGACACCAAGCCTGTCTGGTAGGTATATGTGTGCTGGGAACCCAAATCACAATCCCTATGCTTGTATGGCAAGCACTTTCCCCACTAAACCATCTCCTCTGCCCCCAAAAGTGTATTTTTAAAGTAAAAAGACCATGACTAACATTATGTAGTATGGCAGTAGACTGGTGATTTTCAATAGCACAAGGATGTGAACTAGAAATAAAGACTGGGGCACTTAACCTGTGAGAAAGAAACTGTTCAGAATCTCTTCCTGGAGGACAGACAGACTTACCTAAACACTGAGTGATTTCACCCCAATAACCATGTCCCCACCCCAGAATGCTGAGGTCATAGATAAGATAGCTTAGCCCTACTTCACAGAACCTTACAGAATGACAATATAATATAACGTAATGTAATGACCAGTTTATCCCAGGGTGCTGAAATGATTTGGCCAACATCACAGTTGAGAGACCACAAAAAGATTGCAGCTTGTTGCAACCAAGGCTCCTTAGATACAAAATATGGACATTTACAAGATAGATGATGAAGTAAGAAGTAAGAAAGACCATGTGTGGCCAGTATAAAGATCCTGGAGGTTCCATAAGCAGATAATAAGGGACCATGGGACTCAAATGGCAAGGCCTGGGAGTGGGGATTGCAGGCAGCCCTCAGAGACCAGGATCCAAGAGGGTTGTCTTTTCATTCCAGGAGTTGACAATGTAGGTTGGTTCAACTTCACAGAGTGGAGACAGGTTGGTTGCTAAATCCTCAGAAGTAAAGATACCAGCCTAGCTGTCATGGGCCCTTGGTCTCTCTGTTCTCCAATCCCACCAGCTGTGTCAGAGGATGGGATTTGGTCTGGTCAGGAAGGCAAGCCATACCATTGTGGCCTCCACAGAATGCAGCTCTGAACATTTGGAACCTCAACACAACTTTGTCACTGGTTGCTTGATTCTGACAATGTATCTATATCCTACAGGGAGGATATAAACTACAGGGAGGGGAAAGGCAAGTTAGAGCCTTTTAAAAATGGGGACTGCAGCACTCAGGAGGCAGAGGCAAGTAGATCTCTGTAAGTTCGAGGCCAGCCTGGTCTACAGAGAGTGTTCCAGGACAGCCAGGGCTACACAGAGAAGGCCTGCCTCAAAAATAGAAAGGAAGGAAGGAAGGAAGGAAGGAAGGAAGGAAGGAAGGAAGGAAGAAAGGAAAGGAGGGAGGGAGGGAGGAAGGAAGGAAGGAAGGAAGGAAGGGAGGAAGGAAGGAAGGAAGGAAGGAAGGAAGGAAGGAAGGAAGAAAGGAAATTAATTACCCATCTGGGCAATGCCATGTTACTGACAGTGTAGGTACTGAATCCTTCTGTGGCCAGAGTGTACATTGTGTGTTTTGTATGTGTTATTCTTTCCATAATAATTATGAGCCCAATTTACAGATGTCACTACTGATGCAAAGAGAAGCTACAGCTCCCAAGAACTGGAACTGGGAATGAAGCTCTGCAGCTTGCATTTTTAAAGTACCATGTGCTCAGATGTCCCTGGGGGAACACACTAAGCTATGAACAAAGGAAAAGGAAGGCAAAGAAACTTCTAAGGGAAGAACTGACAGCTGGAGATCTGGGGGAGAAGATGAGAAGATCTGAAATAAAAACACACACCCAATAAATAAATAAATAAATAAATAAATAAATAAATAAATGCATCCTTTTTTAAAAAAATGTGGTGAAGTTGAGACTGTGATTAAAATGAAGGCATCCAAACTACTGCTTTTATTCATTCATCATACTCTAGTCAATGAAAAATTCATTGGATGGCTTGAATTAAACATGCTATCATGTTTAGTTTAATTTTAGCTCAGGCTAAAATTCAGATGTTCTTACACCTCCAGAATCTGGTTCAATAATGGATGAGGTTCTGACAGTAAAGTAGTGGCAGTTACTGCCTCCAGCAGACCCTGAGCCATGGGCTGGAGACGCTCGGGAGCTCTCTGCGTAAGCTTTACAGCATACAGTCGGATGCAGAGACCAGACCATTGCTCCATGTGCTGGGCATACAGAACTTATGAGATCTCTTCAACTCCATCATCAAGAAAACAGAGTTAGTTCTAATCGGTCAGACCACCCCACCACTCATGATCTTAGGCAACATCAGACAAAAGTGAACAAAACCTTAGTGTCAATTATTCGGGGTAGAGAAGGGATGTAGAAACTGAGCCACTGGGGACTTACATTACAAAACTCTAAAGTTATTTTCAGTTTTCCTATGTTGTAAGAGGAGTCCAACATTAGCAGTTTCTTAGAGGGGAGGTACAGAATGAATGCCTTCATTAACCCCTGCTTGGTATTTTCAGTTAAATTATGGGAGTCTTCGAAAACTTAGTGGGTGGCTAGAAGGATGCCCCGTGGATAAAAGACTTATGCAAACACAAAGACTTAGATTAAATCTGCAACAAAAGCCGGATGTGGCAGTGTGCATCTGTCACCCCAGTACTCCCACAGAGAGACAGGAGGCAGAGCTAAGATAATCCCAGAAGCTTCTGGCTAGATACCTTGGCTTACACAGCAGGAAGCAAGAAAGTAAAAGACATGAACCAATGGATAAGGCTGACTTCTGATCTCCACGTGTGCAAAACACAGCATACATACACCTACACACACATATACAGACACATAAATACATATATACACATCACAATCATATATACATGCACACATACACACAGTCACATTATACACATACATCACATACAACATATACACAGACACATAAACACATCACATGCATATACACACTCCACACAGATATTACGTACATGAATCACATATAACATATACACACATAAGCACATATACATACATGATAATCATACATACATGCATACATTACACACAGACACATACAACGCATCACATAAACATATACACAGATGCATAAATACATATACACACACCACATACATATACACATCACACACACATTATACATACAATTCACATACTACATATACACAGACACATTATGCACACACACATCACATACAACATATATACTTATTATACTTAGACACATTATACACACACACATCACATACAACTTATACACAGATACATAAACATGTATACACACATCACATACATACACTTACTGTACACAGACACATTATAAACACACAACACATACAATATACAGACAGAAATTTAAAGTCATAATTTGCTGCAGCACAGTGTTAAAGGAATAAAGTGCTTGTTCTGCAAGGTAGGGCTCCTGACCATTTAAGCATCTACATAACCTGCCATCAGCACCGGATAGAGTAAGTCAGGAAAACACTTGCTAACTCAACTGATGAAAACAGGTGTCTTGCTGAATTTGCCTGCATTAGACCAATTAATCTCCCTTAAATATATTCTGTAATATCTATGAGTGTCTTCACACACAGGTCTGATTCTAATAGAAGAGGCGTTTATAGTGGGGAAGGCAGGGTAACAAGTAATAGAGTGGAGGGGACACAATGGGAAACAGGGACCATCACGTTAGGTTGGGGTCTGGTGAGTTATAACCTATCTGCATTTGGAACGTATCACTGTATAAGCCCCTCCTTCTGCTACCATCTCACTACAGACAGGATTTACAGGCTTACTGCACCTTCTCTGAAATAGCGAATGGCTTCTATATAATTCCTTCGGCTCACCAACCATCGGAGTTACCATTTTTCTTTTTCATAAAGTAGAAGATCAAAGCTTAGATATCCAAGCACCAAGAGGTCAAGCTATGAATTAAGACTATCTAGCTACATACTTTTCCCATTGCATCCACACTTGGAAGTCGCTGTTAAAGTGTGCCAGCTACCCAGAAATGAATATTGACTTCTGCTATTTTATGAGGCACATCATTTTTATAGTACTTTCTTTAAAAATGCTTTTATGTCCAGGATAGGCTCCAAAGCTACACAGAGAAACCCTGTCTCGAACAAAACAAACAAAAAATGCTTTTATGTGTATGAGTGTTTTGCCTGAATGTATGTATGTGTATCACATGCATGTCTGGTGCCCAGGAGACCAGAAGAGGGTATTAGGTTCCCTGGGACTGGAGTTACAGGCTGCCATGTGGGTGCTGGGAACTGAACTGAACTTGGGTCCTCTGCAAGGGTAGCAACTGCTCTTACCCACTGTGACATTTCTTCAACACTCATTTCTATACTGTTTTCTAGTGGTTCAGTAGAATGCCCAGATGAGCTGGCCACTTTTGGAATTTTCTGTATTTAAAAATCTTGGATTTTGAAAGCATGATGAATGCAGCTTGACACGTCAGATCCACCAGTAATCACCTTGTCTCTGTTCTCCAAGCACCAGGATTACAGGACATGCAGTGACATCCAGTTTTTTTTTTTTTTTTTTTTTTTTTTTTGCATCGATGTTGGGATTCAAGCTCAAGTCCTTTTGCTTACACAGCAAAAATTCTTACCCACTAAGCTTTCTCTTCAGTCTCTGGTGCTTTTTTGTTGTTGTTCTGTTTTGTTGCTGTTGTTTTTAAGAACAGGACTTTTGTAGCCCAGGCTACCCTCAAACTCAAGGTTAGGATGACCTTGAACTCCTGATCCTATAGACCCTTTGTCTATGTCTGTCTGTCTGTCTGTCTGTCTGTATCTATCTATCTATCTATCTATCTATCTATCTATCTATCTATCATCTATCCATCCATTCAAAAAATACAGTTGTCTTTCATATATATATAGAGAGAGAGGCAGGGGGATATCCATAGGTTAAAAGTGAGCCCGGTGTGCATGGTGAGTTCTGGGACAGCCAGTTGAGACTCTGCCTTAAGAATAAAATTTGACTTATCTGACTTTATGCATATGAGTGCTTTGCCTGCATGTATGTATGTGTAATATGTGAATGCCTGGTACTCCCAGAGGTCAGAAGAGGGCATTGGATGTCCTGCAACCAGAGTTTAGGATGGTTGTGAACCACCATTTTGGTGCTGGAAATTGAACTTAGGCCCTATTCAAGAGCAACAAACACTCTTAACAGCTGAGCCTTCTCTCCAGCACATGTGTGTCCCTTAATCTCATCTTGTTTGCCCCTTCATTGTCCCTTTTTGCTCCTTCTACCTTGAGAAACCTTTTTTTTTTTGTTCTTAGTCATAAAAGGTAGGTACAGTTATAAAATTCAAATAGTTATAGTTATTGTAGAAATTCTGGTTATGAATATATGTTAAACACTGTCAAAGTCTTCTTTAACATTTACCTAGGTTATAAATGTTTTCCCCTACATGGTATTAAAAAGAAGGATTTGTTTTATTCTTCAACTACTAAGCAATTTTTGCATCTTGAAGTAGACCGATTTCAACACAGCATATTCACCTTTTTTTAGACATTGCTCTGCTTATTTCATAAGAATAACTTTAGCGGTAAGGTTGATTTAAAATTTTCTTTTGTTGTCACATCAGTAAAACATGGTCACAATTTGACTGTGGGAAGACACCAGTAGGCTCAGGTACTTGGTTGAGCACTTGGTTCCTAGCTGAAGAACAAGCCCCCATCATAAGTGACTGTGGCCACATGCTCCTGCCCTCCCACAGCTTCCTGCCATGCTTTATGAACACTATAGACTGTGCTCTCTCAAGCTGTGAGTCCAAAAACCCTTATCCCCTTCAGTTGTTTCTATCAGGCATTTCATTGCAACAGTGAAAGTGACTAATGGAAACACAATTCTACACTGGCCTGAAACTTTCCCTTTTTTAAAATAATGGTTTTGTTAGTATTGACTATCAAGGCCCCGGATAAACGTTGAGAGGTATCCCCACTCTCTCTGTTCTCCAGGAATGTATAGGTATAAGTAATGGTATTTCATTCTGGTGAAATTTATCAGCAGTTTCATCTGAAGCTGGAGTCTCCTTTACAGAAATCTTGAAGTGATGTATTCCACACAGTTCAAACTCATCTCTGCCTCCTGCTTGGTAAGGCAGGACCTGGGATCCCTCCAAACATTCTTTTTCCAGCTGCTTCCCTCCTAGGCTATGCCAGTGAGAAGTACTTCAGGAGGCCAGGTAGGCGGGAAGGAGAGAGACACTTGTCCCTTTCTGTGGTTCCCTGAGGCTTCTTGTCTGTTCCAGTAAGCATCACAGTCATCCCCTCTTCCCTCCATAGCTGATGCTCTTCTAGATGGGTCTGGTTCCTTCACATTTAGGCACACCTGCCTCCCTCTACTCCCCCAGGAGCACCAGCCCCTGGCACCCCATCCTCAAAGTGCTGCATTTTGGCTCCGTGGGTCCCATCTCCTTGGGGGAGCTTGGTGTTCCCCAAAGTTGCTTATTCCATCTATAAAGTATAAGACCTTAAAGTTTTGTTTTTGCCTTGTGGGTTTCTCCCCAGGACAACCCTTCTTCAAAGAGTTCCTGATCCCCCCAAACTGTGGCTGTGTTACATGACATGGCAAGTGATGCTTTGCAGATATGATTAGGCTGATCTGAGATGGGAAGAGTACCATCGTTCACTTTACTGGGCCCCAGTCATCACAGAGTCCTTATGAGGGGAAGGGAGATGGTCAGAGTCGGAGCAAGAGAAGCAGGAACAGAAATATAAGTTGGAGCAACAGGTGATGACACAGGGGGTACAGATGGATTCTAGAAGCTAGGGAAGGCAAGAAAACAGCTTGTCCTTAGGGATTAGCTTCAAAAGGAACAGAGTTCTGTCAACTCTGATTTAACCCAGTGAAGCTATTTTAGACTTCTGACTTCAGACCTGTAAGGTAATAAATTGTGTTGGGAACTAGAGAGATGGCTCAGCAGTTAAGTGCATGTGCTGCTCTTATGGAGGGCTCGAGTTCATTTCCTAGCACTCTCTGGGGCTGTAGCACCAGAGGATCTGATGCCTTCTTTTGACTTCTTCAGGGACCTGCACTGAGGACTGAGGTGCACACAGCTTCCCTGTACACACACACACACACACACACACACACACACACACACACACGCGCGCACACGCGCGCGCGCACATGTGCACACGATGATTAAAAGTCAAATGAAGTCAATAAATCTGGGTTGTCTAAGTCACTAAACCTGTGATAATTTGTTGCAGCAGTAACAGAAGACTACTTCACTTGCATGATTAGTATGCTGCCTCTAATTCTTTCTGCTGAAATAGCAGCTGTAGTTTGGATGCTTCCAGTTAGTCCTCTATTGCTCTGAAGGGACACCATGACCAAGGCAACCCCTATAAGAGAAAGCTTAGTCCATTATCGTCATGGTGGAAGTATGGAGGCATGCAGGTAGACATTGTTCTGGAAAAGTGGGTAAGAGCCACTTTCTGATGTGCAGGCAGGAGGAGAGAGAGAGAGAGAGAGAGAGAGAGAGAGAGAGAGAGAGAGAGAGAGAGAGAGAGAGACAGAGAGAGAGAGACAGAGAGACAGAGAGACAGAGACAGAGACAGAGGGAAACTGGGCCCTCAAAGCTCACCCCAGGGGACATACCTCCCAGTCCTTCCCAAGTATGTCATTAGCTGGGAACTAAGCATATAAATATATGAGCCCATGGGGACCATTCTCATTCAAACCACAACAGATGTCCTGATTTAGCCCTGTCTTTCGGTCTCAATGTGCTACCACATTTAGAGGCCATGTTCTCTCTATGTGATAGGCAAGCAACTAGTTAAATTACTATAATCAATTTACTGAAAAAGAAATGAGTTGAGTGATTGAAGGTTATGAGAAAGGATCTTGCCTATCTAAACTACAATAGAACACACCTGTTGGGGTCCTGGACTGAATAAAAAGTAGATGCCAGTGAATCACCAGCATCCATCTCTCTGCATCCTGACTGTGGTTGCACTGTGACTGACCGCCCTAAGCTTCTGCTGCTATGCATTCCCTATTATTATGAGTTAAGCCTTTGTGGCGATTTGAATAGAAATGGCCCCCATAGGCTTATAGAGAGTGTCGCTATTAGGAGGAATGGCCTTGTTAGAATGGGTGTGGCATTGTTGGAAGGAGTGTGCCACTGGGAGCAGGCTTTGAGGTCTCAAAAGCTCAAACCAGGCTAGTGGTTCACTGTCTTTTCCTGGTGCCTGTGGATCCAGATGTAGAACTCTCAGCTCCTTCTCCATCCAGCACCATGTCTGCCTATATGTTGCCATGCTTCCCGCCATGATGATAATGGACTAAACCTCTGAAATGTAAGCCAGTTCCTACTAAATGTTTTCCTTTGTAAGGCAGCCCTCAAACTGTAAAACAAAATGTGTATGTGTGTCACGGCAATGAGAAAAACACTCAGTATAACCTCCAAAAAAGAAAGACTCATCAAGAGAATGGGTGGAAAAGTAATTTGTTACTGTTGCAATTTCTTTGCTTGCATTTTTTTTATGTATTCAGATCCAATCTGAAAAGCTGTTAAAGATGTAACAAGAAGCTAAGCATGGTGGCACACACCTATACTCCTGACAATTGGAAGGTTAAGACAGGAATATCTAGAGTTTGAGGTCCTGCCCCAAGGAAACAAAAAAATATAAGATAAACAAAAAAAATGTAATGAGAAAACAAATCATTGTCTCTTTTTCCCTGGTCCCTTGTACCATGCCTGATTTTGTTCAGCCGGTGTGTTATAATTTCTATTGGCTGTGATAAAATACCAAGACCAAAGGCAACTTTGGGAGGAAAGGATTTGTCTCATAACTGTCAGGTGATAACTTCATCACTGACAGAAGTCAGCTTAGGAACTCAAGGCAGGAACCTTGATGCAGGAAGTGAGGCAGAGGTCAATGGAGGAGTGCCACTTGCTGCTCACAATGAGCTGAACCTACTCATATGAATAATTAATCAAGAAAATCAACTGTGGCTTTTCCTACAGGGGAATATCATGGAGGGTTTTTCTCAATTGAGGGTCACTCTTCCCAAATGACCCTAGCCTGAGTCAACTTGACTAAAACCTAACCAACACAGCAGGCTTCCCCACAAGGGGTGCCAGTGGTCAAGTGCATAGGAAGCAAGGCCCTGGCCAGGCTGAAAAATGAGAGCTCTGTGCCCCAACTATTTCCTTCTTGCACTGAAACCATGAACTTTCACAAGACACCACTGTGGCATAAGCCCAAGGAAATAAATCTCCTATAGGCAAAGTTCACCTAGTGGCAAAAGGGCTTTGCTAATGGAGCACATTGGAAAAAAGACAATCCAGAGAAAGGAGACTGTGCAATTGCCAATTTCATGAAAAGCACTTGCAACAGTAAGAGGCTCTCTTATTTCTGGGCCAAAGATCACTCAAGTGCACAATCTTCTATCTGCAACTTCAGTCTGCAGCTCTGTGATGCTGAATGGCTTTCTTCCATGGTTGGAGGTTTCTTCTTGCTGCCTTTATGACTGGGGTGTTAAAAGAGAATCTATTCAGTTACACTGTCTTGCTTTAGTTATTGACAATTTTGTACCAAGGTTTGATTAGTTGGGTTGTAGGATGTTAGGGTGGTAGAAGATTCCAAATACCTACTTAATGGGGCTTTGAGAATGGTGATAAAGTAGCGTTTTCTGACAGTTAGTAAAGTGCTTCTGTTCCTTCCATAAAACAACATTGTTATAGCATATGTGGTCATCTTTCTCTTTAAAATGTAAGAAAATAGGAGGTGGCTCATGGTGGAGTGCTGATCTCACAAGCATGAAGACCTGAGTTTGATATCCAGTATCCATGTCAAAATGCAAGGAATGGTGCTGTGTACTTGCAATCCCTATGTCATGGAGGCGAAGATTTGTCAGTGAGCGCTGGGTTTGGAGAGAGGTCATGTCACAAAGAGTATGGACACAGTCCTTACTTATTTACAAATTTTGAGGATTTTACACATAAGTACTATATTTACATCATTACCACCTCCTTTTTCTCCCCCTCCAACTCTTCCCATGTCCCTCCACCCCCTCTCAAATTCATGACCTACTCTTTAGTTATTACTGCACACATACATGTACAGACACATATACACATACACACATGCATAGACATACTCTCTCTCTCTCTCTCTCTCTCTCTCTCACACACACACACACACATACACACACACTCATGCACAGCCTGATGAGCCCATTTAGTGTTTTTCTTTTCGTGTGTGTGTGTGTGTGTGTGTGTGTGTGTGTGTGTGTGTGTGTGTATGTGTGTGTATGATTTTTGAGCTGACCACTTAGGAGTGAACACCCACCGCACCTGGGAGTTCTTCCCTGGAGAAGACTGAGTCTCTCTTAGTAGTTTATTAATTGTCTGTAGCTTTTCACCTAGCAGTGGGACCTATGAGATTCCCCCCCCATCCTCATTACAATGTCAATTTGTGATGTGCAGGCCCTTTTTGGTGACCATTCATTTTGAGATTTAATGGATACAGTTTCCTTGTCATATATAGAAGACACTTTTCTCACAGCAGACACTCTGGTATTCTGGCTTTTTACAATCTTTACATGCCCTATTCCATGATGTTCCCCGAGTCTTAGATGTAGGGTATTTGCACTTGAAAACTGTGAATGGACTACCTGAGGTTTCCAGAAGGTGGAGGAGCATTGGTTGGGGACAGAGATGAAACAAGATTGGCTGTGAGGTAGTAGTTACTGTATCATTATCTTTGTGGTACTGGGGACCAAACACAGGATCTTGTGCACGATAGGCAAGTGTTCAACCACGGGCCATGTTCCCATTCCTTGAGAGGTGATAGTGGCTAAAGCTAGTGATGAATATGTATGGACTACTACAGTATCTTTTTTACTGCCACTTATGCTTGATCCTAAGACAATAACTTTAATGAGGTGGGGGAGAAGGGATGGGAAAAATGACAAGGAAGGGAGAGAAGAAGGATGGGAAGGAAGAAGGGAGGGAGGGAGGGAGGGAGGGAAGGAAGGAAGGAAGGAAGGAAGGAAGGAAGGAAGGAAGGAAGGAAGTGTCTCTGGAAATCAAAGCAAGAGGAGCATTGATCTGTGAGGCATACTGTACACCTTGGCTTTTGCTAATGATTATGGAAAACAGAGTTGATAACCAGAACAGTGACAGAGACTGGATAAGAACTGAAGTCGCTATCAGGTGCATTCTAAGAACCCACCTGTGTCAATGATTCAGCTGCAAGTTGGCCAAACACCTTACTTAGAGAAAATCTTCATTCATTCACTCAGCAGCACTGTCTAATTTTTAGTTTCCTATTGGGCTCATTTCCTTTATTCTAGCAGGATCACTTTGACTACAGAACGTGGACAATTAACTCATCCTACCTCATTAGCCAGAAGGGTTTGAAAAGTGTGATGATAGCTAAGACAGTACTTCCCTGGTCCTTTCTGCTTATAGCAATCCCAGCGTGTATTTTGACAGAGTGATCTTCCATAGTGTGAATACTCTTATGTAAGCCTCACTAGTTGGGAGTAACAGCTCTGTGGTAGAATGCCTGCCTTTCAAGTACAAGGCCCTAGGTTCAGTCTTCAGTATAATAACAAAAATTGAAAGCATTTCTGCTGGGTAGCTATGAGATTGTTGGGATATTCAGTAGGGAGCTATTCAGCAGTGAGGAAAGAAAGCCAGGGGAATACAGGAATTTCCTAGTGTTAATGAACATGTATATATGTTTGTTATTTTTTAAGAGTATAGTTATGAGTCTCTTGAATAAATGATAACTGTGCTAGCCCGGTCTGGCAAGGCTAGGGAGCCAGGTCTGGTTCTGGGAATAAGATAAGTCAAAAATGTTCCCTACTGGGTCATGGTTTCTAATTTTGGATGAAGTCATGTAGTCTGTGGGACATTCAAGAACACAGCTATAGGAAAACATGAGCTCTCAAGTCTCATTTTTAGAATCACACTTGTCGAAACCTGAATAGAATAAAATTTGGGAAAGTTCATCCCGATCCCAGGAGCATTTGTCTTTTGTCCCAGCACCCCTATAGGCATGCTTCCACACGTGCACCAGCATTGGACATGCTCCCACACATGCAACAGCACTGGCACCGTTCATGGCCACAACTGGAAATAGTCCAACTGCTTTGCCATCCACAACTGATTGGGTCATAAGGCACAGTCATTTGCTTAATGGGCGCCATGTGGCTGTGAAAGAAAAAAGATGGTGAGACCCATCTCTACAAACAGTGTGATGGGTCAAGAAGGAAAAAAAGTAAAATATAAATCTAAAAAGCTTCCCCTGCCTCCTTAAATCTAATCTAAAAAGCTTCCCCTATTCCCTTAAAAATAAAATCCAACAGCAGAATTCTTGTTAAGGATGGGAATCCTATATTTTTTAAAACAGGCAATGTTTAAATTTTTTTTTTATTATTCAGGAAAAGAGAAATCTTGGTGTGGTGGCTCACATCTGTAATCTGAAAACTTCAGAGGCTAGGAGGCTCAAACATACCAAGCCACCTTGGGCTACACAGTGAATCAAAGACCAGTGTGGCCTACCTGAGACCTTGCTGAGAGAGAGAAAGAGGCAGGGAGAGGGAGGAGAGGGGAAGAGGAAGGAAGGAGAAGGGAAGGAAGGAGGAAGACTTTGAATTCAACACAGTTTCAGTTGGACAAGATGGGCAATAAATGAAAGGTCACTAGGGATGCAGCGAGAGGATGAGCGTGGTGATGTACTCTCTGCAAGGCTGTGCAGACCTTTGGTAAGGTGGATAGTGTTTGCCAGGCTGTTGTCTGTGGTCCTTCTGGGTCCTTAGCTCTGTCTTGTTTGTGCACTTTTCCCTCTGTGTTTTTCTCTGACTTTACCATCTTAGGACTTTCCCACATGCTATCCCTGCTGCTTTGGTTGCCCTTGCTTCCCATCATGCAGTAGGTCTCCAAGTCACAGCTTCAAAGAGTCCTTTCATTAAGTTTGGTTACTCTCTCAGAGTTAACTGTCCCGGTTGTTTTATGTTTCCTTCATAGTTTTCAGGATTTGGGCTGAACATAACAGCTCAGTAAAGCAGCAACCGCGTGCATCCTGTATCTCTGTGAATCTACTGCTGGGAAGTAGCTGGTTCTCAACAGATTTTTAAAAATGACCCTTTCATCTGTTCATGTTCTGACTTCTTGAGTGGAACAGGTGCTTCACGCATAACCTCCGAGGCCCATTTCTGACACAGGTGCCATTGTGCCTTGGGTTGGACTTCTTAGCCTTTGGCATGGTCCAATCCCTCTACAATCACTTTGGGGGCAGGGAGGCTGCTCGCCTTGGGTTCACTGTAGGGCAGACATGGAGGCGATGAGTGGTTTCCAAGTCTGCATGTTTTAGAGTTTCAGATCCCATAGGACACTCACTTCTCTGCCTGCATCTAATTTTTGCACAGCCGATACTTATTTATAGCAGTTTATTTAACCGACATATAATTCTGCTGGGACTAAAGTGGCAGAATTGACAATAAGCTTGCCAATTTCACATTATTTTGGGCCTTTCTGTATTTATTTTCTAACAGACTAAAAATTATCTTCATTTAGACTCTCCTTTTTGTGATCCCTCACCCCTTGTCTGCTTGTGAACTGAACTTGAGCGATCTCAGGGGGCTGAATTTAGCAGTGGCCACTTTGAACCTACCGCACACACAAGCACGAACTTGTCTGTCATTCATTTTTACCAATGGTGTCACCCAAGTTAGGAACGAATGCCTAGGAAAAGCCAGTGGAGGGGTACATGTTAGGTTTTTAAATTGTTGAACTGGGCCGAGTAGATCAGTAGTAATTTCAAAAATGTTTTCCTGATCACCATTGTACTCTGTGCATTTTCCTCTTGCCTTTGGCTCATGCCCAGATCTCTGAAGATGTGGAAGAACCATGCAGCATGGAGGGACAGCTGCAGCTGCCACCAGATGTGCTTCAGGTCACAATGGTTCTCAATCCTCTTAATGCTGTGACCCTTTAAAACAGTTCCTCAGGCTGTGGTGACCCCACCATGAGATTATTTCTGTTGCTATTTCATAATTGTAATTTTGCTACTATTATGAATCATAATGTAAATATTTGTGTTTTCCTATGACCTTAGGTGACCCCTGTAGAAGATCATTCAACCCCAAAGGGGTGACAACCCACATGTTGAGAACCACTGCTCTAGAAATTCATTTGAGGGTCTAAAGAAATGGCTCAGTGGTTAAGAACACTTGCTGCTCTTCCAGAGGACAAGAGTTGAGTTCCCAGGGCTCAAGCCAGGCAGCTCGCAACTGCCTGTAACTTTAGCTCCAAGGAATCTGACAAACTTTGTGTTTGTCACAATTCACAATGACAAATCACAAATAGTGGGTACTTGTATGCCCATGGTATACACTCATACAGGTGCATGCCTTTTTTAAAACAGAAGGAAAGAAAGAAAGAAATTCATTGTGCTGGTGACAATATAAGGACCTAGATGGTAGAGTGATTTGCTTGTGGCAAGGATGAGCTATGGCCATGATCAAATGTTGCTGTGCTGTGCCCACCCAGGCTCCACATTGTTCTTCCATACTTCTCTGTGAAGCTCACAACTTCTCACGTCTACCCCATTCATCTCCACATCCCATCTGTCAGCCCCTGGGCAAGATGATGGCTGAACTTTGTATTTTCTACCCAAGCGGGGGTAAGGTAAGGCTGAGTCTTCCATCAGTACTAGGTTCCCAGGGCTTCTGAGATGGCGCTGCGAACTGTGGTCTTGGCCAACAGAATGTCTCCATACCCTGGAGGCTGGCATAGATCATTTGCTGGTTTCTTCTGAGAACTAAGAGGGAGAATGTGTTCTTTGGCTCTCCTGGCTTCTAGCACCTCCAAGAATTCCTTGGCTGTGGTACCAATCTTTGCCTCCATCTTTGCATGCCTGCCCAACTTCTCTATGTGGATCTCTGTCTTGTCTGCCCTCAGAGTGTCTGTCTCTGTCTCTAAATTGTATAAGGACCTTAGTCATTGGAGTAAGGCCTGTCTCAGTGACCCAATGTCAGTTTGAAAACAGGTCTATAAAGGACCTGTTTTCAAATAAAGTCACATTGTGGGGTCCTAGGACTTCTTATTTTGGGGGGATTGTACACAATTCAACCCAAGACACCATCCAAAGCGTGTTCCCTCCAGCTAAACTGCGGAACTACCATCTGTTGGAAGCACCCTTGCAAAGGCAAAGATAGCTGAGGGGAGCCTTCCTACATCCAGACAGTGTTTAAACAAATATAGACAAGCTTGAACTTAAAAGTGTTGTTATTGAGCCAGGTGTTGTGGCTTGTACCTTTAATCCCAGCAACCAGGAGGTAGAGACAGGTCCCTTTGGGAACCATGCCAGCCAGGGCTACATAGTGAGACCATTTTTCAGGAAACAAAGGCATTATTATTATTATTGCTGCTCTTGTTACTACTCTCTACATTCTCCTTGTTCATGTTTCTGCCATTTTACCCATTCATTCACTTATTCATTCATAGATTTGTTGTTAAATATAGTAGGCCCTGTTCTAGGGCAATCAATAAAACAGACACATGTTATGATCTTTATTGCTCTGGTTTCTCTATGGTTTAATTGTGTCATCTGAAGGCCCATGGGTTGGAAATGTAGTGCCTAATGTGGGGGTATCAGTTAGGATGTGGTGGGATCTTTAAGAGGTAGGGCACAGCCAGAGGTTTCTAAGTATCTTGAAGCATTCTTGTGGATGTTAAAGTAGCATACCCTCCCAGTTTCTTGTCTTGTCCTGTGATCTCTTCTTCTCACATATGCTCTCATCATTATGGTGTTAGGCCCATGAGGTCTGTAGCAGAGCCAAATGATGCCTGTGTCTTGTCCTTAAATGTGTGTAACTATGATCTATGAACTAAAAGGGTACAGTATCAGAGATTTTATTACAGTTAAGGACAATGGGCTAATGTACTCATGGAGCTTATAATCTAGTTGCAGGAAACGGATATAAATTAAATACGCAATTGTGTTCCATTAACAGAAATAGTATGAAGAAAAATAAGCAAGGAAGGACAAACCAGGAGAAATATGATGCATTTTAGGTTAGGTGAAAAGCAACACTCAGACTGTAGAGGTGACAGTAAAGTCTAAGGAAACTAAATCAGTATCTGCGGGAAGTGCATTCCAGACAGAAGAACAGTGACTACAGAGGCTGTGGAGTTAGAGTATGGCTGCAGCAGCTGACAGTAACGGGAGATAAATAAGGTTAGACAGGGAGGAGCAGTCAGAGAGAGGTCCAGAGGAGAGGAAACCCAGGAGAACGAGGGTGGAAGAGGTACATGAGGGCCATTGGCATGGAAGGCTACTGAAGGAATGCTGGCCTTTCACTTAGATAAGACCTGACCCCACCCCCAAAGGCCTTAGGAAGGAGAGTGATTCAGTTAGACTCAAATTTATGCTTTTGCCATAGGACAGATGCAGGGCAGTCATTCAGGGACCATAATGGTGACCTAAGTATGTGATGGGGGCCTGAACCATGAGATGAGTGGGAAGGGCTTTCATTCTAGAGTCTAGAACTATCAGCTATATATACATATATATGTATATATATACTTGTATACACACACACACACACACACACACACACACACACACACACACATATATATATATATATATATATATATATATATATATATATATATATTTCTTCCCAGTGGACTGGGTATGGTTTGCTGGGTCAGCGGGAAAGACAGATTCTATGATTTTTGAGTCTGAGCCTATAGAAAGATAGTTGTCATCAACTTGGATATGAAAAACTGGGATTCAGACCTCAGTTTGGAGCAAGTGTGAGAGGCTCCTGAGATTCCACATGGAAATATCATTTGGCATCTATTAGGCCTTCAAGATCTGTATTTGTCATGCCCACCTGACCACTCAGTATTACCCCTTCCTTTCCCAGTACAAACCATGGTGTTTTCCCTCCACCTTCCCCCTCGCTCCTGCTTCCAGGGCCTCACTAACAAGTCCCTGTCATTCATTTCCCTGAAGTACCAGCTCAACATGCCACTTCCTGTCTGAAGTCAAAAGCATCCACTGGCTTCATGTTTTCATTCTGCAGATTCTGGGCCAGACATCACAGAAGCTGAAGTTTGGTGGCTTCTCAGACACCTTTCTCAGCCTCCTACACGCACACAGTACTCCTCTGACTTCAGCTGTGGACTCTGTCTGGGCATCTGGCACCTTCCATGTGCCCCCCCATCTGAGACAGTGACTATTATTAAACAGTTTGGTCTGAGCATCTTCTTCCATGATAAAGATGAAAGTGTTCCACATCAAGCGTCCGCTTCACATTCAGTAACTCCTCCTGAAGGTGGACGGGCAATTCTGGCTCCTTGATTTCATCTGCAGATGACATGTGACCAGACCTAGTTCAACGTTCCTCCATCTCTCTGGGGCCTCACCTCTCCCAGACTGATAAAGAAACAGGCAGGGGGAGGGGAGGAGGGAAGGCCAGGTTGGTTGTGGCAGTGTTGAGCTCTTGACTTTGATCTAATGCACTGTTGGCCTTTGATTCTACCTCCCAACCCTACCCTCCTGAGCCCCATTAATCATTAGTATGCTTCTAATAAGGAGACTGAGTTGTGTTATGTAAACACTGTGGAGGGAAAAAAAGAAACTAAAGCCCAATTCAACTAAACAAGTTTATCTGAGCAAGAAATGGATTCTAGAATGAAGTAGTACTCCAGCAGAAATTATGTTTTACCTCACCCTTACTCCCCTTTTACCCCATTTACCCTGCTACATACACACATGCTTTGGGGATCTATCTTAATAACCATAGAGGCAAGAAAGGACAAACAGATATTACCTGATGAGTGTCATCTGCTGTTTATCTAATTGAGACATAATTTGATAGCCTTCACCCTAGGGTTAGCTGCTGTGATTGGCTGAAGCTCACTTATTTATCTGTAGCAATTACTCTTTGGTTGGGTTAAAAGCTGCTTGTACATCAATTTAGATTGTAGTTCATTTGCTTTGGGGTTCCCTTGAAGCCAATACATTGTTCAAATACAGGGGCTGATGTGGGCCAAATCATCCCAACAGTAGCATGCACTTAGCTTGAAAGTTCATTATGGCTCAAATTCTAACTCTGCTACCTGTTTGGCTATGCTGGGAAAGCCACTTAACTTCAGTCATTCTCATGGTGCTGCTTTCTACAATAAACACACTCGAGGTTTCTGAAAATATATATGTACACACACGTGTGCGCATGTATGTATGTCTTAGCTAGCACAGCACTACACATAGAAATCCAGGTAATAATGTCATCCTCCCAGGGCATTCTGGGATTTCTGTGCTGCACTGTACTAGTTTCAGCATGATGTCAGCTCCTTGCTTAGTGGCCTTGACCAATTCCTGAAGACAACATCTCCAGGACTCATAAGTGAGTATAGCTTGAGATACATAGTGCACAGGGTTGGATTGGTAGGTCCCAGAGGCAATTAGGGCCAAGGATTCCTATGGGAGAGTCACAAGGAGCTCTGGGGATCCCATATGAACCTCATTTAAGAATTGGTCTTGAGCTAATGCCCTAATTAACTATGAGATCAATACTTATTACCATCTTTGCTGCCTGAATAGCGTATGTTCTTGAACTTCCAAGCAACCATGTGTGTGTATGCATGTGTGTGTGTGAACATGCTTGCATCTGTGTGTATTAGTCAAGGAGAAAAGGAAAAGCTTGATGAAGTACTGGTTAAAAAGCAAAATAAAACTCTTTTAATACTGACCCTGTAACCAAGCAAGAATTACAACAATGATTTTAATTTTCTAAGGGGAGGCAGAGTAAAGAGAAGGTGATGCAGAACAGGATGGACAAGGAGAAGGTAGACAGACAAGAGGGTATTCTGAGAGAAAGTGTGGCCAGCTTCCCAGCCTTTACATTATCAGTTTCCATCCACTCCAGTTTAAGAGTGGGTGCTTTGGGGCCTTCTCCATTGTCTGCGCCCAGTGTTTAGCCCTGTTTCCTGGCCTTTCCTTCTTTCCTGTGTTCTCTCAGGGCTGCCGATCCCTTGTTCACATTCACCTTAGACTCACTCTTGCAAGTCTGTGCCTGTTCAGGGTAGATATTAAAAAAAATAGTCCTTGGATAATCAGTATCTGATTACATTCTTCCTCAACTGAACAGAAAGAACCGTCTAAAGTTCACTTAGTACAACTTTATTGGATCAAATGATCAACTCAATAAATACATGTTAAATGGATGAATACATCCATGAACTAATTAACCAGTCATAAGGCATAGAAGTCCTTCTTTCCAAATACATTATTGCCATTCAGATCTCAACGGTTCCCCCAAAAGACACATGTGTTGAAGACTTGGCTCCCCATGCATCAGTGTCCAGAGTAGATCTTGGTTTGCAGAAGCAGACGGCTAAAGATGTCCTGGAACACTCTATCTTTGACTCTATCTCACTAGTTTTTACACATAAATTTTATAGGCTTAGTAATAGAAAATGTACCACTTTGGATCTTCACTTGGTTTGGTTTTAACTCAATTTGAACTGGTTGACACATAAACTGGCTCTGTACTGAATTATAATATCTAATGAAGGCTCTTAGTCATGGTGTCCCTTCATCTTACTGTTTTCTGGTTTTGTTTGTTTTCATCCACCCCCCCCCCAATTGAACTAAATGTGAAGGTATTTTGTTGTTGTTGTTGTTGTTGTTGTTCAGTTTTTTCAAGACAGAGTTTCTCTGTGGCTTTGGAGTCTGTCCTGGAAGTAGCTCTTGTAGACTATGCTGGTCTAGAACTCACAGAGATCCACCTGCCTTTGCTTCCCTAGTGCTGGGATCAAAGGCCTGTATCACCAATGCCCAGCAAGTAATACTACTTTTTAGCCTATTTGCCATGGCTTCTAATACATGGCTGGGGTGAAAATTGTTATTACAATCATGTGGGCACTCATTTGCTTTTGTTTATTGTTCATTCAGTTAACATCTCTTCTTTGGTTTTACTTAACCTTTCCATATTTGCATATCTGATGTAGTAGTTGTCTTTCTCACTGCTGGGATAGAATATCCAACAGAAGCAATTTAAGAAAGGATTTAAATAGGCCCACCATTAAAGGGGATGTGAGTCCAACATGGCGGGGAAGGCATGGTGACTGCA
The DNA here is from genome assembly GCA_030556225.1 of Cricetiscus sungorus. Classification (NCBI taxonomy): domain Eukaryota; kingdom Metazoa; phylum Chordata; class Mammalia; order Rodentia; family Cricetidae; genus Cricetiscus; species Cricetiscus sungorus. Next base: position 7,694,243 of record JANBXA010000180.1, read on the forward strand.
GCTTGTTGTGCAGCTGTTTCATCTCAATAGCAGAAAGAAAACAGGGAGTCTACTAGAGGCAACTCCGGGCTGCCCTCAAGGCTAACTGCCCAGGAGCCCACTTCCTCAAGTTAAGGATTCTTCCTCAAGATTCCATAGTTTCCCCAAACAGCACTACTATCTACTATACTACAATGCCACTAGACCAAGTGTTCAAACTCATGAGCTTAATGAGACTTTTCATGTTCAACCGTAACATCTGATAAACACACTATCTCCATTTCACATATGTTCTTAAATTAAATCTCTATCCATGTCCAAGAACAAAGACCTTCTATTTTCTTCTGAGTAACAGATAACCATCAACTCTTAAGAAATATTCATTCAGCTAGCTACAAATGAAATCACCATCTTTTTGCTGTTGTTGCTTTTTTTGTTTTACAAGACAGGGTATCTATGTGTAGCCCTGAATGTCCTAGAACTCACTCTGTAGATTAGGCTGACTTTGAACTCAGAAATTTGCCTGCCTCTACCTCTGCCTCCCAAGTGCTGGGATTAAAGGCGTGCACCACCACAGTCAGACTCAACATCATTCTTAAACAGTATGTTAATTTCATTTACAAGGTCACAGACAGTTCTGAAATATGCTATGTTCTATGGAGAAAAAGATGTCATTTGACATAATTTGGTCTTAATAATTTTGGTTTTGGCTAGTGAGAAGACAGGTAGCTTCTTTGTTCTCTAAGAGAGTAAATGTGAGAGCAGACACAAAACGAATGTGTTAGTCGGCTTTTAGTTACTACAAAAAAAAATACCTAAGATAATTAACTTATATGGAGCAAAGGTTTACTTTTGTTCGTGGTATTGGAGGTCAGTGGTCTCCTGTCCTTATTGCCCTTGAAGCATCACTGCTGAAGTATACAATGGAGCAAAACCATTGACCTCATTGCTATGAAACAAGAGACAGGAAGAGGAAGGACCAGAATCTTCATACCCTGCTTCCAACAACCTAAAGGCCTCTCACTAAGTCCCATTTCCTAAAGACCTCCCCAGGGCCATTTGAGTAATACGCCTTTGATATATGAGAGTTTGGAGAACATTCAATTCTAAATCATGAAAATGGGTTATTAACAGAAGGGCCAGACAGCAAGGTCTTGAGTGGCATGCCAAGTCAAGTAGGGCATACATGCTCAGCTAATGTCTCAATACCAAAGCAAGAAAGATGAAATGATAGGCATAAATCACAGGAGATTGATTCTCTACGATTTCTTCAGAGTATATGCAAAGGTATGTTCCTACTTAATTCCTATTTTCCTTTGGGATTATAGTGTTATTTTTCTCTTTGTTGTGATTGGACACCTGACAAGAACTTAATGAGGCAAGGTTTAATTTTGCCTCCCAGGCGGAGAGGGAAGAGTCCATTGTGGCAAGGGAATCATGGCGGCAGGATTGTGAGGCAGCTGGTACCATTGCATCTGCAGGCAGAAGGAAGAGGGAAATGAATGCCCATGTGCAGTGAGACCTCTTTGAAAATATCTCCATAGACATAGCCAGCAGTGTGTGTCCTTGGCAATTCCAAACCCAAACCCAGTCAAGTTGACAATGAAGATTCATAGGGATGTATACTTGAGGCTATGCATGAAAGCAGTCTCTCATAATGTAATCGCAGCATTGAGCCCAGTGTTCTGACCCTGCCATTAACATTATCCCTTCTCTAGTCTACTCTGGGCAGCAGCCCTTATCCATCTTCCCTTTCCTACTACGAAAATGTAGCAATTGTCACACTAACTGCATTGCACATTTTGCTCGGTCCCTACGTGACTTTTTGAAAGGATGGCTTATGGTTTATGTACGTTAATGTCCACTTCCCGAGGCTTATGAAAGCTTTCAGCTCAGCCATTGAAGAATGTCTCAGAGGACAGTAGCTTCCCTTTGCTTTAGTTATCTGATATGCTATTGCCACATGTGGGTAAATACAACTGCTCTTTCCAAATAGTGACAGCAAATGGGACCCTTATACCACTATTCTCCCTTCCATACAAGGTACAAGGGTGAAAAGCCTCCAGCTTTGCAGAGTGGCCAGCAGATAAATATTTAATGGAAAAGAGCACTGGGCTAAAAGTCGATGCAGGAGTCTGCCTGGTCAGCAGCCTTTACCTTTGCCCCCTTTCCATTCCCCTTCAGCATCCAAAACCGGCACCCTCAAACCAGTCTGGCCTCCAGGACCTTTGCAAATCTAACCAGATATTCTGATATCATTTCTAGCCACCTCTTTGTTCTGCAACTCCGTCAGCCCTGCCGGCCACTGGCAATGAACCCACCTTTGACACGACCATCCCATTCCAGCTCTGTTTCTTAAACTTGAATTTGAGTGCTCATCATTGCCAACCTCACTGGTCCTCATGGCTCTGAGTTTCTCACTTTGTAGTATGAGCCACCCTCCCAGGGATAAGAAACTTGTTCCTAATAATGAGGCACATTACTTGGGGCCCCACAACTTGGGACCAGGTACCAAACACTTAAGGCAAGTATTTCTTGGGACTCATTTTCATCACGGCACTCCAGGCAGTCAGAATCAAATGGCCATGAACTACAGCTTACAGCTGTCATCCCCAGATTGAATCCCACTGTGGCACTATTGCCTACAGATACACTATGAGTAACTCTGATGAAATCAGAGTCACACCAAAAATAGCTTAGAAGGGATAAGGCTGCCATCAAAGGACAAAATTCTTGCAGGGGGGCTGTTTCCTTTCATTCCCCCTCCCCAGTCTCCCCAGGTGCTGACTTCAGGCGTTGGTTGCCGCACCTGAGTCAATAAATCCTTTAACTGACTATCCTCTTTGTACATGGATTATATATTTCAGTTTACAGACTAACAGGGGGCATACTTTTCTACCTGTAAAAGCTAACAAAGTAGGGGCTAGAGAGATAATGTATTGGTAAACTGCTTGCTGTGCAAGGATGAGGACCTGAGTCCACATCTCCAGCACCCACATGTTTTCATGCCTGGAAAAAAAAACCCCAAAACCAGACATGATTGCATGTGCCTGTAATCCCAGCATTGGGGACTGGCTAGAGGATTCCTGAGCTCACTGACCAGAGAGTCTAGCTCAATCAATGGACTCCAGATTTGATGAAAGACCTTATCTCAACAAATAAGATGGGGGCCTATTGAAGAAGACACTTGTGTGTGAATGGAAAGTGTCCCCCAGAGAGTGGGTATTTGAATATGTCATTCCCACTTGGTGGCACCATTTGGGGAAGTTTAGGGGATGC